>VIBL01000086.1:1200000-1816877 GCA_008271625.1 Lutraria rhynchaena
TTATCAATATCAAGTGGATTAAAATGGGAAATAAGAAAAATAAGGCTAAGCAAGGTGTAAGAATGTACTCAAAAAGTGAAAAATGTAGTTAAAATCTCTTTCGCGCGGAAGTTGGTTTACAAATGCTGAAGATACCTAACTGCATAAATCTGTATTCAGTAAAAAAAACTTGACCATAGTGACATGACATGTTGTGAAAACATTGTGAAACTTTATGCCGGAAAATTATGTAATAAATGCATAACTGCAACAATTATTGGATGTGCAAGAAATGTGTCAATTCATTAACACCTTGGTCGATTGGGCTACAAGCATCTAATGTACATTTGATATAAAATATATGATGAAATAACTGATCCCGAACAGTGATCTTAATGAAGTGTGATATCGATATCATACTCTAACGCCTTGCTAATTATGTTATCAATATGAGTCAATTTAGACCTTATATATGTTGCATCACACATTCCTTTATGTTTTGGCGGGAGATATAATAAACAGCAATATGGTATGCAGACACTTCATGCACATTTCAATAAAACGCACACGATAAAAAACCAATCTGTGAAAGATTGTTACACCGTTAATGTTATGACGTACCATTTATACAAGTTTACTTAAATTTATACATTCCAGAGTCAGTTAGGTTTCAAATACAATTAAACAAAAGTTATACAACTACAGTACATTTAAATTGCCAGTTAATTAATACATGAAGGCTGAGTCAACGAAAATTATTTTTTCGATATTTCATCGATGTAATCAATAAATAAAGTTATTTCAACCTGAACTTTTATTGAGCAACTCTGTACATTTTGGTAAAATATTGAAAGCTATCGAACATACAATAGGATGAAAAACAGTAACGTCTTATGGAAATCAGACGTGGAGAATCTTATTTTATTCTGTTATATATCCAATTACCTTTATATATTAGTATGTTTTTAAATTATTCCATTAACAGACAATAAACATTAACACTTTTCTACAAATCAATCACATCTGAAGTTCTTATTTTTACACTAAATGCATGGCTACCTTTCATTTAACTTAAATAGCGCTTTCCACAGCAATCTTCAACTTGATTTCCCCCTCAGCCATTTTCCCCGTTGAGAGCCTCTTGATTGACGTGAAATCTGATGTACTGTGTATTGCATCGGTACAATATGATACTATTTTGACAAATAATTCGTGATTAAACTCTTTCGAGTCATCAAAAATGGTGGGCGGTTTCACTAATTGATCTGCTAACAATGAATGAATTTGATTGGTTATCACATTTTATTAGGCTGTATTAATTTATAGAATAATTGTTGATTACACAAGGTGATAATGATCACTTAATGACACTTTATTGTAAATTTCTTGCTTAGAAAAAAACGCAGCGGGTGTTATTTTTGAACAAAGATTGTCGCTTATTTGAAGATTATTACGCAATTGTCAGCGGGGTTCAGGCTATGGAATTTCTTTAAAGTCAATTATCTATTG
This sequence comes from Lutraria rhynchaena, assembly GCA_008271625.1. Classification (NCBI taxonomy): domain Eukaryota; kingdom Metazoa; phylum Mollusca; class Bivalvia; order Venerida; family Mactridae; genus Lutraria; species Lutraria rhynchaena. The sequence continues at coordinate 1,201,489 of VIBL01000086.1, forward strand.
AACGGAGGATGTTATCAAAAATCTGAGACACGGTTCCCTGCATGATACCATGATTGTTATTTTAAGGCCAATTGTTGTAATATATCCTTATATACAGAGTAGTGATTGATGTTCAAAAATATGAGAATTGTGTGCGATAGTGCTTTATAGAAGACTGACCAAGTACAATTTTTGTTTCAAATCATTTGCAATAAACTCTGTATAGTGGGTTTATTAATATATACAATTATGGTTGACTTCTTAAAACTATAAATTAGTGAAACTTGATATCACCTTATAGCCACTTACGCTACCTTAAGTTATATTCTTAAATGATAGCCAATCCATTACAACTCATGGTTTCATTGATTTTGAAATGTTTGAGACATTTAAAAATGGTGATTTATTGTTTTGGCCTATGGTACCTTAAATTTTAGAGCAAGTTTGCAGCACATTGCAATAACATTCAAATCAATTTTGAACACTGATATTTTAAACTTGGAATGATACATATCACAATTATTTATGACAAAAAAGTCCTACAATATGAATAATAAGTTTAATTCTGACATTTTTTTACAGATTTTATCAACATAATTGGGCCATTAATTCACCTTCATCTCAATTGTATATTTTGATTAATAACCACATTCCCACCAGTTCATCATTTTGTAATTTAGAATCAGTCAAGTATAAAATACAGAACAGCATATATCATCAAACTTTAAACCTATCAATACTAAGATAAACTGAAATATGTAGATGAGTGTTGATCAGCCACAACATAAACTTTTCCACTAAAGTAAGCATCACCCCATCACATACCAAACAGAACAATTACTTTTTTAAACATGACTATTTTCTTAAACTTGTGATCACCTCACTATTTGTAAAACTGTGTGGAATAAGAAGTGAGTCCATTATTGGTAAGAAGTGAGACCATCTTTAGTAAGAAGTGAGCTTATTATTGGAATAAGAAGTGAGTCCATTATTGGTAAGAAGTGAGACCATCTTTAGTAAGAAGTGAGCTTATTATTGGAATAAGAAGTGAGTCCATTATTGGTATGAAGTGAGACCATCTTTAGTAAGAAGTGAGCTCATTATTGGAATAAGAAGTGAGTCCATTATTGGTAAGAAGAGTCTGTCATTGGTAAGAGGAGAGTCCATTATTGGAAAGAAGTGAGTCCATTATCTGTAAGAACAGTCTATTATTGGTAAGGCTTGAGCCCATGTTAAAAAGAGAGTGCATTATTAGTAAGTAGTTGGTAAGAAGCAAGTCCATTATTGGTAAGAGAAAAAGTCCATTATCAGTAAGAAGAGAGCCAATTATTGGTTTCTTAAGAAATGAGACCATCTTTAGTAAGAAGTGAGCCCATTATTGGTAAGATTTAGAGAGTCTATTACTATAAGTAAGAAGTTAGTCCATTAAGTAAGAAGAGAGCCCATTATTGGTAAGAAGACAACTCATTACTGGTAAGAAGAGAGCCAATTAATGGTAAGAAGAGAGTCCATTATTAGTAACAACAGAGTCCATTATTAGTACAAAGAGAGTCCATTATTAGTATGAAGAGAGCCCATTATTAGTAAGAAGAGAGTCCATTATTAGTAAGAAGAGAGCCCATTATAAGTAAGAAGAGAGTCCATTATAAGTAAGAAGACAGCCCATTATTAGTAAGAAGAGAGTCCATTATTAATAAGAAGAGAGCCCATTATAAGTAAGAAGAGAGTCCATTATAAGTAAGAAGACAGCCCATTATTAGTAAGAAAAGAGTCCATTATTAGTAAGAAGAGAGCCCATTATAAGTAAGAAGAGAGCCTATTATTAGTAAGAAGAGAACCCATTATAAGTAAGAAGATAGCCCATTACTGGTAAGAAGACAGCCCATTATTGGTAAGAAGAGAGTCCATTGTTAGTAAGAAGAGAGCCCATTATTAGTAAGAAGAGAGCCTATTATTAGAAAGAAGAGAGTCCATTATTAGTAAGAAGAGAGTCCATTATTGCTAAGAAGACAGCCCATTATTAGTAAGAAGAGAGTCCATTATTAGTAAGAAGAGAGCTCATTATTGGTTAGAGATGAGTCCATTATTAGCTATAAGGAAGTCCATAATTGGTGGATAAAGAGCCAATTGTTCAGATAAACAATGAGTATCTTAAATTACCTGTGAAATCAGGTGAGTCAAGAATTAGAAGTAATTAGTATAATTGAAGTGAGGGAAAATAGAAAAAAAGGTTCTTGAATTTACCCAATGTCAACCACATGAAGAGAATATAATACATAAAGATAATCAATAGCTCCAGTAAATAGAGGCGAGAACGTAAAGTGGTTAATAATAACATTTTATAATCACATCAATCTATATATTCAGTGTACAGATACTAACATAGCAGTATCAATTAATGAGTAACAATATCAATATATTCGTACTAATGGATACGTGCACATCAATAAGCAGTACCAGGTATCTATCATATAACTCTGGGATATCATTTTACCACAGTTACAATAAGAGACATTTACTGTACCTGGTATATGAAAATAATATCATCATATTTTTCAACAGTTACACTTAAGAGAAAACACTGAATATTTTCAAAATGAACAGGACTGATATATGGTTGGCTGATAAATGATATTGTTGAAGATAAGTTTTAAGATAAGCAGCATCTTATACTAAGAGTTAAGATCATAAATAATGCACCTTTATATATTTTATAGTTCCATATGTTTTACCTAAAATTCATTCGACATGATTCATAATAATCATTTCTTACAAAAGATCATGATTGAATACTGTGCAGCATGGACTATATCACAAAGAAGAATGTGGTTCACTCGGCTATGAAATCAAAATATCATTAATAAAGTATTTTTTACATGAATATAAGTCAGACACCATAACAAAAATAATTTAACTACTTCATTTCAACCATTAGCTCATATGGTACAACTCAGCACAGCTGAATTTGTATAAGAGTTATTGTCACAGGGGTTTAACGCCATTTTTGGACTAAATTTTGGTTATATACGGCGACCGGTTCACCTAACCAGTTTTCCCAGACTGTATACTAACAGTACTAACTTACAGGTTGAGCATTTAAGGCCTTAGAAAGACACTTGTTTCCCAATAACAATTTTACAGAGGAGAATATATCCAAGGTCATTTAAAATTCTGTCCCCTATCTAAGATTCAGACAGAAAAGGGATCTATAAGTATTGAGGGTAGAAGAACTAGTCGCCTTGATGTGTTTAACAGGTCAAACGTCTGACATCTATTACAAAAATATTGTTCATAAATTGTGAGAGAAAAAAAAATGAACAAACATTTTGTCCCATTTTAATGAAGATTAATTGATTAAGACATGATACAGACTGTTTACTCTATGACCATATTAACTATGATACAATGTGACTCATATAGGGAGGGATTACAGCCTTACTTTTTTACTGGTATTTTTCCATTGACATCAAGCACATGGACAAGTTTGGTGTATGCCTTCTCTAGAAATGTTAGACAACTTCCATTCAATGCCAGTTGGTTATTGGCATATTTCAGTAACTCTTCACTCAGTTGCTGAAAGAAAATAAAAATAGTCTTCAATGAAAAAGTAACATTTTTCTCATAAAAGCTTCTATAAAATTAAACACAAAAAGCTTGCCACAAAAAGCTTGCTAACAGAGCGCAAGTATATCAAATTTAACCTTAGCCTTTCTTCATGACCTTGACCTAAATTACTAGAGCATCAAGGACCCCAACCTCTGAATAATTAATTGAAGGTTTGCTTTTGTTTGTGTTTTAAAAACTGTATTAAAGACTATGAATTCATAATTGTCAATCAACACAGTAACTGAAATATGCTTGGGAATACTTATTTGAGTCATTCTGGACACAATACAATGTGGACTATTTCATTTTCAGCTATAAACACTTATGTTTATTTATTGTTTCTGCTTAATATTTATTTACATTAACCAGCCAATCTGCTTTCATTTAGACTAAAATACATTAACAAAGGAAAATAAACAAGATTTGTAAAAAAATGCCAGAAAAATGTCAAACACTGCTTAACCTTACTGCACCACAAAAAGTACCAATATAAACTAGTTCATAGTCGCCAAGACTTATCTTTCCAAGACAAAACAAAAGTTATCATAAATAAATAAAACCAGAGAGTTAATTGGATAGAATACTATATAATTAATAATACATAAACTACAATAGCAGGAGTCAAGAATATGATTACCAGATAATTCATATGGTCCTACAGCCAACCACTCATAAGACAATTATATATCTACAACTAGCCTGGTTCTTACAGCTTAAACAAGAAATAAAGGGAGATAATCTACATATGATATATTCACAAAAAATCTAATACTGCAAATCAAAGGTTGTATAATGGAAAATGGACACCAGCCTAGCTAGGTTGTTTCTCAGTACTTTTAAATGGTGATGATGCATTTCTGGACTGGTCTCAATATTATGGACCCAGATGTTCTTACAGAACAATAGTGGATGAAAATTAGTAAGGTGTCTACTTGTTATTATTAAGTATTTGACAATAATTAATCAGAAAACATTATCAGACCTGAGTATGTAGTTGTAGCAAATAAAGAATTTAAATAGTCACCAATAATAACCAATTCCAAAATGCAACAGCAATTACCCCCCCCCCTTCCCTCTGTTGTTGGCCCCTAAAAAGTTACAAACATTAATAAGCAGATGCTGCAAGTTAATTAACACCTCCTGACAGTCACACCTGGCTCAGTATGTTCACCTTAATTTCATAACAGGATTGGATAAAGCAAATTTAGCCCTGGACATAGCTGTTTAGTCAGTATCTACGCAGTAATTTTTCACTTTAAACAGTCCTAGTCTAGCAAGGTTTAATCCAATTCCCATGAAATTATAGGACTATCAGACTACCACTAAATATACGGATAATTAAGAATTTATTGTAATGAAATGAGAACAATTATATAATTCAGAAATAAAGAGTTGGTTATAGCCTAATCATTTTTCTCTATGTCTGAATATCAACCATTATTTTCATATAATATCAATTTATATGTTTATCATATGAATGATTCTGTTTATACCTTCAACAGACAAACAAAATTTACAATCAATTAAATCATAATTAATATCCTAATGAGAAAATAATTTGTGTAGAAAAATATCAACCACAGAAGGATATTTTTGACAAATGAAAACCAAATACGGAGATGTCATCTAGACTTGTGACATTTGGGAGAAATTGATCATTTTAGAATTTCATGTGCTATTGTATGTCAAAAAGTTACAGTAAAATAAATACAGGCACATATATTTTCAACACCCAAATTTTTGACAGTTTTAAATTCTTATCCCACTAAAATCATTCAACACTTGTAAACAGATAAAAGGGTGAAATGATGACAATGTTGGCTAGTAGCAGAGAGTTCCTTTGAATTACATACCAATTGGTATCACTAACATTTCTCAACAGTTATCAATAAACTTCTGGACCCCCAACAGGAGTAATAAGCTCTAATGAGATGTTTAAGTGATTGCTTGGCTGAGATGCAAGCAATCAAAAAAAATCAAGAACACATTAAGTCACTTTACTTTGATGCCCAATGAAAAGCAAGTTTTTCTGGACAAAAGAATGCACTTTTTGTGTAGTTTGAATAGTATCTTAATTGGAGAATTGATAGCATCAGAAATATAAGGTGTCTACTCAGTACTACAGAACTATAAAGAAAATAAATCATTTGTTCATCTCTTTTAATGTTACTGCAACAAGCAAGATTCAATTTGTTGAGCATCACATGATCAGCACTAATAGATCTGATTGGTCTATCAAATATCCTGTCGTGATTGGTTATTTAATTAGCCAATCAAGTATCCTTCTGATGTTTATTGGTTTGTCATTTTGTTGTTTACAAAAGCTCTAAAGCAATTTTGAACAAGCTATATTTATCATGTATTCAGGCAGTAAAATGGCAATTAATAACTAGTATAAAACTGGTAAAAAAATGCACTGAAACACACATCATCAAATACAAAAGAAAAATGACATAAATTAAGGATTTTTTAATTCAATGGCACTTTTTGGGTATCATATCCATCATATGACTTCACTTCAACATAATTGAATGAAAATGGACAGATGTCATTCTAAATATTCTTTTATTTTTTCAATATTGTGTAATGTCGCACCAACAACCAAGGTCATTTGGCAAATTTTCCAGCTGTAACAGAAGCCTACATCTAGGTGGAAACACTAACCTTCTGTATGCTAGGTGGACAGTCTCCATGCATGTAAAATACTTGGTCCCAGATAGGATTTGAGCTCACAGAGGTGACAGGCTAGTGATTATCATTCAGAACCACAACCACGGACACTTTAAGTTATTTATTTATTTATTTATTTATTTATTTATTTATTTATTTATTGATATCATGGAGAACAGACCGCTGTAAAGCAGTATGAACAATAATAAATTTACTCCTTTGTGGGCCCTAGGTTCCTATATCTAATTGTACTAACAATCTACAGCAACCATGTTGTAGATAATTAGTGTAATAACTAAATAAATAATCACAGGAAATACATGTACCTATGAAATTACATCAAATTAATCCATGTATCATGCAATATTGAGATTAACTATGCCTGAGTGTAAACAGATGTCTAGGAGACACCGGGCCATGTTTTGTCTCCCTAAACCAAATTGATTCATTTCATCTGAGTGCTAATTTATAACAATAAGCTTCTGTTCACAGTTTAGTTTCACTAAATGTACTTAAACAAAGGATACAAACTGACCCATAATTCTTACATGGTTAAAAGTTGAAAATTTTCAAAAAAAAAATGGAAATCTTAACCTAGGTGCCTTGAAAACAATAAAAAAAACTATAGGGTCCAGACCTGGGAAAAAAAACAGGGGTTAAGGAATATTCTGGAAAATTTTTAATCATGTTCTTACTTATAATTTCTTAAACCCTCTCAACTTCAGTTTTCTGAAAATTTTGTCTGTGTGCCAATGATTAATGATATTTTAAAAATCTTCACCTTCAGAAATTTTAACCCATCTGGGAAAATGATGCCACAAAATTCATTTTTATGAATAACTTTCTAAACAAAAAATTAAAACATAATATAATGTCTCTATTAGAACTGAGCTCAACTAGAACTAAAGAATGGCTCTATCTACAGCAGACAGACACACAAGTTGGATCCGAGTCAATTCCAGTAACAGTAGATGAGATTATAGGTAAACATTTAAACAATTGAGCCTTTGTCTAATTGCCCAGTGGCTTATAAACAATAACAAATAAAATTTACAGCCTACATCTGCAAGTATTACTGCATTATGTGAAGTTATTAATATGAATGGATAAATTACAAACAAACTCTAAACAACTCAAAGCCTACTAGAGTTAAATCATCGTAAGGTTGTTAAAGACAGCTGACTACAAATCACTGCTGTTTAATATTAAAAACATTGGTTAGATCTTAGAATCAATTTCAAACTACAAAAAATTGTTTTAATTTTATCTCAAACCACTGTATAAGGCTTCAGTGTCATAATTGTACTTTTTTTCTAAAAAAGGGCTAGGACGTGTTTTATTAAACAGGTTGTGCCTTTTTCCATCATCTATAATTATTGGTTAAAGAAAGTAAAAAAACCACACACAGAATATGTAATCAACAAGGTAGATCTAATACCAAGAAATTACTGATATTCCACTTAAATCTGTCAGTCCAGTTAAGGGTTTCCTTGGCCTTAAATTCAAGGTCAGTTAGTTATTCCTACAAATTAGTTATAGAAGATAATATCATTCTTTATACATTGCAGTAATACAATAATGAAGTATAAGACAGTGTACACCAGATATTTAGAGATGTTATGATAATACTCTATCAAGTTATTATGATCATACATCGATAATTAATTGCTTGTTTAATAACATCATAGTCCATGCATAGTGAATTACATTGTTTTAAGCCGAAGTACCCCTAGTACCCCTCCCACAACTGTATAATGAACTATTTCATCTTTGATTTGTAATTTAACTGTTTTTTTTTAAAAAAGAGACATCAAAATAATATTCCCATGGAAGAGTACAAGAAACTAGAGGTCTGTGAACTACAGTCTGTTGATCAAGGTATGAAAAACTATATTATCAAAGGACAGCCTAAGATTGTACAAGGACTAACCATCCTGATTATAAACAGAAATGGTTTATGACATAAATATGAGCTGGTTATAGGGTTAATCTAACATATTCTATCAGTAGAAGATGTCTTATGTCCGGTAATAATCCAAGCACAATGTCAATACTGCAGAGGAAAAATTATGTAAAATAGCGGATTTGCAAAATTTCTGTAATAAAGGAAGTTTTCTGTAAGATTTCTACCACTTAGAACAAGACGACAGAACATCATGTGACAATCACAAATAGAAAATGTCATCAGAACATTATACAAGTTACAGAAATGAAAACATAAATAGCATCTCCAGATATTTTTACATAAATCTTTAATTAAGAATCAATATTTTATATTTAGAGAAATTGCTTCAACCGCAACTTGCAGAAAGAAATTTTATTCTATTTATAAATATAATAAGTCCAATAACTGTATTAAGACACAAGGAGAAGAATAAAATGATGAATCTGAAAAAAGATAGTCAATGATTTTGATGAATTTTACATAGAAATAAAAAATATAGAGAAATTACATCAGTGTTTCTATAAATTAATTAACAAAATATGGCCACTCCTTGTATGGTCTATTTAATATTTTAAGACCTCAGACTATTACAATTACTATTAAGCAAATACATCTTTATCTTTTAATTTGATCCACATAATTATATTTATAAGCAATAATAATAATTATTCTTTAAAAAGTGATTTTAATGGTAACAAAGGTATTCATAAATAGCTCATTTTGAATCATTCTGACAAAATTACCAAATAAGATAAATAACATGTAATATACTGTAACACCTTAATCATGAAAAGGAACCACCTGGTAAAATTTTAATACTTTGAGACAATAAATCACCTTCTTTCATTATTTGTAGAAACCTGAATAAGAGAAGGTTTAATCACTACATGTACATATATCTACAGGTAATCAGGTAAATCAGAGTGTTCCAAAACAAACAACACTACAGTGAGGTATTTTAACACTGAGAACACTAATGTATATCATTGTTTGCTTCTAATTACTGTAATCTGAATATAAAACAGACCACAAGTATCATGAAAGAAAGTCCACAGTTTTAATTCAGATGTCTTTACCTTTCTTATATCATAAATAACAAAGTCTAGTTGACTACAGAGTTTAGTTTCTGATTATGTTTGAAAACAGGAGGAATGATTTTAGGCCAGAAAAAAGACAGTAGTGTTTACAGTTACCAGACTGAGACAGATAGGGAGGGGGGGTTGTTACTACACTGTTCTAATTTTATTTTAAGCATATTCTTTGCACTTTTGGGGCACAATTTGTCCTCAAATATTTTCATAATACCATGGCCTGTTGCAGTTATAATTTTATTCAGCTGTTAAAAACTTTAAGTTTGGCACAAAAAATGGGGTCATTGAGGAACTGGAAACACGAGTATTTTTTCTGGTCTTATGCCCAAAATTAGGTTCTATTATCTTAATTGTTCCTGCACTGAGTCAGACAGAATTAAGGACACAGCTTACCTCTATGAACCTTAAGGTAAATTTGAAATAATTCAGGGGCCTCCATAGTTAAGTAGTTATAGTCTCTGACTAGTAATCACTAGCCCCTTATCACTGTGAGATCAAATCCCACTGGGGGCCAAATTTTACATTTGAGGGAGCTGTCCAGCTAGCTTAAGCAGAAGGTTGGTGGTTCTACTCAGGTATCAGTTAGTTAAGTCTTCATCCATCATTAAAACTGGAAAGTCACCAAATGACCCTGGCTGTTGGTGCATCAACATTAAACTCCAGAGAAATAATTCAATTAATAAACAGTCAGAGATGTGACTATATGAAGTTGAATCTACAAGAAAACATTTCTTAATACATGTTATACAAATATAAGGAGACTAAAGCAGTTTTCTTTCACAAAAAGCATGTCAGTCTCAAGATTATTCTAGTCAGCTCATAGAACAATTCAACAGCTTTCAAATTTAGCCAAAATCCTGAACCCAGTGACCTGAAAAAATCATTGCAAACCTGTACAATTTCATAGTGTACAGTCTGATAGACCTGTAACAATCACAAAAGGTGATTGTCCAATATATATTCACTTGGCTCAACAATTTACAAAAAGGGCCTGTGTGAATCGATATTAATCAAATATAGAACAAACTGTACAGAAACCAAAACAAGTTTTTTGGGAGGTGATGTGCAATTTCGGGGGGGGGGGGCTAGGAAAATCTTATTGGCATACTCGACAGTTATGTAGGTAAGTTTGTTGAGAATATTGATGTAGTAACATAATTTAGCACATCAATAATGATAAGTAAGTCATTGCATGCAATTTGAAAACTGAACGTATTGTTAATACATGTATACTTTAGGTAATGAAGCAAGAAAAATGGTGTTAAGTTATAACTTGATCAAATGTCATCTAATTTTCCAAATCAAATTCACAATTAAATGTCAGCAAAATTTCCACAAAATATGCACAAGTCATATTCATACTGTTTATGTTAAATTTGAAAATGACTGGCAGGACAATATTTTCACCACAGAACTTTCTTCTATGAAACTCCGAAAGAATTCATAGAAATCATTGAACATCCTCTAACATATTTTGATATGAATGGTACCCAGAAAATATTACACATTTTCCAAGAAATGAATTAAAATAAAAAAATGTGAATAATCTTGAGTGAAGATGTTTGCGTGAAATCAGAATCAAGAGTACAGATGGGGTTCTGAAATCTGATTGGTGAAACTAAAGTTATCTAGCTTGAGTCAGAGAGGCTAGAATTTGTTTACATATAGATATAACCTGTTAATATAGAGAATAAACACAAGCAAACCAGAGGCAAACAGGATGTTAAAACACATATATAATCAGCGTAGAGTATTAGATAAGCCGAAGGATACAAATCTTGTTAATGATAGCTAACCGTTACCTTGGCAAAATCCTGCGGGGTAGAAAACAATACACTATATATTATTAACAACATAATTATAATAATATAAATACACCCCAAAGTTTCCAGCACAAAGCATGCATAACGATGTGATAAAAATGAGGAGTGCATGCATAACAATGTGATGAAAATGAGTACAGCACACCAATGAGATAACTAGAGTTCAGCAAAGTGCCACCAACACTCGTCTGTTTTACATAATTCTATCTAATAAGCAATTTTGATAAAAATTCTAAGTTAAAAAGGGTCATAACTCCAAAAATATAGCTTTCAGACTAAATGCCCCTTGTCTTGAAGCTGCACCTTGTCATGATAATTAAGTATTCCAAGCGTTATGTTGATATCCTAGAAAGTGTTTCAGTAATGGGCTACATCAATGATTTTCCATGTCAATGACAAAAACAACTGCAAAACGACAATGAAAATGCAGCGATCACAATAGCTCAACTTTTGCTTCAAAAAAGACAAGCTAAAAATGAAGACAGCATGCCAATAAATGCATTTTAGATGGACAAAGTAAACTCATATGCAGAACAATATCAATGTTATTACATTATATAAATTAGGCCATTCTCATAAAATTGTTGGTCTGCAGTTACGTGACTGACTCATTCAAAATCCCCTAACCCAAAAATTTTATAGCAAATTTGATCTTACTCTAGCCTTTTGCTTTCAGTACAATTGAACAACATTAACAATACATAAACGTCTACCCACCTACCCACAGTTAAAAGTAGGCTGTGAAACTGCAAACCAACATTTTTTTAAAGATGGTCATACATGTAAGTATTAGGCATTGGTGCAACATCACTGTTATGTCCCTTCTTACAACCTTTGAAGTTCATGCCATATTGAACTAAACCCTTAATTAATTCCAAGAAAATATTCAAAGAAATTTCAAAGACATTTTAAACTAAAGCAAAGAAGGACATCAATAAAAATTGTATTCACTTTCAAATAATCTTGTTTTTATACCATACCTCAAGTAGAGACCTACTTTAATGCATCCACAAACAAAAACTTCAGACAAAAAATGTAAGAAATTTTGTGATCAATCGTATATACGAGGGCTGTTCGAAAAGAATCGCTTATTTCTATCTGCAGACTTCAAATGTCAAGTTAGCGCAAAAGTGCTCATTTCATGCCCTTGAAGTACTCCCCATGGCTAGAAATGCAAAGTTTCAGCCGATGTATCCACTTTCTGAATGCGTCACTGTACGCTGATTTGGGCACAGTAATAAGTTACTGATGAATGGCAGGTCCAAGTGCCCGTCGGGACTCGTATTTCCGCCCAGCAAGAACTGATATCAATTTTGGAAACAAAAAGAAATCACATGGGGCAAGGTCTGGGGAATACAGGGGTTGAGGCAAAATAGTTACTTTTTCTTTCTTCAAAAACGCCGTACCTATCACGGAGGTATTGTCATGTAGAAGACGGATATGTTTAAAACCAGTGGCAGGGCATCATTTCTGATAATACTTTTTAAGTTTTGTCGGTACTACATCTTTGCAGTACTTTCCAGTGATGTTTTTGCCCCATTTCACAGGCACTTTTATTGCAACTCCTACACCAGTGGAGAAAATTGCATACAAAACCTTTTTTTCACTCAAAGACCATTTGGCAATTGTTGGGCGTTTGCTGTGTTTAGTGGCCCAGATCTTATTGCTAACCTTTCTGATGGGCTCAAAATAATGGACCCAAGTTTCATCACCTGTTACGACATTGGCAAACTGCTTTTTGTCATATTTTGGAAACATTTGAAGCTGCTTTTTGGCCGCTTTAACCCGTTTCCTCTTTTGCTCATCAGTCAACAAATGTGGCACCCATCTAGCAGAAATCTTTCAAATGCTTCTTCAAAATAAAGTGAACCGTTGATAGTGATATGCCTACCTTTCGTGCAATATCACAAACCATAAATCTGGCATCTCCTTCAATGATTTCCTTTATTTTGGAAACGATTTCTTTATGAGATGCAGATTTTGGCCTACCTGATTTCGGTGCATTTTTATGGACTCTACACCAGACTTAAATTTCTTTTTCCACATTTATACACCGTTGTGTACATATTGAATAACCGTATACAGGTATGTATTGGTTTTTTCGTGCCTCACGTGGATATCGAGATAGAGGACAATAAGCAATTCATTTCGAACATCCCTCATATGTATGTATATATTCAATAAGAATGGACTAACATCATAGAGAATGGAATGCAAAGAAATCTTTAAAAAGTCATCGAACATGTAACAATACATGCATGTTTTTGTCATAAGTTTACTTTGACCATCTTATATTGAAATATTAATCAGTGCACTATTAACCAGTTTCTCATCATATTATTCTGAGTCAAGTAACTTATCTTAATAAGCTATCAGGGAAGTCTTCCATCCTTCGGTATCAATGTAATAATCTCAGTCTCAATTTTATATTGACCATTAGTCAAATATTTCCATAAACTGTATTTGAACATATAATCAGTCTTCATCAATCTAATATATGGAAATTATTTTCCCTGGAAGCTTAATCAATGTCAACATGTCTTAATTGTCAGCTAAAATCAATTCCCCTAGTAGTTTAATCAAAGTCAACATGACTTAATGGTCAACTAGAATTAACTCCCCTGGAAGTTTAATCCATATAAACATGACTTAATTGTCAGCTAGAATCAATTCCCCTAGTAGTTTAATCAAAGTCAACATGACTTAATTGTCAACTAGAATTAACTCCCCAGGAAGTTTAATCAATATAAACATGACTTAATTGTCAACTAGAATTAACTTCCCCTGGAAGTTTAATTAATATCGACATGACTTAATTGGAAGTTCAACAAGAATTAATTGTCAACTAGAATTAATTCCCCTGGAAGTTTAATCAATATAAACATGACTCAATTGTCAACTAGAATTAACTCCCCTGGAAGTTCAATCAATATAAACATGACTCAATTGTCAACTAGAATTAATTCCCCTAGAAGTTTAATCAATATCAACATGACTTGGTTGTCAATTAGAATTATTTCCTTGACACAGTAGCTAGACCAGGGTTAATATGATTTTTCATTTCATATATCATAAGACATTGTTGTGGACAGATATTGATATACACTTAATGGATCATAAATAAGAACAGGCTTAATCTCATTCTTTATGTGAGGTATGAGACAAACAAATAAAATTGTCCCTGAACTGATATCACTTTTTTGACTAAATACAGACTTTGCATGAAACTGAAAGTATTTTGTATCAAAAATTAATAAGAAAACAAAATATTACTTTATGTATTTACATACAAGCTTCAAATAACTTGTGTCTACATTTAACTGAAAAAGTTTTAGAAAATAAACTTCCAGGTAGTCATCAGTAATGTATTTCTAAACTATCTTCCTTCAAGGATGGAGAACACTGATATATGACAGAAAATAAGCATAACTTGGGTGTTGATTAACCTAAGACAGAAACCTGTCACAGAATGCAGACTTGTCATTGGTCAATTCAAACACCATCAGTGCTAAGAACCAATGAAATGGCTGCGTTTTGAGACTGGTCTCTAGGCTTAGATTTGATGCTCTAAACCCTGATGTAACAGCATGCAAAGCTTCCTGATCAAGGAATGAAGCAATGAAATAAAGACCCACATAAAGACATGACTGGAGCACTCAAAATCCACCTCATTCACTTGAAACCAGATTTTGTGGTAAAACTCAACAAGTTTACAGAAAAATTGTCTGTTCTTATCTCAATTAAGCCGGATTTAAATAATTTCTATTCAATATACAATTTCTCAATGTAAACTCTGTAATTTCTTTAAAGTCTTTTGTTAAGTTCAATTGTGAAATCTCCAAGTAGCTTGTTGATGCATTTTTTGCAACAACAATTCTCCATTTCATAACATGCCATTGTGTCAGCCCAACTAAAATAATCCCCTGAATACCATGTTCTAAGTACAAAAAGGTCGATTATAAAAGCTCCAGCATAAACCAATATGACATAATTCATATACAGGTAAAATTACAAAGGCCTAAAAAAAAATTTGCTTCCGGTTACCTAACTGACCCATCTTTTACCTGCCAACTCATAAGTTTTTACAGCATCCAAACTTAGTACTATATTGTAATTTTCACAACAGTGTTGCCAACATATGTAAAAATAAAACATAAAAGAAAAAAATCCATACCTACAGACGCATATTTTTTGGGGCATGTAACCGAAAACAAACCTTTTTTTAATTTAAGCCAAAATATGCTGTGATGCCTGTGTGTCATAATACAATGTTTTGTTCAATTTAAGGCAATTTAAATTTATAAGACTTAAGTGTGCTTCATACTTGCATAAAAATTGAGTTTCCAACCATTGTTCAAATTTGTCTGAGGACATACATTTTATTCAGATCTTGTGTCAAAAAAACTTAATAAACCACCAACTTACAAAAACATCAATATGATCTATAAATAGTTGTATCAAAAGGATTTTTTTCAACTGGGTGTTACGGAAATTTTTCTGTCTTTTTTTTAAACACAAAACAACATTAAGTCTTCGAGCATAGCTCATTCCCCCCCATTTAAATAAAAAACTTCTTTCATGAAAAAAGTATACCTGATTTTATATTATATTTATGATAAAACTAGTTTTGGAAAATGTAATTTTACTGTTGCCTTAAATTGTAAACAGAAAAGACAACTTGACAAAACATAAAACAGAAACAAAAGGAAATAATGTACATGTATATCGTGTGTTAGTATCATATCACATATTGCTTAATATTAAAGGGTTATAATTTCAACATAAGCTAAGTCAGAAAAAAACATCTTGGCATTACATAAGTAACAACACTGAGGCAATATGGCAATAATTTTGTAACATCAAACAATCAATAAAGTGAGAGAAAGGGAGAGAAATAGAGAGCTGGTGAGAAATCATACATTGATACCATACCCACAATCACCTCAGATCCTAATTAATAAATGCTCCTTCAATGGAAATACTAATTAGAGTGTCTGAGCAATGGTATAGAATATATCACAATACAAACATAAGGTGCCATTAATGCATTGTGAACAAGACAATATGGTGGATCTAAATCATTGACTAATGTTATTTTATTACATTTAGTATAAAAGTCAAGTCTAAAAATATGACAAAAATTTCTCTGTAGTCATGGGAACAGATTGAGGTAAAACAACTGACAGAAATGAATGTATGGCACAATAAAGACACAATATCACCATGCACATGTGAGGGATATTCCAGTTCCCCAACTAGAGGGGTACACCACCCTCCCAATCAAGCAAATTACAGGAAGTGAAAGCTGTCACACTGATAAAGCTACAAATATAACTAAAATTTCCATGAGATCAAATTTCATCAAATCAAAGTATGGCAGCAGAACGCAGATGATTACATCTTTTCAGGATTCTTTTAGCTTAAGCCTAAAAAACCAGGTCTGTTTCCGATCACCCAATTCTTTTACCAGCTGATTCAAATGTTTTTACGGCTTCCAAATCTTAGTGCTATATTGTAATTTTCACAACAGTGTTGCCAACATATGTAAAAAAAGCGTAAAAGAAAAAATCCCAACCTATCGACCCCGCATGTAACCCGAAACAAACCTTTTTTTGCTTAGGCCTTATCCATAAAAACAAATTTAACAAGAGAAAACAGAGGCATCACCTGCTTGTCCTCATTAAAAATCAAAAAGGTGAGGACAGAAGTTCATAAGTGACATATTCCCCATGTATCAAGCTTTTAATTGTAGTCGTTACCAATTAAATACAACCTCCAAATCAATACCATTACATAAGTGCTATAGTAGTATATTGTTCCATTCAGACAATGTTTACAATTCATCTATCTCATGACAGTAGACAATCAAAATTGTGATTGTTAAACAATAATTATCAGCTAGTATCATCAATTAAATCTAACTTATAGTATAAATATTCCTCAGTTAATGAACAAACATATTTTTTTAAAAAATTGTACATCTTAAATATATTAGACAGGCACTTTTTGCCCTCTCTTTACTGAAAAAATTCATGACAGAAACAAAGGGAGGTAAGTAGTTGAGGTTACTGAGTCAAGTCTTTACATAAAGCCAGGATTACCATATTTGGTCACACATAACTACATAAATAACAGAAATGCACAGCTGGATGCTTTAACATCTGACAAAATAGAATTGATTACAATACCCCCCCCCCAAAAAAAAACATTTACCAAATTTTATATATTACAAAGAAATTAAAGAATTTAAACCCTTGATCACCTCATATTTCCTTCTTTCTTTATCAAAACATTCATTTTATCCTCCTTAAAAAATA
This sequence comes from Lutraria rhynchaena, assembly GCA_008271625.1. Lineage (NCBI taxonomy): Eukaryota > Metazoa > Mollusca > Bivalvia > Venerida > Mactridae > Lutraria > Lutraria rhynchaena. The sequence continues at coordinate 1,218,920 of VIBL01000086.1, forward strand.
AACCACAGATGCCCAATAAGCACAAATGCTTGTCACAAAAATGCTCAAACTCTCTATATATTCAAATAAAATACCAGAAATCATTGTCTATGAAGTCCAAATGGAGACAGAAACAAGAGCCTTCACAATCATAAAACCTATAAACAAATTTGTTATAATTTCCTATAAACATTAAGAGCAATAATACATGGAATAAACCCACAATAAATAAACAAATAAGTAAGTATCCTGTCTCAATAAAGAGCTGTATATTTAATCTCAATACAATTATTGTATTGAATCAATTGTGACCATCAAACTGTCTGTTTTCAGCTATTCAGAGTCCAGACCATACATTTAGACTGGTTCAGTTCTGATGGCATCAAAGAGGAGTCTTGTAACTTTAGAGATTGATCATATCTCCCAAGTGTAAACCAGTCAATAAAAAATCACCAGAAAGGTGCATTTATCACCAAAAAGGAATATTTCAAGAAAGAGCATTTATTGACTATGATCTCAAAAATGAGGTATGAAATAAACTGTGAGCACTGCCTCGGAAATGTAAGAAGTGATGTTTACTTAGATCAGCATGCTCAGGGGGGGAGTTAGTAGATCTTTCTTCTTAGTTGTATTGTTCCATAAAAAATTCCCATTTATAAAAGCATTTTAATATTCAGACGTATGAGAAAATTTGACCATTTTGAAACAGATCATTTAGTAGATGCAACAAAAAGCATTTATTATTTATTTGGACAAAGATTAAATACGAGCTACAACTGAAACATGAATCCTACAATTCAGTGTAAAATAATAAAGACATTATGTTAACTTCTACACATGAGTTATGTACATCATTTCATGATGTATGAATATGAAGCAATGTTTTCACCCTGCAGAAACAGAACTACCAGAGCAAAGGTCATTGACACCATTTTCCCAGCTCTCTGCAACATGACTGCTCCATGCAAACATTAAGTAAGCATCCCTTCAGAATGGATAAAGGTTATTAATTAATAAGTTAATCAATATAAGTTCTAAATGACATTATCTTTCGACTCGAATTTTTATGACCCAAAAATATAGGTGGTAGAGTACAGCAACAGTTGCAAAGACTCAAGTATCATTTAGGTTTAGACACAAAAAGAGTTTTCCCTAAGACTTTTCACCCGGGACTCCAATCTCCAACATTTTAGGGATCCCTTGGGATTTTGGGGGTCCCACACAGAAAATGCCAAGGGCATATTCCAAGTCGGAAGGGGTCCCGAGGATGCAGTTGTCATTCTCAGTGCGAGTCCCTCAGCTAAATATCATGTCAGGGACGCAAGAAACCTGTGCCAGGGAAATCCCTGCACAAATAAAAATGGTGAGAATGATTGTTTTCAATATATGACATTAATTGTTTGAATAGAGGATAGACAAAATTTGAGAAGTTTGATAAAAGCGGGACTTAAATGTCTAGTAGTTCAGTCTCCAGTACAAACCAAATGATAGGACCTAAGCTACAGAGAACATGTAAGCAAGCTTTTCTATAGAGTCATATTTAAGCCATTATAAGCTCCATGACCCCTACAGAACCTTATGTACCAACTTAGTAGGCTATACATTTAAGTTTGTGTTATTAGTATAAATATACCACTAAATCAGATATGTATTAGATATGGTGTGCCAGTACGAGGTAAATAGACAAGAGCTGAAACGAAGAGTAACAAGTCCAACCTGAAACAACAGAGATTAACAGTTTTTTAGTTGAGTTTAACTAAATATATAATGTACATACTGCAGCTAGTTCACGACTTGCGCACACAAAGTTGACTGTTTCCACATTGACCATATCTGTACCATATACAATCGTGACTGTTTTATCTTCCAGAGGTATAACTGATGGTCCAATCATACAAGTCTCCCTCAACTTTGTGCCCTCCTAAAACACATCATGATGATAACATTTTATAAATGCAGAATACAAAGAATTATGGATATTGAAACATGACAAAAACTACATTTTTGAAGAACAAAAGTAGAATATGACAATGATTGCAATTATTAATGTGCACATTAAAATTATTCAAAATGAATGAAACATACTGCTTTTTTCAAGGATTTTAATTGCTAAATGGTTATCAAGTAAAATCTTAAATACTTAAGGGAAGTATGCCAAATGACCTTAATTAGATCAGAATATTTGGTGAGAAAAAATACAGCAGTAGAAGTAATTCACAAGTCAAAATATTTAGTATGAATTAAATGTGATAATTCACAGGCATAGTCAGAGTTTTCTCTAAGATTTTTCCCCTGAGGGTCCCTGGGACTCCCATTTTAAGGGGTCCCTTGGGATATTTGGGGGTCCCACACAGAAAATGCCAAGGGTAAAATCCGAGTTGGAAGGGGTACTGATGATGCGGTGGTCACTCTCAATGCGAGAGTCCCTCAGCTGATTATCGCGCCAGGGTTGCAAGAAACCTGCGTCAGGGAAATCCCTGAATAATTACATGTGTGATAAGCACTTGCTTAACTATATATATAAAATGGTTGTGTGATGATTCACTTGCATAGCTATAAATGATGGAAGTGTGATAATCCATATGCTTAACTATAAAGGATGGAAGTGCAATAATTCACTTGCCTAACTATAAATTATGGAAGTGTGATCATTCACTAGCCTTAATTACAACTGGTTGAGTAATAATTCATTTGCCTATAAAGTCACCTAACTATAAATTATGGTAGTGATGACAACATTCGTCATTAGAGACAACAGACTTCATTGGGAAAACTATCAGAGAGTAGATCCAACATCAGGCATTGATTTTAACATTTTGTCTTATAGTTCGGTCTGATCAAACCTATCTTATGCCAAAAATTACTACAAATAATGCTAAATATGGTACTTTGACATTTCCAAAAGCTTTGATAGAATTTAAAGTCCATCGATAATCAGCCAATATTCCTGTCTGAAGATGATCACTATTAGAGACATTCTCTGTCAAAACAAATCATGATTAATAGTAGCACATTCAAAATATTCCCATACTTGGTCAGAATATATTACCAAATACTCTCTGAATTTCTTTATAGCAATGTTCATGCATGCATTTTTTTCAAAAGAAAAGAAAAAATGAACAACCATAATGACATTTCTTTAATGTTTAATCACAATTAAAATTTAGGTTGATCTAAATTACCCAGAATGCAATTTGTATTCTTACCATGACTTGTTGTGATAAGAGACATCTTATTTACTGCAAATGATATTTATAGTCACAACAAACAGTTTTGTTAAGTCATGACAAAATTACAGAAACTGATAAAGTTGTAACAAGGTCCAAAAATAACTATGTTCCACGATCAATGTCCTACTATGGCCAACATTTGTACCAATTTATGTAAGTCAGAGTCTTAAACAAAATATTTTCATACATGAAAACTTATAGATTAAATATAGTGGACAACATTTGATCAACATATAAGCAGGTATAACCCAGGCCAAGAGATGGACACAATCAGGCACCTTAGTCACAGACTCTACTCATCAGTTATATAAACAATGGTATAATTAAGACAGGCAGGTAATACTTCAGTACATAACCAGATCAAATCCTACCTTGGGAACTTTAGCATATTTTCCTGTTCTTGTGTCCCTTATAATGGATATATCCAAGGAATCCATGTCCTGAAAAGACGACAGACAAATGATTACTAACATATATGATAAACAATTAAATGCCAATTGACAGTAAAATTGATCCATATTTCAAGCATTTCAATCATACGCATAAATGCATTACAACATAACCTAAAAACACACAAATTGAAGTGAATGCAATGCTCTCAAGTGCTTATTTAAGAAATTATTATCAATCTATAAAGAGAGATTCTATTACTAGTAAGAATATCATAGCAGAAATATTTTGTGAGTAATAGAAATGCTTAACGACCAAAAGGCATCAAGAAAACTCATGCAAACACACAAAAATCAGTCCAACATTTATACCAAACAATTAAAAATATAAAATACAAAGTTGAATTTTTAACTATGACTTTTAGTTCATCCATGAGTACAAGTTAATGACTATTATAACAAATACAGACCAAAAATTGTAACAATGAAACAATAGCAAGCCAACAGACAGATGGACGGACGAACAAACACAATGGGCAGACAAACAAACAGACATACTTATGACAAAATAGAAAAATAGACACAATTTGAAATTCAACAAATACAACTTATTCTCCTTTACCAATAATACTTCATAAAGAAATCAATCCTTAAATTTATGCCACACATAAAAATTGGCATTTCAGCCATTTTTTTCAAAACTGACACAGAAAATTTAAAACAGCAGAACACAGAATTTGAATATAAATGTACAGTCATGTACATTTATATTGGCCTCAAATTTGAATATCTGGCAGTCCTTACTGTGTTCTATCATGACATTTATTAAGCTCAACTTTCTAGAATACCAGTGTACCTCATAAATATCAACTGAGAAGAGGAATCTTGATTCTTGTATAAATTTTGACATGAAATTACTTCAAAAAGCCTTAGTTTGTTCCATTGCAAACTTAAATGGAACATTTTAAAATTTTAACTATTTCGATAAACAGGGAAGTTTTCTTTGTTGTTGTTAATTTATCCCACAAATAAATTGAACTGGGTGGAGTTTGGGTTGAGGGGCCACAGAATCTAATTAAGCAATTTCTTTACTAATGACCCCACATTGAATTTTCAAGATGTACTGAGATATATCAGCAACTTTTATCTCTAACATAACTGTAATAGCTTTCCTAAAAATTGGTATTTTAATCACAAACAAATATGTAAGGAAGGCCTTGGCTTAGCTTATACACTGATATCTGATACATACACATGTACAAATCTAACACATACAGACTGCATATGGAACATGAAAAAAAACTATCTAATAAAAATTTTATTTGTTATCAATTAAAGTACAATACACATATATTATACAAAAAAAGTTAATGATGCACCGGTAAGTACTTCAAATATATCAATGTCTTCCATCACTGAGTTTATTTACATATTTTCTATCATGAAGGAGATAATGTTATCTATCATAATTAAACATTTACAATAAAACTCATCAAGTTAGCATAAAATTCTGTGTACAAACATACAACATAACTGAAAGGTTAAACCAGAAAACTCTGGATGTACTTGAATATATATATTAAACAAAGCAGGATATAAAATTTCCAAAATATTGCTGCACATTATACATAATATTGTGACTTGAAAGTAACATGAACTACTCTTCCCTATGTAGAGCCATGGTAATGTGACCTTGACATTGGTAGTCAACAATCAAATACAAAGCTTACATAACAAACCAGGGATTGACAATTTTTTTTCAGTCTACTCATCCTGCAAGACATTACCAGCAAAGAATTTGAACCAATTCTACAGTAATTTCAATTTGTCTTGAGTCAATTTCTACATGTAACTGGTGGATTTGTTGAGCCCTGCAAACCACACCAGTCCATGTAAATACTTGGGTCAAGATAATCATATAAGTTTATATATTATTCAAGATTTACCAGAATCTCTAAATTTGGGTAATTGTGGCATTGCATGTAAGACAATAAATGACAAACTCACAGACAATCTATCAGTACAGATACTGAACTTCATTCTTGTTAAGATACTCTCTTGGTAAGTGAAGGGCAAAGACTAAGCTTTCAATTATCTAAACAGGTAACAAACAAACAAACAACAAATAAACAAACAAACAACAAATAAACAAAGTGATGAAAACATCAAGGAGTCAAGTATAAATTATGGCACAAATTGGATGTCCTTATTTCTAAAAGCTTTGAGTAATGGATTTGTATACCAAGATCATTTGAAGATGTGAAAGCAAGCAAAACATAATAAGAACCAGCCTCTCTCTGCCAGGACAGTTAATAAGAAAATCAGAGACTGACTTTTCTGGCATCGACCAATGTCTGCAAGTTCTAGAATTTCCCTGTACAATCAATAACTGAGATATGGATAAGAGTTAGTCTAGAATGACATACAAAACACTGCATGAAACACCAAGCTTGCTACACAGCTAACACAAAAAAATACAAAACAAGAAAAAATAGTCTCAGGTAGAACTTGTCAACTTTTAATAAAACATAATTCCTAAGATAAACACTCAAACATTAGCTGAACTTGCCAATGTCAGAAACAATTATTTTATAAAAAAAGCATAACCAGTCATTGACATCAATCAATTCTGTGCAATGTTAAAAAAAATCTGCCATTAAGAATTATTATTTCAGTAAAATGAAAAAAATCTTTTCCAAAATGTAACTTAAAATAAAAGCAGGAAGGGATTGGTGGTATTCACATTAAATAAGGCTGTAAACATGAGACTAGAAATAACACATGAAGTTATCACTGTATTACTAGGTAATGCGACAGATCAAAATCACGCTTTGCCTGATAAGATAAAATGTTAATATTAACATTATGACAGGTAAGAAGACATGATAATAACCACATACAGTCCTGAAGATGAAAATACCACAGAATGACAGGTAAGATGACATGATAATTACCTCATTCATAAAAGTAATGAGACATGATAATTACCTCATTCATAAAAGTAATGTAACATGATAATTACCTCATTCATAAAAGTAATGTGACATGATAATTACCTCATTCATAAAAGTAATGTGACATGATAATTACCTCATTTATAAAAGTAATGTAACATGATAATTACCTCATTCATAAAAGTAATGTGACATGATAATTACTACATTCATACTGGTAAGATGAGATGATAATTACTACATTCATACTGGTAAGATGAGATGATAATAACTACATACATACTGGTTAGATGACATGATAATTACTGCATTCATACTTGCTAGATCGTACGACCATAATTATTACAACAGATTCTTCAATGTATGATAACATGGTTGTGATCATTGGTTCAGTATACATACAGAACAATCGCTGACATAATAAGTATACAATCAAAGTTGAAACATTAATCAATACACATTTAATGATATAATGTTTTATATATACCAACACCTACATCTCAAAAACAAATAATTCTTTGACAATTAAAGAATGGAAATAGATAGAAAGAGTTTTGTTTCATCATCATTATAAAAGAACAAATTCTAACTAATTATCATATTTCTTTCTGATGTTATTTTACAACTAGGTCAATGGCAGATCCTTTTATGTGACATTTACAGGAACACATCACGATTTTTTAGCATTATATTACCATCAGTTATGACAAATCATAACTAGAGTTCCAAAACTGCAAAAATTGCCAGCTGTTCAATTAATGGTAACCACAGATGTGTGACAAGTAATATGGGGCCGACCACAGCAGGCTGTTGCCTACACTTGGGTACTAACATCCCACCTAAAGGCAGGGTCACTTCACGATTTGTCCAGTTTTAATGGTGGAAGAATATCTCACACAATACACCTGGTTAGGATCACCAACCTTCAGTAAGCCCGCTGAACAGCTTCCTCACATGATTTATCTGGTCCCTGGTTGGATTCACCCAGGTAGGATTCACACTAAAAGTGGTGAGGGGCTAGTGATTACAGGTCAGAGACAATAACCACTCAACCACAGAGGTCCCTACTATTGCCTACAGTCCATTGCAAGTCTAATCTGTGCATCAATGCCAACATTGGTTGAATGTAACATTTTGTAAAAAATTTGTAAGTTACAAAGTTCAAACATGTGTTCACATGAAATGGACACCACAGGCAACATAGCAACAGAACATTAATTCAAACCAATGGTGCTGACAAGTAACAGCCACTGACTGGTTTTGGATGGTAAAATCATATAGCAGACATAAAAATTATTGGTAGAAATTGTCATCTGCATACACCCAAACACTTTGAACAAGACAAGCATAGCAACTTGCAGAGAAAATACACTTTTGAGCTTGACAGAAAAACGAGTCATGAAGATTCAATATTTTTTTCCATCAAACAATGCAGATCCAGCCATTTCTACCATCAACCCATGGAGATTCAGCATTTTTAATGGTGGAGCTATGGAGATCTAACATTTAACCACAAGGGACCAAGCACTCTTAACCATGAAGCTATACAGATCACCAAGCATTTGAGATCTAGCTCTCACCGCCACCACCATAACATTATCTAAGTGTCTGAGCTCCATGACAAAAACACTTAGCCACAGCCTTTACCACATACCCATGACTAATCAACACTAAATGAGACCCAACTAATTTAACACACAAAGATCTGTACTTGCATTATGAGAGCATTTTCATTTATGAATACATCAAGTCCCTTATAACATACCAGCAGAGCCTTCTAACCAGTACATTACATGTATTTAATTACAGAAAATAATTAACTCACTACAATTATCTATTATCATCAAAGCTAATAAAACGTTTCCTCAGTAGTATTTCTGCAAGATTTTCACAAGAAAAATTGTAGTAACAAGTTCAAAGTGAATGTTATAGTGTAACCATAAGCTGAGTTACAACATATTTGAACATTCACCATCCATCTGGACATGTCACATGACGAATAGTGCTAGTTTAAACGATCATATTTATACCTAATCACCAGAGTCTGCATTTACAAGGTTTTAGCACATCAGAACAAATGTAAAATTTGAGAAAACTGCCAAATTTATGTGACTGAGCAATCATATTCTGAGTCATAAGTTCATTTCAGAGAAGATAGCCCCTGGATATAAAGTTTTCTTCAGAAATCATTAACATTTGTCACTGATATAAATTGTACCAGATTTGAGTGATAAATAATAATCTATTATAACATTAATCTTAAATACTAAAGTATTCGTCTTCAAGGACAAATTGTACTATACACTTTGTCTGATTTGTACATACAAGGTTTAACAAGTTCAGATTTATTATGACAATTGTCTTTTCTTATCATGAAAACCAAACTTTATCTTTTTTTATATAAACTATCATTCTTCATCATCTAAACCCAAATCCTAATAAAGAAGTTTATCAACAGATAGAACTGGTTAGAAAACAACAGTGCAGACTAAGTCTGTTCATTACAAGGAAGTTAACTTCCATTTTACTTGTATGCAAACATGCATCATAGTGTTTGAATTCATTTTATAATTTAGAATTACTTAAGCAATGAAATATCATTTTATACAAATCAAACTAAATATTTGTAGTGATAAGAATAAAAATCATTACAAACAGTATGAACAACTTTAATGATAATGCATATTTTATTACAATTAACTCATCATTAACATGGACAATTAAACAAACACTTGCCAAACAAATCAATAAACATATAAAACTAGCCACAATTTGTACATAAATAAATGTTATGCATTGTTTGTCACACGCCAGTAGATTCTAAAAAGGCCACTGTCAATTAACAATCTAGAATAAAAGGTATAAAAAAAATGTGCATATGTGATTACAGGGACCAAATAATGTATTCAGATAACACCAGGTGTTCATAAAATGCAATTTGTATAACAGGGGTTCTTTTTACTTAATATATATTGGGACAAAATCTGGACCACAGAAATATTTCCAACAATATCAGGTATTCGGATAATCAGTTGTTGAATAACCAAGGTTTTACTGTATTTTGAGGTAAAATATCATTTTGCATCATCCAAACACAAATCCTAATTTATGCAGAAATAACGTAAACTTACAACTATTTTAATTCATAGACTTCCTGGTATTGTTTTTACATGATTTTAGCAGTCTTGACTTCACTTTTTTTAATTTTATGAGCAGTATCATGAGCATGATAATTTCTTACCTAAAGACTTAAATCTACTTGTACTTTTGTTTCAGGTTTCACGCTGCACCAACAGCCAGGCACTTTTCCAGCTTTAACTGTGAAGGAAGATCCCAGACATACAACTAGGTAGAACCATTGACCTTCCGTAAGCTAGATGGACAGTTTCCTCGCATGTGAAATATGTCTGGTCCTAATGGTGGGATTCAAACTTACAGAGGTAAAACTTTAGGAGCCAGTCATTATTAGTCAAAGACCATAAACTCTCAACCATGGACGCCCATATTTGCATTTTGTCTAAATCACATTTAACGTACAATTATTTTAATTCAAATGAAACCAAATGTGACCAAAATTTTCACAGTTTATAAACAAAATAAACAAAATTTCACACATACAGTGCACACAAAATAAAAAAACAGTGACAATTTATCATTTTAGAATTTTGTAACAGATCAGGAAAATGCATGTCAACAGAAATTATACTGTATATGTGTGAATTACACTCAAAGGCTAAAAACAGAAAATAGCTCTGTGTTTCCAAATACTGTCACAGAGAATTTAGAGACAAACTGAATTTTCCAAGTTCACTGTTTAACCAATAAAGAACCACACAAGCAGCCAAACAGAACCCAAAGAATGCTAAATAACTTTTTTCTTTCCGTAATAAGTCAGCTTTGACAAATCAATAGTTTTCTATCATATGGAGTTACTTCAAGTCTAGTTACAATCTCACAGTAAAAACTGCAAAAACGTCTCTTATATCAGGAAACGTGAATTCTTCTGTCTCTTTTAAAAGCCAATATCTCCATGTTTTCACCTGCATGAAGTAACCGTACAATCAAAGAAGTACAACAAAGTGTAATTAAAAGTATACAAAAGGTCACTTTGATTGATTAGTAGGTGATGGAGCTTTAGAGTTCAGTTTTCACACAGAATAACATGAGAAAATTAAAATATTTCCAATGTATTATCTGGTCCGTTAATACTAGCTGAGGGCATGTTAAAGGAACTGATGCCTTGGGATACCTAGTGAAATCAAATAATGCACATTAATGACGAAAATATTATTTTAAAAAAAAATTCAGATCATCACAGGTTCTGAGCAGTAAGCAGCAATTATCTATGAGTTAACTCAATAACTCCTCAATTTTTTAACAAATGGAGGTATGGGTATGTTTCTTCTAGAGCACCTTTTTGTGTTTTTGGGGCACTTTTTTCGACCATGACGCAATGAAATTCGGTCTTTGCATTTTCCGTAATGCAGATTTTCATCACCAAATTATTCAAAGCCGCGCATTATTGTGTCCATGATATGGCTTTTAGTCTTTACCGATCAGAAGATGCATTCTTGCACTCATTATTGCATGCAAACAGGCGCCTAGATGAATTTGTTTATTTTTTGCAATAATCCGCAAAGTAAATGAATGTCTGCTATGTCTGCTCCAAAACAATGTAGATTGGCAGTTACTTTCGGAATGAAATTCTTTTGGTAATGCTGTCCACAAATATCTCTTTCACCAATTTTGGAAATTGTTCATCCAGTACTGCCAACCAGTTCTTAATTGTTCTTCCTGAAATACCAACCAGTACTAAATATAAGTTCCTGCTGGGATACAAACCAGTGCTAAATTGTTCCTGCAGGGATACAAACCAGAACTTAACAGTTCCTACTGGGATAAAAACTAGTATTAAATTGTTCCTGCTGGGATACAAACCAGAACTTAACAGTTCCTACTAGGATAAAACTAGTATTAAATTGTTCCTGCTGGGATACAAACCAGAACTTAACAGTTCCTGCAGGGATACAAACTAGTATTAAATTGTTCCTGCTGGGATACAAACCAGAACTTAACAGTTCCTACTGGGATAAAACTAGTATTAAATTGTTCCTGCTGGGATACAAACCAGAACTTAACAGTTCCTGCAGGGATACAAACTAGTATTAAATTGTTCCTGCTGGGATACAAACTAGTATTAAATTGTTCCTGCTGGGATACAAACCAGAACTTAACAGTTCCTGCAGGGATACAAACTAGTATTAAATTGTTCCTGCTGGGATACAAACTAGTATTAAATTGTTCCTGCTGGGATACAAACCAGAACTTAACAGTTCCTACTGGGATACAAACTAGTATTAAATTGTTCCTGCTGGGTTACAAACCAGTGCTAAATTGTTCCTGCAGGGATACAAACCAGTGCTAAATTGTTCCTGCTGGGATACAAACCAGAACTTAACAGTTCCTACTGGGATAAAAACTAGTATTAAATTGTTCCTGCTGGGATACCATCCAGTATCAAATTGTCTTCCAGTTACTAAGTACTTGTGTGATAAATGCTCCTCAATCCAATTGATTAGAGCACATCAGGCAGGCAACATCCTGGAACAGGTCTGATAAAGGACCCATTCCAAATCAGCAAATATCATGGTTTCTTCTAATTTACCAAACTTAAAAATTTGCTTTGCAGGTTTACTTAACCTAGATGGTTTCTAACCCACTTACAATACGTAGAAAAAACATTGGTGTGTACAGTATTGTCTGTGTGATCATTAAAAGGATGTTTTATAGGACTTTGTCAATATCATAGACATCCTATCTAATGATAAAATAAATTGCTAACAGCATTCTAGAAATGTCGTTATCCTTATCCTCACAGCATCTGTATTTGTTATAATGATTTTCTGTTACGTCAAAGACAGTATTACCAAATAAGGAATTGCAAAGATGGTAACTTAAATATAGCAAGTACAAGCAAACAAAAAATGAAAAAAAGCTGACTTGGTCAATGAGTACTCAGACTTTTCGGAATTTCTGAAGCAGAAATTCATCAAAAACTTTAACTAACGATACATATAACAATAATTTGTAAATTAACACCAACTACCATACAATGGTAATTTCAATGAAATCTTAACTTTTGAGTGTAAGTTTATACAAATCAAGTTACAAGCATGGACAAATCGAGGATCACAATGAATTCCAAGCAACGAAAGTTAAATATGGTATTCTGTATTCATGGACATTGAAAAAGAAGATTCAAGAGAATTCAATCCCATGAAGCCATGCACACACCATTCAAAGGACCAAAATGAATTCAGTCAAAACTTTTATAAACCTAAGTGAAAAAAAAACCTTTAGAACATGCATTGATACATGTTTGTCTCAGAATAAAACAACTTCCTTGAAATAAGTCCCTATACTTGTAGCAAACAGAAAATTACAATCAGATACACTTTGAGTCCTCATTTATCCTGTGCTCCATTTAATAGAGCATGATCTGCCAAATAGGGAGAGCATCTAAGGTCTACAGACCTTGTTTCATAAGTTTGAATTCAGAATACTACACATGTTGTCTGTGAAGATTTTATTGAAGATATATGGATAATTAATCCACCATCACTGGTCATTCATGTTGATGATTTCTTACAGAGAACAGGACAGGTAGTGGTACAGAATCCAGGAAAACTGGTTGGTTTAACTGTCCCCAGTATATGATTGAAATCTGTATTTAAAAAATATGTTTTGCCAATTAACTTTGCACAATTATAGCTTCAATTTCATTCTAGTCACCATGTTTATCACAGATAATGTAGGACAGCTCCTAAGCTACAATTATGTTTCAGCTATAACACACATTACTGACAATTAAAAACCAAGTCAGTCATTAACACATTTGGCCACAAACACCCATTTAATGCAGGTAACAGTCCTATCAATGTCAATTAAATATCTAATTTAGCAGTAAACGTGAATTTTTATAACAAAAAAAGTCTCGAGATTCACACTCACGTAGCACACTTGAGGTAAAAGGTTTGTTTGTTTGTTTGTTTGCATATGACTCATTGTCACTGGGGTTTCACGCTGTTTTTCAACAATTTTTCTGTTATGTACAGTGACCAGTTCACCTAACCAGTTTTCCTGGACTGTATACTAACCAGTACTAACTTACCCTTCCACAATCAGCTTCCACTTCTCCAAATATGGAAGAAAAATAAACATTTTCATAGAACGGTATGACCCGCCATGACCAGAATTTGAACCTGGATCTCAGGGGAACAAGTCCAGCGCACTAACCACAGGACCACAGCCACTTAAGGTAAAAGGTACCAAAGTATTTGATCATACCCAGGCGCTTTGATCATACCCAGGCGGGTACATATGCTTACACTACCTCAAAAAGAGAAAGGGCTAGAGGTGACAATCTTTGCCTGAACTATCATGTTCCTACAAATACAAACTTAGAATCAATACAATGGCTGCACATTCATCATTTTAAACAACATCTCCTGCTTGTGTGAAGAATAGCTATGTTAGCAAATCTTCCAGCAAAGGTTTCAGAGAGTGAGTAGAATATACAAGCGTGGGAATCTCAAACAATTCTATGGTGACATTGCTTTCTGGAATTTCATTTATGCAGATTTTATGCATAGCCATTCTTTGATTATTCATATGCTCTGATTCAATCAGAATTTCGAGGGAACAAATCAAAATCAGAAAATTAAGACCACTTTTCTGAGGATACTGCAAAAACAAGCTTCAGGAATGTATATATAACCCTTCACATCCCCAAAAGAAACACAAAACTGTATAAGCATGTAACAGCTAACAACAGAATTCAATTTTATCCGAGATGTCATTGACTGGGTGATATTCACTGAAAGTGTCACATGAAAAATTGGAATAAAATTTGCACAAAAAAGAGTCGTATCTGCTTTGCATATAAAGTATGGAACTTGGCTGAAGGACTTTCAATTTGTTTTATTACTGAAACATGAAGTAAGATCAATAATGATTCTATGTATTTGCCAATGAAAGAAAATTCTAGTTGCAGTGCTTTTTATACTAGTCTCTAAGAACTAATGATTACTTAAAGAACATACAAATGAGAAACCATATTTAACTGACACATCCAAAATAAAGTTTTAAAATGGACTACTGCTTTCTAATCATACAAAGCCAAGTTTGAGCCCAGGGCTGTATAGATGGCTGAACCAATGACATATGTCCAGCCCCATTACCTGATGTCTTGTATATCTGTGTATCTACTCCCATCCAAGCTTTTTGGTTTATATTCCACCAAAAGGACCTGGAGATCAGATTTTGTGAATGTTGTTATACTGACATGGATCAATTCCACTCTGGGAATAAATTTAAAAGAACAAATGATCACAAAAAGTTATTGATAAAAGCAAATGTTTTAAAACTAAGTAGTGCTTTAATTGAAGTTCATCATCATAACAATCAGCATATTAACAATAGAATTGTCACAACAAAAAGTCAATTAATACCTTACAATATATAAAACAAAAAAAAGCCCAATGTTTGGAACTAAAGCAATTGATCCACTTGGAGTCTGTATGGTGAAATTGGTAAATACTGCTTTTTTTTATTCTGAATACAATATGCCACCAAATACCATGACATACAAAGCAGCTAATCAAGCCATTAACCAATTATTCCCCAGTGAGGTAAAATACTGGAATGACTTACTGTCATTATTTCAATCAATGCTTCACCATTTAGAACTGGGAAATACCACATGCAATTATGACAGATGAGAATGAACAGCATAAAGTAATAGAACAAAGCAAGTGCGACTCAAAGGGTTATAATTGGAAGCTGCTGATTCAGCTTCATGAAAACAACAATTTTACGTTACGGAAGGTACATACTGAAACATGGCTGAACATCCCTGAGAGGTGTTCTAACACTCTCGGTGCATTAGATAGGAAGGTAACAACTGTGACTGAGTCACACAATTAAAACAAGTCGGCAAAGGATGTTGAGAAACTCCAGGCTTGTTCAATGTAAGAATTTCCATTCCTTTGGTTGCATTCACTATACAAACATTTCAAACATATCAAGACTCCTTATGTGAAATTTTATTTGTTTGGACCAGTTAGGTAAAATTTTTCCAAGTGCAAAATTCACAAGTAAATATAATACTATTGTTATACTAACAAAAGAATCAATCAAGAATTCAACATAATATCAAATATCAGTTAAATAACACTTTATACTTTCCAGCATACAATTACACACAATTTGTGTGACTATGTCATTCTACGGTCTTGTCAGAAATGAAATGAGACAAAGTCTGATTCAGGTAATAAAATGTATCTCATCATAAGTCTGTATAATATTTGCAGTTTGTTAAATTCATACTCTAGCCACTATTGTTAACTGGAAAATACATTTGTACAAGAACAACAGTTTAAAAAAGCAGTAGCCAAGAAGGCGTTGGTTTGTTTCATTTTAACATATCACCTAAAGAAAACCTAATAAACAGCATGAGAACTGAATTTGTCATTTAAAGTTCTCAAACTTCTGTCTGCTGATATGGAATCTAGCTCGATTATTCAATTTAAAATCATTCATCCAAATCGAACAGAAAACTTACAGTTAATGATTAAATTACATAATTTTCACATTAAATCATAAATAAATAGCTCAATTAGGCTGTATTAAATAATTCTATTTGTATGTGCTTCAAGAACCATCGAAATCATGAAAAATGCCAAGATTATTTTTTTCAAAAACTGTCAAGACAATGAACTTTCACACTATCTTTTTCATGGAATAATTCTGACCATTCAACTCCACATTATGTCACAAACTTTGCTTGAGTGGCATTTAGAAAAGGAGTGGCCTATCTCAACAATCATCTAAGCAAGGAAATTATAAATTAAGTATACATACTGTTGGTATGCTATGCAGTTATACATATTTGAAATACAGATTTATTATCAGCTGTTGTGATATGTTGATAATTATGTAAGTAAATTTAATGTGTACAGTCTAATATAATGTGAATCTGAATCAGGGGACATATGACAATGTATGTAACATCTCTGGTACATTGTCACAAAGAAGCACCAGTTACCATTGTTTTTAATTAACACTAATTAAGTCCTGAGATCTGCAACTGAGTTAGGCACTGATACATCTCAATAACTTCTTATGAAAACATGCACATCATCATACATCCATGGACATAATGAAAATAAACAACAATAAGCTGTAAGCTTGTTTTATACATGTATATACAAGTAATTGTATGTTAATAGCTGCCATGAAATTAGGATCTGTCCTTTAGTACTAAAATGTTGATACACTATAATAACTATAAAACTCAATTAATTAACTGTAATACTCAATAAAACTGTTGTAGTTAATAGACAGACATACTGTGGCATTTATCACAAATAAGAACTCAGCAAATTCAATTTTCATTATGAAGAAAAAATGCTAGGAGAAGTAACGACTTTTCCCAACTTTTTCCCGAATTTCTCATTCTCGTACAAGCAGGCTTGGCCAAATATAGTGATTTTTTTGAATGGACAATATTGTGTTAGTCAACAGACTGGAAATGAAGGCTAATAACGCAGAGATATCCAGGAATACACTGGAGACTCAGTCCAATAAGTGTCAGTAAATCTATGACGGACATGAACCTGAACGATGCTGTGTAGGAAACTGCATCATCACAACAAAAAGTCTGACACAACATCACCATAATAACATTTTTTATCAAATGTTACATACATGATGAGTATTACTTCAAGAAACCATCTTTTTTAACCATCCCCCGGTAAACCTCCCAAATATGGACATGTTTTCAGACATGGCTTATTAGTTTTATGACTGTGTATCATTTGTAAGCAACATCAAATATATAAAAGTAGTAAATATAGGACTAAAATAAAGTGAATAGTTTATTATTAAAACTGAAATACAGATTTTCCTGGAAAGTGAAATACAGCAATGATATAATGAGTATGCATGGGATCAAAGTATTCATTAATTGAAAAATATTCATTGAACAATTTGAATTTCAATAAAAATACAACATTTCTGTCAAACTATGCAAAATGCATACATTCAAATAACAAAACAATCACATAAATATTACATGGCAGAGAGTCAAATTCATGAAATTAAAATAATTTAATAAATGTACCCATGCAGTGTGACATACTGATTTTAAAAATATAACAATATTACACACTGTAACAGAACAACATAAAACTATTTACACTGTACATGATACATAAACATTTTATAATAAAAAATCACTGCAGCAATCAAAAACCATGCTGAAAGTTCAAATACTATCTATATATATGTGTATATAATCCTAGGCTCTACGCTTACATTGACTGGCACAATAAACTGTGATAAATCATAAATGTGCCCTCACCTCAAGAAACAAGAGGGCCACGATGGCCCTATTTTGCTCACCTGAGTCAAGATTACAACCTCTAACGTTTTCCAGAGATTTGACCCGGTGACCTAGTTTTTTTTTACCCCAGATGACCCATGCTCAACCCAGTTCAAGATATCGTTAATATGAACATTCCGACAAAGTTTGTGGAAGGTCCAATCAAAACTGTGCCCTCTAGAGAGTTGAAAGATTTTTAGAGATTTGACCTTGTGACCTAGTTTGTGACCCCAGATGATCCATGTTCAAACATGTCCAAGACATCATTTAAACAAACATTCTGGCACAGCTTAATGGAGATCAAATCAAAACTGTGACCTCTAGTGTTAAAAAGGTTTTCCAGAGATCTGAACTGGTGACCTAGTTTTTGACACCAGTTGACCCATGATTATTTTTC
Organism: Lutraria rhynchaena; assembly: GCA_008271625.1. Classification (NCBI taxonomy): domain Eukaryota; kingdom Metazoa; phylum Mollusca; class Bivalvia; order Venerida; family Mactridae; genus Lutraria; species Lutraria rhynchaena. Next base: position 1,237,312 of record VIBL01000086.1, read on the forward strand.
TCCAAAATATCATTAAGACAAATATTCTGACAAAGTTTGATGAAGATCCAGTCAAAACTGTGGCCTCTAGAGTGTTAACAATTTTTTCATTTGACCTATTGACCTAATCTTTTACCCAAAATCTCCCATGTATGAACTTGTCCAAGAAATTTGACCTGGTGACCTAGTTTTTGAACTCAGATTTCCAGACAGTGACTGATTACTATATCTCTCTGAGCACTACATGGTCGGGTGAGCTAAAATAAACAACATAATTAAACCAATAAATGAAAACATAATTCATGTCACCATGGTGATCTACAAATGACATCATGCTTTAATCAGTACCAAAAATCAAGTCAAGACAATAACAAAATGTTTGATTTTAATGTAAAATATACAAATATGGGTCAAAAACTTATGCTAGAACTATTAATTCTGTAAGGCCAAGAAATAGGTTTGATCTGGTCTAATATCCATAAGCATATGAACAGGTTTTTTAAAGTACAGCAACATTTTTCAGGCATCATAAGCAAAACTGACCAATGAAAGAAATGTAGTTTTGGTGTCTGAGAACATTGAATTGACAGGTTGGATGACCAGAAACTAACTTATTTTTTTTGGCCTAACCACAATACCTATATGGGTGCTGGCTATCACTGATATTAAAATGTCAAACATTCAGTAAGTTTTCAAGAATTCCATACAGTCATAAGGGACACATATTTGGAATGTCTAACATCCATAGTTAGATTAAATAACAAATTACTAATTATTATACCAGTCAAAAATTCCATAAACATCGCTGTATGTAAAATTGCTAGATATTATTGATTACAATATACTGGTAACTATCACTGATATGATGCAAACCCTAACTTGATTAAGTTATCATGCAGTTACAATCATATTACACCTAACATCAGATTTTCAACTTATCAGACAACACGACTTCATAATTCATAACCATAATATTGAGTACATAGAAAACATTTTAAACAGAGCAATAAAACAAATAACTTTGAAGTAAACTGCTTCATCAAAAGCAAAATTCAACATTGTTTTAACCAGCAAAAAGCAGAACATAATTTATCACACTATCAATTATCACATGGATAAACTGAAGATATCATTAATCACAGTTATCCTTGATCAAAGTTATCAACTGGTAACTGCCAAAATCGGTGACTTATCGAAGAATTTACATCTGTTTCTGAGGGTCACTAACGTCTGTGAACAAAGAAACTACACTTTTAGTGCATTCTGACTCCAGAACATGCAAAAAAACATGTACTACAACAATATCAAATAAGATAATTTCAGAAAAAGGCAGATAAATAATATTCCTAACCATATCCAAATTCCTCCAAATTGAAAAAAAATATGATGTCTAATTTACAATAAAAATCATGCAGCTAAAGAATTTTCTGCAATTTTGAACCAACAAAGGTCTTCCTTTTATAAACCTGATTGGATTTATGCTAGAAACAGATGATCTAAAACATGTTTTTGAAAATTTACAGACCAGTTTCCGACACCAAAAATAATGAAGTACTTGGAAACATGAAAACAAAATTAAATAAAGTCTTTAATGAAGAGGAGTAAGCAATGTTTATTGATACAGGTCCAATAGAATGATACTTTGATCAATACTTTCAACAACTTTGAGTGTATTTTCAGTTCCATGTTTGGTGTCAAATATCTTTCAGCTGTGGTAAGCCTGGCAGCCGAAGTATTAATTATTCCATTCAGTATACATTAAAGTCCAAAATCTAAAGCCATACAAAGTTTGGTAAGAAAATTAATTAAAATTATATTCAATCAATTATAAACCTCCATGAAAGTTGTGCTATATCTTAAACGCTAGTTTGTATAAATAAAATTGTCTATAAATGGTATCATTTCAGATTCAACAAAAAGTATAGAACACAACAGCACCCAAATAGGATTGTGAAACTAAAATATGCCTGAAAATGGATTGTGATCCAAACAAATGAAAATATCATCCATGCTGAAATCAGAACGATTAAATTAATATAGGACTACAGGGCTGGTACTGTACACAGCAACCATGCGTTCTGTATCTAAGGTTACTTACTCCGACCTCATGACCTTGACCTGCTTGCTGAAAATTTCATCCGACACCAATAAAAACATAAATCACACATCTGACACAGTAATGCATCAGTTCAATATTTTATCAGTACAAAAATAAGTGTTATATATACAGAAAAGCATATTTATGATAAAAATATTTTCTAGAACATGTAAAATATAAAACTTTACACAGCAAGAAGATAGGAAGAACATCAGCATCAGCGTCACCTGTTTGTGTGTTAAATTAAATGACAATGTTATGTTTTATCTCGTTATAATAGGAATTCATGTATTTTGTGCTAGATTTCCTGAACATATTCTGAAGAATGCACACAGCTGCTACTTCTAAAAAAACAAACAATCTTATGGTATTCACATTAATGTATGTTGAGAAACCTTTGAGAAAATTACAGTAAAACTAAATAAATAAATTCAAAGATTTTCAGTTAAAGAGAATGTTGCAATCAGAATATGACCATTTGATACTGGCTAAATTAAATAAGAGATGACCCAGGCTAGAAGGTGGCATTATTTCCAGGTATAGCCTCCAAATTTTTAATGTCATCAATGCACTGACAGACCCTACGTAATTACCCACATGGCTTAATGGCATGATTTGTACAATAAACTAACTCTGGGTGGATTGAACCCATTCATAAGATGAACAGGGGTGGGGGAAATAATGTAAGTATATATAACATGAATGCCAGTCTTCAAAAATTAAAAAGACATTTAGAAATTCTAAAGACATTTCAAACAGGTGTCAAATATTAAGCTTGTTCTTTGATTAAATACAATCCGTAAATACATGAGTATTAATTTCAAGGCATGTTTTATTTATATAGTAAAACATACCAAATGTCCATTTCAGAGTATTGAAATTAATGTTACCATGTGAAGTTCCATCAACAAAACATTGCAGTAACTGTTAGTAAATTCTACTTTTTTGTTCCACAAGATGTCTTTGTAACTACGATTTTAATCATATGAATATTTTTAGCACAAATCAATTCAATAATATGCATATCATCATATATTAGACTGAAATATTTTGCAGGCATGTTTAACAAAATATGATAAGAGGAAATGATAATTGTCCCCTAAATGACAAAATATAACATCACATGGAGCCCCTATTTCCTGTAGCTTCTGATATGTTCTATATATGTACATAATCCAGGTTTCTTAACCCTATATATCAATATGAGCAACTGGTCTCTTTTCACTCAAATTTTTACCCAGAATACCCTAATAAATGCCCCTTAAGGAACCTCACATTTTACTGTATTTTTCATTTTGTTGTCAGATTGTAGGAATTATTTTTGGATGCGGCACATTTGAAGGATTTACAAAGCATTTATGACAAGTAAAATTGCCAGATTTTTTTTTCTAAAAATGGGTGGGAGTTTTAATTAGGGAGGAGCATTTATTGGTAAATATTCGGTACCTGAATAAACCATGACATATACAGTGTAACAATGACAATCTTTGTATTTATACATTTTAAACAATAATGGTAAGTTTATATCCTCTAATGTAAACCTATTTTGCAACTTCAACACAACATTAATAAAAGTCAAAATGAATTTCATCAAATCATGTAAACAAATCCCTATGAATTTTAGTTAATGACCAATATTTATAGTAAGATTTATAATAAGATTTTAGAAATTTTAAATCCAATAATTGTTGTAACATAAATTCTTGGATGAACAACTTTAGAACTAACTTACCAACAAATTACTTTTCACTTTCAATTTTATCTCAGAATATTGGAATGCATCAAAGTATTACATAAATATACATGGTACAAGTATACTAATAGGACTTATATATCCAACACAGCAGCGTGATTTAATATTTGACACCAAGTGAAATAAGTTTACTATCGACTATTACATTTTGCATGAGGTACATTCTTCTTCACGATGGGATAAACCAGCAATTTACAATTCCCATCAGCCTATGGTTATCGAGAAAATTTACAAAGAGAGCATCTTCATTAATAATGAAAAACAATTATAATCTCATACCAGACTTCCAAATGAGAGCTATTGTCAAGAAAACTACCGTAAAACAAAGAAGAGATTTTTACCAAGAATTCTTTTAAAACCATCGTTTTCACTTACACAGAATGCAGGGTGATGGGTTTAATATGATTGTAGTGCAGATATTTAATTTCTTTTAATTTGATGAAATTAAAGTTGGACAATACATTGAAATAAATAAAATATAAAAACACTATGTTGTTCAAATGAATTATGAATTTAAGACATGACAATTATTTACCAAAGGAATTATAAATATAAAACTCAATGAGAGGATTTTGTTCCACTTGTAAAATTTACCAAAGGGGATTTTGTCAGTTTTGCAATAACCAAAGCTTAAACGGAATTTTCTTCCACCGTAACAAATTTGAGCATAGGGGATTTTGTCCAACACTTGTTAAATGACAGTAGAGTGATTGAAGATTGAAGTATTAAAAGATATATTATGTTATTTTATATAACATCACTAAAGTAGCCAAACAATTTTTTATTCTATTCTAGCACAATGTGTCATACCTTGTTCTGGTCCCTCCAGTAGAGTATATATCCCTTTGGGTCCAACATCAAGGTCACTAAGACTCCTATTGCTGAGCTCTGAAAAGAAGAAAAAAATATGTAAATAATGAATTCAATACAACAATGTTAAATGCCTTAAGTCTTAATAATACATACATAAAATAAAATAATAATTATTTCTTTATTATTATAATTATTATTAGGCTAAAAAACAGTCGAGTTTATGGTCACATGATAAAAAATACGGTAGGCTGGTAGCAAAACTTCTCCAAATTTTTTCCTAAACATACATTTATAATAATTATATTATAACAATAAAGGCTTTATTTATCTAGGATAAACATTTTGGTTTCCCAAATCTTCAAAGTCGACCAGAATATGCACATAACAAGACGATAACTTTTACAGAAGAAAGTATAATTTGTCTCCAAATATATTCATACTTTTGATTTTACTGTAAGTAACTTTGGGGTCAGTGCCAAAATTATGGTTGGGTGGGAACCGAAAACACTACTTTTTTGGCTTCATTACTAATTCTGTTGGCCTTTTTATCAAACAAGTTATCACCAATATCTTCATTGCTACATGTAATATCTATAGGCCTTTTTTATTTTTCGTTTTAGGCCTAAAAAAAGGTTTGTGTCCGGTTATCCAACCGACCCAATCTTTTACCAGCCAACTCATACAACACATAAGTTTTTATGGCATCCAAATCTTAGTGCTTTATTGTAATATTCACAACAGTGTTGCGAGTACAATTTCGAATTTTTGTTTCTTCCATATTCATTGAGTATGTAGTCAAGTATTTGGTAAGAATCAAAAGACCAATGACAATCAGCCAATCAAAGAGGTTGTACCATTTTCTCTGAATAAAATGGCTGAGCCCAAAATGGACACCATTTCTCAACTGACTATAAGTCAAGATTTATGATAAAATGGTGACCTGAAGAAGTTTTCATGCGGGCAAGATTTGAAGATGTTGGAATGGCCCAATCCTACCTCCTTTCAAGAGATAAATCAATGCCGGGTTTTCCCTAAGATTTTTCACCCGAGTGTCCCTGAGACTCCCATCTCCAACATTTCAGGGATCCCTTGGGATTTTTCGGGTCCCACACAGAAAAATGCCAAGGGCAAATTCCAAGTCGGAAGGGGTCCCGAGGATGCGGTGGTCACTGTCAATGCGAGTCCCAAGGCTGAATACTGCGTCAGAGACGCAAGAAACCTGCATCAGGGAAATCCCAGATTCAATCAATTTTCTGTATGATTATTGGTCCTGATCAAAGTCTTAAACATTTGTAATTCATGGGGCAAAAATTAACTGATCAGACAAGGTAAAAATGAATGGTAAAGAAAGTTTGTCGAGTAAAATTAATCACAGACAGGTAAAATGTATAATGTACTGTTTGGACAGTAAGTGCCTCAGTGCTATTATCTTAAGTAATACTTATAGAAAGTTTAATTCAATTAAACATAAATTTATTACTTAACAGTAACAGAAAAATAGATGCTCAGTCAGTCAAACATAGTAAAAGTACATGTTATAACACATAAGTGATAAATAGTTTGGTTATATGATGGCACATAGTCCATCACCAAGGTGCTAAAACATTTTGACACAGTTTTATCTTAAATTGGTTAAAAACTGATAAAAACGTGAAATAACACCCACAGTGATTTTCTGTACATATGTCAGCATGTATTTAACTAAAACTATAAAAAAAAAACAACACTTAGCTCTGATGGCTACAATAATTTGTTCTTAGGTGGTTTATTTTCATGATTCTTTTTTTTGGAGGTCAAAACTCTTTCCAGAAAAGTAAATCTATCCTGCAATTTTCTCGGATAAAATTCTAGTGTTTCAGCCTATTAAGTTTTCATGCCAAAAATAGATACAATGAATTATAGTTCTACTTGACACTATGAGTCATTAAGATCAGTAATTTGTAAGTCATATGTAATTAATAGACACAAGTAAAACAACAGAAATATACTATTATTAACTTTTACTGGAAGTGAGGCCAAATACAGCCATGTAGCATAAACTTAAGACTACCAAAAGGGGTTAAACTTTATATTTTACTGTCCTATCTCAACAACATGAGAAGCTTGTGTGCTTCAGATAAGCTCCTCTGCTTTGTATATATCTAAAACATGTTTCAAAGGTACTTCCAAATACTAAGTCCCTGCCATACCTCAATTACACTTTTTCTAAACCATACTTCAAATGAAGTCTCAGGGACTTCAGTAGTGCTCTTTTACACTGGTACACACTTCATTTGAAGCCTCTTTACTTCCAAGAGGGACACCAGACGCTTCAGAACCATTGAATTCAAGTCTTTTTATTTCAACAGGAAGCCACCAGACATGATATCTAGTTGGATATTTTGAATTCAATCAGACCTGGTCAAGTTTACAAGTGGTCCAAGGTTCCATAAGTTTTCACATTAATAGTAAATCGGACAAGTGTCCCATCCGCACCAACCTGGACGAGGGGCTTATATCATAGCTAAGGAGGTGAATAATGTTGATTTGGCTTCAGCAGTCTCAGCAATTTCAAGAGAAACTTAAATCAAAATTTCATACTGAGTACAAAACTTAATAATTTACAGCACCACTACCTAACATCACTTAATTCAGTATACCATACAGTACCACTACCTAACATCACTTAATTCAGTATACCATACAGTACCACTACCTAACATCACTTAATTCAGTATACCATACAGTACCACTACCTAACATCACTTAATTCAGTATACCATACAGTACCACTACCTAACATCACTTAATTCAGTATACCATACAGTACCACTACCTAACATCACTTAATTCAGTATACCATACAGTACCACTACCTAACATCACTTAATTCAGTATACCATACAGTACCACTACCTATATCACTTAATTCAGTATACCATACAGTACCACTACCTGACATCACTTAATTCAGTATACCATACAGTACCACTACCTGATATCACTTAATTCAGTATACCATACAGTACCACTACCTGACATCACTTAATTCAGTATACCATGTAAGGCCAGACAAAGTTGTGTTTACCGTCATCCAACCAACCATTATTTCATAATGGCCCTTATTTTTCTAACTAGAAAATCGGAAGTGCAAAAAATATAGAGATGAATCATACTTCCAAAGTACAAAAGTTATGAGAAAAATTTAGACGTTTTGCAACCTACCTCCTGTATAAGTATGTGTACAAGATAGATTATTTCTAGCCTAATATCACAAACAGACAAATTGCTACATGTCTAAAAACATATAATAGGATTATGGTGTAAATAAAGACTTGTAGAAGAAACTTGAAGCCAGTATGAAACCTGAAACAAAGACTTGATGAAAGTTGGTGTTGTGTGTTGGCTGAAATTCTAGATAGATTGTACAAGCCCACTTTGTCTCTATATTAGTCATCATGCAGTGACAAGACAGGGTTAATTTGAGGTGTCATCATATACTATAAATGGTAATACAGACAAAAAGTAACACTGCATCACTATGTGAAATCCACAGTTTAGTTTTCCAGATATTTTAAGCAATTTTTACAAAAAAGTCCTATAAAACAAATTCACTAAGAGTATAGCTGCACTAAAGTTTTCAGACAACCAAACAGTCTGTTCAAGTCACTAAAAGATTCTATCCATCCAAAAGTTTAACTTTAAGCTGTTTCTTTCTGTTTTATTTTTTTTAAATCCATTTTAATTCCAGTAATTAAGGTGTATAGAATGTTTTAAAGAAAACTACATTCAATACAGAGGACATATCATGGTATGCTAAATGCCAATACTAACCCTCAAAACACCCATCCACCCACCAGCTCCATTTAAACATGGGGAAATTTGGTAAAAAAAATATCATCCAGAGCCACACATGACAGGGTCTTTTTGTCTTCAGTAGAGATCAAAATTCAGAGACTTTCAACTTGCAAAAAGCCTCTTTTTGCCAAATATGGTGAAAGAATTCCCCCCAAAATACATTTATGTGAATTACTCTATAAACCAGAACATGCAAAAATCTGTGCCATATCAGATAATCAGCAGCTTCAGGAAAACCAGAACAAGGGATGGTCACTCTATGTACACAATATAGCAAACAAATCTTTAAAATTTTGACACAAATGGCGAAGCTGCCTTAAGCTACATAACACTAAGGTCAGTGGTTCGACCTAGGTCAGTACACCTGGGTCTCCCTCCATAGTTAAAACTGGAAAGGTTCCAATGACCCTCATGACTGCTGAAGCAACATTAAACCTAACAGAAAAAAAACGTTTTATGATATTTATGCGTAAAGCACAGGGGTCTAAACAAGAGATGAGAACACTGTGTATTTAAGTGTGCACGCATACAATGAATTAAGTAACCAAAATATAAATTGTATTATTACACCTACATCTAGGATATCATTATGCTCTAAATATAATTCAAAACTAAAATTCAAAGTAACTAAAGCATTTTACTGAAAAAACCTAGTCATCATGAATGGATTTTACACAAAAAGAAAACCATTTCATAAAGATGAACGTATACAGCAATTATAAAATGCATGTGAAAATTTAATGTTTATACCAGCATTATGAGAGACAAATACAATGCATCAGCCTTCAGTAAAGCCAGTTTGGCATACACATTACACTGCAACATTATCCATTAATTTGCAGGTGGGTTAATGTACAAAATGTAGGTAAGTAATTTTTATTCATTTTTCTTCAGTTGATGATATAGGTTGGATCCAGGCCAATTGAAGAAAGTCTCAGGTGGATTTCCCAAAAGTTTGTAGGTCAGAAGCAAATATTTTGAACAGGAAGGGTTACACTCCCCCCCCCTCAAAAAACCATCTGATAACATGCTGTAAAGATAAGAAAATCACATTGTATTCATAGAAAAACAAAGGTAATGATTTTTATTTCTGTTCATTACACTTTTCTTCTAATTGTCTGCATGTATTAGGGAGGTAACTCTTGATTTACTTACAAAGTATGAGTTCAGATACCTAATTTTATTACGCATGTACAAATTATTTGTAATATGATAAACATAAAAAATACAACCACTCAGTAAGAAGTTTATAATGCAATAGTTTTATTATATTTATTATTATTAAAATCATTTTTATTATCTTTGTTTATTGTATATAACAAAATCATTTTCATCATCAACGTTATCACCATTAATGTTTTCCCATCAACAAGATTTAAATTTCATCTCATAATGAGAAAATAATGCAATAAAAATTCATTAGGCCTAAAAACAAAGTTTGTATCTGGTTACCCAACCGATCTTTTACCTGCCTACCAACCCAAATTTTTTTGGGCATGTAACCAGAAACAAACCTTTTTTTGTTTAGGCCTCACGTTTATAATTTAGATAATAGTTAATTGTCAGGTAATTAATTAAAATGACCTACTTCCCTCAAAAACATCTGCTGCTACAGATGCTATCATTCCTGTACAAAAGGAGCATAAAACAGGTTTATCACTTGCAAGCAATATATTGGGTAAATAGAATAATTATTTCAATACAATAAAGAACTAGAATTCATGTCTTAAGTACATGGCCACAGTATGACACACATACAAGATGTGACTTTGTGTGGGCAGACCTTGTTTCATGAATGCATTATCGTATTCTATTTTGCATGTCTTGTATGTTGATTGAAAAACTATATGAGAAAATTTCAGAAGAAGTGGTGCAAACCTTACATTTTTAACTGCTTTCAATTAAGAACCAAAGAGGCAGCAGAGACACTGACATAAACAAGGACACAACAACACTTCAGAGCACTTTCTCTCTCTCAGAACCAATCATTGATTCACTCGCTTATACTGAGAATAGCATCATTTCTCAAGGGCTATTCATTTTTTTTTGTCACTAGGGTTTAACAACATCCAGGGTCATTTTATGGCTTTTCCAGACTTAAAAGTGGAGGAAGAACCCAGATGTACACTTCAGTAGAGCCACCCACCTACCAGCTAGATGGACAGCTTCCTCACAAGTGAAATTTGTCTGGTCTTGGGCAGGTTTAGAACTCACAACAGTGATGGACTAGTGATTAGTACTAGTTGTCAAAGACAATAACCATTCAACCTTGGACGCCCCTCAATTTCATTACATTGTTAAAAAACTCCAAAATACTCTTAATACATCAACTTGCACTTTGCCCCCGTTTATTTCTAAGTATTACCAGGATGTGGTATTACACAATTTTTTCCATAGCCAAAAATTCCCAGTCCTAGCCAATAAAAACCAGCAATATGAGTGTAAGAGTGAAACAGCCTCTGATTGTATCCTGATTTGAAGATGACATATTTAATAGCCATTAATATCATAGTCCCTTATTACAAATTTTAATCGAGTAGAGTATTTCAACATATCTCAATGATCCAGCAATAGTTACTTCCCATGTTAACACAAAGCTGCATCACAACCTTATATTGTTGTAGATTAATATTTAAGCACCATCTTCGCATTCACGATTTGCTATCTAACACACTAAAAAAGAGTAACTTAAAAGACAAAGCAACATAAACAGTACTGTGACAACTGAATATGTAACACTAGTTATAAAAATGTATAAGGATGATTTTTAATCCTTTGTACGCAATTTGAACAATTGTGCATCACATGTATGCATGTTGCTATGGAAACAATAATTCTACAAGAAACAAAGTACAAAGAAAGGACATAGAATATCATTGGGAAATATTGGTTCATCCACTCACATTACAAACTCTTAACTGATATGCATTCAGTATGGACATGTATAGATTTTGAGAAATTTTTGATAAACCCTAATCTTTGTAAACACTCAATAAAGTCTAGAAGACAAGACGATAAAATGTACTTCCATTTTAACACATATACAGACATTCATCAATATACACACAAGTGACACAAAGTTACCAAATAAAAAATAATATCAGGCAGTGGAGACCAATTACCAGGACAAAGTTATGGTCACTATATTGATTTAATCACTACAGCAGTGTCACTAGATATATTCATATAGTCTGATTTCATTTTGAATAATTCTGCAATCAATTGCCCTGGACATCAGCTACACCTTATTATTCATGAAGGGTATTCACACATCAAGCTACCCCCATCAATGAGCTATGGATGACACAATAGATAGAATTTATTATTAACTTATTATTATTATTTTCCTTTAGAAAATATAAACTACAAGCACTGGCTGATCAGCAGATGTACATCAAATGTTTGTTTTATTGATTTTTCTTCAGATTATTCATTTTTTAATGTCTCATTTATTTACATGTTTCTTCAATCCTCCCTTTGTGACTCATTCACAGCATGACAGACCGACCAACCAACCAACTGACCGACTGACCAACCTACCTACCTACCTACCTACCTACCTACCTACCTACATATTGACTGACCGACTTAATAACCGACTACTGATACAGACCAACAAAACATGTGACTGCCAGTTAGTTTGCATTGTGTCTAAAATAATTTTACTGACAAACTGATATGTGGAAGTAGACAAAAAACAAACAATGTAATTACTATACCAGTCAACCTGTAAATCACAGAAAAGTGCTGCATTTATTATAGATCTCAATCCAGACACTCTTCATCAGAAGTCCAGTACCTTACAGAAGTCAGAACTAGCTTTGAGGGCTGACAACAGTGAGAAGTGAACCCAGTAATGTGACAAACCAATCTGACTGCATGACTGACTCGGTGATAAGCTGATCGCTATTCTGCTTTTGGCTTGGCAAATTTATGGAAACCATGTTGTCTAGGAGAAAGAGCTGTTTTCATTAGGACAGCTACAATAAGCACTTTTCTTGTATTTTACAATAAAACAATACTCAACCATAATACGTAATACACGAGTCAAAAAAATGCATATGAAAACAAGAAGGCCATGATGGCCCTGCATCGCTCACCAGAATAAATATTAATTATCTTGTTACTAAAAAGGTAATAAAGGTACACTTGTGGGCAAATAATGGGGAACAATAATAAACTTGATAAAGGACCATCAAAGGATACTACAATAGAATATTCGTGATGACTGAAGGATGCCACAGACCAAATTTGGTGATGATCCAACCACTGGTTCATGAAAAAAGTCATTTTAAGGTATTTCTATGTTTAGCTCTAGTGGCCCCTAATTGGGGCCAACCATTTTTATTTGAGCAAATCTGATAGAACACTATCTAAAGATGCTAAAAGCGGCCTCTAAAAGGGGCCGACCAAATTTATTTCAGCAAACTTGAGAAAGGACCATCTAAGGATGCTACAGACCAAGTTTGGTGATGATCCATCCACTGGCTCATGAGAAGATGATTAAAGGTTTTTCTTTTTTTAGCTCTAGTGACCCCTAAAAGGGGTCAACCTGTACAATATGAGCAAATTGCAATTAGAACGTCAAAAGGCTTCTGCAAAGCAAATATGAAGTAAATCCGACTGGTAGTTTCTGAGGAGAAGACCATTGTTGACGCCAGACGACGGACACCAGAGCATCCACCTACCCATCCTAACAGCTCACCCTGAACCTTCGGTTCTGGTGAGCTAAAAAATGAATACTGGTAAAGTCTGATTTAAGTCAACATTTGTCTCATTATTGAGTGTAACTATCATAATGTGAGCAAGAATAGGTCCTAACATGGAATGGGATGGAAATTGAAAGAGCCAACAACAAAATCATCTTCAGTTTTCAGATTCACTGTGTTAGGCCTAAAAAAGTTAGTTTCTGGTTACCCAACAGACCCATCTTTTACCTGCCAACTCATAAATTTTTATGGCATCCAAATCTTAGTGCCATATTGTAATTTTTTCAAGAGGGTTGCTAACATATGTAAAAAAAAAAAAACACACAAGAGAAAAAAAACCCTACCCACCCACCCATATTTTTTGCGCATGTGACCAGATACAAATCTTTTTTAATTAGGCCTTAGTAAAACTACCACAACCCAGGACTCATTGTGTTCATTGAATTCATTATTTTGTTTAAAAACTGTCCCATTCTCTAGAATCTTAAGTTCCAATAACCCAGAGACCTGATTTCATAAATCACAGAGACCTGACTAAACAGAGACCTAACAAGGCTCGATAAATCCACTTGTCTGCCCGTAATTATGAGTAGAAATTGACTAAGGACAAGTTGAAATTGCTGTAAAACTATGTATAAATTCTTGGCAGGTAGTCCTGCAGGACAAGTAGCCCGAAAAAATTGGTTGATCCCTGTCTGATTTCTGCAAGTATTTATCAGTATAACTTTACTCTTAGATCTCATTGATGTATATTTATCAAACCCAGAGTTATAATCTTTTTAAAACAAGAAATAAGGTTCATGTTTGGTGCATCAAAGTTTGGTCATAATACACAGATCAGAGTATAAAACTACTTAGTTTGTTTGCGTACATTGTTCATATCAAGTGTTTGAACAAATTTATACAGTAACAATAAAACATTGTTTTTTCAGGATCAGACACCACATGTGACAATAAGTTATTATCACCCATTTTTTTCACAAAAAAGATCAAAGTAACTTAAATAACTATTTCATGTTACATTATTATTCATATCAGTACCAATAAAAAATTCAACAAGTCAAGTATATTAGTATTATTACAACAGTTTTATAATATAAATATCATACATAGCTCTCTGTATATGAACATGACTTTGACATATACTTGTCATAATCCCTGAAGATATTGCCAACTAAAACTTTAAAAGGACATTTTTTGACAAATATTGAAGTATGTAAGGCCTAAAGAAAAGGGTTTGTTTCTGGTTACATGCCTCAAAATATGGGTCAGTAGGTAGGGATTTTTTTCATTTTATTTTTTTAGATATATATATATCAGCAACACTGTATCAGAATATGTGCACCATAATATTAATGAGTTGTGAAAATTACAATACAGCACTACGATTTGGACGCCTTAAAAACTTATGAGTCAGCAGGTAAAATATTGGGTTGGTCTGTTACTGGAAACAAACCCTTTTTTTAGGCCTAAGTATAAGTGCTATATGTTTATAATATAAACAAAAACTTAAAACCAGACTGACACCAAGGATGATAACAATTTATTCAAACATCACAGAGGACCATTTTAAATTTTTGTTGTACAGAGCTATAAAGTACACTTACAATAATCCTGCCACTTACTATATTCCTTAAAACATGTTACGTACAATGTCCTATCAGTTCTTCTGTACAACAAGGTTATACTGTACATTACAAATATGAATAATTACAACATTGCTAAAGTTAGAGAGAGAGATCAGGGCATATCTTTACAAACATTTTTTTTTAAACTTTCCAAAATGATCTACCAATAATGTCAGAGTTCAAATCTTCCAGAAATTTCATTGATTTTACTGTAGGTACTCTTAAGGCAAATCCCTTTTAAACACTGGAAGCAGTGGGATAGGTTAATTTTGCAACTCTTTGCTAAAAGCTTGTTTTTATATATGTTTGCAAAATTTTTACACATTTCAACAAATACTACAGTAAAACCATGAGAAGAAACTCAATTTTTAGAACAAGACATGTCTGTTTTTTTTAATACTGAAGTACCAGTACTAAAATAATTTTTTACTCAAGCAATTTTAACATTTTCCAAACTCAAAATAATAATGTTTCATTAGAAATAAAATTACATAACATGAATATGACACATTTAATGATGATGATAAAGTATTTCTTTTACACCAAAAAATGTATTCAAAATAATTACCACATACATTGTCAAATATTTATCAAGAAAGAAGGAGATTAGAATTACAGTGCAACCTCTCCAGAGTGGCCCTCTCTTGACGAACAACCTCCCTTCAACAACAGATGGATTATTCCCCACTGTACAATTTAACTATTAACTTAACCTCGCAAGAGCAACAACCTCTCATTAGGCCTAAACAAAAAAAGGTTTGTTCCCAGTTACATGCCCCCAAAAATATGGGTTGGTAGGTAGGTGTTTTTTTCTTTTACATTTTTTTTTACATATATTGGCCACACAGTTGTGAAAATCACAATATAGCACTAAGATTTGGAAGCCGTAAAAACTTTTGAGTCAGCAGGTAAAAGATGGGTCGGTTGGGTAACTGGAAACAAACCTTTATTTTTTAGGCCTTAACAACAACATAATTTTGCTTCTCCCAAAGGGTGTTGCTTTGGAGAGATAGCACTGTGACTAGTTTCAATCATAATTTTAGTTGTAATCTCTTTCTACACATGCATTGGACTTCAGTTATACGTATCACATGCACTTGAATTTTACATACATGTACAAGTATCCAGCGGCCTTAACTAAATTAATCAAGTCATCATCAGATATCACTATCTGCAATGAGGACAATGGTCAAGTGCATCCCAACTGCATTGCTTATACAGAAAATTCTCTAATACTGACCCCTCCCCTTATTTGATCCCCCCCACACAAACCCATTTCGGGAAGAATGAAAAATCATGACTCACTCAAAATGCTTTAAATATAATGTAGTGTATTCCCTTATAAACCACTCACCATGAATGTTGCATTTCGCAAGCTTTTTAATTTGTTGAGTTAGTGTTGAAACTATATTTGATATATATTGGATATAGATTGAAGGATTATTAAGTTCTAGATATTTCATTGAATTGCATAAATCTATTTAACCATACCTCAGATGTGTGTAAAAGACCTATTTTAAAGTCTTTGAGCAATAAATGGCAAAATGACCGTAAATATAATGTCCTAAGCAAAAACGTTACAGAGAAATAATTCTCAAAAATATGTCTTTAAGATCACTATTTTTGCATTGTAATGACCAAGCTAACATGGCAAGCTTCTTTAAAAAAAAAGCAGTACTTATTTTATCATCTACAGATCTGGGTTTATCATTATGATTCCAATAATATAGATGTAAAATTAAAATCTTCAACACACAAAAATTACTGTTAAAATAATACATCAACAAATTGGTACATGAAGTGTACACAGAGTATTATAAAGTATCTGTCAATTTTTGTGCAGGTCAGTCAGACATTGCGATGTTTGGTAACACAATAAAACTAACAATAACCAAATTCCCTGATTTCGACCAGTCAATAATGAGCCAGTGATTTAAATTATAATTTATTGCGAGCTAGACAATGATAGAACAGACAATGATAGAACTAAGTTACCCACATTTTTAAAGCCATTTGGAATATTTCATGTCTCCGAAAGATATTTCTATTCATAATTCAGTCAATACAGACTATAGACTATGCATGTGATATTTAAATGCTAATATACCGTTTGGTTTTAACCAGCCCTAAGACATGTAAATGTTATGAATGCGCTTGGGGCCTGAACATATAAATCAAGATTGTTATTAGTTACATCAATACAACAACTAGAACAAGCAGAGTTGGTACCTGTCCAGTAACCTAGCTTTCGTATTATCTATCATGGTTCAATTTAAAGCATCAACTGAACCTAAAACTAAAAGCACCTTTTCAACCTGATTAGCAGTTAAAAACATCAAAAGAGAAAACCAGCTCAATAGATAGTGACAGAGATAGAGTTGCACATATTGCTACTATTTATTAGATTCTTTCCAGTATTATTACTTACTTTATTAAAGTTTACTATCTACTCAGCTCATGTTTTATTTAATAATGTCTATAGCCAATGGTAGCCATTTATATGATTACCAAATTTTGTCACATACAGTCACAGGGTTTTTCTCAGCATTTTGGGAACATGACCCAACCCCCAAAATTGGGAATTTTCGTGACATTTAAACAAAATTGGGAAAAAAAAAAATGGTATAACAATAATGCCAGAGTAGTGTACCAGTCTAAAAATATGAGATCAGTGATTGCCTTCCTCATATTATTTGCAACAACTTTAACCATAAAAAACAAAAGTTTTTAAACAATAATTTAGTAAATGGAAAGCTTATATAACCCATGTCAAATTCCTGAACTACATTATCTGGTAACTATTTCATAAACCTTGATAAGCAGCAAGATGTTGATAACAATATTTCCAAATGATATTCTGTTAAATGAAGACAAACTATAAATGCGTAAAAACCATGACAACATGCATGAAGAGGATTTCGGGGAAAACATATACTCAGAGTCATTGTCTGACACAATTATTTAACACCCAGGCACAGATTTGTAGACCTATCTGAGTTCATCTGTGTTCATCAGTGCACAACATTAACACTGATCTAGTTGAGCGCAATTTAACCAATTGAATGAAGCGGATGAACAATTTGTTTCCAACTGATCGAAACACAGGTGATGTAGAATGGATACATAGATGATTAAATGTAAATAAATGTAATGTTATCATTCCGTAAACCATGCATGATTGCGTTTGGATGACCCCATGTGCCTACACGGTGAAAAGTCAAAATAAAATCTCACATTTCTACAAAAATACTAACCTCGTCCCATTTTATGAATTTATTTCCTTTTACTAAATTTTCAGGAACACAAATAGGTTTCAACTGAAGAACGTGAACGGCTGGTTTAGCACCCGCCATTTTAATAACATAACATTGTAAACGACTAACGAAATAGACTGCCCTGATTTCCTATGCACGGACGAGTCGATTATTCGGTGGGGAAATTACATCTGTGAATGGAAAATTATTTTGTTTATGAGGAATAAATTTCTCCTTTTCATCAATATAATCCATCTATTTAACATTAAAGTATCAATTTGAAGTATACTCTGATGTTTCTATAAATGTTAAATTTGATATACGCTGTATATTTACAATGCATAGATATACATAGCGCACCTATTCATGCGCGTAAATAGGTCCAAACTAATGATGGGTCATGTGACTTGATCAAAATGTCGGAAGAGCTTTCAGGTGGTGGGCGTGTCCTTGTATATTACAACTGTCAAACACCGGGGTAATTTCGAATCGAATTGTTTCACGGTGTACCGCTCAACGTTCTGCTTTGAAATAAAAAAATAGAAAATTTAATTGTTGCAAACCTGAGAAACTTAACAAGTTGATGAACCCGTCCATGTCTACAGTCAAATGTTGTGGGAATTTCTTTGCATTGATATAGTTGAAAGTATTTATGGTAAAAACTGCGATAATTAAATAGCGCTCAATCGGATTACATTTTTAAAAAAAGAATGTTATAATCTACTAGGTTTTACATTAATTATGTGAACTGTATCAATGCCACATTAATACTTTACTCTGACCTGGAATTAATTATATCACGAGACATGAATTCCTATTTAGAATTAATTGCCATGGATATGAATGCTAATTCTGAACCCGGTTCTGACGTCGAAATTCGAGACGGTTCACCAGAAAAAATATCATTTCTTGAACACATATTTTTTATAGCGGAAAGACAAACCGCTTTATGTATAATTATAGGTGTCGTTTTGTCCAATTCTGTTTATTGAACATTCATTCTGTAGCCTATTACGAAGCTTATAACCAGGCCTAATGATTGTTAGTTTTGGGGTTAAAGCCAACCATTTACCCTCTAATCATGCTCTCCAAGCAAAGATAAATTCTGCTTTTGTCATATTAAACATTTTCCTTCATCACTTGCATATACACTGCATTCACGTTCATAAAAACATTAATTGCGCACATAATGGAAATAATAAAGTCATCATCCAGCAAGGCGGTTAGATCTATTTATCTGTAATTATATATTTACACTTTCAGTCATTCCTAACACCTATGTAATACTATTCACAAATATCAATGTAAATCCGAATTCACAAAATGACATAATGGCACGTACAACTGTTCTGTGATTAACTGATTTTTGAGATTATTAGAATTTTGCATTTTGCCATTTTGTGAATTCGGATTTTGCCATACAGTGATATTTGTGATATGTCAAGTTGTATATCCATAAGTTTATCAATTAGACTAAAATTAAGGGAAAGTAAATCTATTGTATATCGTTACTTATATTCATAATTTTAACGAAAACGTTGACAAATATTTGAACTAGATGGTATTATGTAGGTGTCGGGTTAGAAATGGCTCAAAACAAAACAACGGAAACAAGTTTTTACAAATTATTCCAAATCGATGAACGACACTGTGTGGGCTTAGTGCATCATGGTGTTTTGTGTAAGTTCACAAATCTAGCGAATAGCCTATCATTGTCAAGAACTGTTGAATATCTTAGCTTACAGTGATACACTCTACAAACTAACAAGACATATTTATTAAACAACAATTATGTAGAGAGTCAATTAAGTTGTTTTCAACCACCAAAGTGCTCACTCGTAAGGGCGGTAGCTTGAAGCATGAAGAGAAATTTTATATTCCAAGAGAGATAATAATAATTTCAACTTGACGAATAGTAAAGGAGTTATCAATCTTGATTGTATGAAATACAAAATGTTGGGAAATGCCGAACGACTATAAATTAAATCAGTTTTTTAGTTTTGTATTCCTTCCATATCTATCGAGCTGATCACGTGTAATGTGAATATCACAATCTGTTTATCAAGTATAACGTACAGTTGATAGAATACATGATCATCATTGAAACCATGAAACTCGGTATTCTAACGTACGTTAACGTACGTACTCTAAAGCTGACTCCCAGTCCTTTATCTGACAGAAATGTCATTGGCTGGGTTAAATCTTCAGATTCATGTGTTGATCGATTATTACCTTGTCTACATTATAAAATGTCACGCACGACATTCCCTCCAGGTAAGACAGACTTCAAACTTGAACCACTAGACACGTGATAACATTTGACATACGTAGACAAGCTAATTTTCAACTATGAGACTTTTTTCTTAATAAAATTCAAAGAATAAAGGTAGTAATTATCAGTTCTGTCAAATTCATGTCTCCCGCTCAAGATAGTGTTACATCCATGTAGAACTATTCATGGTCATACTTATTCTCGAGTACAACAGAACAATCACGTGATGTATAATCATGTTGTAATGATAACATGTATATACGTAATTAGCACATACTTTATAATCACCACTTTGATTGACATACGCGACTGACTTATTCATTAGACTTCTGTTGTTGTTGTTGTTGTTGTAATTATTATGTAATAATTATGTTTATAAGCGAGATGTACATTTATTTCGATATACTATACAATAATAATCCGTCGTTGACAAAGAGTACAGAGTCGTCAACGATTGTTGTCCTTTAGTACGAATAACAAAGAGCTTTAATGACATTCATAACTGAACAGAGTTAAAATAAGTACTTGACTGAAAATGTGCTGTAAAGGGGAACAACTCCAGTCGATGTAACCGGATAACGGTTCCTACGGACTATCGTTCCTATGCTATTTCTGACCTGGACGGACAATAGTTTCTACATGAAAATGACAGCCGGTCACTCGTTCCTACATAATTTTACCACCCGGACGATGGTTCCGACGATATTTTGACAGTCCGGACATTTGTTCCCACATTCGTTTGTTATTTGCTACCCCAGACATCCGTTTCTGTGTAAACTTGTCATACAAAAGAGGATAATATTGCTAATAAAATCATGTATGCATGGCTATTTATGAAAATATAGGAAAATATGACAACCTCATAATTAAATTGTAATTCATTCTTTATCTCTCCCAAAGAACAATTTATGTCTTTTGGTCAATGTGTGACAGTGGTCCCTTCATAATTTACTGTAATTACCACCAGTAGGCGATACTAGGCGCCCATTTGTATATATTTATCGCGGAAATAAGGCATTTATGAAGAATGAATAAGGGCACCATGTATTCTTGACAAGTAAGATATATTTATTAAGCACATTAGGAAGTTCTATACAGGAAGTTGTATATGGCTACATATATAACGACCTTTTGCAGTGAGGTAAGAAATAAGAAGTTCAAAATACCTAATGAACACACTCAGAGATACGTACTCTCATACATAGTAATAATCACAAATAGTGTTAACTGATGAATAGTACATTATACTGCTCACCCTCGTGTCTAATGCGAATTTGGTGATCAAAACAGTGCAGAAACTGTATCACCGATTTGGTGCCGTTTATATACTGCTCTCACGACTTCTTCAGTGTTTGTTGCTGGCTGTCTCCTTTCTCATTCTCTTCGTTAGCGGCTCTCCCATTTCAATTCTGTAAACGTCTGTTTCCACCATTGAGTCGCCCTTCTGCAGACAACCCACAAGGACGGGTTGTCCTGGCCAACGAGATGACGGAAACCGTTATTCCAGCTCTCGGAGACGTTACTAGTATTTCCGCGATCATAATCGCTGAGTGTTGCTGTGTGGAAGTTCTACGACTCTGGTGAGAACCTGGACTATGTCCTGAAGTGCACCCGACAATTGGAGAGGAACAATGCGGAAACCACCGGACACATAAGTAGCGTCAAAATAGTCCAACACTGGTGTTAGGACTTCAGTGTTACAGTCTCCTTCAGGACTGCGATACCCCAGACGATGTCCACTGCTAGCAGGAATGTGAGGCTGTCCAACGTGCCAAAGAAGTGCAAGGTGTCGTTATCTGTCTTGTTCTTGTTAATTAGTCCTTCAGCCTGGATGTGACGCCAGGTATCCTGG
Organism: Lutraria rhynchaena; assembly: GCA_008271625.1. Taxonomy (NCBI): domain Eukaryota; kingdom Metazoa; phylum Mollusca; class Bivalvia; order Venerida; family Mactridae; genus Lutraria; species Lutraria rhynchaena. The sequence goes on from VIBL01000086.1 coordinate 1,259,507, forward strand.
GTAAGATGGTAGAAACAGCCTTTTATATGAATACTGGGACTGATGACCGAATTCAAAGCATTATGAATGTAAAATTGATTTGCAAAATTGAAGACGGATGCGCTCCAATTCCATAGATTTAATAACCCCCATATAGAACACCCGAAATAGCTCAATATTGCTCATACAAATGCAACAAAAAGTTGTAGTGAAACATAAGGACGTACGTTACACCATTTAACAACATGCGCATCTAAAATACCCGCAAAAGTTTACCAAGATTACTTAGTAATGTTATTCCACGATACTTGTTGACGTTATTAGTATCATCATTTTTGTGCGATATGATAAAACCTTGAGCTCATTCATCTACGAACACCCCTCAAACAAAAAAAAACGATGCTAAATAAATCGGTCAAATGACAGTCTAAAATGTCAATCGCATCTATGAAGTATTCATTGTATAAACTATTCGCTGGACAAGAAGCTTTGTTACAAATGTTTAAATGCATTGCGTACTTCAGTGATAGATATTCGATTGTTCCATTTGCATGGAAAATCATCTTCTAGATTTGTATTAATAACATCGGTAGAAAGAAAAAATCAACCTTAGCGGTACTTTGTAGCTGTAGATCTTCGAACATTGAAGAATAATACGGTTTGAATTCAACAAAAGATAAGTCGGTCATATTATTATCATGGCCGCGGAAAAGTCGCCCAAAATCACTGGGAGGCACATGCTTTTATGCAGTAAAATTCTTTGACTTTTTAGGACAACAGAAAATTAAAATAATAAACTTACTAAGCCAGGCATCTGTGTCATAAGAAAATGATCATTTCATCGATATATCACCTCTGAAAGTCCCTTTAAAACCAGATTTTAGCCTGTATTGAACTGTATTCCACACGATATAGCTTGTAAAAGAAAAATAGTGAAATATGCGGTTGTAGGTATGTTTAGTCAATGATGTTGTTTGTAATGGCCAGACATAGTCTGTTCATATCTAATCAACTCGCTAAGAACTTGGATGGATGGATGGATGGATGGATGGATGGATGGATGGATGGATGGATGGATGGAAGGACGGAAGGACGGACGGACGGACGGACGGACGGACGGACTTATTCGGGATTAGGAACCCAAAATGGTTCACAACACACACGCACAAAAAGTTACATAAAATAATTTACATTTAGCCAAAAAAATAAAGACAAATAAAATCAGTAATTTGAAATAAGAACCATGATCATTATGCTTCCTGTTACCAAGGATTGCACGAAAAGGGCAAGTTCTTATTTCCATTGTCATGTCTTGTCTTGTTAATCTTATTCTGCTGAATCATTTTCAGTCATACATGTTCAGTCGGATATGAGTTCAGTTGAAAAATTGGGAATTAAATAGGACGGCGCGATAGACAAAACAATCATTTAAAACAACTGTTCAGGCGGTCACTGTCCGGATATTGAGTGTTTTTATAAGCAGCAAATAATGACAGCATCCAGCAGCGGTCATTTATGATTAGAATCGAGCTGAAACATACAAAAGCTGTGACCTTTGCCTCTTACTCATTACCGGTATTGACAAAATGTAATTAGTTCCAGTTACAAATGTATTTAATTGGTATTTTTAGATTTACACATGAATAAGGTTCATTTGTTTGTTACCAGCTTATCAACAGAACCTCAAAACAAGGACTTGTAATATCCAAGTGTAGTCAGCTCTAGACTTTGGGTCGAAACATACTTCGACGTTTTTTTCTTTCGTTTTTTTTTTGTCAATTACGTCTGTGTTGAATAGGCTTTTACGATATGCCTTCCAAATTGCAAAGTATTAAATTAACATGACGGTATATTTCAAAATCGATATTCTTATATCTTGAATATTCACATGAATACAATCATGGCTTGCAATGCATAAAGAATGTCAAATCAGTTTTGTTGATTGGTTAATTTGTTGTACACTGACAAAATATCGACTTCCTGTATGCATTTTGTTTACATAACTACTGATATGGTTGTTTTTGAAATTTTGTTAAACTAGGTTATAGATATCAGTTACCTTCGTGCAGTCAAATGATATCATATGACATAATTACAAGGATAGGATTGTATAATAATCACATTCGGACATTTTCTGCAGGGATTTTATTTAACATTTGTTCAAGGATTTACCTGAAGTTAATCAATAAACCTTAACTCGTAGTTTTGTCAATGTAGACATGGCAACCTTGGAAGATGTAGACAGATCAGAATGGGGAACATCTATGACAAGCCAGGCAATGCTGGACGAATACTGGGAAAAGCTTTTGAAGAAAGCAGACGACTACGAGCAAGAAGAAATTAAATTCTTCATTCATTCTACTACACTGACTGGTAAAAAATCCATACAAAAAAGTGAACGGCTGAATGGTGGGATGACTGATTTACCCGCAAGGGCACCGTTAGCGAGCTACTGCGGACTGAAGGGTATTTGGTTTGCCATGTCAAACAGGGAGCTTCCCCGTCGATCTCCCTACGGGACACAAAGAATGAAATTTCGAGTTAGAGATATCATGACCTATCTTGGAAGAAAAATTGAAGATAAAAGGGACAGTGACGATGACGATCGTTGGGATACATCGGAAACGGAACCCGTTGCTGATAAAGTGCGGAAGGGCAAAAAGGGAAATAAAGACAAAAAGAGCCGCAATAAATCGAAAAATCATCTAAAACGACAAAAGGAATGCTATTTGAAGCACAAAGTGCCAGAAAAAGCACAACTTTCCCAACCATTGTTGTTTTTCGAGAATGCGCATCATTATAATAACACGCAATATGTACGGCTGTTGTTAATACACCCACTGCATCCAAACGTTGAATGGTGCAGAGAATTTTGTAAGGAATTAGACATTAGAAACAACCCATTCCTACATTTTCTACATGGTCGAATTTACACCTACAGGACTGGAGAACATCCAAAATCTGGTATTTTTATCGAGGTTCTTGTTGTTGGAGATATTGTATTCAGTGAACTGTTAGAACCACCCGTGTGGGATGAAGTTGGCACGTTAACTCGTGCTGGGTTCGATCCGAGATGCGGCGTATGCTGAATATTCGGATGTAACACGAGGGTTGTAATATAAATTGTTTTTGTAATGTATTTAAGTTCCATATTCTTTTGGATTACAGCATAAACTTGTTATATCTGTCACGTGATATAGCCGCACTAGGTTGACAAGGTATTGTTAATCAAAAGTAGAATCTGTCACATCTTATAACTTCTTTTTATGTATAATTTTGTTTTGTGACATTTTTATGAAAACAGAATATACTGTAAGCTATACGTGTATGATCTTTGTATGTCTCTGTACCATATTATCTTATGCAGCGAGATACAAAATGACTTGGATCGATGGTTGAACATCCGGTATTTCTCATAGAAATACTTTTATTAAGTCTAGGGACCGAGGTTATAAAGTTGTTATTTTTTAATGTAAACCTTGCGCGTCGTTCTGTGGAAGATTTCTAATCTAGAATACCTCCCAAAAAGTCAAGATTTATTTATGCAGCTCAATGTGTGTTTTAGACTCTGATCTGAAATGTAAGATACAATAAGTGAACTATTATATAAGTCTGTGTAACAATTTTATTAATCTTCCAACAACGAATTATAGCCTACATGTTCCATCCAGCCATTGACATGATATCATATACACTATATATATAACACAAATTATACAATATAATAATTAATAATGCATTGTATGGGTTGGTAATTATGTATTGTTACCTTGTCAATATTTTAAAGATAAATTTCAAGATTAAGAGTTCACACACGCGATATCAACAGGCGGTAACTGTTGGTGCACTGCAACATAGAACGGGGACCAGTTTACCACTTGGTATGAATTCAATCTCTATCCAGACTTGTCGTTCGTTATCAGTCACATTAATCTCTGTCAGCTTTTTACAAGATTATTGTGTAACAAGAAATAAAGCCACAAATGGTACGAAACTTAAAACTAAGTGAAGAAATTATTTTCACACAACACATTCGAGACAAAAACGTAATAATTTACGAGAAAATCAGAGAAATTATTTTATAAACCAAGCACACTATTTCTCGACGGAGTGTGTTTGTTTACTTTTGGTAATTAGGTCACAAAGTTACGCCTCTTAAATGGAAATGAAACGCAGAAGTCGAAGGTAATCGCCGCAGTCGCGTAAAATTATGACAACAAGTATACTTCAGAGAAACAAAAGCGTGATTCTGTGCATCGGATGGAAACTAAAGGAGACCCATGCGCGTGTTTTTGAACTACTTCCCAGACGATGACAGAGATGCGTGTGATGGATAACGAACGACAACTCTGGATAGAGATTGGGTATGGACTGTCTTTAAGTTATCTCCCCTGGACAAGAACTACGCTTTTCAAATCAACGTCTGTAGGTAAATTCTTCCTTGTGCAAAGTGATTAAATAAAGTAAAAATAATACAAAAATGATTGAAAATATTGTAGGAATGATTAGCTAACATTTAAATCAAACTTCCTTTCATTGAATTTTATTGGACGGATATTATACATAGACTTTTAGAGACAGAATTAAAACACATGGATTTATTATTCCTACATATATGTACATCGACACATCCTCTTTCACACATTATATCATATGATGAATAAATAACATATAATTGCACACGACCGCTCTAAAATACGAAATGAAATGATACTTTGTAAGTACCGGTAAATAACACCTCAAACATAAATATATTGTTATATACAAACATCACACTTTGATTCTGCAAAAGGGACAACATTAGTTTTCACTAAGAAATGTATTTACATAGACATAAATTCTTCGAGATAACATGATTTTTGTGTTTTGTTTCCGTATGATATTTTTGTATTTTTGGGGGATGCTTAAAAGCTCAGGATTCTGTTTATATATCTACATATAACCATTTTGTATGACATTAACATATTTATAAATAAAATACTTAGATACACAAATCATAATCCTTTTTAATGGGAATTTGTGTGTTTAAGTGGTTATCATATAAAAAAGAATATCTCGCGGATTGGATCACGAGGTTCGAACACCTCGGACAAATAGGTACAGATGTATCAATAATTATTCGGTCTGTTTGTTGTACCTTATTAATAACATTCAATTATATTTAACACGCTTATTGAATTATCGATTCAAGGTGGCAGAGAGCGATGGTTATTCAAACTACGTATATATTTAGACGAATTGTGCATGCGTGTACAGACGGGCCGGACAGATAATTGATCAGTACAAAGTTGAAAGAATGAAGACCCCCACATTCTATTGGATAATAGAACATTTGATCAAACGACGTACCAGTCCTAGTTAAAGAAACGAACCTAAAAGAAATGATTAAGTAAATAGTTATCGTTCAAATGGCATTCATTTTAAAAATGTAAATAACGGCTTCCGTCTAAGCTATTGGATTATAACACCACATTACATATATAATTACACTGTTTCAGTCAAAATATCAAATCGTATCCAATGATTTAAGAGCAATAGATTAATGTAAACTACCCTCATAAAACGAGTACTGATCTAAATATAAGATCAAACATAATTCTAATGTACGTTGTACAATATCGAAAACAAACACAAACAAACGAGTACACGTGTTTTAAAAGTTCCAATCATTAAATAGATCAAGTTAAATCTCCTGCAATCTCTTCAAACTTGTAAATTTAAAGTACGAAAATGAGAATACAAACATATTTACGATACGTTAAGTAATCCACCTTGAGGTACGAAAAAGGCCATCTATACGCCATCGTCTATGTAACTCAGATTAAAGCGTCCATGGGTATATAATGATATAATTACAAAGTATTACTCTCATTAAATGACAAAATAATACCATGAAGCAGATATATAACAAGTCTTATATAATATGTGGGTGTTTTTCTGCTAGAGTAAACTTAAAACTGCATTTGAAATAAACAATTAACGTATACATCCACAAATAACATTCTTTTACGTCCTGATAACTTTGTTTCCACGTTCGCAAATCATTTTAATCTCATGTTATGAATCTAAGTGCAGACTCATTGATAGTTTGAACGAAACGACTAAAATATAGGATTTTGAAGTATGATTGCAAAAAAGTAGTGTAATTAAGCCCATCATGTCATTGCCCATCTTGTTTTTACGTTATCTTTGTGTACAGAGGTAAGCCTAAGAAGTAACAACCTGTATGATATTCTCTCACCGACAATAACCTTAGCATATAATCTATATAAATCATCCACGAGTTACCGTTCGTTGCACTTGACTGAGAATGGATAGAGTAGATTTGGTTGGACCAATTTAAATAAATTTGACGAAAACTATAATACTGATAAAATATAGCATTTTCACATCCAGTGTCTCAAAATTTTGTCAGTCATATATTGTTTGGAATTCCAATGATTTATTCAGTGGATTCACAGACGTATCTTGTTATAACTATTGACTGGTTTTCAGTTTGTCTAACACAGAAACAGTTCTATCCATGACGTCATTAGTATCGTCATCATGAATAGCATAGCCGCGTGCTATCATCAGATCGCGAGACGCGTTAAACATAAATAGCACCAATATGCCGCAATTATATCCGATCACATTTCAAAGATAGATTTGAATACATATTCACACAAAATATGACCATATTATTGTGATTTACAGAGCAGATATAATAAATGCATAAAGAATTTTGATTTACAGCCAAGGTCATGCAGTTCTAGGTCAGAGTCATTGATATCACGCTTTGATTTCATTTTCAGGATGTGTGTGTTTATTTTTATTAATCCATTGTTTCACCTTATGCGATGAATTAATTTCTATTGCTCTTGGCGTTTCTACGTCACTATCGTCATAAAGATCATTTTCACGAGCTAAGACGTCAAGAGCGTCGTCTGATTTGCGATTATACAGAGCGCGAGATTTGCCGTTATTACCACAATCAATATTTCGTGGTGTAATTTCTTCAGCATCATCATCTGCTTGAAGTTTTGTCTTCCGCTTCTTCTTCTTTTTGTTAGACTGTGAATTAGTATTGCGAAGTGGCAGAAGAAGGGCGGCGGCAGGTCCCTGTCGCTGTTCCATGTCTCTGTTTGATACCGGACCCGGCGTTTCTCCCGTCGTAATACAGGCGTTCATTAGGGATTCGGTTCTTCGTAGAGCCAGTTTGTCTTGGTTTCGTTCACGCCGCGAGGCACCTTTGGGTTTCTCAGAGCGGGTACTATTAATTTCTTTTGAAAAGATGTTTGGTAGAAGTGAACCATTATCGTCACGACATGGCGAGTCTCTCCTCTCCCCATTAGGGGTCTCTGTGAACGAATCCCTGTGCTTAAATAAGTTCATCTCACGATTAAAATCCTTCCTCATGTCGAGATGAGACGGACAGCTTGGCGATCGACAATAAGACGCTCTGAACTCCTTCGTGATAGACCGATGTCGTGTTGATCTGGACCCGGGCAAACTGGCAACGCTCGTTGAATTAGCACGATCTATTGTAGGGAATTTTAAGGGACTGCTAGATAGTGAAGCAGGCACGCTTCCTCGTGTGTGAATCCTTCGTTCAGAATTAGCAAATTCGTTAGGATCTGACTCACTACAAATCGAAATCTCACTTTTTCTAGATATTGGAGGGAAAAATCGTGATTCCTCCATCGTAGAACGTATATGCTGGGGAGGGGTGGCCGACAGCTCGGTGCCTATAAGTCCGGGCGGCATGACTTTTGAAAGTACCTTCGCATGACCCGCACAGTAAAAATGTTGAACACAAAACTTAACACAGCATCACTTACAATGATAATTCCATATTTTGTCTTTACAGACAACACTTGGTTTTAAATGTCCGTTGAAATCGAAGTACAATTACTGATGTCCTGCACACAATCAAACAATCAAAAGCCTTATACTGTGATCCAAACCGTATTAACGTTTGTTGGTTTCCAGGCAACGACTGTTGAGTCTATAACGTCAGAATATCTGAAAATAAAGATAATTGCAAAGTTAGATTTTGTTTCGAATAGCGAACTGGTCATTAATTCTGAATTAATTGTCCAGGATGTTTGGGATTGGCGTATAAGCGCGGGTTCATTGTATGGACATTCAGATATATAAATATGTCTGAAACAAAGGAGTATAGAAATAGCTGTTAATATCAAAGTTATAATCAAAACAAACCACTAAAGCCATAGAACCCATCAAGTTTCATAAACTATTCCCAAAGGAAGGATTATACATGATATACTAGTAAACTTTTAATGCGTGATTACGATATCGTACGCAGGACAGCACAATGACAAGTTGCTGTTGTCTATTTTGATGACATAAGCGAACCAGACACACACATCAATATATTCATCGTACCATCAATTACGCGAATGGCCAAAACTAGGGCGGTAAAAGGTAAAAAATTATTTAGCACGATAGGAGAAGATATCATAACGGTGGACATGCATATAATTCCACTTTCATGTTGACAATCATGGATATATTTATACAACTACACACAAAAAATCAGGTATCAGTTTTGTTTTTTAAAAATATTGCAAAAAATGTATTTTAAAAATATTGCAAAAATATTGAGTCTTTCCTAAGATTACTGCCACATACATTTGTAGCATACTTTACTGATATTACTACGTCAGCAATAAACATGCGAGACAGAGGAAACTCACTGTATCTGGAGTGTATGTGTATATATCACATATCTCAGGACATACTCGTATGTTAATGTCGATATAAATGCTGATCTCTAACTCCCATTTCACTTTTTCTAATCGTATTATAAATTCAGATTGTTTCGCACGAGGGCAGTAAATGTCTTACATGGTTCTTGAAACATTAACAGTGTATACAGGAAAGTGGATCTACAGTATAACGTGCAATATTTTATCCTTTCGTCATTCAGACCGATCATTCTTTGTGTGTGGTTGGGATGCATAATGCTAATACTGACCCAGAATTCAGATTTTATCCGACTTATCCGACCCAGAATTGTGATTTTACGACAAAATTTGTTTTTTATTTGTCTCAGCACTGTTCAGACGTATTTATTCTTTTTTCTATTTTTTTATGCTATAATTACGACCGATCAGTCCAAGTTTGTACTTATATCAATGGCCACACGTATTATTTCAATATCACTTGTCTTAGCAAGTCAAAAATAACTTTTATGGATTTCTTTCACAGGCACAAAGCATTGTCGTTTCATAACTTCAGTTTCAATTCAGTATAACCAGCGAGACATTTTACTGACTGGTCGAAAATTTGTTTGACCTCGCAATTTTCTAATTAGGACTCAGGTCTTGCAAAATATCTCGCATTCAATTCGTTTCATTGCATACTTGACGATAATACATTGAAGGGAACATATCAGATTATAATACATCATAGATTTTAGACAGATAAGAAATTTGATAATTGATAGACCGTAATCTGCTTTCATTGCCCTTTGATATTAGTGGACAAACTATTTGGTAGATTGGTACGCAGTGTGGAATGATGTACACTGTATATAATAAATGTAACTATCCATTTGCGCATTTGAGAATTTATTTTGTAACAAAATACTTTTCTACAAAACATTAAGGTACTTGGTGATAGAATTAAATCCACAGTAGGGACTATATATGGGGGAGAAAAACGGGACACAACCCTAATACAATAGCCCGTATGTAGACCGAAGTTTTTAGAAATGCCTAGACTTGTGTTTGCTCTTAATTAAAACATACTTCAGTTCTGTTATATTGTAGTTAATTGTCTGAATCATTCTTTAATATTAACCAAACTATTTCTCCTATCATGATTTTTTTGTTAAACAAATTCAAACCTGATGTTAAAACTTCCATTTATCTCAACAAAGTAGTCTAGAAGAAACTTGGAAATATACGCCATGTATGATGATGCACTGACTTCATGGATCTAAGAGTGTCAACAAAATATTGACACGACGGTTTTTGTGCACACTGTACAGCTATCAATTAACGTAAAATAAAATATACATGAACTATCGTATGCATCTTGAGACTATCAATCTTTAATTAGCATCATGCACATCATATGTAATTGAACAGCGCGCAGACTTTTCAGCAGACGATTTGAACAGATAACACACAATGTCATGCTCTAGCATTCTTTGATAATTTTTAACATAGATATGTGGAAAATGTCTCACCAGTCATTGTAAAACATAGGAAGATCCTTCGATAGTTTACATTTCATCAGATATGTTTACGTTTGTCATCTGGTTACGTAAATGAGTCTTTTTCTTAGAGCCACGTGTTTTCAACGTCAGCTAGCGTATATTATAATAATTTATATTATATATAAAATTGTTTCAAAATATGAAAATTTATCAATTATTGACACACCACCGACAATAACAACAACAGCATAAAAACAAGATCGGGAGAGTAAAAGTAAAACTCCAACAACAAAAACAACAGAAACAACATCTTATATAAACTATTAAATTCATCCGTACCTTAACACAACACATCAAGTATCCACGCAATTAAAGCTATTTTCAAGAAAATTTCTTTAACCAAAATCCTCCAGAAAACTGGCAGAAAACATTCACGCCGTTCAAAACATTACTGTCGCCTTCAAACAAAAACAACAAACTAAAGTATGCGTAAATTAAATAACTACATAAAATGAAAGCCTAATCAGATTACATATATTTTACTATATTATAAACAGGTATCAGACTAGACTAGCTATTCCCTCGGACAATGCTTTAATCACTACATTTATATACGGATTAAATGTTTTAAGTGTTGAAAACTTGCCAATAGTCACAACCTTTTACCACGGCCGGCAGGGCAATGGTCAAAAACTTAATACATTTAGGAACACGAGATAAAAAGATCCGGGATTTGAGACGGCTTTTCCGTTATTTAGACATGTCTTATGTAACGGAGGTTATTAGCGTGTTATAAATAAATTCTAAGTTTAGTAAACATCCTGTTTTCCGTTTATTCATATTTTTTATTTCATTATAATTGTAATAAATCATTCATTCAACAAAGATAAACTATTGTCCCGGGAGTTTTAAATCAGCGGTTAAATCAGTGTTTAGCCACTCCGATGTATGACTAACGAAGAATTAACCCTCAGTTTTATGATTGATTTAATTCAGTACAATTCAAATTTTATTTAATCCAAAATGACTTTAGATTACATGGTAAATAGATCGCCTACGTTTTCTTTAGAAACCAAATACATAAAATTATACAATTCTTTAAGTGAGCAAGAGTACATATATAAATGATAAGTTAATACATCACTAATTACTATATAAAGACATATATACTTGCTCAACACTTGAGTCTATCCAATTAGATAATGCTTTAGTTTTATAATTTTAGCTGCTGAGAAAAATTGACCCGTGAAATAAAAAGGTGTCACGATAATAATGCATGTTGTCCCAGATCTATAAAAAATACAGTTTTGTCCTGAAGAACAGACACCAGACGTCTGGTGATCAAAAAAACTCTTCAGACATGATACTGAACATAATTTACCCTACATCCAGAAATTCGCCAATACACAATTTGATAAAAAAAAATATTTAAAAATTGAACCATTATATGACAACATTTGTGCATGGATTTGTGAGACGAAATATTGATCGTGGGTTTAGAATTTGTCTTTTGTTGGGAGTTTTTAAGAGAAAATAATTTGTTGATTTGAATGTTACATAAGCACATACTACAAGAAAACTGCCACACAGATTGGTTCTGGTTCCTCTCAGGAAAACTTTATCTATGGGATCTAGTATATGCTAACATTCCGAGATTCACGAGAACAATGAGATCTCTGTTTAATAAATAATCAGCTGATGAGATATTGTTTAAAAATTGGTAAATACGGTGAGAAATCGTGTATTTCACGGATCACCCTAAGAAGATTATGAGAATATTGATCTCCGATAGAACTAAAATTTTGTTTATTTGTAGCAACAACAAATATGTAATGTCAATATTACATGCAAACACATTCAGAATAAAATGTTGTTACTGCGTCATTAAGAAATCTAATTTATATCTTGCAGAGGTATAAACACCTTTGAACGAATGTCCTCAGAAATAAATAGGAGAAAGTTCTCCATTCAGGTTTCACAATACATGGATTGAGATCGTTTTAGGAGATTTGTTACCGATTGAAAATACTTAGGTTACAATATATCAATATGATTAACAATATATATACACTGATAGACTCTTTATCAAGATGATAGCATTACAATCTGTGATCACAAGTTTTTACATCCTATCTAATGCACCTATGGAAGCACGAAGTGAGTAAGGAAGTTTTTATACCGAAATGATTCGTTATTTTAAACGAAGTACACGTTTACAATACATTTGATGTATAAGTTCTTATTTATGATTACTCGAATTATAGTTTCTGACTTATTTGTCAGAGTTCAAGCACCTGCCCCGTAATGGAAATATTTGATTGCACGATTTACAGTTTAGTCTTAAAAGTCGACGATAGGATAGCTCTAATATGTTACAATACATTCACCGTTTGTGACAGCAAGTATCATAATAATTAAAATTATGTATACACAGGATGAACAAAAATAGCGAAAACGTTGATGTGTATCATTAATAATATTAACTGTTTTACTAATGATAATCATTTTATGATTATTTAGCCACCTATATTTGGTATCAATAAATTAACAAGTTATTGTAAGAAGCACCAACATGACGTAAAGTTGCTGTAAGCGACATATACTTGAATATATGCAGTGTTAGTATTTAAGGATCACAACTTACATAAATAAGTGTATTTTGTAAAATTAATGTCAAAATATTAACCTAGATTCCTTGCACTCAAAACAGAGAGATTAAAGCTTCGATATTGGATAATATAAAGCTATGATATATAGTATGTAATTAAGCTACAATTAACTCTGTTTTAGAAGAACATTTCAGAAGAATTTATTATATGAGAGTAAAAGATTTTATTGTAATACGATAAGATTATAAATCTATTCCGTTATAGCTTATAATGACTATTCTTTGTAAAAATAATTATAACATTTAAGCCTTTTGAAAACTGACAGGTTGTTTAGTTTAAAAAAATGAATAAAATGCTTAAAACAAGCTTAACTTCTTCTTAATAGTCAACTAGATAGATAAAAACAGTCACAATAAAGATATTTACAGATACCTATTCCAAAAATATCCAAAAAGTATCAAGATTTTGCTGTCATCTATAACAGACTCACAAGTTCCTGATTTGACGGCAACACGTTTCTAAATTGTCTTTGAATAAATGAACTTGATAAATGAACACAGCATTGGAAGAGTACACGTTAAATGTCCTGTAAGTAAAGTCCCGTTTTTCTTCTCTTTTCGTTGTTATGTCATCACTGTTGTGTTTAAATGTCTTATTATTACGTACAGGGCGAACTTAACTACCTACGTGATGGTCCGTAGATATTTAATGTACGTGTAGTGTTGGGTGTTATTACCTACCTGAAGGGGCGTAGCTGATATCGGAAAATATACAGTATATCATTGCGCGTTAATACCCTTCAGAATAGTCACGCTTAGGATTTTACAGTATAATATAAGAAATATTGGATGACTGGGTGGTGGAAAATGAAACATGATATATATACGGGTAGTTATTTGAACAGCCTGACCATCAATATACCAGCACTACAGTAATTCCGAAAACCTTTCGGCCACCACCTTTTATACTATAATTTACCATTTAAGCACCAGGGTCATCAGTTAAATTGTTATAGCTGCCACGCAGAAATAAGTCGTTTTTCAAGTAACCTTAACTCCACTCGAGCCACGCCTGCAGCTATGTATTCCTAATCGATACAGTTAGGCAAAATCAATGATACTTCAAAGAAGGAAATAACGGATTAAACGCTGTAATAAAAGTTTTATGCATGATGTAAGAGGCTGACGGATAATAAGACGTATTGAGGAACAGTCGGGACCCGAGTTAATAATCGTATATGTACCTGTTTAATTATGTGATGTGCGTAAATAAATATCTGTACAATTATGTGAGTGTATATGATCACGTTGTATATATATACAATTATGTTGTATATAAACATGTGTTTATGTGCTATATGGTATTATGTGCTCATAATTATGTGACATGTATGTTTGTACAATATAATACTTGTTTGTAACTATGACTTAAGTTTGAATAAATGTTGTCGATATTATTTATGAGTTGTTGTGTCAGCGTAGAAGAACAGAAAAAAAACGCATATAATTGTCCTCATTACGATATGTGCTTTAATTTATGGTTGCACAAGCGGACATTTTCACTAATTACCATGTTTTAAAGGTGAGCCAGGAACTAGGGTGTATTCTTGCACTGTCTTGGATTCATGAATGATTAACCATTAAGTACCCATTCAATGTATTGATTTTAGAGGCGAGAAGAACAAAAAATAAAATATGAAAGATAAGCAGATAAGCAGACTTCATTTTATGTTTCATTCATTGTGATTCGCTATTTTTTATACCAGAACGAGAGCTTAGTTGGTATTGTATAGCTATGAGATAAATTGTATGTTAGCATGAATGTGTCGTCATATATAAGCAATTTTATGATAAATATTCATATTAATAGTTAAGTTTGAATTGTCCATGGCAGTCAAAAGTATTAAAAACCTACAAGATAGAAATTGTGACTCGTAATACTTCAGCAATATCGAAAAACATGACAGAACAAACTGAAGATAGAACTAGAACTGGGTACATAAACACGAAATACAATCCTTAACACTATGACGCCGAAAGGCGTGCAATTTACGTACGGTCACACTGTGAGAGCAAAAAAGAGATACACATTGAGACGTACACTGTGACAACAAAAGAGAGACACACATTACGGTGCACACTGTGACAACAAAAGAGAGATACACATTACGGTGCACACTGTGACAACAAAAGAGAGACACACATTACGGTGCACACTGTGACAACAAAAGAGAGACACACATTACGGTGCACACTGTGACAACAAAAGAGAGATACACATTACGGTGCACACTGTGACAACAAAAGAGAGACACACATTACGGTGCACACTGTGACAACAAAAGAGAGATACACATTAAGGCACACATTGTGACAGCAAAAGAGAGATACACATTAAGGCACACATTGTGACAACAAAAGAGAGATACACATTAAGGTGTACACTGTGGCAACAAAAGAGAGATACACATTAAGGCACACATTGTGACAGCAAAAGAGAGATACACATTAAGGCACACACTGGCAACCAAAGACGTCTCTTAACGACGTTACAAAGACACCAAAGAAAACAATACCGCAGACATAAAGTACATCTTATTCAGTTCAGGTAATAAAAAACACGGATCACTTGAATCACTTGCGTGGGAAATATGTACTCATACCCAACAATGAGAGCACATTGTCAATAACAATATCAACAATGCAGTGAATAGGTTTTGTATTCACAATCGTTTTCATCGTTATAAAGAATAATAAAACGCTCTTCTTGGACCCCCATGGTGAAATAAGACACCATACTAAATGAATACAAACGATTGATTTGATGATAGCACTCTGTTACCACAAAGTACTCACAATTTTCATACGATCTACAATGTACAAAATTCTACTTATTTTTTCAATTTTCACCAATCTATTTACCTAATTCTATATAAGCCCATATTGGGCTAAATGGTTATTGGTAACGGTGTAACATGCTTATCTTAGATCATTTATATAGACGGTGTAGGTAATAATTGATTTCTACAAATTTTCCACCAATTTATAATATGTAAACGCTATTGATTACTGCAATAATTTTAAAACTTTATTAATTCATAATTTGACACAAACTGGCATATCACAGCACGTAATATAGTCATTATTCACGTAAATCTATTATTTGTACTTAAGTAACTTGGCACGGTATAATTTACTTTTCTTAACTAGGATTGCATGTCTGGAGGAATTTCAACCCAATTATTAGCTAATAGTGCATACACTTCAATTACTTGTCTATCTTATCTTCGTAAATTGTACATTTTCTCACCAATTACACCGATATAGTGTCTGATTAATGTAGTCTGTTATATAAATTAATTTGACCTCGTGAATGACCACACCTTCAACACAAATACAGAACATTTGCCTTGGGTTATAATTTTACGATCAAATCAAAGAAGAACGTCAACGACCGCTTAAACAAGTCTGTCATTTCAATTATTTTATACAATGTAACCCAATGTAACACGAATAGAATATCTGAAACTAACGCAATTTCACAGTAACAAAATTAGGGGCGCATTTTTCGTGCACCTTGTTAACTCTGCTATAAAATACTTGACCGTTTGATATCCTGTCTTTACTGAAATATACTGAAGTACGTCACGTATAATTATTCACACTGAGTGTTTTTTAACTGGTCACCATGGTTACACACATGTTTTATCGGAATGATCAATCTCTTTGACAAATATGGTATTATTATTAAAATAGTTGAGTAAATAAAACGTTGGGCAATTTGAATTAGTGTGCAGTGTACTATAATTATAAAATAGAGCGATTATTTGACACAAACACATTAAATTCATACAGTTATATCCCTTAATGCACCAGGAACACCCAAGCAGCCAAATGTAAAGAAATCTTTATTGCCTCCCCAATCATGATCAAACGAGTTCGTTAAAAATGGAAATATGGAGATTTCGTAAGATTACAAATTTACATACATCATGCAGAAAACACCATAATGTCAATAAAATTGTCTAATTGCTCTCAGAGTGGATTAAAAATATTATCATAAGCCATCAGATGACAGACTGAAATTAGAAAAACGACTTGATTGATTATAAAACGTTAAGTCATATTTAATAGGTTTGTGTTTACATAGTGTTTTTATAGATAACATAATAATAATAAATTATCTACCATCTCTGATATTGTAGATTTATAACACGTTCGTGAAATCATGAATATAGATTAGTTCTTGATATCATATAGGTTACAGGTCATTAAAATTGTCCCCTTTTGTTCCGTGAGAACCTTAATCCGTCAATGAAAATTACGTTAAATTGTTTTATAAATGATCAAATTACTGAAAATGAGTGCGATTTCATTAAGCTAATCCTGCTTAAATCCTCAGAGTAAACGGAATAACATGAATAATTAGGGAATAAAAAAAGACATTGGGTAAATAAAAACCTTTTTGTACCAATCACGAACAGGGTGTATTTTAATAGATGTGTTTTATATGCCATCAAAAAGGTGGAAATGTTTGCCACTTCTTGTTCTAAAAACCAGAGAAACATTGACTTAAACACTTCAACTTTATGTAGCATTCATCAGATTGTTGAAGTGGATAAATATCATACAAAAGAAAAACACACTTTACCTCTTCAAGTCATTTCAAAACTCACTGAAATAATATATTTAACATAATAAATACACGTAATGTGAAGTACACAGGTTAGGTAGGACAGAATGATTCTTAAGATGTTTGTAACCGTTCACTGCAGGTCACAGCTACATCAATATTGTCCTACATGTCAGTCACGTAGAATCAAAATGAAAGTGAGATTTACCAGGTGGCTACTTCAGTGTATTAGGAGATGATTGGTAATTAGCTCGAGGGATATAAGTCAGAAGTTTGAGTTTTTATACATATAAAGTGATTCGAAAAGATTAAACAATATCGTGATAGTCGAAATCGATTAAAGCATCAGGTTAGGAACAATGGTTATCTAAAATCGATTAATATTTGGACAAGCTTAGAAAAACATATCCTACCAAACGATAATCATAGAAACACTATAGGAATGGTATTTATTCATGTGATCCATTTAATTCAAAGTTCAGAGTCGTGTTTCTACGAATAGTACAGGCCCGCACGTACGTGTCACATAATTACATTTTGTAATATATATTTAAACGGCGGACCAGTTTTACACATAGTAAGGGAATAAATTGAAATGCACGACAGTAAAATATTCTGTAAATTACCTTGACTTTGTCGTACATTTTAAAACTTTAATAGCTTTCTAATAAGCATAATTATATCAATATTCAAACACAAGTTGATTTTTGCACATTATAAGCTCATTATTTAAATGCTTAGGTTTGCATTTCTTTTACTCGTATCAATGAACACATGAACATGTACTAAAATTTGTCATACGGCGATAAATGTTGGGTTTTTCATTTCAATTTGTGTGTGACGAAAATGAGCCAGCTTCAATTTGTGACCCGATCATTTTTTGGGTACAGTCTTATATCATGTTACTTTCTATATTAACGATCCTCACCAAATATACCAACACTTACAAGTAAAGATGTCTTTTATGAAACATGACAGGACATTACTTGTTCGACGAATCAACTTTAGCTCTTTACAAATCGCATGTAGAGATCAACTGGATACAAAGATAGAATCAGTACTTGACAAACCACTCAGTTTCTGTGACGATTAATTAATTCCAACTTATAAAGCCATTTCCTCCCACTAACCGTTCAGCTGTCAATCCTTAAATGTTCCAGTATTTATGTGCGCAACCGCTCAATATATCATACCACACACGCAGTACCTTTAACAACGTACAAGAAAGAATTTCTAAAGCTATGTTCAGTATGGCGGACATAACATTACACCAGCCATTCTTATTCTTCTAGATTTAGAAAAAAATATGTAATATAAAGATGTGATACTAGTACTTCAAATGTCATCTTTGGTAACGGTTAACTTTAACATAAAGAAAATACTCGCAATACTAGCTGGAACAAGTTCAAAGGAGTTGTCATCTAGGGAGAAACTTTTAACGAGTTGGAAGGCGAGAAAGCATACCGTGTTTGTATTGAAAAGTTTGACCATCGAATCAAAACAGAATGAATGATTGCAGTGTCCCCTATAGTTTCTACGTTATATTCACACTTTGTTTTGCCACTGAATGGCCCACTACAGAAATAAGTGCAGATATATCAATCCATTCATTTTAATTGTACTAAGTATAACTAGATCCTGGAACTGTGCATCAAATCTTCTCATTTAACAGGAACATGTCCTCAGTATTTCGGTCATACAATTAAGAAGTTCTGACTTATCTAGAACAGCTAAATCATCAGGCAAGTTTAATGTATTTCAGCACAAACGTTCGTCTGTTTTTAGTTACCCGTGAATTAATTATTCAATATTGAAATAAAATAAAAAAAAAACCCAAAAGGGGAATGATTTCGCGATAGATGTTACGAAGTACATATATGTCATGACTACGTGGCAAACTTTAAATCTATTACAAAATCGTATCCTTCCGTATTCATTCGGTAAAGTACGTATTACATAAAAACCTGTCTAGGTACATAGACAGCCAACACAGTCGCAAGATTTCAGATATTGCTGGAATTTAACGACCAAATAAAGACCACGGTACCATGCATGGGAGCAGACAGGTATTGCAGAAATTGGATAATTGATCTGAATGCAATCATTACATGAATTAAAATTGTTGCATAATTGCGATCCATTAAAACTGGGTAAAATATGTACATCGACGATTGATATTAAAACCACTGTAAGCACGTGCCAGAATGCATTTGTTTGAAGTTCATTAAAAAACATGGCAATGACACAAATGTACATTATTTAAAAAATAAAATTGCAAATATTTGTTTACATAAATATATAATATATATCTGGCGCACTTTCGTAAAATTTCGCTTTTTAACACCTTTATCCATTTTCGTTCCATGCAAATCATATTATTGACATTCAACAAATATCATGTACAGCTTTGCTTATAAGCATTCGTCACTTTTCGTACAAAAGAGTTGTCGTTCCTGCTACGACAGCACGCATGTGCGAAACTAAAGCTTGTGTGGAGCCCAACAAGTTTTCCGCTAAATATTCCTCGAACATACGGAACTTAAACTACATTGTAACCCATTATCACTGAGTTTTAACATCATTTTACAGCGCACCCTCTTTAATATTATGAAATCAATGACAGTATACAAACAGAAGAGACAAGCAATGTAAAGCAATCAAGAACCTCGTTTGTCAATGGATTAAACTATAAATAAAACAGGCAATGATATGATTTCAAGCGGTAAATAAAACATTAAAGCAATTATTATTCACCTGTGGAGGTCTAGAAATGTAGGTGCGATTCGAGATAAGAATAAAAGTCAAATAAATCCGCGTCATTTGAAATATTGTACTGCTATAAGAGCGTAAATTGGCATCAATTGTACACACACTTTAGTCAGAACAAGTGGCATTTCACCATTTTACGAGCTAGGTGATTATTGTCTTGTGTTTTATTTTTCTATTAACTGTAAAGTGCGACATATATTCACGAGTAGATACAGGGTGGGCGGTCACGTGATTTCTGTGTGCTTTAATTGCATGGTTGTGGACTCAGACTTTTATGTGTTTTATGTGAAATAATTGAACCAAACGATTTTTCGTACTTTGAAATTCTTACCTACTGACATTATTACTTAATTAAGACAGACACAAACATATGTAATATATTATTATACATGGGTAGTAGTCATCATAGTTTAAGGTTTGTGTTTATAGAACTAATCTCGTGAGATAAAAGTTCTATGTTCGAGAACCACCCGTGATTTGATTCTTTCATGTATATTTACAGCATGCTTCACGAGATTATGTACATTGTCTTTTTTATTTTTCCAACAAATTGGAACGACTCGAAAATAAAAACGACGATCTCATGAGAATGAATGCAATTCTTAAAAGTTTTCTATAGACGTTTCGTAGTCGAAATATTATCCTTTAATACCGGAAGTGACGTTACCCCTTTATACAACAATTCATTTGTACAGGAATAACTTTTACAAGTTCTTTATCAATCTAACTAAATGAAATAATTTATTTGACATAAAAACGAATTCCTCGAAAAAAATCACCTCACCCAATAATCACCAACCAAAAAGATCAAACACATAGAAACATATAAAAATGGAGGACACAGTTTCTTGAAGTAATTATTAGTGACATGTTGAATGTCCACCCAGAATTCTTGACCGTGTAACATATCACTATAATGATAATCAATTTGTCAAAGAATGTCACAGATACAGGAAGTAAGAAACAAGGGAGATCACTTTGAATGTTTGAATGTTTATTTTGTTATGTGTGTCCGTCGTATGTACGAATTCAATGAAATTTAACCAGTTATGTCTTCAAAAGAACTTTGTAGATTGCATGAAAATATACAAATGAATAGACTTACATGTTTTTTCTTGTCAAAAATTCGATACAAATTATTTGAAGAAGTTTGGAATCATGTTAAACAATGCATCAAAGCAGACGATTGATATAGGTCCATACAGTCAAGTTTTTTAACTACCGGTGTAAAGTATTTCAAAATTCCGTGGCTACATTTTCGTTTCCGTGATTTAAAATGTGCTTAATTAACAAACGAAAAAAACACGTGTAAGGTAATCTGGCTGGTTTGAGAATAAGACAAATGAAAATCAAATAAACAAGACGCGTAATCAATATACAAGTAAACTAGTCCTGCACTGTCCATCCTCAATTTACACTTATAACCCATTGCAGTCAGCGGGGTATTTGTGTTCCGTTCGTTTGCACCTGTACTTGCAGGCGATATTTTCCAAGAACTGTCCGCGCAGACGACATTGGGTAGTTATTTATTTATTTGTTTTTGCGCAGTAGACATGCCAGACAATGCATACGAATTGCAAACGCGCATATTTTTCTCAAGGACAATATTTTTGTCGATGTTTACGTAAGACATGCATGTTGTGTGCGAATTGACTATCAGATACACACACTTAATTACTACAAAGAAACTGATTAGATTCTCCTAACCTTCCGGATGGTGAAATATAACGCCACCTAGGAGAGATTTTATTGACCACTTTAGGATGGTCTGAATTATTGTAACACGCGAATGTTTAATTGTCCGTACAAAGAAGTTATCTTATATCGAAGAATCATGTGATCGGTAAAGTGTATGTCTTAAAGTAATCCTATAAGACATCTCCATAAAGCGGAAATATGAAAGTCGGGGTTATATAGCGCAAACAGACAAAAGATTATTTTAGTCCACTTCAAAAGAGATCCGCTCTATTTGAACAGTTTCAAGGTATTGGTGTATATTGTACTTAACTTTACGTGAATTAAATGCAAAATTAAGACGAATAAGGTGATCAACTAGCAAAATATGGTAATTAAAGAGCAGATTTTAAACTAAAGATTGTTAAATAAAGAACATGCCCTCGACGATTGTATACTAAAGAATCATTCTAAATACACAGTGCAGTGTTTGTTAACAAATGTCATCTAAGGGCGAAATGGGTGTAGACTATGTACTCTTAACTTCAGGTGGGGTAATGTGAATATATTTACTTTAATAATTACAATTATTGATGAAAGTTTGTGTACTTTTCTACGTCATATTCACCACAAACACGGTGATATCATGTTTCTAAAGATGATTAACGAAAAAGCAACGTTAATAGAGTTTATGAAACGAGAGCATCGTACATTAATAGAACTGTAAGATTACACCATATTTAACTTAAATATTACAACACAAGCTGTAGGTTGTATTTAAACTGAATGGGCAAGCGAAGGTCAAACCTCAAATTTTCATATTGATTATCATCTTTTGAACACAAAATTTTGTTTAAAACTCAGAAAAGTGGAATGGAGAGCAAATAAAGCGGGCGAAGAAATGTTTGATAGATTGAACACTGAATAATCTCATTGATAAACAATCCTTAAATAATTTTATACCACATTTTTAAAAATTGCTCCAGTTATCAAAATAAGCAGAAGTTATTTTGTCATTCAGACAAAATGTACGAAATATTTGACTGATTACTAGTGGTGGCATTTTTCCATTCGGAACACCTCGGCTGGTTCCGTAACTCCATCTAGCGTAGTGGATCGAGGTATGCCGAATATGGCATTCTAAACGAATCGCTGATATGGCAGTATTTTGACACTTGTTGTCTGTAAATGATGAAGAACTACCGCAGATTGACGATGTCGAGTCTTCGTAACATATTTCCATCTCACGATAGAAATTCGTCAAGAAGTATTGAGACACGTTAATGTTGATAAAAGTGTTGTTTGTCATTCCAAATATTATCTTAGTTAAAAAAACAAAAATCTGGGGTTTAACATTGACAATCAAAAATCAAACCCTTTAAATGTTTGAAAATATTTATAAAAAGGATTACTTTTGTTATAACAGTGGCTTTAAAGGCTGAATAAGTTTGTACTTCTAAATAAAACACTGAAAGTTTATGTCTAATTATATCTTCAAGCGCGTAATCTTTATTGACGTTTCAGTTAATATAAATGTTGATCATGCTATTGAATCTACTAAATTATGACATTAAGTGATTTAAAATATAAGAAGAATCGAATGGTGCTACTTGTATTTATAAACATAGAAATAAATTTAGTATCATACAAAGGGCGGCCAACGCAATTGATGAAAACTTGAGCGTAAAAAACCAATACACAAATATTACAAAAGTTGTGCCGTATGAGTGACTTATAAGATTTGTAGAACAATATTTATTCAACTTAGATTTAGTTTTCTAAACCGTCACTTGATACTTCAGACAAACTGTCGTAAAGCGCCGTAAATGATGTTTATTCATCCATTAGTATAAGTAATACAGTTGCCTTAAATGTACTAAATGCAACGTCACTGGTCAATGGCGATCAATATCATGGCCGCCGACCTTTCTTGTAGACAGAAAACTCTGACACCAATGCTCATTGTTAACAATCAGCTAAACACAAAAATCTTTGAGGTTATTTTATAGTTCAATTCACGGATAACATGATAGTTCGTATTGTTTCAGGGACTTTCAGTCTCAATGAAATGAAACCAGATCTCTGTTTCCGTTCACGTGTCACCCATCACGTGCAAGTGCTGGAGAGTTATCTTTGATCTAATCCCAAATGAGAAACCTACACGCGATACTGCAATTTAGAAAAAAGCGCATTCTGTCCTGTGTTTTCGTTTACTGTTTATTCAGAACACCGTGATATCATAGTACTTAGATCATACATGGAATATACAGTGTCATGTGTACTCATACATGAATACATAGTGTCACGTCACGTGCACTCATACATGAAATACGAGTCACGTGCACGCATACATGAAATACACAGTGTCACGTGTGCTCATGCACGAATACACAGTCACGCCACGCGCACTCATACATGAAATACACAGTGTCACGTACACCCATATATGAAAAACACAGGGTCAAGTCACGTGCACTCATACATGAAACACACAGAGTCACGTCACGTGCACTCATACATGAAATATACAGAGTCACGTGCACTAAAACTTCTGAAACATACATCAGAACAGTATGTAAGGGACGGAGGGAGGGAAGTCCGGTGTTCAAGAGGATATTTTAAGACGGAATTTCATTAGGTGCTATGCTGCCATTCAACTTTTACCTATTGTCATGCGTGATATGTAACGCCGACTATTGCTCCCAGCAAATATTGCACTCCGGATATTCGTCGGGAGCTCTATGCGGTGTAACAGTAGTGCTTTTTACAAATACACATGTGGTTAAACGATTAACCGCCCGGAAGATCAACGATTAATTTGTGAGCAAAAAACTTGAAAAATTGACATCATTAACTAGAAAGAATATGAACAGGCGGACAGACATTTTTTATGATAACATCAATTTGTTTCTTAGGTGAATATATGATTAAGACTTCAATATTCACGATTTCTCGTTTTCTTGCCATTTTCGAAACCTATTTTGATAGTCTATTTATATGAAGGAATTTAAATAATTTCATAAAATAACGGCTTAGAATTTAAGGCTTTTATCAAACTTTCCATGTCTTATTCAACGCAAACCCATGTGGGAATATAATTCATGATAAATTTACTTTCTTACAATGATGTCATCAGAATATTTTACATTTTAAATATTGTTTGTTATAAGTAAACATTGGTGTATATTTTACAACTTTGGGATATTAGAGTCGTGTCGAAGATAATTACAGCTTGGTAAAAGTAAACTCCTAAATCTAGCAGACGACAGTTTACAAAGGATGTCAACAGAATGAGGGTATTTCACTTGCCACAAATTAAATTGTTCTGTTTACATTGAATGCAGCAACGTTGGTATTTTCACTTCGTGACTGTTGTAACATCATAGTTTATTGTTAGCTTACACAAACGTGTTCCAATGTAAACAATTCAAAATGTAACTTATTCTAAACACGGTGTACTGAGTGCCTAATATACGTCTATACATCCAGGATGAAATCTTTTACGCAATAAATCACCAATAAATATAAGGGCTTTCAATGTTTTGACTACAAGCAGAGAGTATATTCTGTTGGAAAAGAATCGTACATGTTCTTAATGAACGTATTCAATTCTTGGATTGAGCTGATAGGACCGTATGGTGACTGGACTTAACATAAACAAGTCTCCAAAGAAAACCAAACCCAAACTCATGTTTTATTTAATTTCTTACAAAGAAATACAGCAAATATTTGTACCGTGCGATATTTAGCGCATTCAGAGCATAATGACAGTACACTGTAAAAAACATCGATTTAAGCTCGCTTTGATTTAAAGAAATACATATTTGAATTACAAAAGAGTCGGAGCTGAATTTCGAACGAACGGTCCGGGTGTCTAGTGAGGAGATATATTTGCAACCTTCGTTTTACCCAAGCTCACAACCTCAGATCAAATAGCTGACATTTTATCTGCTCCCCTTGACACAAACAAGTGCAATGACTTTCTGGTCGTGATTTTATCCTGTTAAACTGTGCAGTTTATTAAGTAAAGTGCATTATATTTGTTATCAAATTATCAGAAATTTATCCGATGAATTTGTATTCAGTGAACTGTATTTCAGCCAAGTTACCTAAGTATTAAACTTGTATACATTTGAAGATATGAAGAATTCCCTTGAATAAAGAACAATGTAAACAATATGTTCAAGTGTATTGTACCACTAAATACTCACAAAAAATGATGGTACGATGTATTTTTTTATTTGATTCTTTTTAATAAGAGGACAGATTTTGTGCAATGTCACACCAGAACTTGTTGAAGTACACAATTATTATAAATTGAATCATTTCACGGCGGAACTTGATATAAGATTTGAACTCACAAGTGTTAATTGATTACTGCAGGTGTTTGAACAACCAATCAATATCATTTTACTTACTTTTATAAGTGTTGAGTAAAACTACTGTTTCATTATAATCAGTTAATGATTTCTTGTGAGAAGGTTGTATTTCTGTTAATGCCAAATCCTTATGCAAGAGTGAATTTCATTGACAATATACTATATGAGTAACTTTTTAACATGATAACCAAGTTATTGATTGTACATTGTATTGCAGAAAATATATAAATCCGTCACTTATTTCTTCCTATTATTTTGGTGGTATAACACACATTTGTAGGACAAAGTTAAAAGAAATTGTGCATCTTCGAATATTTTCACATCAACTAGTAGACAAGCAAGGGAACCCCGAAATGAATGTTTAACAACAGGTCGCTAAAGGCGAGTATCATCCTAGGTGGGTTGCAACGTAGAAAAAATGTATACAAGATGTATTGAAGGAAGAATGTGTTGTATTATAAATAAAACTAGGGCTGCGGCCGTGGTCCAGTCGTTAGTACGCTGGACTTTGACCCCGGAGATCCGGGTTCGAATCCAGGTCATACCCTTTTTTCATACCCTTTACAAAATTGTCGATTTTCCTCCATACGTGGAGAAGTTGCCGGCTCCTTGTGGAAGGGTAAGTTAATACTGGTTAGTATACAGTCCAGGAAAACTGGTTAGGTGAATCGGTCGCCGTATATAACTGAAAAATTGTTGAAAAACGGCGTTAAATCTCAGTGACAATATGTCACATAAAAACAAATAAATAAAACTGCAACACTGGTGTCATAATGCTTCTTTCCTGTTAAAATAAAAAGCAAAACGGTCGTACTTCAGGAAACGGTACGTTAATCGCGAACAATAATTCCACTGTCTTATCTAACGGAGCGGATGCATTATTAACTTTTTTCCATTTGGTGTCAATCATACGACCGGGAATAAATAACTCATATCTTTATTGAAGGGGTCTTATTAGGACCTATTATGTAAACTGGCAAAACAAAATGATTAACTTTGTGCCAGGACTTTGAACTCCAATTTTATACGTGTTGGCACTTTGCATGTCTTTCGCTGAGTTTGCATTAAAGCATTCGCACGAAATCAAAATATTGACTTAAATTTGTGTGCGTTGTTTAACTTGATTTAGACGAATACCTGCTGGATTAATCTGGTTGGAACCGATACTGTACTTGAATATATGACTTACTTAAAATAATACACCACTACAGTGGTAAGGTCAGATTTCATTGCAAGCCGCATTGACCTACATTCACAACATTCTCGGTCCATGGCGAAAGTCCCATTTCTCGGCTTAATTACCCTTAATTAGCAACCTTTAGTATCATTAATAACGCTTGATTATGTTTTAACACGGACAAGTAGTGTTAGTAATGTAATACTGGGCTGTGATTAATATCAGACAATAATCCCTGGATAAGATGAAAGAGATTAACCTAATAACCAGGGCGTTTTTATTTTTTATATGTCCGGCTTATTGTAAATAATTGTTTTATGTAGTAAAAAGTACAAGTTACAAAACACATGTAAGTCTCAATGAGTAAGGTCCACTTGTGTTTAGTGTAAAAACAAAGATGGGTGATACCAATAGACAAGTGTTTTATTGTCGTATTCGCGTATATCAGTAGACGTAATTGACTGTGTAACATTCCAATTACCTCATTTCCATTGAAACTTGTAAATAGAAAAACACCAGAAGAATTATGAAATAATTTACACCCATGCTTACTACTTGTTCATGTACTTGAATGTGACACAAAACTGTCTAATCAGGAACTGGGGTCTAACACTGTAAAAAGCTTCGCTAATCAGATCTTTTATTTTTGTATTCAGTCCTTAAAATGACCGGATTGCGTTTGAAAACCTTAGTTTGAGTTTTAAGTCTGTCTTCGAGTTTATTTTTAACAACCTATTATTGATATTACTATATTTTCCTCAGATTACTTTTTTCAGAAGGGACGAACACGGTGCAAATCAAACAAAATATTAAGCAACAAAGAACATACCACGTTATTTGAGAGACACGTTGACAAGGTGCTTGTCGGATTTAATGGATTATATGTCATTTAATTATTAATTAATGTATTTCCATTTATCTCTCTTGAACCAATAATCAATTATCGAAATTAGTAATGAACTCGTTTGTTTGTTATTGATAATGACATAAAAGTGTTTAGTCTATCGTTAAAGATACTCGGATATGCTCATGAAACTGTCAAAGAACACAGACTGATATGTCACAATGATACATGGATTTAAAGATACGGACCGAGTTCCTCAATTAATAAATGTAATCAATGACAGACATGATATATTGAAATGTCTCCTTTAATATTTAATAGCACTATTCAAACAATGAGCTTTTAAAGCTATTTAAATGTCTTTCTTTATTGTAAAATATAATTGTAAACATGAAAATGATTACATGATTTCTAGTACTTAATACCATCGACTGTCTAGAATATCTGAGGTAATATTCTCAAACAACAATCCACTTTAGAGAACTTATAATTTTTAACTCTGTATCGTTGTACCCCACACACATCGTGACATGTCTAAACGACTTTTACGAGATTAATGCCTCATGACCGGAAGTGGTCAAATGAAATGGTTGGGCCGTCGTGGCTATTTGTGTTCTTGGATTTTTTCAAAGCTTATTTATTAAATTGTTAAGTTTCGATGGTGTTTATAATAATTCTTCATTCCGGGAGACTATGTTTTGTCCTCCGTTTTTTATGTTATGTATCGTGGTGTCTGGGAAGTTGGAATTTTTTGTATGTGTCTTATTTTCTAGGAATTCAGTTCTTATCAATATTTATAGACATATGCAAACTAAAAGCTAAAATGGTTCCATAAAGTTGGACCGCAGTTTGCAATGCGAATTGTGAACAGCGGTCCTGAACGTAGTTCGCAGTTCGAATCGCGAACTGCGAACTGCGGTCCAACTTTATGCGATCAGCTAAGTAGCACTTTTTAAAACTTGCTTTGAAGAAACAGTACCTTCTAGCAATATAATAACGGTTGTTCTCACATCTAAGTGTCAACTTAAAAAGTAAATACTCGAAAGTACAAATGTAAATGCCTGAAATATCAGGCCATTCTAAATAAATTGTTGGTTTGAAGTGATGCGACCGTCTCATTAAAAGTTACCCAAAAATGGTTTCAGCGTTTTTTTGATCTTTATTCAAGTTCAACTTTTCCGTTTTAGTACAAGCATAACGTTTACAGAAAATGCCTGTCTTAAATGTTTAAAATGCTAAAACTTAGCATAATACGTGAGTAGGTATATCACCTCATTAACATGCAATTTAGGAATATATTATCAGCTGCGTAGTATTCTTGTTAGTAGGAGATGGTTCACATCAGAATTGATAGTACTCACTTCTACGTTGACTGCCCTAAGTACAATTAAGTAATGAGTGAAAGTTTTCCGACATCGCATATATATTTGATATGTTTACACAAAGTTACACCACTGATACTTAAGTTTACCCTGAGGACCACACTGTTTGTACACGTATAAAGGGTTTTGTCCATGTTGTATGCTTGATCTGCCTGAATAATTGATCTTCACCTAATTACTGTAACCAACTGAATTATCTCCTGATGTACAAATCAATTGTTTAGTTTATAGATAAATGCGCTCTTCTCTTTCCACCGTTTACATCTTAATATAAGCAAACATCACGGCATTAATTATTCATCTAATACTGTAATGTCTGACTAATGTCGTAAACATTTTGGACAGAGGTAAAAATCCAGGACGGTTTGAATCAAATTTCATCGTACTTCATATTTGTGAAGCAGGAAATTAATAAGCCTTTTGTAAAAAAATATATTTCTTGCATATTTGCAGAGTTGCAAGTCTGAATTCTAGACGCGTGCTGGAAAAAGAACTCTGCTTTTATCAGTTGAAATAGATTATGAATTTGTCCATATTAAACTACTTGTTATTGTTTGGTAGTTCTGTTACAAAATTCTGTTGCTAAAATGCAACGAAAGTGACAAGTTTAACAGGATCGTGGAAATTATAATACTAAGTACGCGAGAAAACAAAAGTATGCATTTGAGTATCGGTATGAAACTAAAAGAGACTCGGTCACATAGTTTGGGACTACTTTTCAAACGTTGAAGGGGAAGTTTGTGAGTGATAAAGAACGACAACTCTGAGAGATGGTATGACGAAGTTGTAAACCGTATACTTCACACGAACTATATAAACCTATAATTGCATTCAGGAAGTCTGGAAACTATGAAATAAAGCTATCAGTATTAAATGCCTAATTCTTCATTATTTTAAGTGACTTTCTATTACTCCTCATGTGAGGTTTCATTGTCTCAAACTTTGGTTGTGACTGTAAGCTACAGTTAAATACTCGGAATATATCACAAGTAGTTAGGAGCGTATTAAATGTGGTAATAACAGGACTTGATCTTTGTATACGTCATTAAAACGTAAGAGATTAAAAGTCGTTGATTGAACGTAAGATCAGATTTCGAAGAACAACAGGGACAAAGATATTGATTCCTTAACCAATGCAAAATATGACATGTCGCCATTCATAAAAATCTTGGGTTTTCTACAGGTCAATTTTGAGTGTACGTTTAATTAGCAGTTTGACAGACTGAATCGAAAGCAGAAAGTGTATTTAAACTAATTGGGTTGAACCTTCTCGGAGAGTGAAAATAACCGGCTATATATGGTTTAACTCTGTTTGTCAACAGTATGTGAGGTACATTATTCTTATACGTCGATATAAAAGCATTTCAATATTGAAGAACCATTTCTAGATGGACAAGATTATCTCACCTCCATTTTAGACAAGTAAAACCGTACAATCCTCTGGTTTTGCTTGTTTCAAACATAAACTCATATAGATTTAGAACATGGTTGAGTTTAGCTATAGTCATGATAATCTCCCAAAACTCTGTTCACGCTGGGGTCGTTAACATGAAAAGTGTTCAAATGATATCGATATAAGGGGATGCCCTGTAAACGTAAGTAAAATAAAACAGGATTGATAATAAAAGCACATTGTCGACACCTTATCGAGCTTGTACGAAAATTAATGTCTAATAAGTCTTTCATACAATGATAATCATTTCTGGTAAGTCAACACAATGTATCTATTAGTTCTGCAGGTAGGTAATAGAATTGTATCATTTAAACAAATAGTTTTGTATTCACTGTGTGATTAAGATCGCCACATAGATATTGCAGAGGTCTTCATATGCAAACTTTTCAAGAATAAGTTTAGAGTTGGCAAGTAGAGTAGGCGTGTAGACTGTTTTGAAGATTAAGTTGGTATTCAAAAGACCAAATATACCGTTTAAAAATTCAAATTGAAATATGGTACTGATTGAAATATTACTGCCGTGTTATAATCAATGAAATATCTTCATAAGCTTTTTTTAACAAAAGATTTATTGAAACAGAAAAAGTAAGTCGGGCATAAAGTTCATTTTTCGTCCTCTTTATTGACAGTAAAACTGGTTTGATAGTCTAACAAGATCGTTGATATCATTTTTTTCTCTGAATTTTTCACGATCAATCAAACAATGCTGTAATTTATGATGTATTAAATATAAAAGATTGTAGATTTTTCCTGTTTGTCATCCCGAACATAATTCTCATATCACAAACATAAACGTAGACCCACACAGAGTCGGGTTAACGAGCGAAATATCCGAACATATCCGTATATTGAATGATTAGATGAAAGATTATACTAAACCTTTGATACATTGATGGAAAACAAAGATAATTGATGATTATTTACCAAATGATGTGAACGAGATGAATTTGAAATTAAAGATACTCGTGTTCCATATTAAGATTCAAAGGGGCTTAGCACAGACAATTTTCTTATTGCGACAGACCAGCGGAAATCCAGTTAAAACTTTGAAGGAGCACCTTTATATCGCACAAATTTAATCGAGGCTTAAATTGTAAAATTTCACTTTCAATAAGTCACTGTCTTATTAAAATACAGCTATCCTGATCTCGGTACCATGGAATCATTTATGTATATTAGATCGATGACTTTGAAAAAAGGAGATAAATTAAGTTTAAGCGACCTTCTTTTATACCGCGACGTCTGTCTGAATAAATGGATAGATTTGTGAAACTGATGATGTCCGCCGAAATGCGAAACATCCAGGTTTATAATAAACCATAGTGTTAAACAAATTAAAAAATAACAAAGATTTTCGCTTATTTTCCAACGGTAATAAATAACTAATTAGGCAAATCAATGAACACAAAGTGTCAACAGAGCGAACTAGTTTCTTTGAATGTTTATAAAAGCTGCATTCGTGAGTATATAATTACCCAGACGAACAACCTTGGTATGCGTCATTGAAATCCCCTTTAAAATGTGACATCTTTTGTAAATAATATAGCAGCATATACTACAAAACGAATTGATTATTCATTTTGAAACATGGCCTTTGTATACGCTTTATTTTTTTCACACTCAATCCTGCATAACCATTCATCTACAAGGTGCAGTTTATTCCATACCTAAACACCATCATTGAATTGTTTGTATATATTTAGAATACTTCAAGCAAATTAGTTACACGCCATGCAGATTTTCTTAAGTGGGCTGATGTCACCAAGGACGTATGGTACATTAACGCGCTGTTTCTGTTATTGCAAAATCGCTCAACGGGAAACGCATTCGTAACATAGCATTGTTTGTAGAGACGAATAACAAGTTGAAACTTTTCATGAAATGATATTTTCTATAAAGGGAGGACGGGTATAAAATAAACACCCGACAACTCCGGAGTATTGAACCATGCTGAGCTGTATATATTAATATCATAATTATTTAAACACCTCTCGATTTGCTTATTTTTTCGTATGGAATCATAATATTTTAGTTTGTCAATGTATCGATTCATTTTTGTGCTTCGTACGTATTATGATTAATGAAATATTTACTCTGAAATGCCACCACGAAGTCCATGTATTGAACCAGTGTCGTCGGAACACTGACACCTCATGTTTTATTTATCTTCGTCTATCGCAGAGCGAGACTTTTCCTTCCTTTAGACAAAGATTCGAGTTACCAAAATACGAACCAGTACGTTTTATATACATTTTAATGACCCGGGGAGATGATATAACGTGTAAAAATTCCTGTGTCAACAAACTTGACCATTTTGATTTTTTTAGTAATGAGAATGAAATATTTACGTACAATTTTTAGAGTAAGTATACATACATTCTGCATGGACTCATATTTGAAAAAGTGATTACAAAAATAGTTATCTTAAGAGACGGATTATCGATAGATAATTTTTTTCTGTTGTAGAACGGAAATGATTTTTTTGCTGACAGTATTAATGAATGGATTTACGCTATAATGAGATGATTTTCTCAATCTGTCCAATTATGAAATTTGAAGTTAAATATAAACCTCGTATATTTCTTTCAAAAGACAAGTCGACGTGTATTCGTTCTTTAATTCAATTTATAATTAGCTTCTCGCTAACCAAACACACACACTGTGTACGAGTACTCAGCTAACGGGAACCTGTCTCAATTCACATAAGTCCGCGAAAATCGTCGATCATAGATCATGACTTGATAAATGTGACACAAAATAAAAATAAATCGCAGTGGTACAAAGACGTGCCTAATTTGATTCAAATCCTATGTATAATCATGCTGGTCCGTGAGGATATGATATAAACAAGTTTATGTTACTAATATAATCAAAGTCTTAAACTTTCATAAAACAAGTTAACCGTAAGTATTACGCAATATCTCAAAACACAGAAATCATTCTCATCTACAGATCCATGTTCATAAATATATCAAAACCTTTATCATTTATCAGGGTACTTTTTATTGTATTCTTATTGATTTAAACTGAAATTTGAGAATAGATATCACTTAAGATAAATGTCTCCGCGATTTTGCTCGTATTATTGTGAAATATGCAATATGTATATACTAGTAATTCATTACATAAATTTATACGTTAACGCGTTCAACAATTTATTTGATTGATAAACCCAGGTAAAACCTTACTCATAGACCACTGATACGACCACATCTTTATAACGACTGCCTCAGTATAACGACAACTAATTGGACCGTTTTTCGAATTTTCTCTAAATTTCAACTTGATAGTGAGATTAAATCAGCATTAAGAATAGGTATTTTCCATGATCCTAAAGAAAGACTAAGAATTGTTTTTACTGTAAGATAAAACGCGTAATAATTCAAAACAAGGACGCGATTAATTATGGACAATTCTTAACAAAACAGTAATACAGTATTCGTATTTTCCACCCTCTACATGTATTTCACAACTTAATTATTTAACAGAACTCCACAACATAAAGACAGATAAACACGCACTTTTCTTACTGTAAATTTATATACAATATCTAATATTTAACAGAATTATTTTATAGTAATAAGTTATAAAAATTAACAAAAACAAATGCTGGCTGAACTCAAACTTACTTGATCACTTTTACCAGAATCCAAACTTAATTTTTCGGCATCAGGTGTTTTCAAAGAGGCGGTGAAGAAAAAACTGTCCCTGATTTAACTATACTTAATACGTCCTTTCATTTTTTAGATTATCCGATATACTAAAAGTGTTTGTTCAAAACCTCTCAAAGATAAAATGATCTATACCATACGTAGCGTTGTTTAACCGATTGTCTGTCATTACGTATAATGTATATATCTGTCGTGTTCACGAAAGTCAAACAATTTGTTCCATGACCCGTAATGACCCGAGTATTTAACTATTATGGCACAGACGACAAAAATGAATGAATGTATTTTTCTGTGGTTTCCCCGCCTGGTCAAAGCAGACACAATAAGTCATATTTATATATTGGATTGTATATATACACATTAAGTTATCGATAATACGTTCGCTGGTTCTATTAAGATTAACAAGCAGATAACCGCTGACGGCAAACCAATTGAAATCTGGGCAGAGTTTCCTTGTAAGGGACGTGATACAATGACTAGGAATCAATGGCGTGAATTTCTAAGCGTCCGAGTGACATGGAGTTGACCAAACGAGATAAATCGAACTTTCGGTGAACTTCTGACAGAGTCGCACAATTGAGGAAACGAACAGCCAGCAAGTGTTTATATACGGATTAAAACTTCCAGACTTCAAAGACAAAATAATGGAAAACTCGACAAATGTATTTAAATCACTTGAAATCAGTTAAAATTAAACAAACAGACAATAGTCCAGCACTAAGATCAAATATTATAACACTGTTATCCACTCCAAAAACAGTGTCCAAGAGTTTAAGTGGATATTTCGCGGTTATTTTTACGCTATTTTTCGAGGTTAGTTTTCAGTTTGTATTGATCAGCAGAATGCTTTCTATCCAGGCATTGAGGGGAATGTTATTTGTACTATTTTTAAACAATGAATTCATACCTTTATGCAATAAGTACTTTGTATATACATTCAGATGTATGAAAAACATTTCATCGCCTCTCTAGTTAGATTCAATCAAAATAACAAAATAATATCCAAAGCTTGTTGTCAATAATTTTCAAGATACCATGGAAACTAGAATTAGCAACAAATAACTGCTGCGTAAACATAAATAGTGTGTACTAATGTAAGCCAATGAATTACAATATGATTTAATTTAATTAAATATTTACCGCTTAAATTACTGTATTTTAATTAACTCTTTTCTAGTTTACCGACGCCCTGGAAAATGGCGTCATGAGTACCTTACATTATTGAGGTGTAAATGTTTTGGCAACAAGAAAATAACCTTTAAATGTGTTTTATCAATGACAAATAATTAGAATACAAAGAACCAGACCTCCACGACCACCGAGTCTTCATCAACGGCAAACAAAAGCTGGGATTCAACAAAGATTTATCATTGTCTGGTTTGTTTACTTTTGTAGTTGCACTGGAACATTGGAGTATTACAGCAAAGACCCAGTCCTCTTCTCGAGAGGTTATTTCACGTTTTATCACATTTTCGAAACCGCGCGGTTGAAATATTCCTCGTGAATTTTTATTTATTAGTTCTCATTCAGCTTACAATTATATCAAAATCAAACTGATTATTCAATTATGAAACTACAACTCAGGTCTCCGATTCTCTATCTGAAAACATGGTGTCTTGGGACGGATTAACTGTATTTTACTCTCGTCTGAAGAACCTCCATGTAAAAACAAACTAATTGTATTTTGATTGTTTTAGCTAAATTGTCAAATGTACAAAAAGACAGTTACAATGTTCAAGTGACCGTTTTTGGAGAATTTGATCAATAGAATAATATTATATCAGTTTGTTAGTCACCGGTCCCTTGTAGATAGATCTATCTTAGTTGTGATAAATCTAATTTTGTTTGAAAACTTTACGTCGTCTGAAACTTCAGATTCAACATTTCAAACGACAGATTTACTAACTAGACAATTTCAACCATTTTAACCAGTAGTTTGTTTTATAAAATCATGGAAGTTAGCGGTTTTGAAATTAGATAAATAAGTCATATAAGACACTTATAAAGATTTAGCTGACATAATGAATATTATTTTACCACATTCTAACGACAAAACAACGCACCTAGGTGGTGAACTTGGAATGAACAAGGGTCATTTCATAGCAAACAAAATGTGAGTAATCAAAACTTCAAATTTCAAACAGCTTTCAAAAATAGCACTTTATATCCTATAGCGAACCGCGGCCGGATAATTAAGATTTTACTATTCTAAAAACAGCGAAAGCCCCGCTATATAAGCCTAATACTAAAGCCCAGCAGACAATCGGAGCAAAAAACAGGATGCTAAAACGATCACACGTAGATTTGTTCTATCTTGCTCATACTTTCAATTACTGAATCAACACGGTTAATGATGCTAACAATATCTTATGAATAATTTGCGCGTGCCATTAGGCACGGAGAGTCCTTGACCACTCTCTGACTTCAATCGATCTTGATTCTGCATATAACTTACAAAACGACCAACAATTCTCACGAATGTTCATGGTGGTGATGGATCGTTTGTTAATGCATCATTAATAAACTTAAGTTTATTCCAACACCGGACGTAGGTAAACAATTCTATACAAATACGCATGGAAATAAAAGAACGGACGACACATGAATGCTCCCAGGACAACAGAATTTATGACCCGTGTATTTGTTTAAATTGTATACATGGACAAATGAGAATTAATAATTTATCGTCCATTTGTGATCAAGTCAGTACAGAAATGTAAACGGATAAATTTTATCATGATTTGAATACGTCCTATCTAAATGTACACAAAAACATTATAATACTTTGAGGAATAAAATGAACTTCATTTATGTCCCAGTCAGTAGCTCTCTGTTCTATTGATCGTCTTCACTAGTACTTTGAAATCGTTGAAAATTACCTAATTTTATCCAAAAAAAATATTTTGTACATAAATGATCGTCATTCAAAAAGTTTTTTTGCTATTTAATCAACCAGATAATACTAGCCTTTTATCCGCTTCTTTAATAAGACATACTTTCTGGGTAACAAGCGAAATTTGATTGACGCTGTTTCCAAATTATAAACTTTTGTCAAAAAATGTACAGAATTAACTAAACAAGATTTATTGGGATTTCATCTGATAAATATTTTTTTACATAATTGGTCGGGTAATTTCTACAAATCGGTATGCCATTTTCCCCATTTTGAGAAAAAATCACATTTGAAGTTTTGAATGGCAATAACTTTGGGTTTGTGGAATTGGGATTAACCCTATTTAGGATAGATCTACAAGCAGGTAAGCATGATCATTGTAAAGAGCTCATCTAGACGAAAAAAATGATACCAAAATCTCAATAATGCCAAAAATTGAGTTACGGGGATGTAGAAATAAGCCGACGATATGAAACACTTCTTTCAAATGTATGAAATATTAGACTATTGTTAAACCTTAATTTGGAATAAATGAACTCATCTGAAGTGTTCACAAATATGGGAGATTGAGTGTATGAGCTTATTAAAGAATGTACTTTCTCAAAATATAATATATTGACTATGAATTGATTAACATTGACTATAAATGAATGAAGTTTATTTTATAGAACATAAGTTGAAATAACCGGAATGGCGGAAATTATAATTAAGCAATCAAGTGTGTCGCCATGACAACAAGGCTTATTGTTCATTTTTATATTAAAATGAGATAAAAATGACACGCATTAAATTATCAGCGTAATGTGAACGTTTCGTTTAATCAATTGTAATAACCAATTTAGAAAATAATTTCAGCAAAGTGGCATACTAGCAATGTCGTCCGTCTGCTAGGCCGGGCCAATTAGAACCAATCACAAAGCGCGAGATTGATTTTAAAAAAAAACTTTAATAATAATTGTTATTTCAATGGGGGTTTAGTAAGTGCGATTGTTGACTGACAATGCCTTTATAGAATAATCAGGTAATTTTATAAGTCTGATACTGGCTTACCTTATATAGTTTAATGTGCTTTCTACATGAGATGATTTAAAGAATAGAGATTTAATATCCACTTATTATTCTGTCAATACGGATATTTTGCGTGGTACATTCAATGTTGAAAACAATTGTTTTTATACAAATTGGCTGATTCAGCGTTTGAATATCATGAAGTTGAAGTTGATTGGTCTCTACGATACGAGTAACTTCGAGAGGTTGGTTTTATACTGGTTCATTAATGTTATAATAATATATTACTAGTTCATGAAAACATTTCAAGGTGACATAGATTCAGAATTTAGCCATAAGATAGAGGGCGCTTTAGAATGGCGGATGTCGTGCATTTACGATGA
This sequence comes from Lutraria rhynchaena, assembly GCA_008271625.1. NCBI lineage: Eukaryota > Metazoa > Mollusca > Bivalvia > Venerida > Mactridae > Lutraria > Lutraria rhynchaena. Next base: position 1,298,528 of record VIBL01000086.1, read on the forward strand.
CGTCTGTTCAATTGGTTATTTTATAACAACGTCAAACACATTACAAGAGAAACGAAATCTGTCACGTGATTATTGGATTTGGTAAAATGAGAGCACATTTGTTCAATATAACTATGACATAGAGACTGCAAGACTTAAAAGAAGAGATTTACGATAAAACATTAAACATTTTATCGTTAACAGATACATGTACACAATGACCCTTAATTGTCTATCGAGGTATTTTCACTTAGGGTACAAAACTTATTGAGAATGAAATATGATCCGTGTCTGTGGCAATGAATACAGGGCTAAATGTATCATATAATCGTATAAAAGCATTATTTACAATAACTTTGATCCTTGCGAAAATCAAATCATTCCAAAACGATAGAAGAAAGTTTCGTTAAAGCGTTTTATGGTTAAATCGACTTTGATTATCCATTTATACGTATGATAAAATGAATTTGGCATTAAGATGTGATTCAGTTCTGTAAACACGATACTTATATCAGCATGAGATCATGCTAGCGGCACAACATTAAAAGAATAGTCCGTATTAAACCAGATTTACATGTTATTAGAAACAAGAAACCAATCTGAAGAGTACCAGTACATGCACTCATACCACCGGGGGTGGGAACCAGTCAAGAAGGTAATTAATAGAATGTAACAGAAAGAAACCGAAATTGCGGATACAAGTCTGTAACAACTAGCCAGTAGAAAATACAAGCGGATCAGAATACAGCAGATATCCACTGAGCGAAATGTACAAGACCAGAATTGAACAAAACTGAATAAAAAATATAACATACCAAAAATTTTTTAAAAATGCACCATCACAAGACAGACGTCGTGCGAAAGACTTAAATTTCAATTAATGAAATCTGTTGATATAATTTTACAACAATATGAGTGTAGTCATTTACCTATCTACAACATGACACTACAAAATCCATTATAAGTAAAGCTGTATGAATACCTTACGTTTCCTAATAATACGTTCGAAACGAGGGCTAAAAATGGTAAAAAAGTGATTGTCATATACACACAATACATCGCACAAAGAAAAATGCGCATTGTGTAAAATGGAGGCAATTATTCATAAATCAAATCTTGTTTCTACAGGTGGTGTGCTAAATAAAAGTAATCCATAATTGCTCAATCATAGTAGACGTATAATTTATAGATTTCAGTAGATTAAAGTTTGGTGGGGGTTAACCACATAGATCTCGTACATCAACGTCAAATGGTACATATAAACTATCACATACCTCCGAGTGTTGTAATATAATTGATGTCAAATATCTATTATTCAGACAGAAATATCCCTGTGAGTGACCTGTAACCTGAATTATCAGTTATAAATCATACGAATTGAAATATATATAATATAAATCGTCAATTATTGCATATTGTGGAATACATCAATGATTAAAAGCCCAATTAAATATAAAACACACATAGATTATTTCCATGGCTTTTTATCACACCAGTCAAATTTGTATTATTAGTTATAAATTGTATTGCTGGACAAAATATTCACTGAACAGCAAAAACTTTGTTCGTGAACACTGTCACGAAATACTGTGATAGTATTACGTATAGACATATTTTTATTATATTGAATGAATGGACGCCTCAGTACGTTGATACCCTGTGAACTACAATCAAATTCACCGTATACTGCATGCCAATAATTGTCGTCAAGTTGACCAAGAATTACAAAAATTGCACCATAATTACATTTCGACATTGGATCCACGAAGTACCGTCATAGATTTAGAGATGTCTGTCCCGACTGTTGTTTTAGGTCTTATACCAAACAAGGACTTTAAATGGAACTCGAACTCGCCATTATTCGATACAGACGAAGTTGTTTTATGCTTTTCCTTATCATAAAACTAGTTATTTGTGTAATATTTTGATGAATTATACTATTTACTATTCCAGTCTTATCACACATATTTCATACTATGTTTATGACTATAATCATTTATAAGGGAACTATTTCGTTTCTAACCGAGTATGAATACACCGTCCGATACTCACAGATGATTTTCTCAGCCAAACATACTCTGTTGATTCCACAATCCGTAAATGCGTTAACTATAAATACGAAAGAGAAATTTGACAATGAAAATACATATACAATGTATAGTCTTTAAAGAATTGTCGGTCATCTAAACATAGCAAATTAATGCATGTTATATAACACATTATTATCAAATAATCTAGTGGGAAATTATCGGGGGAAAATCGATAAAATGGACAAAAAACTACAACAAAAGGGTGAACAAATCTATCTATCATGTTAATGGAATATGTCCAACTAATGTGCCAAGATAAATCAGTCAAATCAAAAATAGTATTTTTTCGATGATTTAATTGATAGGCGAGGATATGATCGGTTAAATTGTTGTCATTAATCAACAATCTTCCTGTCCGCTTCTGTCATAGAAAAGGACACGGAAATAAACAGGCACAAAATACAAAATGAGTTTCGGCGAATATTCTGATGACGTATTCTAACTCTTAATAAAAGAAGGAAAGAAACAGTTATGGACTAAGTCATCATTAACAATATGGACAGTTATGAAGTATTGAATGAGCAAACATAAACCGTATGAAATACTTGAACTTTCAACCCAAGTGTGGACTTAAGCGTAAACAAATAATTAAGGTCACGGCATTTAGATGGGTGCGTTTAATGGTTCATTGCGTCCTTGACAACATTTTGAACAACCATGGTACACAGAAGATACGACAGTCACTGGTAATAATATACTACAGTCGATCGCATAAGGCGAAAAATAAGAATGCTGTGAGAGTTTGACCAATGACGGGCAACATAAGCTTAACTCAGTAAAAAATACGCATTACCTTTATACGCGAACATTTGACATATATACTTTTTTGACAGCTTGTCCGGGGCTGAACGGGTTTAGATGGCAACAAAGTACGGTCATTATGGCTAAAAGATCTTCTTTAGACGTTTTCTACATGACATGTTCTGATTAAGGAACTGCCTCTCACAAACTATCCCTGATGTACATTTTTGCCGCCTCCGGGACATTATTCAACTCTATCGACAGCTTATGTCAGGGAACTAGAATACAGGACTTTCTAATTCAATTCATTTTATTTGCTTAGAAGCGAAAGGGTCAAATCAGTAAGGATAACGTGTATTGTATGTCGTCTGATCGATATAAGATCCTCGTCTGTTTTACAGTAAGTATCAATTACCCAGACATCTATTTCCGGTGTATTTATGGTGTTGTTGCTGTTGTTTAATAAAAATACCGCATAAAACTTTGCTCGGACAAAATCGGTCAATACAAACACAAGATTGTCGGATAAAGTGTCACAGTAATTCGACTAGACCTTGTCTCGGATATTTTTTCTAATTATATCACGTAGATACCATTGTTCGAATAGCAATATACTACACTAGCGTCCGATTGTCGGGGTATTTTTATGTTCAATGTCATTTAAAATGAGAACTTTCTCGTCTAAAACTAGTCAATGAAAGAATAAAATTAGCTCCATCAGTCCATTGACCGATTTTATGATGTCCTTACAGGCTACTTCGTTAAATTGTTGTGTTGCAAAAATCTATATACGTGTCTAACGACGCAGAATGAGAAGGTGTAATGGCTGTTCTATTATGACAAAATGCATAACTTGCCGGCAAGCTTGATTGGAAGGAGAGAACAGTTTATCGCGAATCAGCACTATAATTATGGTTGTGTGAAATACGGTATAGTCAACACCACTAGACATAACTTGTGTTAACATAGGTTGTAACACGGTGTTTTGTGTTGTCATGTGGTGTCGGAGTTATTTTGTAGCATCTGCGTTGTTTTGTGGTATTTGTGTTGTTTTGTAGTATATGTGTTGTTTTGTGGTATCTGTCTTGTTTTGTGGTATCTGTCTTTTTTGTGTCATTTGTGTTGTTTTATGGTGCCTGTGTTGTTTTGTGGTATATTTGTTGTTTTGGGGTGCCTATGTTGTTTTGTGGTATCTGTGGCGTTTTGTGGTATATGTGTTGTTTTGTGGTATTTGTGTTGTTTTGTGGTGCCTGTGTTGTTTTGTGGTATCTGTGTCGTTTCTGGTGTATGTGTTGTTTTGTGGTGTTTGTGTTGTTTGTGGTATCTGTGTTGTTTTTGGTATCTATGTTGTTCTTTTTGTGGTATCTGTGTTGTTTTGTGGTATTTGTGTTGTTTTGTGGTGCCTGTGTTGTTTTGTGGTATCTGTGTCGTTTCTGGTGTATGTGTTGTTTTGTGGTGTTTGTGTTGTTTGTGGTATCTGTGTTGTTTTTGGTATCTGTGTTGTTCTTTTTGTGGTATCTGTGTTGTTTTATGGCATTTGTGTTGTTTTGTTGTGCCTGTGTTGTTTTGTGGTATCTGTATTGTTTTGTAGTGTATGACTGTGATGTTTTGTGGTATCTGTGTTGTTCTGTAGTGTATGACTGTGATGTATTGTGGTATAATTTATGTATTGTTTTGTAGTGTACGACTGTGATGTTTTGTGGTATATGTATTGTTTTGTAGTGTATGACTGTGATGTTTTGTGGTATATGTATTGTTTTGGAGTGTATGACTGTGATGTTTTGTGATGTTTCTGTTCTTGTGTGATGTTTATGGCGCTTTGTTACGTCTTTGTAGTGAATATTATTTCGTGTTGTTCTTGGAGAACGAGTTGTCCTGTAGAACATTAGAGTGTACATTGCCCTTCTGGTAACCTTTTCATGTGTCTGAGAAATGCTTGTCCTAGTGGCCTAATAATAAACAAGGGGTCAAACTCACCATGTAAAAACCATTGTATTGAATGTTCTCTTACATAACATTTTTAGTCTCGAACCCTGTTATTGGACGACGCAGTCATGAAAATTAATGTGTCTATCACAAATATTGTCGATGTCGCGGTGTAGATTTATTACTCGTAAAAATCCATGCAATCACCAATTTATAATTATACGATTACAGTTGTATGGATGTCATGTTTGTATGTTCGCCGTATGGTTGGTTCAATATGTATTAAACAATGAAAACAGGACAAATAAGTCTGAGTTATCAAATATCCCTTTGATACACAAACGGAGGATTTTTAAAGTAAATAGATATACGTTGAAAGGATTCATTCATTCTTTGCAGATATATTGTTAACATTGACGCATAGTAGTTTTAAAATTTGTTTTACACGCCATGCAAATAAACTAATTAATGGTGGTACCTAGTAAGCTTTATATCTAGAAATGGATCAACTGTGTTATGATCATAAATCATCAATTATGTCTACATGTATAAGTCTGCTACATGGAATATGTACCGTTTAATTTTTAGAAGTATATCATGTTATTACCACATGATAAAGGAAAACTTTATTGTAGATAGAAGGCACGCATGAATTCAATGCTACCAAACATTAATACATTTTAAGCATCTTGCATATACAGTGTAATACAAACTCAACTTGTTAACTCAGTCAGTGGGGTGAAGGACGGTTGAGCCACGGGTCGCGTATAAGAGGCCTAGTGTCAAAAAGCTGGCTGACCGGACAAAACGTTTCAGTACAATATATGATACTCGTACGAACTCTCCATTTTAAAGAACTGTTATCCGCAGGAGTTGTGTAAGTAGTTCCGGATTAAATTCCTTAGGTATACATTAAACTGTTGTAAATCATTTATTTGAAACAATAAACAAACAACAAATGCCGCACTTACAGACTAATGCCTCAAAGGAAATATTTATATCCTCGGTTGTAAGAGCCAAGATGCTACGATTTAGTGAGAGAAAACAAAACTGGGGTGAAAAGAAAAAAAAACAACATTTTGTCAATTCTACTAAAATCATAAAAACGATAGATAGGATTTTCAAGCTTACACAGTCGTGTTATGTTAGAGTGATGCCTTATCTAAGCCATTTGTCCTCATAACCATCGTATAACACAACTAAATAGAGTAATATGGTGTGGGTACGTTGTCTCTCTGAAAGGCTGTAAGATAAAATAATGGTAACGGGACGATTTTTGTCGGATAGTATTGTAATAATAAAATGACTTTGAAAGCTGCGATCGATAAATCAGACCTGGGGTCATTGCTCGGAGGACTGACCTTTATATATGGCTCCCTGATGAACAATAACTGAGTCAAGCAATATACGGTATGCCCATGCGCCACGCAATGTCTCCTTTCAATGAAGTTCTGGGTAATTAAATTCGTGAATGTGATTATCATAGATAAAGATAACATACATGTACATCAACACACGGGGAGGCAGTTTATTCCAAAACAATACCAGCACAGTAATCTAGGCATAACGACACAAGAATGGGGATAGAAAGGTGTAGTAATTTCATTGAACATAATAATAAAAATATATATGAATTTACGGTACTAAATTTCGTTTAAATTTGTACTTTGACCTCAAATCCATGGAAATCATCAAGAATTGTGCTATAGTTTATCTGACAAATGACAGGGGTATAATATAGTGCCTGTAAGAGAATCATCGGAGTCCTGGTACCGGAGTGAATACACACTTGGTGAGTTAGGCACGCGGGTCCTCATGCCATATAACTTACCACGTGAAACCAACAACACGTGACGTTTGCCTCCTTGTCTTTGTATCTTGTTTGTATCTACCAACTTTAGCTAAATTCGCGATTGAAGGAAAACACATGAAAATGTAATGTAATCCGATTGAGTGGCACTGTACCTGTCAGACGAATGATTTATATCTCAGGCGAGATTTAACTAAAGTAGAACAAAGTAAATTAGAAGATTGAGGAACACTAAAATCGTAATTAGAAATACAACATTTTAATTATCTTTTTACACATGTTTATTTACCAAGGGGTATGTTACATTATCAATATTTTTAATAATTAATGTTGTAAACTATATTAATTAGCGAAATTTAATCAATCATCTTTTGTACCTGGAAATTAAAACCTTCTAATATCTTTACTACACGAAATAGATTTACACAACCTACTAATTATTTATCGTTTACTACAAGCACGAAAACTGTGTGCGATATACAATAAAATACAACGTATATAACAACGACTTGTAAAGTAATCAATTGTATACAAAAAGCAATTAAAGAACGCGGTAAGTTCAACCTTTTTCATGATCACACGTGATCAAGTTCAGATCTTTTGAATTCGTATACAAAGCACTTAAACTCTTACATATATGAGACGATTGCGAAATATACGTTTCCTGTTAAGTTGCAAATCACGAATTATGTATGAGAAAATAGCGTGCTTCATTTCATCATGTGAACCAACATGAAAAATTGGGTCATTGGTAGATGTTGGATGTTAAATATTTATCACACTTCATGTTTTTATAGAAATAGATTGGCTACTTTATTAGAAGGTTCCAAACCAGGGTCAACCTGCGAATATGAAGAAATAGATAAAAGACACAAAACACTGCAAATCTTCCGTTCCGCAAAACGTACGTGTGTGAACGATTTGCGATGCATTTCGTACATGGGTACGTTTTGCGGCGAGGGTGTGCCTTTCGCCGCATATCGTCCATATTTTTTGTTTTTAATACGTATTCAGTATAAACCTTTTTTATTTTACTGGTTCGGTCATTTTCTTATTTATTTTAGATATAAGTAAATATTTTTTTCTGGTCCTTTAAAATCATGGAAGAATTATACTTAAGTCGGAGATGTTGTTTTAAGTAGATTTTTAATGGAATCTAAACTGTCCCAACATACTTTTGTAAGTAGTATGAAAGTAATTTAGCAGCAGCGGTAGCAGTATAATTATTAGTGTCAACGATGATTTTGAAATATTAATATGTATGTTAAAATTAAATCAAATTTCTAAGTCAAAAAGAAATGAATAATCGAATTACCTGCCTTTTTAAAATGGATCTATTTCTGATAATAAGCAAGTATTCCAAGTTTCAAGTGGATATTTTGATAGTTTTTTTTAAGAAATGAACACCAACAAAAAAACTCAACCGACGTTCATACAGACGCAGACAACCTGACTACCACAATACCTCAACCTTTTTCTTTGTAAAGTCGAGCTAAAATCAACATACAACAACAAGATAATATCTCCAAATAGATGTTTGCGACCATAGCTTTTATGTACACAGATTAGGTAATGGGTAATATAATGTCAGTTAACAAATAAAATCTTTAAAATGTGGACGTTATGCTGCAGAACCACGACTTTTTGCCGCAAAACATACGTCCAAAAAAGTGGACGAAATGCAAATTTTTGCGGTGTTACAGAGCCAGTTCAAGCCTCTGGCTGATTGTCTAGACAGGAGTGAGTACATGTACAATGTGATCAGGTGTATCAAAACAAATTGTAACTAAAAAGTAGCAAACGTGTCTTCTTATATGGACGAATTCCTCGCGATCAAATCCTTTCCGTACTATAGACACCGCAAGTCCACCATTCATGTATACTGGCCGTCATAAGAAAGTAACCAGTAAGTGATGCTGATGTAAAATAGACTAAGCGCAAGTAATCGAGATGAATTTAATTCTGGAAATGACTGAAACATTTCATGATATGGTTTATTGTTATCCATTATTGAACAAAAAATTGCTGTATACCATTAAAATTTCAAGGTCAGTATATAAGGCAGAAATAGAAGAATTTTTATGATGGTTACTTTCTTATGACGTCCAGTATATATAATATGGTGATTGATTCTTTATTTAAATGCCACGTAATGTACATAGGTTGCTGACTTTATTTCATTATTGCAGGCAAACTTTACCATGGAAAACATATAGTAATGACGAGAAAAATCAATCAACATCATTGTGAGAACGTGTGGATATCATACAGTTCACCTAGATATAATTACATGTACATATATCTAGTGTAACAAAGTGATTTATATCCAAACAAATTATGACCAGAAAAAGACAATGGTGTGCGAAATCCCCTATTCATGTATTGGTCTAAAAGAAGGTACATGCATTTATAATTATTTTTGTAACACATTTTGGAAAACGACTTAGTGGCACTTTGTATATTTTTTAATTAATTATTACGCCGTTTGTAGTTGTATGTAAGTTAAGGTGTCCTTTTTATGATAATTATGTAACATGTAGCCTTGAAAAGTCACCAACTATGAGTGTATTTAAGAACCATGTTCATAGCCAACTTATAGATCGGTATGACCGACATGGATTCTGGGGAACTCAGTCCGCTTAAACTGAGGAATGAAGAACATGCCAATCTTAAATAAATATCTATCTATGTTTCGACAGTTTTTCTTCAAGGTGTTAATGAAGTTTGAATACTATTCGCTTATAAGGGAGATAATTACAGAAACAATGCTCGCTTCATTACTTCTACAATTGTCTACCTTCATATTCATCTCTATGCTTTCCCACGTTGACTTGGAATGTAAATAAATAATACTGTGGTATAACTTGCAGGGTTCATTTTTGTTACATACATAAATACTCATTACTCTGTAAGGCTTAGACTTTTGTGCACATCTTATTTCGATGAAACTAAAACATAAATCTATATACATTGTATAAACATCAAAATAATTAATGATGTGTTTTACCAACAAGTTTTATAAGCGTGAGGTTCATAATAGCTGAATGAAATACGCTAATGGCTTTTGTAGAGAACTGTTTAAAGTTTGTGTAGAAAGGTCAAAACTACTTACACCACGGAACCTATTCGTCCTTAAACCACTTGAATAAAAATTTAAATGTAAACAATTAATTGGGAATTAATACAAATCTCTTGAAAATACGGAGAATAAGAACAAAATTAAGATAAAGTCTAAAATAAGATTAGACGAAAACATCAATTGATGTCTAGTTTTATTATCTAATTTGGTAATTAGCGACTTTATCGGGTCATATTTCATTTGTCGGTATGTAAACAAGATCCTGTATTCTATAAACTCAAATGAAGCATTGTCAGCTACAAAATGTAATAATATATCAATATTACAATTCAGTATTCATTTAATCGACGATACTATGTAACAATAATATCTGACCTGCTTAATATTGTGTGTACGAACGGTTCATTGATAATTTTCATACATGTACAATATAAAAAATAAATAGGTCATAATCTATGTTTCAAAAGAACAACAGATCGATTCTGTTTTGTAAATTGTTTTATATTCGTGAGCAAAAACCCTCGGCATAATTTGTACAGGCAATATATGGAATACTAGAGGAAAATATACACATTATATCTTAATCTGCGGCGTATTTCCTCCTATCATAAACATAATATTAATTTACACGAGCACTGAGTAATCCGTGTTTACCGCGCGCGCGAATGTTTTCGTAGACTCTCGAGCATTTAACGTGCATTACTTCTACGCTAGTAAAAAGAACGCTGGGTGTTTATACACGTGGTTTATATACTCAAGTGTAAGAAACAAGTTGTTGGTATATTTTTAGCGTATTTTGTGTATTCGAGGAAAATATGGACGAAAATCAAAATAAACACGAAAGTGGTAGTGTTGTTAAACGTCGCATAGTGATCGCCATTGATGGAAGTCAGAACGCGGAAGATGCATTACGATGTAAGTGTTGTCTATATCCAAGTCTACGAGGAATGTATATGTTTATATAGGTTGTATTAGTCACGTGTTTGTACATGTAATCTTATTTCCATTTTGAGCAGCGTGTAATTAGATTATTTGCGTACAATGTTTAATTAGATCATAAGTCAGCTATGTTTTGTTATTCAGGTTATGAATATTGCTGTGATGTAGCTGTTTGTATTATAAATGCTCCTATGGTAATTGTTTACCTTTTTCTAAAATGAAATATAAATATTATCCACAATCTAAATATGTTGGACGTTTTTCACTGTATTTGAAATAATTACAAAAAGCGCACAAACAGTAATTTTACATGTGTCCATTTTTACCAGATCCGAAATGTCTCAGAGTCGACAATTATTTTTTTATATTTTCGAAGGAGCCCGACTATTGACTCTAGCCCATGTTTATGATACAGAACTTGAAGGCATAGTTTTACCGTAAGTTAGATCTATATGCAGACGATACCTTGAAACAAGCGGTACGAGATATGTGAAATATTTGGCTCGTAGGAAAGCGAAATGATAACAGTACAATTAGAGATAAAGTTGCAAGCTCCTTGAATGTTGCGGATATTTACAAGTATGTCTAGATAGTTCGGATATGATTTCTGACCCAGAAGATTTTTCATCATGAGAATCATTATCTTATATATGTTTAACTTCAAACAAGTGTACTATTAATGCTATTTTAGAAGTTATCTGCACAGATTCTGTACGGTTTTGAACCGTTACATTATGTATTTTAGAGCTAGTCGGTAATATTGATATTTTAATCAGATCTACATAATTCGTGTTGTGATGTCAATATACTTCATGCAGATTGTAAGAAACACAACCAACAGATGTTTGAACCAGTTCATGACACACCGCCCATATTTTATCATGTAACACTTAATAACAGCCATGCTACAATAAATACCAACCATAGACTTCAAATTATTGACTTTTTTCTTCATGTATTTGATCTTTTTTGTATTTGTACCAGGCTTTATGTATAAGATATGTGTAAGATATGTGTAAGATATGTGTGGATACATTTGTTTGTGTTCACTGAAACAACCATCATCCAATCTTTACTTTGATGTTTTTGGTTTTCCTTTAAATAAAGGTATAGATCTAATACATTTTCGTCACAGTTGTTCTGTCTATTGTACATTTAGTACTAAAAACTCTACAGTATGATGAGTGTCCAACGTTGTACCATAAAATATCTCTTATACAGAAACTCAGCGCGCGATCCGCACCTGCGTTCAACGCCTATCCGGCCACTGTCTCCCCCACACGTGTAAGGATGACTTGAATGCTTTTCAAATCTGTCATAAGTAGAATCATAAACACCAGTGTTATTTTTGTGTCAGGAATTACATCGTAAGATTCCTGAGCTCCTGAAACGTATTTGTATATATCCGTATAGACCAATGTTTTTAAATATTTAAACAAAAACGTATTATTATTAACAGCGCGTGCTTTCGTTAGGGAAACGTGACGTATTGATCACTGAATGACGTAATTCATTATGTGGCATGAATAGATTTGCCCTAATTGTGCAAATTAAATTTTCAATTATTATGCAATTAAATTGTTAAAGAGGTTGAAAGTTTTACGTTGATAAGCATGGTTATAAATGAAACATACAAAACACTGCTGAAGTCGTTTTATGCAGCATTTTCAGTGTCGGAGCTACATTTAGAAATAAAGTCACACAAGTAGTGTGGGCAAAAACGAATCATAAGAAAGATTCCTGGAAATTACTAATGTAAATCGAATACCAGCCGAAATAAGTGAATAACAGTATAATTGTTTTAATAACAAAACAATGATTTCAGAGTCTATGTCACTCAATTAACCACTTGTTTCGTGGAATTAACATGAGTTACGAAGACATACAAAGTAATAAACGTGCAGATATAGCAACCATGTCAACAGGAACATCAGAATGCTGGCTTACAGCAAAACTGCAGGCTCTTTAACAACACTAAGTGTACCACATATTTTGGATGTTGAAAGGGCAGCTACATTGTTCCGATATATTGATAATTAGCACTATTCGGGGCTTATATCGTCCCTGATCTAACTACAAACTGAAGACATATCTTAAAATAATTCCATAGATATGGTATGCGAAATTATGTTTATGAAAAGTCTGACATAATCTATCATTTTATTCCTAAATTTCCTTCGTTATTATTTCCGTTTTCAGGGTTTTTGAAGAAAATGCACCAAGAAGGTGATTACGTCATAGCTATACATATTCCAGAGTTCAAGAAACTGACTCATGTTCGTAAGTGTTGTTCTGTCATTATGCATGTACCAAAGCAACATCAACTGTCGGTGTGCTGATTTAGGACCCATTTTATACATCTTCAGAATAAACTTTTTCAGTGAAAATTTTCTTTTTGGATGTGTACAATCTTGTTGAAATCTGAAATAGACATTTATTTATATATGTTTGAAGTATTATGTAATATGTGTTGCGTATGAGCATTTTGCAAACTTAAGTATATCTGTTATCCAATTGATATCTGAGCGGCTCATTGTCACATTTTGGTAAATATACGATTGGCATTTACGATCTTCTATTTTATACAGGTTAACATGTACGAGTATACCTCTACACGTAATTCTGACGGTAGAGATGATATAACTATTATATGCGAAACAGCAATTACCATGTCAAGTTAAATAATGAATGTGTACATTTTGTTGATATTTTTAGCTGTTATGACGGCTGACGCAACTTTGATGACAAAAATAGTTGACGAGGAGCAACATGAATCTAAACTATTGATGGCGAAGATTTATGAATTAATGAAACTATCTGGTGTATGTATAATTGTTATGTTAATCTTAATATGTTCGTTAGAGGGCATGATGTTTTTAACTTTGTTCAAAACGGTTTATGTTGGATTTCGACTTTGATTTTTGTACCTCGACTGTCAAAATGAATCCACCTGTTCTTTTTTGACACAATTCTCGTGTGGAGGAAAGAAATCAGTGCTTGTTATCCCATTTAGTTTACCATTATCCACCATGTCACTAATCAGTGCTGACATCATGGCAGCAATTGGCCTCGTATTTGACTGTTTGGACTGCATTCTCAAACAGCTTTTTGTCTGTTGCCGTATAATTCATCTCATAAATAGTATCAAAAGTTATTAATGTGGTTCTAAACAATAGGTTCAGATGTGTGCTGATTTTTTATTGATCTTTCTTGTGGCATAGAAACACCACATGGGTACAAGTCTCACAGATCGATAAATTATAATTACTATTGAAAGATTACAATACAACAGCCGTATATCATGTAGTTACCAACATACAGGAATCTTATGAATGGAATATTGGCTTATCAGTTGTGTATGAAATCGGTAACTAGGTATCTAGGTGGAATGTTGAGTAAAAATAATGTCAGGAAATATTATACATCGCTAACATATCTCTGGCACTATTGAGAGTAGAATGCAACGTATTATGTGTTTTATTGTCATGAATTCGCCAGCAAAAATAGTTCCCATTATCTCACGCAATTGTTTTTAAGACCGACATCTGGTTGTGATTTTGTTTTATTTATACACCAACCTGCTTTGAGTATTGATTAAACATTTTATTTATACACCAACCTGCTTTGAGTATTGATTAAACATTTTATTTATGTTTGCTTTGTTCTGAATTTTAATTTTATACTCCGTTAAAAGAGAAGGGACATTAATATAATGTTCCCTCGTTCTCCTGTCCTTCTGAGGGTAATATTTTAGGCGTAAAAATAGGTTTGTTTCCGGTACCCGACCGACTTATCTTTTACCCTTTTTACGGCATCCAAATCTTAGTGCTATTTGTAATTTTCACAACAGTGTTGCCGATATATGTGAAAAGAAAACGCAAAAGAAAAAAATCCCTATCTACCGACCCATATTTTTTGTAACCGGAATCAAACCTTTTTTGTTTAGGCCTTAGTAAAATATTTGATGAAATGTATCTTAACACGTATCTCTAAATTAGATCGTTGCTTCTACTGGTTCGTTTGGTTTGCTTTTAATACTAGACTGTTTCATCTACATAACGACAGCTTTGCGAAGCCGGAAACAAAACTAGTTAATTCATAGATGAATCTTTACGAAACCTGGAGCCTGTATCAAAGTGGTATTTGATGTAGTTTGGATTTAAATACATATAATATGTTCGTACTAGTCACTGTGACGTTTTTGTTTCGTTTCAAAATTTCTTAACTATTTTCTAAATGACGCTTTACTATAAACACTCCTCAGTCACTTCCAGACTTTATGACTTCATTTATTGATTATGTTTGTAAGAAACTAACACCGATAAAACCCGCCAATCACCTGTTTTAGGCTATTTCAAGGTATTTGTGGTTAATTTTAACGTTTTAACCAGAAAATGAGTGTTGGAGATTCGGATAAGAATCGTCACAACATTTAAACGATGTACGGACACGTCGTATATAAAGGAAACCATCGGTAAGTTTTTTGATAATGGTCCTGCCATGACTCACGTACTAGTTCATTCAGTGTAAATCTTGATGTGAAGTGTCCTTTCCTTTGAATTAATTTCAGGCTAAAGGAAATGTTAAACAAGTCATGGGTAATCCTGGGGAGCAGATCGTGCAAGCGGCAATCAAAGAAGGGGCTGATTTTATTGTAACCGGAAGTAGGGGTCTTGGCAAATTGAGACGGACATTTCTAGGTAGCGTCAGTGACTACATTGTACATCATTCAACTGTCCCGGTACTTGTTTGCAAACTTGAAGACACTTTACATTGAAGTAGATGAATCTTGAATGAACAAATATAGCTGTGCTGTAATACAAACTACGACATATTAATCAAAATGTCAAAAAGTTACATAAATCATGGATAGAAGTGATATTTTTATATAATGTGCGGTATGTTCTGGATACAAGTTAGAAATTAACCTGATAGAGAATATCGATTGAAGCTTCATATGTTTGAATATTATTTTATTTCAAACCGTTTTATTTTGTCAGTTTCATTTTTATAAATTATATAAGATATCAGATGAACTTTCTAAGTTATTATTGATAAACAGTACGAAAATAATATACAGTAAAACCCCAGTAATGAGACCACTTTCGGGCCCCAATACATTTGTCGTAATAATGGGGCAATGTCATTATCAAATTGATTAATAGAGGAATTATTGGAAGCCTGTCCGCCAATAAGTGATCGAAGTAACAAGGTGGTCGTAATATCGAGGTCGTCGCTATTTGAGGTTCGAATGTAATTTGATATTCAGTTATAAAAATTCTGTAGTTTCAACGTATATATCTGTTACTTCGTTTATCAGATTTCTGTTGAATTGCTAATTGAAGTATGCAAGGTACTGATGGTCGTTTTATATCATTTTGATTGTTTTAACTCGAACAATTTTCTCTTTTTGCTTTTGTATATTTGTATTCTTCGCGTGAAATGTACCTTGTTTTGTTTTAAAGTAAATTTAACTAAAATATATGATAAAAATATACGATTAAGAAACTATAATTTTATATTGAACTTATGCAAATGCTTACCTTATATTAATATGAACATGCGCGTTATGTATATATTTAATAAATTTATATGTACAAGAATTTGTCTATTGTCTGTCACATTAAGATGTTGAAATCACAATTCGGCTGTTTCTATGGTTGCTGGAAAGCGTGCTGATGAATTTGTTATACAGAATGTTTGTCTAGAACTGGGATTATAGCTTGATATCTCGACATTAGATAACACATAAAACTTGACCAAATACAGGCTCGTTTAGCATAAGATATAGATACGTTCAGTTGTACAAGGTCATCGACGCTGGTAAAACATGGGAAAATATAAACTGATGTATTTTAATGCTCGCGGGACGGCTGAACTTTCAAGGCTCGTGTTCAAAGTTGCTGATGTTGAATTTGAGGACGTACGTTTGGATAAAGAAACTGAATGGCCGGCAGAAAAACCAAGTACGTTGTTTAAAGTTGCTTATTGAAATTGTTTTTTCTTATGATCGTCTTTCTACGTTTATTTTACATATTTTAGAAGTTAAAAACAGGCTGTTACGTAAATGCTCTGAAATTCTCTATAAATATTAAATGGAAGTTATAATTTTATTCTGTAGTCCACTTCCACAGTATATGGTATCACCCCTGAATTAAGGATACTTAACACCATACCTTTGTCTAATGAACCACTGCTGTAAATTCATAATTTAATGGGCTTAAGCCTTTAAATATGTTAAACTTGTGGATTGAAATTGTGGAACGGACGTTTTGTGGTGTTAAAGCGCCCACGTATATTACTTGTGATGCTGCATATAAATATAATTAATTATGGACTTACATGTCTGAGTTTCTACTCATTAAGATACAATTTGCGAGTATTGTACATGTCAGCATAGAGCCATGATGAAAATCAATAAATGTTCACATAGAGATAAAATGAATTAGAATCATGTATATTTTGCTCATGATTAATTACAAAAACGGGACAGTCTTGTGCCTGATTTTATGTTGAATGGAAACGATCGTTCCCAGTCCCGGTCAGCATGATTCAATAAATCCAGCCTTAAAAATGGTGTTTATCGATTACGTGACTCAAACTTATAATAATGGTTGGGTAGTTAAGTAATATTTTTTGTAAGTTTGTTTGATTGTACCGAAAAACGAACTTTATTTTGGACAAAACCAGTCAAGGTTTTTTGGGGGTTTAGGCATCTATAAATGTGTCGGTCGCGAAAATCCAAACCTGCTATTTTAAGCATTGATCTTATTTACCATTAACTAATCTGTGGACATCGGTCTATATAATGTGTAAATAACATGTAGTATGGTGTATGTGTGGACGTTGTTCTGTGTTCTAACCCGAGTTTCTGAAAGCGTAACTTTCAAATCAAACCAATTATCATATTAACATAATTTAATGTATATCAGCATTGTTTTTATATTTATTAGCTACAAATACGTTGTACTTGTTCAGGTTAATGTGTATCAGTCAAACTTTGTTATCTTAACTCACCATTTATCAGCTACCCTACTTGAGGTATTAAATTATGTAAGATATTATCCTGTTCTGTTGCTATTGAATAAAGATACACAAGCATTGACGAACAACACATTAATATGTACATATACTCCGACAAAAGACAAATTTATTGTTTACAAAGTGAGCATTCAGATATCGATCAAGTGTCTAGATAATCAATGGCCTCATTAAATTTTATCCAAGGTTTTGTAAAGGGACATTGTAATTTGAATATTTCTGTCGCAGTAATGATGTAATGATACTACAAATTTATGTTGAATATTAATCACTAAATTAAGTTAAATGTACAAATTACAATGATAATTTATTAGCCCCGTAAACGTCCATGTTGTTCATACAACTTAGCAGATATTGTTAAAGAATAAGAAAAACATGCCTATCTAAATGTATTACAGATACGCCTTTAGGGGCACTTCCGGTTCTTGAGGTTGACGGGGTTAGATACTGTCAAAGTGCTGCCATTGCTCGATTTCTTGCCAAAGAGTTCGGTAAGAATTTATTACTCATCCGGTGGTCCTCGTAATTAGAGTTCTCTGTTTGTACAGTATTACATACCTTCCCTTGTGACGTCAGCTTATATTATAATACATTTTGTTTCAATATCGACTGATCTTGTTACAATCATAAGCAAATTCAAAGGACTTATTTTATCCACTGCGGACATCTGAATTGTCACCATGTTTATCAATATATACAAGATGAGACTGTATTATATTCTCCTGACTTGATCTACATATAAATTTTCTGTAATACACGATAAGATATGATAAACATATAGATTAAAAGCTGATAAAATACACACATGACACTCCTAAATCTGAAACGTTCATACGACATGCCAATTAAAGCATTACTGTTTTCTATAAGTCCTGCAGTAATGGCGTGATGACATCAAAACCCTTTGAAAATAATCAATACACACAAATAAGTTTGTTTATAAAGATTAATTTTATTTTCTTTCTGTTATTTGTTAAGGGTTAATGGGAAAAGAAAGCACAGATGAATTTCTGATTAACGAAATTCATGAGGTGTGTGCAGAATTTTTTAACAGAGACCTGACGAAGATATTTTATGAACAAGATGCTGACAAGAAGGTCAGTTACTTTTCCGTACAAGTATTATTACCTTGAACCTTCGATCAATCCATTTATGAATTGTGATTTTCTTCTATTTCTAATTAATTATTCAAAAAATTGACCGCGGTACTAAGTTATTGAACTTACTAGTACTTGTGTGTGTCCACATAATTGTTCCGAACAAAATACCAGTCTGTTTAGAATCAAATCATTGAGAGGACTATCGTGGACAGTCTTTGAAATGCTCTAATTTTCCACTTTCCGAGGCCAAGAACGCAGAAGTAAGAAATGATTGGACACTGCTTGTTTAAGCCGAGTATATAATACACAAGTCATAAGTCTTTGGACATATAGGTAGTCTGGATTTAATGGTCACATTTACTATTGATGTACATGAACAAAAAAGTGTCTTTTTGTTGTTTGTATTTTACGGGCAATGTTTTTCCATTCTTTCGTGGTATTTTGTACATCATATAAATTTTATTTTAAACTTTAGTGATATTTTTGTCTTCTTTGTCTTCAACGTTTGATAATAATGTACCGAACATGAAAATACTCACTGTTTTATAGAGTGAACTTGCTAAGGAATTCGCTAAAGGTAATATGCAGAAGTATATGGACTATTTTGAGATGCGCCTGAAGCAGAACAATGACGGAGCTGGATTTTACATTGGAGATAAGGTATCGCTTCTCTGTTTAATATCACAACTATTTCACTCTCCTCGTTTATTTGTTTAACTTCACCTCCGCGCTAATTGGTTAAAACCTAGAGACCTTTTCACAAAAAAATCTTACGACCGATTTCTTTTCACCAAAATACTTCCAAAATCTGAAGTACAAAAGCTATTGGAAATGTTCGAAATTGCAACCCACTCAGAGATGCGGCCTTTTATATGAAAGTGCATGCTCTGTTTCAAATTTACAAGAACTATGTAAATTGAACCTTGGAATAACAAATACAGAAGTATATACATTGAAATTTTGCTGAGATTATTACTGTAAACATTTTGCTTGAGTATCATGCTCATTTTTCACAGGTGACCTTAGCTGACCTTATCGTGTATAATGCAATTACTAAGACTGATTGGTACATGAAGAAACTTGGTGCCGACACAGAATTGTCATCTCGTAAACTACTTGCGCCCCTGATACAAAGAGTAGAAGCTATACCTAATATTACAAAGTGGTTGAAGGAACGACCAGTCACAGAAATGTAGAAGAAAATCTAAACATCGCTGAGCTATTTCTGTATATGTGTTCAACTTGACTGGTTTGACAAGTTGCTTCATTCGTTTTCTAACATCGGCGCCTGATTTCAAATCGTGCGGTCACAATTTGGACTGTTTGAAACTTTTGTTACCATCTATATCCATGAACGATTACTAGTGGCACATATATTGTTGAGGTATGTGTGAATCCTGACCGCCAGAAAATTCCAAAATGACTGATATTCAAAATGTTTTTGATTGCCCAAATTACAAGCGTGACTCATGAATGGGAGTTGTATATGTAATGATATCCTGACTATAAACGAATAACTGATTTAATCGGTTGTATTATACATTAAAATCGGGCCTGAACATATAAACGCCACTTTCACTATATTTGTCCCCCTAAAAATACCCATGTTATACAGTCATATAGAGAATTGGCATGATCTATTTAAAGAAAAACAGTGATTTTGTTCATGCAAGATGTTGACTTAGCTTGACAATGATAAATAACATGGCTATATACATTTACTAGTAAGTAATAAGTGAATGAATTGCAAAATGTGTTTCTTTCAGTGTTATGATGTTTCATTCAAAAATCCCTAATTTTGAACAAATAGAACACAAAAAAAAATACTTATTTGAACAATTCTGAAAGAAACTACTATTACAATGTGTACAATTTCATAATATTCCAATATATAATTACTATTCTTTGCAGGGACATAAATAAACATGACACAAGCTCTCATGTAAATTCAAATGCTATTCTTTACAATGGAATAAATGACTATGGTCAAAGAGGCATAATCCTGCAATTCAAATGTTCCTCTTTTCTAACGCAATAAATGACTGACATGAAGGGGACATTATTTGTAAAGTATAACAACTTAAACATTATCAATACATTGTGCGCATCTTCCATGCAAACGCATACATGTAAAAAATTGTAAAACGTTTTCCACTACAAAATGGAGATAAAAAAATTTGAAAAAGTTCCCACAAAAAATGTAAGAGAAATATTCACCACAAACCTAAGTATCATATGTGGACAGACTGCGGGACCAACCAACTTTCAAGGAATAATAATGCTACACAAATCTATCCAACCACAATGTATATAAAAAATATAACCGAAACGTATTTGTATATATCCATATAGATCAATGTTTTTAAATAAACAAAAATTATTATTAACAGCGCGTGCTTTCGGTAGGGAAACGTGACGTATTGATCACTGAATGACGTAAATCATAATGTGGCATGAATTAATTTACCCTAATTGTGCAAATTAAATTTTCAATTATTATGCAATTAAATTGTTAAAGTGGTTGAAAGTTTAACTTTGATAAGCATGTTTATAAATGAAACATAAAAAACACTGCTGAAGTCATTTTATGCAGCATTTTCAGTGTCGGAGCTACATTTAGAAATAAAGTCACACAAGTAGTGTGGGCAAAAACGAATCATAAGAAAGATTCCTGGAAATTACTAATGTAAATCGAATACCAGCCGAAATAAGTGAATAACAATATAATTGTTTTAATAACAAAACAATGATTTCAGAGTGTATGTCACTCAATTAACCACTTGTTTCGTGGAATTAACATAAGTTACGAAGACATACAAAGTAATAAACGTGCAGATATAGCAACCATGTCAACAGGAACATCAGAATGCTGGATTACAGCAAAACTGCAGGCTCTGTAACAACACTAAGTGTACCACATATTTTTTATGTTGAAAGGGCAGCTACATTGTTCCGATATATTGATTATTAACAATATTCAGGGCTTAAACCGTCCCTGATCTAACCACAAACTGAAGATATATCTTAAGATAATTCCATAGATATGGTATCAGATTTCTGTCGAATTGTTAATTAAAGCATCCATACTGTTGGTGGTATAATTTTGTTTTATATTATGTTGATTACCTTAACTCGAACAAGTTTCTCTTTTTGTTTTTGTTTGTATTTTATTCTTCACGCGAAATGTACCTAGTTTTGTTTTAATCAAATTTAGCTAAAATGTATGATAAAAATATGTGATTAAGAAACTATAATTTTATATTAAAATTTTATGTCATGGTTATGAAGTTATGAACTACACAGTCAACTAATTATTTCAAAGATCAGGTGTTTGTAATATGTTGAAAATGCCAGTCAATAAGTTAATTTGAAGAGCATCCTTTTAAAGCATATTTGGAGAACTTCGGTTGAATATTTCCCGACACCCGTCTCTGAATCTCGTTCACAAGTGGTCGCTTAACAAACCTCTGTCATAAAAACTCTTAAAAAGTTACATATTCTGATTTTGGTGAAACATGTCAATAATCGTTAATTAAAACTCCGGGCTCGAAAGAATTGTATTTTTAAGCTCAAATATTTATAATGCAAATGCTTTTCTTGATATGAAAATGCGCGTTATGTATATATTTAACAAATTTACTTCATGTACATATGAATGTGTTTATTGTCTATCACATTAAGATGTTGGAATCACGACTCGGCTGTGTATGTGATTACTGGAAAGCGTGCTGATTAATTTGTTATACAGAATGTTTATCTAGTGCTATATTGTAGCTTGACATCTCGACATTAAATAACTTGTTGTTAAAATTGTGATACAAAAAGAAATCCAATAAACTTGATACTACATTATTCATGTGATTTATATATAGGTACTTCCAGATTTAAATTTGTTTATGCGCAATTTAGGGACAAGTTGATGTAAATCAATCAAGACGAACATGGTAATTATTTACTTTTTGTTTTTGAACGTATAAATCAAACATGTTTGTTTAACCCTAGTTTAAAATGATTCACCACAGAGTCCGAATCAATTGACAAAATATTTTTGATGAGTTAAAAAAATTAAGGTCTACGACCGTGGCCAAGCGGCTAGTGCGTTGTAATTATAACCCGCAGTATTCCCTCCATGTATGGAGAAGTTGTCGGCTCCTAGTGGAAGGGTGAGTACTGTTAAGTGAACCGGTCGCCGTATATAACCGTTGAAAAACGGCATTAAACTCCCGTGACAATGTCACATAAAACAAACCAAACAAAGTTAGCAAAATTAGAAACTCTTCGAGATGGGAGGTAACTCTTAAATCTTAAAACAAGCATTTTCCCCCGTACAAAACGAATTATCTTTCATTGAAATTTCCCAGACTGCATTCCTATGTTGGTTTAAGTAGTGTATACATAAAACTTAACCACAGACAAGCTTGTAAGCTTAAGGTGTAGATACGTTCAGTTGTACAAGGTCAGCGACGCTGGTAAAACATGGGAAAATATAAACTGATGTATTTTAATGCTCGCGGGGCGGCTGAACTTTCAAGGCTCGTGTTCAAAGTTGCTGATGTTGAATTTGAGGACGTACGTTTGAATAGAGAAACTGAATGGCCGACAGAAAAAGAAAGTACGTAGTTTAAAATAGTTTATTTCTTATTATAATCTTTTTTCTTATGCTCTTACATATTTTACAACTTAGATATGTGTCAGCATTTAGAAACTCTGTTATGTAGATGCTCCGAAAATCTCTATGATTATTGAATGAATGTTGTAAGTTTATTCTACAGTCTGTTTCCACTGTGTATGGCACCACCCCTGAATCAAGGACACTTAAACTATACCTATGTCCAAAAGAACCACGGCTGTAAATCTATAATTTTATGGGCTCGTGTTGGACTTTAAATCCGTTAAACTTGTGGATTGAAATTGTGTCAATTTTTGCAGTTTTATGCTTCTCACTGAGCGTGGTTCCATATAAAAAATAGGTTATGATTGTTGTGCATATCTTTGAGGGGAACATTAATTGCGCATTGAACGAAAAAAGTTGGCGATTTTAATTTTGTTCAAAATATAGTTTCAAGAAAAGATGATAGCAAACTATGATTTTTATGTCTACTCTTTGTATATACATGTATTTAGGTTATATAGTTATAGTCAAACTGGTATGGGTGCCCACGTATATTACTTGTGATGCTGCATATAAATATAATTAATTATGCACATACACGTCTAAGTTTCTACTCATTAAGATACAATTTTCATTTGCGAGTATTGTATATGTCAGCACAGACCGATGATGAAAATCAATAAATTTTCACATAGAGATGAATTAGAATTAAAATGAATTAGAAACATGTATATTATGATTGATTACAAAAACGGAAAATACAGTTTTGTGCCTGATTTTATGTTGAATGGAAGTGAATGTTTGAAGCTGGAGTACAAGTCCCGGTCAGCATGATTCAATAACGCCAGTCTTTAAAATGTGTTTATCGGTCACGTGACTCAAAATTATAATAATGGAATGGTAGTAAGGCAATATTTTTGATAAGTTTGTTTTATTTTACTGAAAAAAAAGAAAAATATTTTTGCCAAAACCTCTTGTGGATTTTTAAATGAGTCGGTCGCAAAAATGCAAACCAACCATTTTAAGCATGGCCTGATGTATTGATCTTATTACCCATTAACTTATCTGTCGACATTGTTCTGTATAACATGTAGTCACATGCAGTGTTGTATTAATGAATGGCGTTGTTCTGTATTCTAACCCGAGTTTCTGAAAGCGTCCTACTTTCTAAATCAAACCAATTATTATATCAGTATCATAACTTTATATAAACATCAATATTGTTTTATATTCATTAACCACAAATACGTGTTCATGTTAATGTGTATCAGTCAAACTTTGTTATCTTAACTCACCATTTATCAGCTACCCTACTTGAGGTTTTAAATTATGTAAGATATTATCCTGTTCTGTTCTTAGTGAATAAAGTTACACTAGCATTGACGAACAACACATTAATATGTATATGTACTCCGATTAAAGATTTATTGTTTATAAAGTGAGCTTTCAGATATCGATCATGTGTCTAATTAATCAATGACCTCATTAAATTTCATCTAAGGTTTCGTAAAGGGACATTGTAATTTGTACATTTCTGTCGAAATAATGATGTAAGAATGTCACAAATTTATTTTGAATTCTAATCACTAAATTAACATATAACCACCGGTTAACGCTAAAGTTGTTTTTACAACTTAGCAAATATTGTTAAAGAAGTAAAAACATGCTCATTTAAATATATTACAGATACGCCTTTAGGGGCACTTCCGGTTCTTGAGGTTGACGGGGTTAGATACTCGCAAAGTAATGCCATTGCTCGATTTCTCGCCACAGAGTTCGGTAAGAATTTATTACTCTTCCGATGGTCCTCGTAATTCGAGTTTATATCATCACACATTTTGTATCAACATCGACTTATCTTGTTGCAATTATAAGCAAATTTAAAGGACTATGCATTTTACAGAACATTTTATCCTCTGCGGACATCTGACTTGTAACATTGTTTTTATCAATGTACAAGATGAGGCTGTATTATATTCTCCTAACTTGATCTGCAGATAAATTTTCTGTAATACACGCTAAGATATGATATACTTTTAGATTAAAAAGCTGATAAAATACACACATGACACACCTAAATCTGAAACGTTCATACGACATGCCAATTAAAGCATTACCTTTCTCTAAAAGTCCTGCAATAATGGCATGATGACACCAAAACCCTTTGAAGGAAAATAATCAATACACACAAATAAGTTAGTTTATAAAGATTAAATTTTATTTATTTATTTGTTAAGGGTTAATGGGCGAAAAACCCACAGATGGATTTCTGATTAACGAAATACATGAGGTGTGTGCAGAAGTATTTCAAAGAGAGCTAATGAAGATATATTATGAACCAGATGCTGACAAGAAGGTCAGTTACTTTTCCGTACAAGTATTATTACCTTGAGCCTTTGATCAATCCATTTATGAATTATGACTTTCTACTATTTCTAATTAATTATTCAAAACTTGACTACTGTACTAAGTTATTGAACTTACGAGTGTGTGTCTGTACAATTGTTCCGAAACAATACCAGTCTATTTAGATTCAAATCATTGAGAGGACTATCGTGGACAGACTTTGAAATACTCAAATTTCCACTTTCCGAGGCCAAGAAAACAGAAGTAAAAATTAATTGAACGAACACTGTTTGTTTTAAGCCGACGAGCATATATAGTACACAAGTTATAAGTCTTTAGACAGATATGGAATTTTGGTGATCAGTTAAGCAGGGGGGGGGGTAATAACATAATCACAGTATCCAGGTTATTTCAGTGGATACGTGAATATCAAAGATACTGATGAATTCCACAACCACATATGTTTCTGTAGTTATCACAAATACACCATTATCTCGTCCAATATTTCTAAATTATTCATATTTTTTGTATATGAAACTTTCATGTCTCAGGACCGTTATTAAAGAAATATTCAGTATCCACGCCAATAAACCCGTAGTTCCGCGAATAGTACCAGCAATGTCTTCGCGAATTATTTGATCCATGTGTTCATACGCGTTTATGAATGAACTTCGTCGTTATTACAGTACAGTGCAACCTCTCCAAAGCAACACCCTTTGGGAGACTCAAAATTATGTTGTTGTTGAGAGGTTGTCGCCCTAAAGAGGTAAATAGTCAAATCGTACAGTGGGGGGAAGCATGCTGTTGTTGAAGGGAGGTTGTCGCACAAGAGAGGGCTGCTCTGGAGAGGAGAGGTTGCACTGTATTTGTTTCTTTGGGGGGGGGTAGTCAGTTTACAGTCCTATTTACAGGAAATTGTGCAAGGGGTTCTATAAAATGTTTAACATGTTAGATTTAGTGTTCACATTACAATTGATGAATCAATAAAGTATACATAAACAAAAGAGTCTTTTCAGCTATTCGTTGTTTGTATTTTACGGGCAATGTTTTCCTTTCTTTCATGGTAATTTGTACATCATTTAAATTTTATTTTACATGGTATTGATATTTGTGTCTTCTATGTCTTCAACATGTGATAATAATGTAACTCTTACAATGTACCTAACGTGGAAACTCTTCCCGTTTTATAGGTAGGGCTTGCTAAGGAATTCGCTAAAGGTAATTTGAAGAAGTATATGGACTTTTTTGAGATGCGCCTGAAGCAGAACAATGATGGAGCTGGATTTTATATTGGAGATAAGGTATCGCTCCATTGTTTAATATCACAACTATTTCACTCTCCTCGTTTGTTTGTTTAACTTCACTTTAGCGCTAATTGGTTATAGCCTAGAGACCTTTTCACAAAAGAAAAATCTTACGGCCGATTTCTATCGTAAGAAAAAAGTTACCATAAAGTTTCTTTTCACCAAAATACTTCCAAAATCTGAGGTGTAAAAGCTATCGGAAATGTTCGACAATTGCAATTCACTCTGAGATGCGGCATTTTATATAAAAGTGATGTCCTGCTTCAAACTTACAAGATTTTAGTAAATTGAATCTTTAAATAACAAATAAAAATATATAGGGTAAATGGTGGATAGAATATCATTTTGAGTGTGGAGAAAAGTAGCGAACTATGTTTTGGTAGGTAATTATATAATTAGAAATTGTTTGTTAATTACACAAAACGTGGTCATATTATTGTAGATTGCGTAATTATAATTACCATGTACATTTTCTTCATAACCACAGACAATGTAACTTTAGTGCTATATATATTCAGAATGTGACTAGATGATATTGACTGAGATTATTACTGTAAACATTTGGCTTATGTATTATCGTTCATGCTCAAATCTCACAGGTGACCTTAGCTGACCTTATCGTGTATAATGCAATTACTATGATTGATGGATTCATGAAGAAACTTGGTGTCGACACAGAATTGTCATCTCGTAAACTACTTGCGCCCCTGATACAAAGAGTAGAAGTTATACCTAACATTGCAAAGTGGTTGAGGGAACGACCAGTCACAGAAATGTAGAAGAAAATCTAAACATTGCTAAGCTATTTCTGTATATGTGTTCAACTTGACTGGTTTGACAAGTTGCTTCATTCGTTTTCTAACATCGGCGCCTGATTTCAAATCGTGCGGTCACAATTTGGACTGTTTGAAACTTTTGTTACCATCTATATCCATGAACGATTACTAGTGGCACATATATTGTTGAGGTATGTGTGAATCCTGACCGCCAGAAATTCCAAAATGACTGATATTCAAAATGTTTTTGATTGTCCAAATTACATGCGTGACTCATGAATGGTAGTTGTATATGTAATGTAATGATATCCTGACTATAAACGAATAACTGATTACATTAGATTACATTATTAAACGGGACTTGAACAAATAAAATATCTTCATGTACACAGTTATAGTATTTGTATTCATTTGTAACCATGCGCGTGAACAACGCAAATACTCAATAAATGAGGAATGTTTCAACTACCGTCACAAACATGAATTACAAGTCAAACTCGAAGTTTG
Organism: Lutraria rhynchaena; assembly: GCA_008271625.1. Taxonomy (NCBI): domain Eukaryota; kingdom Metazoa; phylum Mollusca; class Bivalvia; order Venerida; family Mactridae; genus Lutraria; species Lutraria rhynchaena. The sequence continues at coordinate 1,326,778 of VIBL01000086.1, forward strand.
TTTGTTTGTTTTTATGTGACTTATTAACGCCGTTTTTCAACAATTTTTCAGTTATATACGGCGACTGGTTCACCCAACCAGTTTTCCGTGCAAAAATATAAAAAGCATAAACATATTACACTAGACAATGGGAGAGTTTGGCAGTTTTCCCGTAAATAAATGAATATTTATACACATGGATTGTAAGTCCGCATCAGTATGTTAAACGTAAGTGAATTCTACGCACTCTTGTAAAATTTTGTATATTTTATGAGTCACGTTTAACGGAATGAACAGATATTACTAGCTGATCAAACTCTATGAATAGGTTGTCACCGACGTCTGAGTGGGCATGATCGGTTGAGTAATCGTTATTCTTCAAATGAAGGAACTTGCAGGATTAAGTACAAGATCATACAACTACAAACGAACAACAATAAACACATAAACAGATCAGAATGTCTTGTGCTATAATAAATAATTCATGTCACTTTAATTTTCTCAGTTTTATAAATGCAAATATACTTAAAGTTGTGAATTGTTGTGAAAGACCTGTATAGTGAACATAATATAACACACAAGTATATTTGAATATTTATCAGAAATCAAAGTCAGTTTTCTTAATTGGCCGAACAAGTACCAGTGCTTTCTCTGTAATGATTGATTACATGGTAAGTTGCCATTTCCGGATAATCATTTTGTCACTCACGAAGATGTACATTTTGTTCATTACTTGAATCTGAATATGAAAAATGTATCGTATAACTGCTCTATAGTCAAGCCATATACTCGTTCTATGACCCCGGTTATTGACCATTTACTGAATGGAGTAAAACCGTCGTTTGGTATGTCGTTGTAAAATATTAACTTACCGCTGGACTGGATAGTTGAGTCTGGTTGAAACTTAATATACAACACTACGTCAGAATTCTTTCCCCTCCGATTAATTCGCTCTCGTGACATTTTCAATTGTGCGCATTCATGCTAAAACCTGAATGAATGTACCAAATTGATATGTTTATAACCTAAAAACGTTCTAACATTCCGAGCGTTAGTCGGTTTAGTGTGTACAAGTATCTATAAAAAAGAGGTTGTCATTCAATCTCCATCTAGAGTTGTCGTTCATTATCTTGCACATAAATCCCTGTCAACACCTCATCTTTTATAAGATTCTTATAAAACAAGAAATAAAGCCAAAAGATGGTACAAATTTTACTATTGAGTGAAACAATTTCTTTCGTACGATACATTGGAGACAAAAGATGTTATACTTTACAAGAAAATCACATAAAATACTTTATTTTTCGAGCGAACTATTTCTTGGTGTTTTTTTCTTTAAGTGTTGGTTTATTTATTTTCTGTAATTAGGTTTAAATGGATACGAAAACGCCGAAGTTGAACGTAATTGTGAAAACGTACGACAACAAAATGCACATTAAGAAAAAACAAAAGCATGCATGAGTATCACATGCAAACTAAAGGAGGCTCGGTCACGTGTTTTTTTGGTTTTTTTTGACAGAAATGTATGTGAGGGATAACGAACGACAATTCGGGAAAGAGATTGGGTGTCATTGCGAATCCATTTCTTGCACGAGCTGTATATCTAAAACATGGTTCACTACAAGTTGATTTATTTTAATGCTCGCGGAGCAGCTGAACTTTCAAGACTGTTGTTCAAAGTAAAAGGCGTGGAATTTGAGGATGTACGCATTTCTGTTGAAGACTGGCCCGAGCTAAAACCAAGTAGGTTGCTTTGATTTCAAATTACAGGTCTCAATAAGACTATGCATAAAGTAGGACTTAGCGGCATGTGCCATGGTGCTAAAATATTACATAACCACACAACGAAAGTGGCAAAATTTATACATATGGCTATATTTTAATGAATTACCAAGCATAAAATTGTTAGGATTTGGGTTAAGCCCTATTTTTGTGCCCGTTTTATTAAGATTTATTACTCATAAAACTTTATGTCTTGCACTAACAGGAATATATGAACATATTTTCCACCAAGTTCACGACTACTTAATAGTTATTGAGCGTTAAAGCAGAGATACAGAGAGCTGGAATACGACCGTATTGTAATATGACCGCATGTTAAACAGACCGTATTGACTGAAGGGCATTTTATAGAACTTGGCTCTCGATCCGGTGTTCTCAATAATAACCTGATGAGGTGAATTCGTCTTTTTCTTCCAAATTAGGACGGATATCTGTTTTCAATTCAATCAAAATCAGTTGACAAATCTGCATGAAATTTATCTTATATAGAGGCATATTTTCGTGTGTCCAGTGTCCTTGTGATCGTGTACAAGTCATCGAGGCAACATTGTCTCTATTAACGATAACAAAAACAGGATTGTTTATTTTATCCACTATTAACAAAACCTGACCCACTACATTTTAGTAATTCTTTCGCTGCGTACATTTAGTTGTTCTATTTTGAATGACCTAGTTTTTTTGTCTGGCGCAGAAAAATACGCTTGTAAAATGAAGGCATTATATTTCTCTTGACAATTAATGACGACTAGATTTCTGTTTAACTAACATTGCGACATTGGCCATCTTTCATTCCGTTGCGCATCGGCACAACGCATATCTGGGATGAGGTAATATTCTTGGCATGGTGAGGCAACAATAAATAGTTTATCATTGTTAAGTTGTAAAAAGAAACACTTAAATTTGTTTCATTGTTTTAAATTTCGTTATTTTAAGTAAGTATGCTATGTACGTTTTTTGAGTCAATCTCTTTAAAACTGCAAATTCATCGTAGTTAATTTTTAATATCAAACATAGATATGAATACTGACATTTTACAGAGATGCCCCTTGAGGCACTTCCGGTTCTTGAAATTGATGGGGACAGAGTCACTCAAAGTGCTGCCATCGCTCGATATCTTGCAAAAGAATTCGGTAAGTTTCAAGAAGATGTTCAGTAATTTAGAATATAAAATTATATGATCGCTACAAATCATGTAATTAGTTACTCACATTATTTGCGCAGTAGTTTTATTGGCCATCTTATTTCTTATCCATAAGCTTAGATACTAGTATTCAATTGTTTAATTAAGGTATACTCAATACTTAAAGGACTTAATTTTTCAATGTATCGTGCAGTTCCGGTCGTATTAGTACAGTTTTAAAAGCTATGTTTACACGTGTCACTGAACCATTTTCCTGAGAAAGTGTTACCCTATCTTATATTATAACTTAAATCTATGTAGAAATGAAGTCTTTCTGCAAAATACTCTATCTGCTCGATTCTTCTTAAAGGTTTGATGGGATCAAATAGTTTGGAAGATCTCAAGATTGACGAATTCCACGAAGTGAGCTCAGAAATCATCAACATAGAGGTGCGAAAAATATTTGTGGAGCAAGACGCAAATAAGAAGGTAAGCTAACGCTAAACCTTCTTGCTTTCCTAGTTCACAAAGCTCATATTTCAATATTACACCTGTACATGTCTTCGTCTTTAATTTTTTAGACGTAATTTTGTACTTATTAAGATCTGAAGGTTTTTGTTTTTGTTACAAGAACAATTACAATATGTCAATTTTGTAGTGTTCCATCTTATCTTGAACCATATTTAAATATTTCTTTTTCGTCTTGTTTGTTCAAAGATCATTTTTGACCATAACAAATAGTGTGTATATGTATTAAATCATTATTCCAAAATTGAAACTGTAAATCAGACAGCAGTGAGATCAAAGGGTTTCATGAGAGAGCGTTAAACATACTGTATTAGTATCATATCCGAGTATATTTGTAATTTGAATTGACTTTTTTATTTGGGACAGTTGTAACCATCATTTCATAATCATCATTTTATACTATATATATTTATATGTATACATCCGCCCGTCATCTGGAGGATGTGAAAATATTATCTTAGTTTTTGTCGCATTTCCAGTGTTTCATTCACCAAACCCAAAATCTAGCATTGATTTGAAGTTACAAAGCTTAGACGCCTACATGAACTTGATCTCCATTTATGTATCTTTAACCTTATTCTTTATTTGTTTAATAAAGGTTGAACTCGCTAAAGAGTTTGTTAATGGGCCCATGGAAAAGTTTATGAATTTTTTTGAGGATGCTTTGAAAAAGAACAAGAGTGGCAACGGTTTTTACATTGGAGACAAGGTTTGTATTCTGAAAGCATTCTTTATCATTTGCGTTTTGTGGAGCATAAATGACTGTAAATAAATAAGTGTCTGATTAGAGTTTAAGTCGAATTTATACAAAAGACTCTAGAGGCTAAGACGTACGTTGTTTTTGCAAATACTTTTATTTTAGAAACATTTAATGACAAAGCAGGAAAAAGGTTACACTGAGAATCAAATACAATGTACATGTATTGTTAAAATGGTTTTTATGTGGAGAAATATTGTCATGCAAACTGTTTCATCTGATTCTCAAATTTGATATTGAAATGAACAGGTTATTCTAATGTTATATAGTTATTAAGATTCCTTAATTTTTGACTTGTCATGATGACCCTATACCAATGGTAAACAAAGATACATATAAATATATACATTTGAGTGACTAAAAAAGTAAATAACCCTAATGACCCCTTTTTACCCTAGATGGTTATATAATGCACTTTATAGGCAGGTACGACCGTGATGAATTTATTATTATGTTTAAGGAATTAAATAAGCCATTCTATCCAGACAGCTGACAGAAGACTGATGGTTCTACCCAGCAATATGCCTGGTGTTTCCCTCCACCGTTAAAACCGGGAAAGTCGCTAAATGACCTTGCTGGATGTTGATGCGACGTTAAACTCCAGTAAAAAATGAGCCGTTAGAGTTTATACGAATCAAAGCCATACAACAGTTAAATACAAATACATCTGGTTGGGCAGATATTTTTTAAATAATGTTTAAACATGGTAGTCACGCTCTGTCTGCCCATTTATTGACTCTTTTTAATAAAATATTTGAAATCGGATATTTTCCTATTTGTACGGAGGGTTCTTTTGTGCTACTGCATAAAAACGGAGTTTACACGCGGTGAAAAGTTTAGTGCTATCACGTTGTTAAGTAAATGTACTTTAGTGAAGTTAATTGCAAGGGTTTAAACGATAGAATAACTAACAGGGCTGAAAAATAAGCGTATTTAGAAACGCAGGCCGGTTTCAGGTAAAATTTGGGCACAGTTCGCATATTTTGTTCTGCATGGTATCATAAATCATGTTTTGAATGCTGGTAAATGATTGTTTTTGCGTTTGTAGATTTCACAAAGTCCTTTGAGCATTAAACTAGAGATGATTTATGGAAAGAATTAATCAAATGTGGAATCAGGGGTCATACATTATATATCTATGTAATATTGTAAAATTCTAAATGTCCAGTTATTGACAATCAAAAGCTTCCTGCTGTAAGAGTAAAGTAATTCAGCAGCCAAATGTCATTAAAGGAATGTTATTGTGTGAAATTATAATGACCTTCAAAATGTATAATGTTGATGTTATGATTGTAAAAGTATGAAAGCCGACCTGTCAAATTGCAATTATTTACCGCATGAGTCAACTACTAATAACTAAAATTATCCAGTCCATAACTGAAATTCGAGGGCTTCACCTTGGGTCTTAGTTATGTCTTTGTTATGCCTTGCTATCGTTCTCCCCATTCCGATAATAATATTGTTCATGAAATTTTAACTATTTCAATAATTTTGATTCTTAATTTTGATACTGAAATGAACAGGCTTATCCATTGGGGTTTTTTGTCCTTTTTCCCACAGTTAACGCTTGCTGACCTTATTGTGTACGATACTTTAAACACGGTGGATGGATACATAAAAAGTTTAAAAGTGGAAACAAAATTATCTTCTCACGAATTCCTGACGGCGCTGATAAAGAGGGTCGAAAATGTACCAAATGTTGCTAAATGGTTGCAAGAACGTCCAGTCACAGACATGTAAGAAAAATCACAGGATTAGAAACATTGCTTGGCTGCAAATATTATTGTAACAACATTGTTAACACCTTCCTGTAATAGTTATGAGACTTTGTGTGTTATCTGCCCTGTGTGAACAGACTGATGGAGGAAGAATCTTAATGAGACTGAATTAAATAGTACATAATACAGTCAAACACGTAAACAAAGGCCACACTTGGGAAAGACAAAATGTGAACTTCATCGACAGGTGGCCTTTATTCAGAGGTCAGTTTGTTCTAAATAATCAATGAAGGTTCTTCAAAAGAATTGGTGGCCTTTATTTGGAGGTGACCGCAAACACAGGTTAGACTGTTCATGTATTATGAAAGTGTGTTTACTAACCGTCCTTAATACTTGTGATTGCATTGTAAAGCATTTTAATACATACATTGTACTAAACCTAACATTTTTATTGACCAAAAAACGTATCACCATACATGTTTTATTTTTGTATTTGTTATTATGTACAACCCACAGAATAACGGAGCGAAATTTTCACAATTGTATTTACTCAAATGAGACCAGATTTATTATAAAATAAAACTGATATGTAAGACTAGTGTTACACCAGACTTAAGTCAGTACTTATTAAACTAACAAAACCTTGAAAACAGCTGGTCAAGATTAATACATTTTTAAAACTGATTAGTCAACATGTATAACAGGAATGATTCATCTATGTATCTAATTGCTTTAATCGCTGAAGAAGTTTGGTCCTTATATTTGCTTCAATACCCATTTCAGCCAGAATACTGTCAGCATTCGGTTTCCCAGCAACCATGCTAGACATTGCCTGAAGAAGATATACAAGTAATCAAATTCGTTGGCAAAATTCTAATCAACATTTCAATCATTTGAAAGCTCAGTCAGAAAAAGAGTTCAATGAATGTCTTTCTCTTACATTGCCTACACTTACACCAACAATGAATGTCTTTCTCTTACATTGCCTACACTTACACCAACAATGAATGTCTTTCTCTTACATTGCCTACACTTACACCAACTCGGAACTTTGTTAAGACCAGACAAAAGAATAAGATAAATATTCTCACTCCATGACAAAATTCATAAAATAATACCGCGTTCGTACAAATACGTGTTATAAAAGGTTAATTCAATAAATGATTTAAGCAGAATTCCATTTTAGATATTAAAACAATATAATCAAGGGACTTGTGTTTCTATACATGAATAACATTTTCAGTTGTTTTACATTCATAGTAATATTCTTATATTTCGCAAAGACATGCTGCAAACTTTTAATGAAACACGTCAACACACATACCTTAAGTTCATCCAGAGAAAGGGAAGCAACTGCTAGAGATGCAGCATCTTCAATTTTCTTGTACACGACATCCTGACAGGAGAACATTAAACAGCAGTATATTCAAAACTGTAGCTTTAGTTAAAGACATATTTACTATACATGTACAGCACATGTCTTTGTTTTAATTAACAAAGGATTTCGCTTCAACCACTACCAATATATCTTAATCTATAATTTAAACAATGTGATTTCGCAAAACATTGTACAACACTCCAATGACTACAAATCAATCTAATTGGTCATGCATGAATATCATCAATATGAAGCGAATATGCAACAGATTATATGCTTTGTTTGACCAAATTTATTACGTGAGGTGTTCCCTGTCTATCTTTGTGTAAAATAAATGTACTCTGAAAGCCTATCACTATGACTTGCCTGTCACTCTCCATATTTGTACTACAATTAAACAACTTGCGCCAGATCTCTGATAAGACATACCAGCCAGTTAATATACAAAATAAGAGACAGACAATCCTAAGTCTAACAAATATTTCCGTACTTTTATAAGGTCTTGAAATAATTATGCTCCAATGTGTGATGATGATGTAAATACAATATAGACGAAAACCTACCCGTTCTTCAAGTCTGTGCTGTCTTTCTTTAAGCACGTATTCTCCTTGAACTTTCTCCATTTCTTCAACAAAAAATATGAGGCGTTTTATTTCAATCTGTTTTATTACTGTGTTTTAACAAACAAAGAACGGTAGCTGTTTAATGGTCAGTCATCGAAAGACCTCGACCGAAATATCACTAAAACTTAATATTTCAAGACAAACAATTTTAAGGTACAACCTTGTTCCTATATCGTCGAAACAGATGTAAAATTGCGGAACAAGTTGTAGAAATGATATTTTATCAATAAAATAAAAGTCCAATGAATTTTTATATAATGGTCACGTGACCCGTATAGATGTTAACATGCAATAAACAAACACTCTAATTACTGTTCAATCAGTAATTACTGTTATCAATCCGCATGAACAAGACTTCTGAATTATTTGTTTTATATTCTCGAAATCATAATTTTCTTTAATATGACCTTCAGTTGTTAGTGTTCACGATCAATTACTGTACAAATTTACCTCCAGTTTGGCTCTTTTGTTTTGCTAGACGTCGTTCTTTTTCGTCCATATACCATACAGTTATTGCATACCTGAAGATAGATACTGATACCAACAATACACTCGCCAAGATATACACCGCAAACATTAACAGCGCTAAATGAATATACAGACGATGTTGAATTTAAATAAGCGGACATTCACAGCATACGTTTAATTATGTTTCAATATTTACGAGAATGCATGGTCATGTATAATATTATGAACTATGGTTTTTACATGTACCTAAGTATGTTGTTGTTTATCCCTCAAATAATCATACTGTAAGTATTTTTTTCAATCATAACAAATTATTTGTCATTGACAATCTTTTTCAACGACTTCTGAATGTTGTTCATTACACGTATACTTGTGATATTAATTTTAGATCATAGCGCCACCTGTACGATTGAGTAGAGAGAAAACTCACTAACATCGCTAGCTATTGTGTGCCATCAGCAAGATATGACTAAGTAACATTCCTGAAAATGGCTTAGATAAAGTTACGCTTGTTAATGACTTACCGTGTTTTGAATGCTGGCTGGACCTCGTGTGGATTTCTTTTGTCTGACCAAAACAACAGCAGACGATTTGCTATAGGGGCTATGTCGATGTGTTGATCTGTACCAGCTGGTAGTATTCGTAACAAACCACCATCCTCCTACCACATGAGGTACACTAAACTTCGTTAATGTGCTTATGTTTTTAATGTGCAACAGCAGCAACAACAAAAACAACAAACAGCAGACTAAGCTATGTTCTAAACGTATCCAAACATTTACTAACCTCAATGCATTGAGTATTTACAACAAACAATGTGTTAAGTAACTAATTTGTTTTAATTACTAATCGTTTCAACACCATAAATGGATGATATAAACTGAAGTATGATTTAAAAAATTGTAAGCAAACACAAAACTTTGACGTGTTCTCATTTATTGGTCCACTGATTTTGTAATTTAGCTTTTTTCTTCGGTTGAATTGTACAAATTTTCATTAATAAACATGAACAGTTATTTATTTATAGATGGCCATATCAGAAAACGTGACAACCCATCTAATGTATCTGTGGCTATTTATCGTCTTTAATAATGTTTGTTGTCAATGAAATTACATTATACATATTATCTATCATGTGTGCTGATAACTGCTCAAGCAAATACCCATCCAACTAAAGGTCTATGTAAAAATATCAATCAAAGTCAAACTAAACAAACTACATGTAATTGCAAAGCTAAAGAAAACAGAATTTTTTAATCAAACGCAACAAGACAAAACGCACATTTTATTCTCGTGATACATAAATGAGTATGGTTAGTATTTCAAAACAGTTAGTTTGTTCTATACTTTGTGTTAAACATATCATTATATTTTACATAAATTTATTTCACCAATAACTACAACACAAATAGCTCATAGATTTATCACTAACCAATAGAGCATGTAAGATATTAAAAACAATTGATTGGCTTGTTACAAAGACATCTTAACATTGTAAGAATTTTTCAATTTTTATTATCTAATGTAACCAATTTAATTTTAACAACAGTGCAGATTCGGCACGGACATCTATTGAACAATCTAGTGTCTCAGTATTTACAGCCAGAGCTACATGTACATTACATGCGTATGACAAAATCAACATTTAAAATAAACATTATAAGAGTGTTAGTATTTTAACTAAAACACAGTTAACACATATGTACATGAATATTATTTCAATGAAATGAAAAAATGAAATGATACCTGTACATTCCAACCTTTATTCAGGTACAAAATGCACGTGACCAGTCTCCCGTCCCCGTGTGGATTATCTACATGACGTCTATAGTGTGCGCCGTTACCCGGGTAACAGGCTATCATGGCCTTTAAACACAGGGCAAAATTTTTTTCTCACAAATTTCAATACAAAAGAACACATGGTAAAAATAAAAGATAAATAAATAAATCATTAACAGGGCTTGACAAATTTTTCCCAGGTACTCGTCCTGCAGGACAACCAGCTAAAAACTGATCTAGTTTTACAGCAATTTCAACTCGTCCCGAGCCTATTTCTACTCGTAATAATGAGCGGATTTGTTGAGCCCTGATTAAATGTAACGACAGAGGAATGCTTAATGACTCATTCAGTTATAGTGATGCAGTCTTTGGTGAAAGCATTCTAGATACTGTTATCAAATCGTTTTAAAATCAGACAATCCTGAAACTTTGAATCAGTTACGGTAGCAATCATCATTTCGCACAGTTTGATTGATAGAAAACCGACATCGATATTCCTACGCAAAAAACATTAAAAATATAACTTTATCTACTCTATTGAAAGTTAAAATCATAATACAAATTATACACTATGTTAGAAAGTCATCAAGATTTGATAACAAGTCAACACAAATTCCAAAGCATACATAAATACTTACTTTAGTTCGGCCATTGACAAAATACTTATTTTCAAAAAATTGATTAAATTCCCACAGGATCGCATCCATTTTAGATACGATGTTGGTTACTCCCGGAAGATTATCTTCTGTTCCCTCAACCCACATAATTTTATCACTTCTTATTTCCGAATTAACAACTTGTTTATCTTCATCACCGCTTGTAATCCCCCCTTCAAGCTTGCCAGAATTCAATAACCCATCAGTACAACATTTGCTTATGTCTGTCAAAGCCTTCTTTATTTGTGAATTCGAAAATAGACCATCAAGTACACAGAACCCTTGTTCGTTCATCTTATCAACAGCTAATTTTGCAATATCAACAGCATCAGCTTCACATTGCATTTTATTGAAAAATCTTTCCTGGTAGGGTCTGGTATCGAAAGGAATACCATTTGATTCCGATTCGGCTGTTGCCTTTCCATTGCTACTTAAGTCCAGGCCCGTCGTTAATCCTCTCAAAGTATCACCGGAAGATTTACTATCAATTTCACTGCTTTTAACCTCTGTTGTAGAATTGTCATTCGAGGAATTAACATCTTCCTCGACCTTCATATTAGTTTTCATATCGCTGAGGGTTGAAGGTGTATTCTCGGTCGTCACGTCTTTACTCAATCCCTTTCCCAAAAGTTGACATTTTTGTTTGTGATTAACCCAGTCATTGAGTTGATGCTCTCGTGAACAATAGAACGTGCACTTGCAAAAGCCACATCGTTTAAGATTTTTTCGACTGCCACAAATATTGCAGACGAAATTGTGATTAGAGTTTGACTTTTCGTCCATGTTGTTTACATTCGCAACACGACTTAATTCGTCTTCTTTGAAGAGTATTGAAGGGAGTGAATAAAACAAATGTATTTTTCCTAAATTTATGCGAGTGAACTATTGTCAAGTATTTGTAATGCTTAGTGACGTAGATAAATGACGAAAAAGGTAAATTAAAATATGAATTACAAAAAGTTAGAAGAAATGAGAGCTAAAATCCTAGTATTATATATCATTTCTATCAGGGACTACAGTTATTTAGGGAAGGAAGCCTGTCTCAATGTAATATTTTGGATATGATAATCAAATTCATAAGGCAATATAAGTTTTCATTTTTTATCCAACAGTTTTAACAACACATCCTCTGTATAATTGCCCAATGATTAACATGATTCAAGGTCACACGTCGCGCATTGAAAAACAGAGTTGTAGAAATTTCTCCACTTTGTCTGTCTTTGGCCCAAATTTTGCAGTTGGGTTAGATTGTAATCACAAACCGGCAAGGGGAGGCAACTTAAAAATTCTGGAATTTTCGAGACATGGCAGACAATAAAAAGCAGGTAGGTTTATGTCGCTTGTGTCTGAAGTAACATAAACTTAATCAAGAGCTTATATTTTTTGTCCTACAGAAAATGTGGGAATAATATAATGTAGTTTGTCTCTCGTTGTTAATTACGTAGCACGTGCATTTGGACGGGTCTCCACCCACTTCACGTTTCTGACTTTCGTTATCAATATCTTACTCTTAGAATCTAAATCTCGTTTGGCTTAGTTGATGTCGGACGGGTTTACAAACAGTTATAAGTGATATAGTTACGCTAGCAAGGTAAATGATGCGTCAACCAGAAAGGGTCAGTGGGAATTCATCTCGGTAATATTGTTAATTATTTAGTGATGTAAATTTCTCAGAATTTTTTACCCAAGACGGTTCCAATTCCTAATACTATACGTTGAATTGATCCTTTTTATTGCAGAGTAGTCTAAATGTTACACTTTGTTTCTTTTGGTCCCATATCTGCTGTTGCTTCAGTGTTATTCTTAGTATGTACAATTGTGGGATATTTGCACATCTGAATTTGATTAATAGATTGTACTGCACATTTTTCTAATGAATCCTTGGCAAACTGTGCTTGTGTGTCTGATTCACAGGGGGCTAGCACGTTGAAGGGATGGAGTATAATGGCATATTAGGCCTAAAATGGCCACATGGACCAAAAACATGTATATCATATGTATACATATACAAGGGTTACAACTTCTGAAATGACAGTTTCTGCACCAAGTTTGTTTAAAACTACGTAACTTTTTAAGGAATCGCTCAAATTTCTAATAACTGGTGTCTACAGATAGCTAATACATTATACTACACATTACTAGTAAGCACTTTGTCCAATTCAAAACAATGAGGCAGATATTTAATCTTTTTCCTCCGAAAAATCGTCAATTTTGTTTAGTCGAACGCGACCTCGCAACATCAAATTGTTCAAAATTACCGTACTAAATACACCTTAAAACAACAGGTAGAGGAATGACAACGCATGATTACTATAAATATCTCTAAAATACACTGATCCGGCATAAAAAAATAATCCAGGAATGGTCTACTCACGTGAAATTAACAAAATCGTCGACTCCGTCTTAGATTTCCACCTCGCTACGCCATTATGATTCAGCCAATAAAACGTCTGCTTATAAACAAATTACGGGGCAAAGGTCACAGCATCGTAATATTTGAAGTTTTAATCGTGCGACGATTTTTGTGAATTGGACGTGAATAGAACGTTCCTTGATTACATTTTTGCGCTGAATCAGTGTATTTTAGTGATATTTATAGTAAGCATGCGTAACATAGTAAACTGCATAATCAGAACAATTCTGATATTTCAGCTCATTAGTCTAGTTCAAGCAATTACTAACATGACAAATAGACAATTGCATTCAAGTATTTGGATTAAAGTTTATCAACACTATTGGTGATAAACATTTCTGGATATTTGAGCTTGTTCTTAGAAGGATAGTCATCTTTTTATTTCACAGGGTTTAACATTAACACTGTTTTTCAACCATTTTTCAGTATATATGGTAGCTTGTTCACCTAACCAGTTTAGCTGGACTGTATTCTAACCAGCACTAACTTCCATTAGGAGCTGGCAACTTCTCCATGTATGGAGGAAAATGTACATTTTTGTCAAATTTCCATTGAAGGGTATAACCTACTGTGATTGGGATTTGAACCCAAATTGCCAGGGCACAAGTCCAGTGCACTAACCACTGGACCAATTACAATTACATGGTATTTATAGAGCGCAAAAATTATAAAAAATATTCTATTGCCCTTTACAATTATAAGCAATTACATGCAAACATTTAAAAAGGGAAACTATACAAAAATATGTACAGTTGTTACAAGCACAGAATAAAAAGCCAATCTTGGAATTATATTTTAAGTGTTAAAAATGACAAAGAAATGTGTGTGACCCAAGCACTAGTGTATATATACATATACATGTACAGTAGTACTTATATACATATACATATATATACATGTATACTTACTTAGCATTGATACAAAGACAATCATTTGGAACAAGGAAAATGGTATAAATATAGCTCTGGTCTCATTTTCAAATTGAAATGCCCAAAATTATTTAAAGTGTGAAAAATGAAAAACAAATGTGTGTGACCCAATTAATAGTGTATATATATATGTATATACATGTATACTTACTTAGCATTGATACTAAGACAATCATTTGGAACAAGGAAAATGGTCTAAATATAGCTCTGGTCTCATTTGCAAATTGAAATGTCCAAAATTGGTCCAAAAAATAACTGTTGTTATAATAAGGTGGTTGCTAAGTGAGGTTTTACTGAAATTTCTATAATTGTGCTATAGTTAGTTTTGAAATAGTGTAACCAGACATTTGTCTATTTTCAGGCTCTTGCTGCCAAGGAGAAAGGAAATGCTGCTTATAAGTCAAAGAACTTTGAAGAGGCTATCAAGTTTTATGATGAAGCTATTTCACTTGATCCCTCTGAAATGACATTCTTGAACAACAAAGCAGGTAAGCCTACTTTATCAGGCTTTTTTTAAAATGGTGATCCAGCAATTTTTTTCCTTCATTGTTTAGGTCCATTTACTGGACCCTTCCCAATCGAAAATAAGAAAGACATTTTTCCCAATTCTTGTCCTTAAGTTCCCAATTTTGGAATCACACTGCACATTTTTCCCCAGTCAGACTGGACCCACCCCCCAAATTGCCAAAAAAATCATTATGTGATTATAAAGAAATTAGTCAATTTGCCAGAATTGTTTGATTCTCTCAATCTGCTCAGAATTTAAATATTTTAGCAATGTTCAACCATTGAGTGAAGCTCTATCTACTGTTGTATTTATTTTCATGTTTTATTCTTCAGCTGTGTACTTTGAACAACAGAAATATGATGATTGTATAGAAATATGTGAGAAAGCTGTGGAAATTGGAAGAGAAAACAGGGCCGACTATACTGTCATTGCTAAGTGTGTAAATTTCATGTTTAACTGCATGTTATAACAAAATCATGATCATCAAAAAATTTGCATTTGCAATTTCATTTACATGAGGTTGTTTTAATTATATACTGCACTGTTGTGTTCAGAGTTGACATATCCCTCGTACCTAAAAGCAATTCTCTTAAATGTTGCCAATTCAAAGTCATAATATTATTACATTATTTAGTTTTCGTTTGAATTATCAGTCTTTTTGGATCATGATGAAGTCTTTTTTGACTAAGGTGAATATGTTTTACTTGTAATGGGTTTTGTTTAACTCGGTTATATACTTGTATTGTAGTTAGTTGACCGCAACCAGTGTGTGATTGGCATGGCAATTGGCTGGTACAAGTTTCTCCTTATGTAACCCATCTAACAATTTTTCACATTATGATAGAATCAGAATTAATATCTTAAATCAAATTGTCACATTGTATGTTTTGTCCGGTTTTCAAAATATTGCCCCTGACTTAGCAATTTCCTATTTGACAGAACAGACAAACCAGCATTCATTTCCTATACTTATTTTCAGAGCTCTAGGTAGAGAAGGGAAGGCTTACCTTAAAAAAGGAGATGATGACAATGCATTAAGATTTTTAAACAAATCTTTATCAGAACATAGAACTGCTGATATATCAAAACTGGTGAATGAGGTGTGTGTTGATGCTGCTGTGTTTGATATTTAATATGAAAATTAAAATGACCTAATAAAGCTTGAATTAGATAGGGATAGCTTCTGTTTTCAGTAACAATGTATAGGCCTGTCTTTGATGTTTTACATTATTACTCTTTTCAAGAATTCTTTAACAACATTTTTATGATTATTTTCAAACATACCATTTTAACTTCAAAACTTATCATCAGGGTAAACTGCTGATATGTGGGAATTCATTCACCAAAAATTTTATCTTTATTTTATGTTACCAGGCAGATAAAAGCTAGGTGCTGTTGAACAAATATATTCTAAATAATGTGTTATTCAAAGGTATTCAAACAATTTTTCAGATTGAAAAACAAAAGAAGGAGAAAGAAAGACTGGCATACATCAATCCTGAACTGTCACTGGAGGAGAAAACTAAAGGAAATGAATTATATCAGAAAGGTGAATTAATTTAACTATGACATCCATTGCTTGGTTCATTTTACACAATTAATGTCTCAGTACTGAGTGTCCTTGACTTAAATTTGTAGGTGGCTATTATGCTTTCCTGTCTGTATGAACTGTTGTGTTCCTGTCTACATTATTCCAAGGAAATTTTTAGATCTAATACTGTTACAACATTTAACTTCGTTGATATGAATTTTTGTGTGCAACAAAAAGTCCCCTTGACCTTAGATTGATGCATTTTCAGTTTTGTTGAAAATTGTACTCATTTTCAAGTAACTAAACAAAATATTATTTTTTGGTGAATGACATGATAAATTCTGTAGTGTGTTTATATCAGAGATATATAGACATTTTTTTGTAAAATAAAAACAGTGATCATCAGTTGATATTTGAAAAGTAAATCAACTTTAAGAAGGTCATTGGCTCCTACAGGATACCTACAAGTAATTGATACCAACTTTATCATAATAACTTCATCCTTGTCAGATATTGAACCAATATTTTATTTCTATTTTACAGGACACTATCCAGATGCTTTAAAACATTATACTGAAGCAATTAAACGTAATCCACAAGATGCTAAGATATACAGCAATAGAGCAGCTTGCTACACTAAACTCATGGAATTTAATTTGGCTCTCCGAGATTGTGAGGAATGCATAAAACTGGATCCTACATTCAGTAAGAATTTATCTATTTGTTTGTTACTTTTAAGTATTCGCACTGCACATTTCCTTTTCTGTATTCACTGGGGTTTAAAGTCGCTCCAACAGGCAGGGCCATTTGGTGACTTCGAGCTTGAACTGCGTTGAAAGACCCCAGGTATAGACCTGGGTAGAACTTCAGACCTGTTTACTAGTTTGATAACTTCCTAACATGTGAAATTTGGTCCTGGATGGGACTTGAAGTGACAGCAGTTAGGGGCTAGTGATTATTAATTAGAGACCATCACCACTCCACCTTGGAGGCCCCCACAGACCACTACTGCACATTTTTATATTAATTAGGTTATAATATTTTTTTTAGTTTTGAAATGCTGTACTTTGTTTAGAATAAGCAACATATTTCTTGGTTGTGACTGGATAATAATTTTATTTCCGTCCTTAAATTGAACAGAATTGCAGCCTGTTGGTTTTGATCTTTTTGCTGTTTTAGATTGTAGCATTAAAAGACTTATTTCTGACTCCTTTTTATCAGATATGTTGTGAAATATTGACTTTTTATTGCTCTCAGTTTTCATGTATATGTAAATAACATGTTATAAATATAATAAACTTGTCACATAGCTCAACCTAAATTCATGCCAGTAAACTTGCTCTTTTATTTTAGCATTCATGATTGTCTTAGGCTTGATAGGTATATGTTCATTAAATCTTCTACTACTGCACAGTTTGAATTAATAACATTGTATTATAGTTTTTGTATTTATGAAATGTATAATGTATTACAGTCAAGGGATATTTGAGAAAAGGAGCTATATACACAGCAATGAAGGAAAGTTCAAAGGCTGCGCAGGCTTACCAAAAGGCTCTGGAAATAGATCCTAACTGTACTGTAAGTTGATATAGCATTGTTTTATTTATAGTGTCTTGATGGATATTTCTTAGCATTTATGTTTGGATGTAGTATTATTACTGCAATGCTTCATATATAAAGTATGTCTTAAAACTCTCTTAGTTTACTTGGATTCAGAGTGTTGTAGTGTTGTATCTGGGCAAGGTGCATTTTTGTCAGAAGTTATTTAACTAAAAATGTTACATTTATAGGTAGTTGCCTCCAAAGTTTGATTTACTTCAAATGAGGGGAAACTAGTTTACTGGTTGAAACCAGTTGTTAAACCAAGTTTATCAAGTGATAGTTGTATTTAATGCACTGAATTAAATGAAACTCTGTTTACTCCATAATACACAACATAAGCCTGATGTATTCATCATAATTCAGGAATTATAGCCAATGTTGAATTGAATCTCCTTATTTTTTTATTATTATAAAGCTTGTATTTTATTTAAGTTGATTGTGTGTAAATTGACTTCTACATTTTACTAATTTGGATTTTGACTGAGTTGGTGACTAAAAAAACATTGAATTATTAAGTAATTCTCAATTTTCTAACTTGTTGTTTCAATAACTTCTTTTGATTACCAGGAAGCGCAGAATGGCTACAGGTCGTCTGTGGTTCAGGAAGGTAGTGATCCTGAAGCTGTGAGGAGACGAGCAATGGAAAATCCTGAAATACAAGCTATACTTGGTGACCCAGCCATGAGACTTATTCTAGAACAAATGCAGAAAGATCCAAATGCTTTAAAGGAGTATGTACTCAAATGAAACTCATTAAGTTTAAGTGTACAATTTAGTCTATTTATCTGTATCATGTGAATTGTATTATTGTGTATCATTGTAATACTGTACTAAAATACATTAATTTGATATTGAGCAGTTAACTGGATAAATCAAGCTGTAATACTGTTGTGAAAACATTTGAGAACTGATAATCAGGGCTAGTATTTATTGGTGGGTAACTTTTCTGAGAGAATTGTAGTTTGAAAACCTGGACTGTAACGAATATTTGGCTGTGTAAACATATATTCAGTTGTCATAAAGAATTCAAAATTTAGTGAAAGAAAATATTTATCAATTATAGATAGAATATTTTACTTCTTCAGATGTATCTCATTGACCTCAGACTAGTTAGCATAAGCCTTTTTGTGACTACATCAACTGATACATGCCATCTTGTTTTTATTTCAGGCATTTGAAAAACCCAGAAATTGCAACAAAGATCGAGAAACTTCTGGAGGCTGGTATCATTGCGATCCGTTAATGTGACTAAATGTAGTGACCTTTAAACAATTGTAAATTTATTTTGCTCTGTGTACAAACTTTTCTTGTTTCTGAGAAATATTTGTGATGATTCAAGGACTTTTCTGGTGTATTACTATGGTTACCTAACAGTAGTTGTTACAGATTTACTTCATTTTGAAGTTTCTGTGTCAGTGTGCTGTAGTTGTGATGTATAAACAATACAATATTTGTACATTGCCATCCATTAAATTTATTCCATTGTGTTCACACAATGTGGTGGTAATCATTAAATTGTATTTATTTGTATTTTGTAATTAACATTTTTTCTCCAAAAAATAAAGTGTAAACAATCAAGTAGTGATCAAGTCTATTATTTTCTGTTTGTTTGAAATACTGATTTTAGTTTCTGGACATTTTTTTCAGGTAATATTTTTTGATATAATGGCTTGTATGAGTAATTGTTATTACTCTGATTGTTTTTTTTTACTGTGTCGATCAGTCATGACTGATGTTTTTGTAAACCAGGGAACCTCATGGTCATATGAATTAAATATACATCTGTAATTATCAATTGTGACTTGTCAACATGTAATTATAATTGCCATTTTATGAAATTGTAATTTTGTGTCAAGTCTGAAATTGTCCTCTGACAACTTTGCTGTACACTTCCTAATGCATGTTCACTCAAAGTTAGTACATGTATATAATACATGCCTGAATGTGTTCAGCATTGTTTCTGGTCCAAATGCTCGAGTTTTCTTTTCTGTTGAATGTCTTGACCTTGATGATTTGCGTAGCTGACTTTATTTTCTGGGACATTTGTCATGAAGTCTCATTCATATCTTTGTCTACTCAGAGTTTTTATTCGAACATGTGTATCTGTTCAATATTAGTGTCTGTAATTGTTTATACATGAATTACCTGCATTGTGATCAATGAAATTTCTTCCTGTGTTCAGTAAAAACAACATTTACCTGAGTTACTTCCCATTATTAAGCAAAAAAAGTGCTAAAATGAATGTTTGTTTATGCTTACATGTTAGAATGATTGTGTACACGTACGTTTATCTGCACATTGTAATTATGTTACTCATGATATACAAAACCAGCCATAGCCTCAAAGACTAATTTTGCTGGAGTTAGTAGTTAAAATAGTACAGTCTAACTCCAGATCTGCTTCATTTTCGTGGAGTGGTATTATTATTCCGATGTTTTTATCCACTTAAATTACACAGATCATGCAGAACCTGCAAACCTAGCAAATTTAAATTGTTCCATAGATTCATAATAATAATTTTGTTTTTTTTTGTACTTTTTCACATAAAAAATCATTAATTAGTTTATTTTGTGATTCGGGTACATACTGAATGAGTGTGTTTATGAATAAATCAATATTACATGATTTTTTTGAGTTTGTCCTAAAATATGTATGTACTTCTTTAAATAAATTATCATGGGATCAGTTTGTGTTTTTACTATACATTTATTACACATGGTTAAAATTTTTCCGGAATTTTCCTGAACCTCTGTTTTTTCCCTGCTCTGGACTTGTCTGGTTTTTATTGTTATTGCGGCAATGAGGTTAAGATTTCCGTTTTTTTTTAAAATGTTCAACTTTCACCCGTGTTGTTAAGGCTTCCTGTTACTGATGTATTCTGGTAGAACTATATTATAGGAAAAATGCTGGTTGAATCGTCTTGATTGAATTCTGATATTGTTTGTGATAGATTGACTGAAGATACCATCTGGGTAGTTAGTGTCCCAGTATTAATTTATAATTCAGTACTTACTTGCACGTGTACTTGTTTATTCGTACGTGCGCCACCGTCATGAGGCCCATAGACCTTAAACTCTCTTATGGAGATAAGCTGAATAGCCATCTCCTATGAAGACACAACTTTTGGACAAATTGGAACCAATTCAAAACCACTTAGCAAAGATTCTGTGAAGGGATCCATCGTGGATATTAGGGATGTTCTTTTTTACGTATTTCGAAAGCAACGAGAGCTTTGTTTATGTGACAGGAGATGGCCACGTGTCTACAAGGTTAAAAATATTCATTACTCGTTATATTGCACAGGTCATTGCAAGTTTATGTAAACTTATCAGCAAAGATCTCAGACCTTTTATAGCAATTCCGCTTGTACATATATAACAAACAGTCATTTATCATTAGACAAAGTACTTCTGGTCAAGGTCAGTTGACATAAGTAGCAGTCATAGAACTTATCTGTATAAGAGTAGTACATACTCTTTATTGCTAGCTTAAAATCGGTCTGATGTCTCTTGGTCTACCCCAAATTCTATACGCTTATGTGAGTGTTGTAATATTTCATTCAATGATTAGCGTCATAAATTTCATTAATCAGAAAAATGAATAGAGTTGCGGAAACATTCATCTGAGCGAAAGAATCGTTACAAATGCTTCGTCCGTACTGAAAGTTAATCTCCTTAATAGATGCCAGTATAGAATATCAGATCAAATCTATAACCATCTAAAATAAAACATTCAATTACATCACAGAAACACCAGTTTACATTTCGTCTATGACAGGCAGGACGTTTAAATTATTGGATGACCCTCGTAATTCTACAATGTACAGTGTTTGATTTTTGACTGCTTGCTGCGAACTTTGGGGATATTAAAGACAAATACGTCAAGAACCAACAGATGGGCGAAATAAAGTTTATTGTAATAAATATTTGCTATTTTAATTAATTTTCATGAAAAGCAATCACACATACCAATGAAATGCTTTGTGTATTGATCTACTACTGGGAGAAGTTATTTCTGTTGTGATGTGTATTTCCGGGTAGGGGTCAAACGGAACGTCTCCCAGACAGCGATGCTCAGCAGATATACTTATGTTAATACCATTATTTGATAAACAAAACTGAATCAATTGTATCACAAATAATGTTTTTCCAGCCACAAAATCTTCGATTCGAATGAAATTATCCTTGATTTCTTCCCGGTGATATGAAAACGTAGAGTGACTAGTCCATTCTCGCCGTTCATTGTCTCGACCGTTCGGTGAGTACGCGCAGCAATGGTGCACTAGCGTGTCGTTCAGTTTTGTTACACAAACATTCTCACCAAATGTGTCAGATTCAATGTTAAACGTTTTTTGTAGATCTGTATCAAGAAGAACAAAGGCGAAATCTTTTGCACTAATATTGGCAGCAAACACAGTTTGACGCCATTTTAGGGACCGATATAGTACGGCGTCGTTAGAGTAGCACAGATATGTTCGTGGATTTTGTGTTCTAGAATTTTTGACATTCTGTGATGGGTGTACGTCTGATGCCATGCGATACGCCACGGAACTGACCCAACTGTGCAACCCGTATGATAGTATTAACACTATGGACGGTATTGAAACATCTGTAAATATTAAATTAAACTAAAGTAAAACCTCGTTATCTCGAAGAGTCATCGGAACAGACTAAATGCTCGATATAAACGTGGTGCTCGTAACGACGAGGTATTTGTTTGTTGGTTGAAAATTATGCACAACACAGACGAAAAGTGTCTTTGACATATGTCGGGTGTTCGAAATATCGATGCTCGTAATAACGAAGTTTTACTGTATTTAGTTAATGTCATGATCTAACAGCATTTTATCAACATTTTATCAATCAAACATACTACGCGATGCATGCTATTTTTCGGACAGAAAACTTTAGAGGTTAATTTGTTAAATAGTGTATTTGATATATGCATGCAAAACACAAACCCGTTTTTATAGCACTTACGCCCGCTTAGATTAGTATGAAAAGCGGTAGGTTTACGGACTTAAGGTTCGTCAGTTCGAGCCCTGGGTTCGGCACATGTTCTTTATGAAGATTTTGTTGAAGACAATGTGTCCAAGGCCATTCACCGTCAATCACTGATTCGATTGAATTATGTGGAGATAGATGTTGACAGTTACTCGTGGAGAACAAGGCTAGTTCTGGTATTGAATCCAGTACACTGGCATGCATGTAAAAATTGGTCAATGTGGACGTACTTACAACAAAGCGAAATCAAAATGAAAAACAATGAGCCGGGTCTTTAATGCTGATTCAATAATATGATGGCAACGCTTTCACTTTAATTTGCATATTTTTATATACATGTATCTATGCACAGACATTCAATAACAAATATGACGTCACAACTTTTTCCAAGTTTAGTGACATAATATTGTTCAATATATGAGGTAGCGTCTTGTGACTTGTGTGTGCTCACCAATGATAAGTGAACTTCTTCGAACGTAACTGGCTTTAACCCTTTGCCTCATAAGCATATAATGGACTCTTCTAAATTCAAAGCTGCTAATGAACAAAACATCAATTTATCTAAGAAAATTGAGTTATTTTTCGCTGAAGGAGTGGAAAATATTGCGGAAAAAGAAGCCATTACTAAGTACAAGCAATGGCTTCTTTTGCCACAATGTGTTTAAAAGTCGCCTGCTTCAGACGTGGGGGAAATGCGGTTATGAAGCAAAGGGTTAATACAATTAAAAAAAGGTTGGACATCGATTGGGTATGACATAAGGTGGGAAATTGTAGTGTATTTTATACATCTGTGAGTCTTTTAATCGAAAGGAACAGAATCACAGATAAAAAATGAATTCCTTAAAAACACATTAGTAGAAACAAGTCTAAAACGATTCGTCCATAAACATAAAGAGCAAGCAGTCTAATTCCAGACCGTTGACGTAAAACGATTGTGAAAACAAATAGCGAAAATATTTACAATGATGTAAAATAGTAAACAAATAAATACGGAGCTCTGTTATCCTCCTGATAATCTTTCCTTTCATAAAATCCGTACAAACTGCGGGCATCTTCAACTGTAAGGCTCTTTTTATCCTGTGGTACACATTGGGCCAACGTAGAGACAACGTTAATTCACAGCTACATGTCTATAAGTAGACAGATTCATAATTATACTAGCTCACGTATTTTATTAGAGATAAAGAATTATTCTCTGTTTCTGTTATTGATAGCGCGATCATATATAGTTGGAATTAGGGCGTCGACGGCATCTAGTTCTTACATTAGGCCGGACATAGTAAACTATAAAACACTGAACACATTTGTTTGTATAGTATCACGTCCTGTTCAGCTGGTTTGCAAAAAAAGATGATGAAAATTATTATTAAGCAATATTTCAAAATTCATTTTCCCAAAGTACACAGCAACAAACTTTATCAAGGGCACATTCATTTTATGCTGATGAAAATGAAAACTAAGTTGAAACGGTGATTCTGATACTAGAAAGATAATCTCATATGGCCTCATGCGAATATTTGTTTTGACATACTAACATAACAATAATGAGATGATTAAAAACTTTTGTTCATCATAAAAGTCTATGGAGTGACAAATTAAATGCTCGAATGAGTTGTTTTCTTAAAAATAAAACCGTATTGTTGATGCAATTATGTACAATGAATTAGGCTCACATGATAGAGTGGAGGAAAACCCTTACTTTGTTATTCATTGAGGCTTTTAAATTTGGGATAAGAATAGAATAACAAAGAAGGCTAAAGTAAATTAATAACCCTCGTTAATGTATGTTTATTTGAACGTAAATTCAGTAAAACCTCACTAACTAACCAACTTAATATAAAGACCATCTCATTATAACGACCACTTACTATTCCTATTTTCGCGAACTCTTTCGACACGTGGGTTTTCCGTATGTCCTCTTTATTTCAGCTTGTCTGTTACGAAAGCCGCCTCAATATTAATACCATTTGTTTTTATGCCAAAAGTGGTCTTAATATTTAGTGCGATTGAAATTGACATCTTATGTAAGAGCTAATCAAGTTCGTTTTATCATGAGCAAAGGCACTACAGATTGTACTCGTCTTCATTCAATTAAAAATTGAAAATAAAATATCTAAGCAGGAGATTATTCAGAAAATAGTCCACTTGCAGATTTTCAAAAGTGTTTTGTTATGATGCACACAGAAAGAATATTTACAGTAAACTTATTAGAATGAAGATTTATCTTTTCCAGAACTAAATATAAGTACAATGACTGCACACATGCCATCCAAAACGTGTATAATTTTATAAGCATAGAGTATAAAACAAAACAGTACTTAAAAAACGTAGTATATTTTATTTCATGCATTTCATAAACCGACTGAACAAATTTAGACCGTTTGTGTCAAACAGAATAGTATAGAGAAAGTACAAAATCTCCAAAAATGTAATTTAAATCATAAAATGGCACAAACGGTCTAAAAACAACATCAGATTGTAGCACTAGCTTTGTATAGCTGCCATCTAGATTCTGTTCCTGTAATATGTCTTAACACAGCCTCGACACCCCACCATCCAATCTTAACTGTCATTTTTATTTGGGAATCTTTTTACTGACATCATAACATTTCAAATTAATAGCACTTTGACATGCCACCATCCAAGCTAAACTGCCAATGGGAATTTTTATTGACATTGTTCAATGTAATGTTTGAAATATTTTGCAGATCACCAACACTTTAAACAGATATAAACCAACAAACATCAATTCTCAAATCCTTTCATTCCAACCTGACTGCTATTTAAACTCACCACCATACATTTGAGATTCTAAAGTTTAAATTGGATATTTTCAGTTTGTAGTATTAATTTTATTTTAAAATTGTGTTACAGGAATCTTCCAATTATTAATTGCAGACTTTCCTTCCATTTCATTTAGGTGCTATTATCGAGGATCATTTGGCAAAGTAAAGCTGCTGTTTATTGGATTCTCATTCTACAACATTTTGTGTTTGTCTTGTGTAATGTTTACTTCAAATATCTGGTGCATAGCATACCAAGACTTCCTGAGACACATGTATAATCTATGAGTTCTACACAAATCGTTTTACCAAATAACATCAATGTAATATTTCCCATGGACTTAGGATTTAAGATAACAATGTCGTGTCCTGAATTTTGCAAGATAAGAATAAGGAAGGACCTCTTTAACGCAAACTAGACCTAGAATATGAACTTATGATTCTATTGTAATACTCCAAATGATATTAGAAACTTATATTCGAAAGACCAATATTCAAACATGTATATTTTTACAGTTAGTACACATTCATGTTGTACTAGTATCTAAGGCTTCAAGCATCTATTGATTTTGCGTTATATTCAAATGTGTGGGACAGCATACATTGAATTTGTGCTTGCAAACGTTTGGTGAATGTCTCAAACTGTTATTAAATGTTCTCCAAATATTGTTTGACACAAATGGTCACAATCATTGGGTAACAATGTTGAAATAACACGTTTAGTTAATACCAATTTATTTTAGCTCGATTGTGAAACAAGCAACTTTGCTTATATTAATCAGTTAATCAGCTCGAGTATGTTTCCTAGACACTAACTAGAACTGCGTCCGAAAAATGGGATTATGAAGTTCATGAATGAAACATGTCGAAGCCGGGATTCGAACTCAGGACCTTCGGATCAGAGGTTGGACGCAGTACCTCTAGGCCACGATGCCTCCCGTTCACAAGATAGGCATGGGATGCTAAAGATGTGGGTAATTTAAACCTGACATTGTTCGCAAATGTTTAAAAAAATAATTAAATTTACTTGATACATATACTACATATAGTATTGATATCTAAAGCTGTTCAAACGAGTTGCAAAACAAATCCACAGAATGTGACCGTCTACCGGCCAATTAATTAAAAAAGAGGTCGTATAGTTTGTGATAATAAGAGCTACGCCAGACACAGCAATAATCAAATGGTTGATAGACCAGATAGATGTGTGGTTTTATATCAATGCAGCTGTTGGTGGCGATATTAAAACTTTTTATCAACATCTTATTTCACGAAGTTACTGCTGGCAAGATAATCCGCAGGTATAAATTAAGAACCTAGTGACGAACTTGTTTCATTTGCACCTATCTGTGGTGTCTATAACTCCTCGAAAAAATGACGCTATTTTATGTCGCCGTTCTTTTGGTACCGGCATGCTTAGGGCAGTGTAAGTGTTGTTTGTGTGAATTCTTACGCGTCGAATTTGTCAAAAACGACCAGAATAAAGGTGGAACCGATGTTTCGTGTGTGACATGTGTGCACGTAATACGAACCTTTGGAACTTTTCACCTGCATGAATAAACTTGTAGGATATTTGTGCGTGCTGTACGGAGATCTAATACGCGGACAACCAACATAAGTTTTTACGTAATTTAAACACTATCAAGGTTTTGAATGTTTTGAAGTTTAAAAAAGTAGTTTTTTACGTGTTCCACAGACCGTCTGCTGTACATGCTGTAGACAACTGAAGGATTGTTCACTATTGTATGGACCACGGTCCGTGTTCGATTTAACATATACTGGCCGTCATAAGAAAGTAACCATAATAAAAATTCATCTATTTTATCCTAATATACTGACCTTGAAATTTTAATGGTATACAGTAATTTTATGGTCAGTAAGTGATAACAATATGGTCATACATAAGGTAGCAATGGTTGGATGGCTTACTCGTTTCAGCTATTTCCAGAATTAAATTCATCTCGATTACTTGCGCATTGTCTATTTTATACCAACATCACTTACTGGTTACTTTCTCATGACGGCCAGTATACTTCAAGTCGATGATAATGACATTATTGTTTTTTATCATAACAAAAAGTTTATTTTGCGCGACTGCATGTTTCTACGACCGACAACAACAACATTCATTCGGCAAATAAACATTATCAAGGCTTCTAGTCTTTGTACGTAATGAACATAAAACCTTTCTGATCTGTATCTTAATGTCCTTTTTCACATTCGAACATTTTTATGACTTACAAACATGTACTGGGAATCACTCGTTTAGAAGTACTCAGGGACGAGTCTTGTTTGCCAGGACAATACAAAGTTACGTCTGTTTCATTACATAACGTTATGATACAATGAACAAATATACATGTATATATATATCGGCTAGTAATTAATCACGTGATTCATGCATATATTTTGTATACATTTATGTTAATTGTAAATCTTTTTTTAGTTGATCCTAATGCATTGAACCAAAACTTTGGATCAGGAGGGTTCGGTGAGACACACGCCGCAACAAACAACTTCACAGGAACCTTCGATCCTAATGGTGCTAATTCTGGGTTCGGCATGATAAACACCGGAAGTAACACAGGAAGCTTTGGCACCGGAAGTGGCTTTAATACAGGAAGTACAGGGTAAGTGCAAGTTTGTAATAGGATAGAGATGTAAACAAACACGAGATAAATCTACATAACATATTATTACAGCCATTCTTTCTGATTTACAATAAAGTGGCTGAATAGAAAATTCAATTTTGGCTTTTTTTCATGGAATAATGCGATAGAAAAATACACAAACGTATTAAAAACCTGGTACAATTTACAAATGATACTGGTAATGTTATTAAGCCGATTTCTAATTTACAGACACTTCAGAAATAATTCATTTTACCGTTTAGTAATTTTATGGCTTCTTTTGACGTGATTTATGCTAAATTTTCATCACAAGTCCTCGGTAGCAAAGAAAAATACAAACGGAAGAAAGGTGTACTTACATGAGCGTAAAAGTAACATGTGCTCTTTGTTCTAAATCGAAATAAATCAATAACAATAAGTAAGTAAAATGTATCCCTTGTTTAAAACTACACTGAGAGATGTCACGTTTTTTGCATAGATTCCAAGAAAATAATAAACAATGTATGTATATCCTGATAGTTGTATGCATATTTATTTTTTAGTATCGTCTATTTCCTATTGTTCAGTAAATTTAAATGCATTCATGACTATATCTATTCAAATTAGGATTTAAGCTTTGAGACTGTCAATCCTCCAAAAATGAATAAATCATTAAAAAATGGTCCAAAATAAATTTAAAAAACGGTGTACTTTTGAAAGTGTCAGGGTTTTTGTAAGCGTACTTGTACTAACCGGCAGATGAGAAAATTAAATTCAGTCAAATCAGTTCAAACTTATTTATTTTTACTTCGATGTTAGTAAAACTTGATCAGTCGGTCGGTCAGTTATTTAGGCGTGAAGTGACAGGATTATTGTTCTGTGAGTACGTGAACAGCTCAACTAATCTATCATATGGCGGTATTTAACCCTGAACACACTCATTCATTTCTATAATATCGTATACGTTATAACTTACATTAAGAATACAACAGTCTTATAAGTCATAGGACTGTCATTGTTGTCATCTTATAACTCAATTTTCAGAGGCTTCGGTACAGGCACTGGATTTGGGACAAACAGCTCTAGTAGTAGTGGTAGCACAGGAGGGTTCGATCCTAACCAATATGCTACAGGAGGTGGAACATCAGGAACGTTTGATCCTAATGCATTAAATCAATTCGGTACAAATACAACACTGTTTGGCAAAAGAAAATAAATAAATGTACGTATTACGTACAAATTCATTAAATATGTAGTACATGTATTGATCAATTATCGTAAAATATGATATGCAATACTTACATCTTAGGGAAATGGAGGTTTCAATACGATTGGGAGTTAGATGGCCTAACGCCTTTTTCTGAAGTGTGAAGTAATCGTATAAAATAAATAAAAAAAATAAATAAATGAAATACTGGCTAAACAAGGGGAGGATGTCCTATAGCCTAATTATAATTAGATCGTTTGCGATGGCGAGGAATTTCATCACACAACAGAAAAATAAATAAATCAAATAAAAATAATAAATAAAAAAAATGCTGGCTAAACAAGGACATGAATTTTTTGGCGTCGTCGATAGTCCGTTCAAATTCAGTAATAGAATCGGTCGACCAAACAGCCGAATTTTAATCCTTAAATTGATAAACTAATTTTTATATATACGTGCAAATGACTTCTTTGATAGTTAATTATGGCACATTTTGAAAATTTTGTGAGAGTTATTGCCCTTGTTGAAAAAAATGTTAATTTCTGAAAATATTTTCTATCATGGAAACCCATAGAAATTATGGAGGTTCCCAAAATCTGTCCACTCCTTTTTGAGATACTAAATTTGGACATTATGGGTATAAAACCTTAAGGAAAACTACACAGAACAGTTACTTTTAGAACAGCATTTTCATGTACTGATTTACTTACGTAGTAGATATACCTACATCTAATGTATTTTTTCGCATCCCTTGATTGTTAGCAGAGTACTGACCGTAATCCTTAACTTCAAACCACCGTAATATCGTCTTTTTTATTTATTTATCACGAACCTGAAGTGAAATCTAAGACTGGTTGTGTGACTTTAGGCAAAGCTGTTCTCTTACTTTCGCCAAGTTCCAGAAAGTGGCTGTAGTGATAAAGATATTTAAAATCACATCAGTATTCTGTAAGGTTCTTCTATCCATGGATACTACCCAGGAAGACGACAACAAACATTTGTACAATGTTACGGTTTCTCCTTTGGAGTCACCACGCCTTATAACTCTATCCAGTATTCTTATACAAACAAAGTAAATGTATCAGAATTACCAGGACTTTCACCGGAAGATTTTCAACTTTTCAACATCGTCGTTGATACGTTTCTAGTTTTCTTAATTTATTGGCACACTAACCCTAACTGGACAGTGATCGATTATATTTTCACGTAAGGATTTAAATGTTGTCTAGTCTTTAGATCAGGAGCCGGTTTCTGTTGTATGACTGATTACAATGACGTACAATGTATATCAATGCAGTTTTAGTTTCTGCAGCGAGCTAAAGTCATTACGTATATCCAAAGGACTTTACCGTCTCTAATGGCCCATATTTATCTTCATTATTTTTATAGTGTACATCAACTTTTGATGAATTGCACGTTTTGTAATCATTAAGGTCAATTTATTTCATACACTCTGAAAAGTTCAGTACACTTTTATTAAATGAATTAACATTTGAAATATTTCATTACACATTGCAGCCAAGAGGCAATTGAGTATTGCTGTAACTTCATTCTGCCTTGTGAACACAAACATAGCATGCATTAGTACATCGTTTTGTTTAGTGCCAAACAATATATTTGTATTAATTTGAGAATTAAAGGGGCTGCAGACACAATATTTTGAAGAAATATTAGTGGTCAAATTGCCTTGACAGAACATAAACTTTGTCTGAAACATAAAGTTTAACTCCTCGATCCAGTCCTCTTCTTTTTAAGCCAGTTGGGTAAATACAAACAGAAAGCATAAATATAATAACCCTACATTGCTCAGCTGAGTAACCTGATAAATTTACAACCTGGAAAACAAATGAATCCATTTGCAGAACCAATTTCTACCCAGTAAGCATTATTTAAACAAGCATGGTATATGACAACTTTACAAAGCTACACATCAAATATCTACAAACAGGTTAAGCAATTTTTCTTAAGTATTAAAGATTTGATTTCTTAGGTTGATGTATAGCGAACAAACAGTCCCTGGCATAGGGTCATAGGAGCATAATTCGAATTATTTTCAATACCACAAGACAAATACACACGAAATATCTAAACTAAATCCTATGCAGTTTTGAACAAGAAGACTTTTAAAAAATGTCTATGAAAATGTGACGACTAAGGCGAGGCCAATTTTGACACAAGGGCAATTATTTGAACCATCTTTCTAGAGAACTATCCAGGAATCATTCCTTATGAAATTTTGTTCTGAGGAAATATCAAACAGTTGTTTATGTCATATGAAAGCAGAAAGCTATGACATTCAGACACTTTAAATTCATTTCTTTTTTTCGAATGAGATTTTTTAAATGCTGGTCCCATATTTATAACATTAAGAATGGAAACATCTTGTCGTTCAGTGAAAATATACGAATTTAATTAGGCTAGAAATATAGCAGTCATGTTCATGGTTACACAATCAAAAAATAGAGCAGGTAGGTCACAAAACATTTCTATCTTCTAAACATACCTTTCATACTTCGGCAGAATGATTTGTCTCCAAATATATTCATACTTTGATCTTTGCTGTAAGAAAATTTAGGGTTGATGCAAAATATAGAGTTGGTCAGACAACTGACAAACAAAGTTATTTTTTCTGGCTTTAGAGGGTCGTCATAAAAGAACAAATATAATAATTTCTGAATTACCTCACAACAATCTAGCATACAGGTGTAATATTTTTTAAACATGAAGAGGTGAATGTAGCAGATAGGAACTGGATGAGAGACAAACGTGTAATGTGTAAATTTAAGAATTACATTGTAGCAAGAATTAAACTACAATTATGAATAAAAATAAAAAGGGAGTTCGAATACATTATAATATTAATCTAAATTTTAATTTTATGTTCATAAAATCAAACGAAAAACTTACACTATCTTACACTAAAAATATAATTCAAAAATAATTACTGTGACAGAAAGCAAAATAATTAACACATAACAGTCAAACATTTTTTTTACATTCAAAATCATTTTTGTAGTGAAATAAGTGTTAGAATAATACAATTACAAAAAAGTAATTTTGCAGAATTATATAATTTCAAAAAGGAATTCCACTTTTGAGGCATGTACATTGTAAATGCAATATATTTATCAAAGTTTTCCTAAAATAAATATTAAAGCATCAAAAATTTACAGTATTTGGTTCAGTGGTAGATCTTTGTAACTCACTATGAGAAATAATATTTAATTCAATTTTCAGACAAAAATGTCCATATATTAGCAAAATCTCTGACACTGAAAAGATTTTTCAATGGTGGAATTTACCATTGAAGCGAAAGTAGGAAAATAATACATTGAAGCTAGATATAATCTCAATGCATATATTCTTATCCAATTAGTAATTGATACAGGATATGGGTACCTTGCACCAGTCACTTGATAATATCTAGCAACAATACTTTCAACTGTAAACCAAGGTATAAACCCTATCAGTCTAGTTCCATCTATGAAAGCTTTAGCCATTGGATAAAAGTTTATAGGTGGGGAATCCAGAGAACGAATTAGAATGTCTTTATCAATTGCTTTACAAATTTTGTAAGCATTATCATATCCACCCATACAAATGTTATATTCATCATTGACACCCAACAGGTAACCGATCCAGCGCCAGAAGTACACATAATCATCTAGATTGTCTTTCGAGCATTTAAGTCCGAGTTTATCTGGATACATAATGATTGCTCCCATAAAACCACACTGAACCAAGCCCATGTCATACTGTGAAAGATACACATATTTCACGTGATCCTCCCTAGATCTCATGAGCTGTCTAGCAGATTTATGCATACTTCTAACTGAGCATATTGACTGATAAGCCTGTGAGGTTGAATCCCAAACATTCCCATAATGCCATTTAATTAAATGAAACACTGTATCAAGATACCGTTTAAGGGCAGTTGTAGGAGTTGAAGTTTTCCCTGTACAAACTAACACATCCAGAAATCTCTTGATACTAAGACCACAAACCAGCGAAAAAAGCATTGCCATCAGACATTGTCCAATATTCCTTTTAAAAAAATCACGACCACGGTTGAATTTATCAATGTTTAAGTTTTCTGGAAACAGATCAATTTTGTCATCATCTTCGTCGCATGCAGGAATATCATTACCAATATGAAGTTGTTCGAGTACAGAGCACATTTCATCTCACTTTTATCTGAAAATGAATAAAGTTTTGATAGATTATGAGAAA
The DNA here is from genome assembly GCA_008271625.1 of Lutraria rhynchaena. Taxonomy (NCBI): domain Eukaryota; kingdom Metazoa; phylum Mollusca; class Bivalvia; order Venerida; family Mactridae; genus Lutraria; species Lutraria rhynchaena. The sequence goes on from VIBL01000086.1 coordinate 1,360,381, forward strand.
ATGCCAGCGTGACCACTTTGTTAATATTAAGTAAAAGGAATTGTAACCCTCTACAAGTTTTATGTAAGCCCAATAATCATTAATATTTTCATAAAATTCGCCAAGTTGGTTTTTCTATTTCTAAATGATTCTGTAAGAGTTCGTGTACTAGTTCTACTACGATAATTCATAATCTAACGTTTGATCATTAATAATCAATGCAAGATTTGATTTGATTAAAAAAAATAAATGTACGCGTCCGGTGCTAGTAAAACATCTGCGATATGAAAGAGATATTATTTGCACAAAAAAATCATAAGATATTCGAAAATCCAAGAAAGTGCACTCGTTTTCAATTCCAGATCGCCTTCATGCAGTTACCTCCCTTATGAGTTACGTAAGAACGGATACTGAGTTTTATACAAACCATTAACCAACCTATCTGACCTCAAAGATTCTCTACATCTACATCTACATGATACTCCCGATCAATCAATACTGATTATAACTGGGAGGCGCTTGTCAGGAAAACTGTGTTAAAAAAGTATTAAGTGCTCAGTTAAAAGATAAAAGTTTACAGACTAATGAGTGCAAGGTTAAGATTAAAAACATATAGGGAGTTAGAAAGGAGCTATATACTGTAGCATCATTTCACTTCAGCTGTGTAGTATAAACATTTACCGAAAAGTAAATTAGTGAAAATGCTTACCGCTTACATCGAGTAATCCTTGTATTTAGTCGACCATTATAACTAAAAAAAATACTTGCAAACCGTACAAATCGAAATAATAGTAACCCAACCGAATTCAATGAACGAAAAGTGTCATTACTCAATTAATGTAAGACTGTGAATGAATTTTACTTGTCCGCTTTTCATATAAAACGAGAGATTTCCAGTTGTATCTTCTTTCGTGTTGCTATAAGATATACTTGTCTATATATACATGTAAAAACATACTCGGGTGTTTGTGTAAATACGAATTTTATAGCATGTATTGTTAGGTATGTCTGGGTCCAATATACTGGTCTCAGTGTATGTCAAGTTAATAAAGTGACGCCAAGAGAAGTTCATTTATTGTCAGGATGATGAAACGTTATATCATAAGCTAAGTAACGTTTTTTACCTCAATAAATATATCTTAACTCAAGGTTGAAACACTAGTGTAGGGAAGTCCCTTTGATTCACTTTCCTTCGTACTTACGATGACATAACAGCTCTGAACAAATTGACTGTTTGATTTGAACCAGGGACTCTACATTGTTTGTAATGTGGAGTCCCTGTTTGAACATACAAATATGTAACATGACTGAATATGGGTAAGATTATCTCACTCATGTCATTACACATAAATAATATTGATATACATCGCTGAATATGTTAACTATATTTCTTAGTATGTGAAAGATCTATACTACACATATACACATATATATAGTATGTGCAATATGTCTTTGTTTTTGTCTGCGTAAATATATTAAACAATTCATTTGAAAATATGATTGAATCTTTGACTTCCATATAATATCGCTTTGTATTTTTAGTTCACTAATTTTACAAAATGAACGCTCATAAACAAATAGGTTTTATAAACGACTTTCAACACCATGTATTTTCAAGTCTTATACAATTGGGGCTAAAAAGTCTCATGACTGGTGTCGGAAGGCTTGAAAATCTATTTAAAATCAACACGCCTTAAAGTAAAGGAGCTTTATTTAAAAAGATGTAATTTAATGATAATTTTAGTTTTTTTAAAAACTAAAAAACAATACAAAAGAATGGCGTACTACAATCACGCGGTAGTGCCGTACGGGAGCGTCATAAATTCTTGAGTCACCCCAAACTTCCCAATTTTAAGAACGTACAGAATGTACGGAGAAGCCAGGCAGAAACATTGTAAACCCTACGGCGCACACAGACACCCAATGAGAGTGAATGAGGGCCAATTTAGAATTGGTGCTCAATCGTGCGGCTGAGGCAACGAGAGCTCCGGTACATGAAACGTGTTAAGGGACAGCTACTCTGGACAGATCAGCCGAGAGTCAGCGATCAATGTTCAGATGTGTCAACCGGGACACACGCTCCGGAATTGTTACGCGATTTGATTAATATATGTAGGCTTTAAATTTATAAAGACGACACGAATGCTTCAAAGTGTGAATATGTATTACAGGAACTTTCATCATGTGTTTAAATTAAAAATGGTCATGAAACGCTATGTAATCAATACATATGTGTCTATATATAATCAACTATGCAAATCAGCATTAATACTATGCAATAAAATTTAGAACCGCGTAAATCGAATGAAATTAACGGTTGGTGCTCAGTACAACGTAGCAAAAGGGAGACAACTTCTGATTAATCATAGTGTTTTAACTGCTTGACGATTTAAGGAACATGCACCATTTAAGGAAACCAAAAGCAGTACATGTTCATTAAATAATTGTTTTTTTTGTCCATATGATGCTCGACCTTGATAAATAAATTCATTCTATGTCACCTGAGACACAGTGTATATTGGTCTTAGATATCACATGAGAAACAACTACATCACACCACAGTGTCGTAGCCAGACCCATATTTGAACCAAGGCAATCTGGGGGGGGGGGTCTGGGACATGCTCCCTCGAAATTTATTTACTAAAACCTGCCATTTTCCTCCATTACCTGCCCAAACTTTTACCGAGGCACGTGCCTCGATGTGCCTCAGTGTAGCATATGGAACAATTTTGTATCGATAGATGGATTAATCGATGTTATTATCTCCCTTGATAATTAACTGATAAGCCAATATCTGGCGGTCAGCGCTTAGATAAATTCATATAGATTATAGAGTGACTTCACTTTCAAATTGATATAAATGCTTTAATTTATTATTTGCCAACTTTTTTCCACATATGACATTTTAGATAATTTTATAATCTTTCAAATGATATATTTTATTAGAAAATTAATTTTCATCTTCGAGCGTATTTTTTGCGCTTTTTGAGGGCAGGGAAACGACAAAAATATCACTATATATTCTATATAAAAAATGAGAAATCGGCAATTTAGGCATATTTCAACTTAATATTTCATAATTAAAACATGAAATGCCATATTTTTTCCACATATCAGTTTTTAGGACAATGATTTTTCTTTTTATTGGTGCAAATAGAAATGAAATAAATATTGATCTTCGAGCGTATTTTTTAAGGTTTTTAACACCTTGTTTTGGTGAAATAAACGTTTCGGGTCAAGTTCGCTTCGGTTGATTCCGTAAGCGCCATTCGTGTAAGTACGTAAGTATTGCAAGTTGCATGGAAAATTATGGTCGCATGCAATCAGGGTAATAAATCAGGATAAATATGCAATGTATTAAGCATAGATATATCTTATACTGGCCATTTATGTTTTATATCTAGATCCGGTGAAATTCACACCTTTTACCACCTATTTTAAATTGACTTGTACACTGTCAAAAATTGACATAAAGATATATTTTGTGCATATGTCACATTGCCTCTTATTAATTAACAAGTCATTGCATTCTGCGTGTCATGATGGCATTTTTGCGTCGTAAAAAGAACATAGATTACAAGCAAATGCACGAGGGTTTCTCACTTCCTCATGAGAGATTCATGCATTAATTACTTCTGGCGTGTCTTATTCTAATATTGATGAATTAATCTTTAAGAAAACTCACGATTGGGGGGGAAGATTTTTTGTATTTAAGTAGAAACGGACGGTTAGGGTATAACAGGATCACACCTTACATGCACTGTTTGATTTATCACGTGCCAGCATTCGTGGCGAGAGTGGGGGGGGGGGCTGTCGCGATTTAGTGGCCAGGCAATTGAAAAATTGAACGATGAGATAAAAGTTACCCACCAAAAGCGCACCAACAAACACAATCAAATAGTGGATGATTTACTCACTAGAAAACGTCTAGAGTTCTTATCAACAAAATCAATCATGCCCCAAAGACACACATATACTAAACGGAATATAGAATATTGGGAAAACGAAAAAAGCAATATATGCAATGAAAAGCGAAAACGAATTATAAACGATATATCACATGTTAATGAAACATTCGAGAATTCAAAGAAAAAAGATGAAAAACCAATTGAAGAAATGTGTGACAAAGAATTAAAAGAAAAGTTGAAGGCCTTGGGTATTAAAACTAAAGTACGAAAACGGGATAAGTTAGTAGCTATGATTAAAAAAGTGCAAATTAATGAGGATGTGTAGTAAAAAGAATCGGTTTGTTAAACTAAATTAATTTTCCATACCGAACTGTAAGCTCCATCGCTAAATACAGTTGTACCAAACAAAGATAGGTCAGTTTTACCACTAAACTACAGCCGTGATGTGCCGCCCCCCCCCCGCTGTGTTAATATGACAAGGATCATGAATCAAGGTGATTAAAGTTTTGATATTTACACTTATCTGTATTGTGCCCTCAGGGTATTAATAATACATGTAATGTAGAACAGAACAGAACTTTATTAGACTTATTCCTTTGGTATATCGTTATTCAACATATATGTATATATAAATAACTTATAAGTAGATAGATAGCTTTTTTTGTTCAGCTTCATTGAAAGGTTACGACTAGTATCAAAATTTTTATACGATTGAATTATTGAAGAAATATTATTTGCGAATACTTTATACCATTTCTAATTGAATCAAAATCAATCAGAATTTTAATTACATATTATTATAAACATTTTTAAATGTTAAAAATGTTAATTATTATAAAAAGACATCATGATTTCATGACCAATATATGACACGGTAATTTGTTGTTATGGTGATATTAAATGTACCCTAATTGATGATGAAATAAACTGTCAAACTGTTAATAAAAATGATACCTTATTGTTGTTATGCAAAGGTGTGATGCGAAATTGAATGGCTTCAAGGTTACTGGAAAAATATTGAATAGGCTCTTAAATAAGTATAATCATGAATATCATCGTATTTCAGTATCGTATGTACTTATGAATGTGCTTAGAATAACAAATAAATATTACATGAAACTCATTTCTTATGTCTTGTTCTGTTTGTACAAATAAGCCGTAATAGTGATAATAGTTTCAAATTCCATTTAACATACTAATTGTTAATTACACGTATCATCTTAGATCAGTTATCAATATACTGGTTATCGATTTTCCCCGATGCTAGTCGTTTACAACCCGACGGGTGACGCGTTGATCAAGTAGGACACATCTAAGGGAAGTAAGTCAATTACACGATTGATACTATTCGGTAGGGGCTAACAAAGGGACACTACCTAGTCAAATCCAATAAAATTGTTCCATATGGCTACAGAGGTGATCAAGACTAATTTTTTGTCTCAAATTTGGGATGGCAAGTTTTACCACGAACTCTGTATTACATATAATAATGTCCCTAGTTATACTACGTTATATGATTTTTATATAAATATACCTAGAACCTTACCCAATATCGACCAGGGGTTTAACGTGTTGGTGACTAGGTAATTTTACCATCCATTCAAGAACGATGGATTAGTAGATGACACTAAAGTGAAGAGTATGTCCTTATTTGATGAAATTCTATAATTTTTATAGTTTGAATTATAAAGCAGGATAGAACAAAATATAAAGAGAACATAGAAGACTAATATTATGAGGTAGTCTGCAGTTTTCAATTTGTGAAGTGGTGCATAACAACCTCCTGAGAGCAGCCCTCTCTTGAGCAACAACTGCATGAAATTTTCATTTTCAATTTTCATCCCAAAGGATGTTGCTTTGGAGAGGTTGCACTGCACAAAGTTTATAGAGAAAGCAATAGGTCAGTAACTCATGGGGTCAAATACATTGTATAAAGTAGTAATATCAAATACTAAGTACATAGATTGTTTGTGTATATTTATATGACTAAATATAAGACAACTGATGAGATCATGAAGTGAATTAAACTTAGTCCATGACCATGACCTTGACCTTGACCTTGAAGGTAAAATGATCTGGATTACAAGATAAAAATCGTAAAAGCATCATTTGTTATATTTCTACTTTCACTTTCAATGAAGTAGGATTCTTCATCTACAAATGGTAATGACAACAAAATGGGGACTGAAGATTCAAGCCAGACTTCAACATTCTAAAAATTACAACACAAAATAGTTTTACTATTTTTATTTAATGGATAAAATAACTTTCATTAAAACATTTTTAACAACCATCAACACGAAACAACTTCCCATAACTTTCTATACAATCACACACTTTACTATTTAACCATATAACCAGTTACCTAACAACTTAAAGTAGTCGTACTAAAAGAATAAACAGAAAAAAGAATGAGAAATGACAGTACAGTAAAACCTCACATAGCAACCTTCTCAAAATTAAGACTGCCTTGTTATAAAAACTACTTTTTTTTGAATAATTCCCCTATAATTAAATTTGATAAATGAGATCACCTTATTATTATGACCGATTTTTCGGGTCCCAAAAGTGGTCTCAATATTAAGGTTTTACTGTATGATTTACTTAAAACAACTCTATCATGACTGTTAAATACTGATTTGTGAAATAAAAATAATAACACCATAAAATAAGAGCCACTTGTGAATACAATCATGATTACTACATACAGATCTTTGTTCGAATTATGCAACAGTTGTATAAACAAATTACTTAACTAGTTACAGGCCAATGTCATAATACAATGTATAATCAAAATCATGAAAGACTGACTTTTTGAAATCTTAAAACATTTCTCCATCAATAATTTTCTTTGTCATTTCAGACAATCTAATTAATTTGTCAAAAAGTAAGATATTTAATTAATCTACCAAATAAATAACTGAAACAAACCAGTAGATACGTAAAATATTTGGCAACTTGTACATAGTAATCTTTCACATTTTAATCTATTCTCATCATTCATTACCTTCCAATAATCAACCTGTTCTATACGAGAATTGCATCCAATTTATTTTAATGTAAATGTTTTATTTTGTATATTATACTAAATATCTATGCCAGCATATGTGAAATAACCACAAGAAAAAGATTTTATTTGCAATAGATTCACAAAATATGTAACACAATTTGTCAAAAAAAGACAGGTTATTCAAAAATACTGTTAACAATCACACATAATGTTTGGACATATAACAAATAATTGCACCACAAGCAGACCACTGTTTGAAACCTAAAATGCCCAATAATTAACCAGTGAACATCAAATACATGAGGATTACACATAAGCAACACAGCACACAAACATTTGTGTCTATATAAGAATGATTTCATCTTACATTATCAGACTATCTTGTCATAATGTACATACAAAATGGTATCTATCTTTTAATACAAGAAGTTTCAACAACAAAGAAATTACAAAACAAATGTGTAATACACATCAACAATGTCATTTGATTAACAACATGTAGAGATTATTTTGCTTCATAATTCAATGCCCAAGTAAATTTAAGGCCCATAATTAGATCAATTCATTAATATGTCCGAAGAGACCACTGCTGATAAAACTTGAGATGGGTATCCATGCTCAAATCTCATTATCAGTGGAAGTGTTCCTAATTCATTAAGATAACACAACAAAAACATCACACAACAAGGCCATCCTTAAAACGTTTTTTTTTGCAGTTTTGTGACCCAAACTTTTAACATTGGGTAAGTCTGTAAGCATTTTTTTTATTTATATTTTTTTAGCCTGTACTGAAAACAAAAAGCTGGAAAAAAGAACAAAAAAATGTCAAAATCACTAAAACATTTTTTGGGGAACAGGGGATTTCTTAATGTGTTAGTTATGTAGCTGCACACCAATAATTTTTTTAACAATCGCCAAATCAGCCTTTATTCTGATTATGATAGCAGGCGTTGCAAGTAAAAACAAATTCTAAATAAGAAAAGGATAAGTATTTTTATGATTAAAAAAATCAGCAGAATGTTTCGTGTGAGATGCACACAAAAGCAGTGGATGTAATCAAACATATGTTAGTGTAACATAAAGGTTTTTCAATGTGCAGTGATTGTAACAATGTGAAATTTTACATTAAATACATATTGTACCAAAATACTAATCTAACAAGAATTACTGACTAGTTATGATACAACCCACACAAAACCAATTATTATTCTAAAAAACAAAAACAATTTTTGTTACAATTTTTATATCATTTTTTTTTTGTTGAAAAGTTTATTTCAATCCTCCTAGCAACATAAACAACACAGGAACTGAAATAAAAGTGTTTAATCAAAATATAGACCCACAATAATAAATTGCAATCACATGAATGTATAACCATGGTTAAAATACAATTAAAGCTGTTATCTGTATCACAATTATATAAGGTTCATCCCAAAATACACACTTATATCCAGGTCAGCTAATTAGACTGTCAGTCATTTAAATATATAGCATCCATATGTCATCAGTCACCAAACAGTCCAGTATTAGTAGAATGTTTGTGCAGGCACACAAACTGTCATAGTTTACCAGGAGAACATAATACAATAATATCAACTGAACAGCTGTAATAACCTGCTTAAAATGTATAATTCACAATTTGTTCAAAACAAGCATCAGGAAGCATATTTTCACTAGCAACAACACAATTAGTCTCAGCAAGAGCACAAAAATTTATAATGCTTTCTTCATATACTTAATGGCTTTAAAAAACGTAAATTTGATATCAAAAGAGAATTCCAGTTTGTTTAATTTGATTACATCATAGAATGATACAAACAAATTACTACTTTATCATACTCTAAAAAATTAATCAACTAATCAAACACATTTATATATTCTCATATCATATCACATTAAACAGGGAGATGTAGGATATCAGAAAAATATTTTCAAATCATTCACCAAATAATGCAACATTTTGAAAAACTTGTGTATTAAAGCTGTTAAGTATATGATATGTACACATGTACACATATAGATTCAAATACATCGTAGCACTCAGCAAAGCTGTGATGAGGTGACACTTCAGTTAGTGATCTAGAATGCGGAGATTTCCAGATACAATCTTGTTCTCGAGGATGGCACCTGATGGTATATCTATTCTATCACCATGATTAGCAATAATTATAACAGTACCCTGAATAAAATATACAAAGAAAACATAATCAGTGAGAGACAAAAAATTCAAATGAAACAAAAGAATATTAACAGTCACATATCAAACTTCATACTTCAGCCTTATGAAGGAATTAAAAAAAGAAATAATCCAACATGTCATCTGTTCATTTTGTACATAGAAAAAGGTCTGTAAAAATAGAATGAAAAAAAAGAAACACTTTGTTTCATGAATCTCTGGGACAAAAGTGAAGGTCACAATTTTGACAGTGGGAAAACTCTTCAAATGGTTAACTATTTATGCTCCAAGTTTGAAGTCAAAATACTGTGTACAGTTGAAACTCATTAGCACTTTTATGGCACTTATTCTGAATATGATGTTCTTGATTTTTTTATATATTAACAATATTTTTTGTTCCCAACACTGATTTTCAACTATACAGTGACCATATATGTTGAACCAATTAAGTTGTCGATTAACAAAAAGAACTTTTCACACCTTTGGCTCCAACAAAATCAAGAGTCCCTTGAACTTCGATATAAAAAGTTTCAACTGAAATTTGGATGAATAAACAAAATAATAATCAGCTAACACTGATAAGGAGTAAGTTTCCCTTCATTAAAGTGGAGGCATAAAATATTGCACAAACCTTCAATGATACATTCTTTCCAAAGGTCACATCACCCGATACTGTCAGATGATCAAGTTCTAAAATGTCTGGTATACTAGCAAACCTATGAAGAAAATCCTTCACCTAAAATAGAAACAGCAAGTTTCATTGTAATATGAGTTGCATTCATTGTAATATAAGTTGCATTCATTGTAATACAAGTTGCATTCATTGTAATACAAGTTGCCTTCATTGTGATACAAGTTGCCTTCATTGCAATACAAGTTGCATTCACTTTACTATAAACGCTTCTGTAATTCAATAAAAAAGGCACCCATTTTATTTCACATACACAATGGATAAATCTTTAATAAGTATACTTTAAAATATTATATATTTGTATAAATTAAGGTATTTAACAGACGGCTGACATCTCAGGCTCTCCTGTATTACCAAGAAGTGCTAACATATCCCTCATACAGGAACTCACAACATCCTGATGTGAAGTTTACAATCAAACAGGCAAGATAAATGATGTTTGATATAATTTCTTCCATCAAATTGTCAGACAGAAACAGCCCATTCAGGTGTTATATAATAACATTAGACCAGCAAACCAACAATAAATAAAATACTCATGAAACAGAAAACTTCCAAGTTACCTTTGTGAAATGAGATCCTAGTTTACTTAATGGCACAGATGGGAATGATCGTTTTGGACTCATCTCTAATGAACCAGCCTTTAAACTGTATAAGTTACTCATAATAATAAGCAGATCAGATGTGGTCTTGACAGGTAAGAATCTGCTCCTTGGTACATTGATTCCTGGGAAATAAAATAAGTGAAATCTTTGAATCCAATATTTCAAATAAATCTGGAGAAAAGATTTATTCCAAATTTCAAACTTTACTGTACCTTTATTGGGACTGGATCAAAGATGCGACCATTTTTATTTGTCTTGTAAATTAAATGTTCAATAAAAAGCATTCACAATAAAATTTATTCTTAATATTTGAAAAAAAAATTCATAGACTAATGAATTTTCCCATTTTAAATCTTTTCCAAATTAAAAAGGTTTCAAGGCCAAACTTTGTTCAAAACCAAACTTCTTTGCCAAACAAAACAAAACAAAAAAACGACTAAAATTACACATACAAAACCTGACACACGTTCTTTAAACAATAAAGCACATTTAAGGGAAAAAATACATAATTTAGTTATGAAGAAGTCATGGTGAATATATTATAAAAGTCAACAGTTTAACAAAGACATTGTTAAAAGTAGCTAGACAACTGAATCATAATCCAGCCTAACAATGTAATCACAGTCTGTAAGAGGAGATGATATAAACTCTCAAATATCAAGTTTATCTGAGGCCTTAAATCAAATGATGAAAGTGAAGTGAACAGAGACTGAACATTTACCCATAGCCCCATCAAAACTTTTAATTGCAGCACCTACGGCTGTTTCTAGTTGTATAACATTCAAACCATTGTCCAAAGTCTGTAAATATACAATAATGTGTTAGTTTATATTTTAAACAACAAATCTCGAGTATTTCAGTTACAAACAACAGTAAGTTAACCAAACCATGCAGTAACTTTCTGTCACCAACATGCAGCACTAACCTATCAGTCTAAAAGCAACTAATAAATTCTGCACACGAGTAGTGAGACATGAGATGACAGACAAATATGCTTGGATGATATTTCATCAAAAGTTGATCATGTGACCAGGTTTCTAGCTTATTACTTCTCAGTAGTCTTGTTTCTACTGACTAACCTAACCTGACTGGTCTAGTATATACATGCAGATATCTTTATATCACAGGGTTGTCAATAGCAACCACACATCAAGCAAAATGAATGGTTCAAAAACAGACAGAAAAAAGTTCCAGCATTTATCATTAAAAAAGTCCATGTGTCAAGATGTCAGATAAACAATAAAACATAGACACAGTTGCTATTTAAAATAACTTTGTCTTCAAAGTCAGCAACTAAATGATCCATCAGTATTATATATGTTATAAATTAATCAAACCGACCAGTACCTTAGGATTGACAATAATTTCCATATGTAACGTTCTCTCTTCAATCACACGTTTTACAGCTTCCAAATTGATCCATAAATTGTTAGTGTTGAAAATTCTGAAGAGAAAATAGTAATTTCAAAAGGCAGTAAATTATAATATTGACAAAAAGTCTGTACGTTTATTAACATATTTAATTATGAATTAAAGAAACCAAAACACGATAAAAAAACTGAAAACATGCCTAGTAACAAATTTAACACTATTTCTAGTGAATCAGCTGGCCATTAATCATGATGATCAAAGTTAAAGATTTCTCTGGGGAGTTCAGAATACCCACATTTATTTCATGCAATAAAGGGGCAATGTACACTCTTTATTTGGAACACATAAGAACACAAAAGAATGTTTTGTATTAATCAAAATGATATTAAAATATCCATGATAAATTCCAGTTGCTAAGGTTATTTCTAGTTGTTAAGGAGAAGGTTCAATACTTACTTGAACTTACTGACACTTTTGAATTCATCAACCTGTAAAATGTACAGAAAACAAGAAGTGTCAGCATGAATTTGTAGATTATGATGCAACAGTCATGTATCATTACAGTATTCAAGTGAGTGAGTTGTATGGAGGTAAACTCTCAATGCATGAATACACAACTAACAGTATAACAAGGAATACAGTGTAACTTAGGATATACCTCAGTATTATATTTAACTTAATTGAATTTCTTTTGAGATTTCATCATTTATTGCAGAACAAACAAGGTAGACAAAGGTTATACATCACATGTACAAACACAACCACCTGTTACATTATCATGTTCAAATACCAGAATCTAACATCAATGTAACATATGTGTTCGAAGTATATCAATAGTATTATATTGAAATAAGACACTTCAATATATCAGTACCCAGCTGTGGCAAATGTATTGTCAAATATACATTCAATATAAAAAATATAATCAGCTGTAAGCAGTTCTAATACAATATGCTAATCAGTCCCAAAAATACACAAATGCAGCCTAAATCCATCATGTCATAGAACATTAATACAGATGTATAATCTAGTGAAAAACAAACACAATTTGTAATAATCAATATGGAACGTACAATTGTTATTTAAATTAATTTTCTGTACATTCCAGTCCTAACATGACCAATTAATAACACAGTCCTGAACTGTTCAGCAGATTAAACACCACAGGCCTTAAAAACGTTCCCTAGTTTTGTAATTTTCTATTTTTCATCTAGTTACACCAAAGAAACAAATATTGATTGGAGAAAGGACAAGACAATCTCTATATGCCACTGCATGATTAGATTTGATCACAATATGCCACATGCAATAGTAAACTTACACCAGAAACAACAGCAACAGCTGTACAGACATTGATTGACAGAATGTAAGAATACAAAAAAAAGATCAATTAAACCTTCATGTTTAACTACTAGTATGCATCGTGATCAGCAGGTTTTGAATTTTTTTTTCTTTAAAAAATCAACAAAGCTATCAGTCATACTGACTCTGTGATATTCAAGAAATTAAACTGAATCCCAGGGTAAATAGAACACAGGCATCTAGTTTGACACGAAAATTTAACATGAAAATGAATAAAAAGAAAGTAACAAAAATACATAAAAGTATTACCAAAGGTTTAAAATCTTCATAAAAAACATTCACTGAACTTTCAGATAATAATTGTAAGACAGTCTAAGATGTAGTAAGAGTTTATTTATTAAGAAACCTATGTCTATGTTGAATCAGGTTGATGTAAAACAATACCACATGACACAATGTAAATACTTACATAGTCTTTCGGAACTTGAGCAATTTCCAGCAATCTCAGTTTACCTTCATATTCAACAAGAGTACCACCCTAAAATAACGTAATGATACAACATTCAGATAAATGCAAAAAGCAAGCAAACAGTACATGGACAAGACAAGTAAAGTGTAACTTCTGAAATCCGGACCCTCTGAAGTCTGGAAATTTCTAAAAATCTGAACGATTTTCTTGGTCCTGAAATTTACCCTTCTGTTTTCTATGTAAATCCAACTTCTGTATCTGAACATCTGAACATATTCTTCACAAAATTTGGTTCATATCTATGCAATTTTACTTCCAAAATCCTAACACTGCAAGATGTATGATTAATTACTTGATAAAAGATTGTAAGCCCGGCAGTAGATTTCTTTGTCTATCGATAGTTTACTAATTAGTCAAATGAGTGCCCGCACTTTATCAACAGATAACATATTAGTTCATATCATTCACCTTGATTCTAATAAAATTACATTATCACATGCTTTTTACTCCAAAGCCCAAAGAATTACATTTTCATTCACTCCCAACTCCATTTTTATGATCATCATTAAATGACATAAATATTAACATGTTCACAGCTGATTAGAATAGTCATAAAACGCTCGAGGCAGAGCTTCCAAATTCCTAACTTCAGAAAGGGGTTTTATCTTCATTTATTTATTTAATTGCACGGTTTCAATCAGCTTGGAAAATGTAACAACCAGCAATGTTTTATGGTAGAATAATTTATGGGTCAACTTTCTATGTTCTTAAAATGGAAATACTGAAAAACATGCCCGAATTAGTAGTACAATATAACCCGTGTACACTGATAGGTAAAACACTTACCTTGATATCAGCTCTAGTTTTATCAGTGACTTCCATGAGAAATTCTGGAGATTGACAACTTTCAGCTCCAACCAGGAAATTCAAAATGTCTGAGAAATGAGTCAAGGAATATAAATTAACAGAAAAAGTGATTCATTCTGTAATATTTGGTTATAAACTACTTGTATAATATAAAAAGAAACTATTTGTACTAAAATAAGGCTGACCCTGTTTTTGGCCCCGACCCTAAAGATTGTAATAACAAAATCGAAATAACTAAAACACTAGTGGATGAATCAAACCTCGAAAGTATGACAGGTGTGTTTAAAAGAAATCAGAACAACTTATTATGTTTTTGACTTTTATCTAGCCTAAACTGGAAATAGGAACATTATCAGTGGGTTGTTTCAGTTAAATAGTGGGTTGTTTCAGTTAAACAGTGGGTTGTGTCAGTTAAACAGTGGGTTGTTTCAGTTAAACAGTGGGTTGTTTCAGTTAAACAGTGAGTTGTTTCAGTTAAACAGTGGGTTGTTTCAGTTAAACAGTGAGTTGTTACAGTTAAACAGTGGGTTGTTTCAGTTAAAAAGTGGGTTGTTTCAGTTAAATAGTGGACAACAATGCATGAAGAATGTATATAAGTTACTGAAATAAAACACATGTATTTCATAAAACCAGATTTGTATCTTCATAGATATCATATTTAAGGGAGATAATCCAAAATTACTTTCACATTCTCTCCTCCTTAGCAATGGATTTAGCATATTGTCATCCCAGGCTTCCTGAAAGTTGCCGGACCGATGGACATGTCAGGCAAATTTCGTGCAGGTCCAATAACTTTTCAATGAGTACCGGACCAGATGTCCAGAAGTCGGGTTTGCAACTTTTATCACTTACTTATAATAAATTCAGTGAGAAAAATTTCCATTTCGTCAGACAGAAATTCTAACTTTGCCTGACCAAATGTCAGGCAAGTATTCCTGCAGTTTTGAGAAGCCTGTCATCCACATTTAGAATAAGTTACGTAACAAAAATAAGGATACTGAGATCAACAGTTGCTCCAAGATTGTCAATATTTGATATAAACATGTACTTCTTTCCTTGCTTGATAAATTCCTGCAGGAGACCGGAATTATAGAAGCTTGCATATATATCACCGTGGCCAGGGGGGTACCAGCTGCAACAACAATAACAACAACAGGTCATGTGACAGTATAAATACATGTCATGTGACAAAATTACAAGGCCTAATAAATTTACCAGTAAACAGAAAATGAGCCATGTATCATAACTGCCTCTTGGCACTCATTAATTGTCACCATTCTGCACCAAAGTGTGTTTCCTTGAGGAGTCAATACATGATTGAAGTTCTTTTGCAGGTTAATATTGCAAGGAGACCATACATGACAATATCTATGAGACATAAAATAAACAAATCAAGGGTTTTATCAATGTTTGTTGTAGCTGTAAATTGTCTTGTTTTTGTCGTAACTTATTGACATAAGATACGACACGTTGTAATTATGACATGTTGATAAAATGAGACCCTGGTTCCCAGCTGTATTCAGGTTGATCAGTTACTACATAACTGATGGTGTACAAACATGTTCATATACAAATGATAACACTGTTCATAGGTGAAAGTTGCAAGTATAGAAAAAAAATGAAAACTTATACTCTTTACATGGTATAAATATAGAGTTATGACAAAATATAGGGTGAAACATAACAGAAACATGCATGTTACAGTGTTCCATCACCAGAATGTGATAAATGAATTATCTGAAAAACAAGGCATAAATGTATTATATATATATATACAGGTGATGTTAAGATTAACATGATGATAAGAGGTATTCTGAGCAACAAAATATCATAAAAATGAAACATTACAAAAGACACTTTTATAAAGAACAGAAATAAAAATATTAAGTTGACTTATATCATATGACAACTTGGTGCAGATACATTCAAAGTGAATACTAGAAGTCACCAAATGGCAACATGTCAAGCCCGCAGTGTGACCTTGACCTTTGAGATATGGACCTGGGTCTTGCTCATGATACACCCTCTCATCATGGTGAACAATATGGGAAGTCATGGTCCGGGCAAAGTCAAGTCGGACGGACTAACACGCAGACGAGCAAACACAGAAATAATTTCATTCATAGGAGCTTTCAATGAAAAACATGTTTTCAAGATTTAAAATTCTATGTCTTAGGAGGATTGTTTAAATCTATACATTGTGTATAAATACAGTTCATTACATAGTTACAAGTATGTTACATTTCTCATATTACTATTTATGGACTATAAGCATTCATAAAAAACATGGCAAGTAAATGTATCTCAGGAGCAATAGAATACTACTAGCCTTGTTAAATTGCTGGAGGGTTATAAAGCTTATAATTAACTTTGTCATACTACTTAAGTTACTTGTTTTTTATAGTTAGTTTCAATAGAGTCCAGTAAGAAGAAGGTAAGCATATTGTGTTTATTCTAATTCTATGACAGATCAAAAAAGAAAATATTCAATTGACAGAGTAATTGAGGCAGATCTAAGGGTGTTAGGATTAAAATATTGGTGCTTAAATTGTTACCTTCCAGAATCAGCGCTATTAATATATCACATATTTTGAGAAAATCAGAGAATACATCTGCCAGTCTAAATATTTCTCAAAAATGTTTTTACAGATAAACTGAAATTTTACATCATTTTGTTCAAGCTTTTCTGCATATTTGTTTGTTTTTATGTGACTTATTGTCACTGGGATTTAACGCTGTTTTTCAACAATTTTTCAGTGATATATGGCAACCGGTTCACCTAACCAGTTTTCCAGGACTGTGTACTAACCAGTACAAACTTACCCTTCCACAAGGAGCCTGCAACTTTTCCACATAATGGAAGAAAATCGACATTCTTGTCAAATTTTCATAGAAGGATATGACCTGCAGCGACCAGAATTTGAACCCGTATCTCCGGGCTACAAGTCCAGCACACAATCTACTAGACCACCGCCAAGGCTCTGAATATTTCTTGTAGGAAGAATGGACTCACGCCCATTTTGGTCTTATTGTTTATAAGTCTTATTCTCTGCACACAAATGTGGAACAGACAACATTTCTCCAGTTCAGAGAATACGTCTGAATGTAAGACCATAAATTTCATAATAAATGGACTGTGAAGCACCGTCATTACGTCAACAATCTTATCAATAATATGTCACATTACAAAAAGACAACTGCAACAACATCAAAAATGCAGATGCACAAAATATTTATAACGTCTTCAATTTTCAGAGTTCTAACAGATGAATATGTATATCTACACCATAAGTAGATGTACTGTGAGATCAATAGCGATTTAAGACAAAATTAAAACATTGACATTGTTCGAAATATGAGGACTTTTAATTAGTGTGCTGTAGATTTAAGATAGCCTGTTAATAACACTGACCGAAAAATAAGAGATTTGTGACCTGACAGACCTTAATACTGAGGACAGAGGCAAGACCTTAAGTTCCTGAGTGAAAAAACACAACACAAAAATCATTATATCCACAAGGACAGTACAACATACAATTCACAGAGGGCTAGCACTTTGAAGGGATGGAGTATAATGGCGTATTAGGCCTAAAATGGCCATACGGACCAAAAACACATATATAAACATATACAAGGGTTACAACTTCCAAAAGGACAGGTTCTGCTCCAAGTTTGTTTAAAACTGCGTAACTTTTAAGGAATTGCTCAAATTTCTAATAACTGGTGTCTACAGATAGTTAATACATTATACTACATATAACCAATAAGCACTTTGTCAAATTCAAAACAATGAAGCAGATATTTAATCTTTTTCCTCCGAAAAATCGTCAATTTCGTTTAGTCTAACGCGACCTCGCAACACCAAATTGATCAGAATAACCATACTGAATACACATTAATTAAAACAACAGGTACAGTAACGACAACGCATGCTTATCATAAATATTACTAAAATACACTGATTCAGCGCAAAAATGTGATCCAGGAACGTTCTATTCACGTTCAATTCACAAAAAATCGTCGCATGATTGAAACTTTAAATATTATGATGCAGTGATCTTTGCCCCATAATTTGTTTGTAAGTGGACGTTTCATTGGCTGAATCATAATGGCGTAGCGAGGTGGAAATCTATGACGGTGTCGACAATTTTGTTAATTTAACGTGAGTAGATCATTCCTGGATTATTCTTTTATGCCGGATCAGTGTATTTTAGAGATATTTATGGTTAGCACGCATTGTCATTCCTCTACCTGTTGTTTTAAGGTGTATTTTGTATGGTAATTTTGGTCAATTTGATGTTGCGAGGTTGCGTTCGACTAAACGAAATTGACGATTTTTCGGAGGAAAAAGATGAAATACCTGCTTCTTATCGTTTTGAATTGAACCAAATGTTTATTCGTTATGTGTAGTATAATGTATTAGCTATCTGTAGACACCAGTTATTAGAAATTTGAGTTATTTCTTGAAAAGTTACTTAGTGTTAAACAAACTTGGTACAGAAACTGTCATTTCGGAAGTTGTAACCCTTGTATATGTTTATATGTAATATAGGTGTTTTTGGTCTGTGTGGCCATTTTAAGCCTAATACACAATCCCTTCAACGTGCTAGCCCCGTGTGATACAATTGATAATAAGTTTGAGAAAACAAGCAGATTAGAAACATGGATCACATCAAGTTATTTACGTAGAAATCACACACAGCACATGATAAGACAAAATATGAATCAAACAAACAAGATGCGTAATGCAGAAAAATATTAACATTTAACATTCAAAATGATCACTTTACATACCCATCAGCACTCTCGGGTCCAAAGCTTGTAGCTATTGGAAGTAAAGATTCCCTGTTGATTCTTGGGTATCTGAAATATTACACCATATTGATACACCAACGTGACATGACAACATACATACTCTGATTACGATCATTTCATGTACTGTAACAATAAGGTCAAGTTTGGTGACCTTACCACAAAAGCCAGCTATTTTCACCTTGACCTTATAGTATGTTCTCACATAGGCGAATTACATCATACATTATGATAAAATATACATTTGGAGTGATAGAAAATCCTCCAATGAAGAACTAGGGTAGGTAACAGCCATCTGCTGTGAATTTAACATCAAATCTTAGCACATAACTGAGGTCTGACATGGCTCTAACCATCTTGTTGATAACAGTTATTACAAGGATATACAGCTGATATGACATTGAGAAAGGGAACCTCACAGTGTCATATTCTCATATTCTAAGGACAAAATGTCCTTACAGTAATACATCTATAATACTAAACTTATCTGATGAATGGATTCAATGCTATGCAAAAATGTTAATATCATAAAAATAGTGTAGTCCAATTTTTTTTATTTCTTTGATAGTTACATTAGTGAGTTCAATTTATTTTACAACAAATTATCAAAACTTTTTAAGAAATATTGCCCTTGATGAAAAAAAAAAATTATTAATTTCTGTAGATGGTGCACAGTAACCTATATTTCTCTTTATCAAATTAGATGGACACTGTGTTTTTGCAACTTTTACCATGAAATCTTCAAAAAATGAGCCAAGCCCATAGTATTCAATGCAAATTAAATGGACAATAACTCAAAGGATTATCATTGTTTAAAAAAAAAAACACATAATAAATCATTTTCTATCGTGGAAACCTACAAAAGTATAAACATTTTCAAAATATGTCTACTCCATTTTGAGATAATAATTTTGGACATTAGAACTGTACTACATATAACAGATTGTTGCCATACTTTAAATCACTTATATCAGACTTGTCATCATAAATGTATTGATCAGACAATCACTGAGAACTGGAGATAACAGTCACATTACAGATACCTGCTCTGAGTAAATGTGAAAATGTTCACTCCCACTTGATTGTACTTCTTCAATATTTTTTCAGTGTCTTCATCTGTGTTGAAAGAGTTCATGAGAACCAGGGGAACATCTGCTTTGTATTTCCTGTTTAATGTCTGAAAAAGAAAAAAGACCAGAAACTATATAACCCATAGAATCCTAGTGGACTTGATATATCTTAACGCTGCATACATGAAAATCAAGGCTATTGTCACGTTGTAGAGACTAATTAATGCATGATTGTTTCATCAATATCAAATTTGTCAACAAAAAATGATGGAGAAGATTTGCTCATTTTTACAAACCAATACATTTCAGCACAAATTTAAACTCCATCACTTATAAAAAATACACTAAATTTAAACAGATTTAATGTTAATTTAGAAAATAGAAAACATGAAATTTGTTCATAAAACAAGAATAAAACTCATATTAACCACAGACTGATCAATCAATATCAATCATGATCATCTTCAAATATCATATTTTTTTTCAAACATATCATGTTTAATACCTCTAACTGACAATAATAAATTGTCTATATTATCACAAAACTTGGTATAAATCAGTCGAGCATGACTTTGCATGAAGCTAATTCAGTCTTCAAGTAAAATATAATGATGCAATAAGTTTTTTCGTTGAAAAAGGTAACAATCAATCAACAGAATACAACGACAAAAACGTACCATTTCTAACATGTATTTATCTATTCCTTTAATTTTCCTACAAAAAGTAATGACAAATATCTTCCTTTCTACCTCTTAAAGCACATATTTATCCAAGTATATAACTGAAGCAAACTTGAATAATGATTCTAAAATCTGACATTGTCATGTGGCACACCGAATATTCCCAAAAACAAACCCCAAGGACATTACATTTACAGAATTTTCTTCAAATAGTCAAGTAATGCCTGAATGGGTTAACTGCATTACATTTATAGAATTTTCTTCAAATAGTCAAGTAATGCCTGAATTACTTAATGATACATTGGAAATATCTTAAAGGATTAGTAAAGAATTTACAGTGAATCTCATCTTTTCTAGTATATTTTTTTTTCAAAATTGTGGGGAGGAACATCAATTTTTGCAAAAAATACAGAGTATTCCAAATATCAAACACCCATGGGACTAGTAGAAATGTTTGGTTTTTGAAACTTTTTGGTTTTTAGAGGTTTCGTATTAAGAACAAGGGCATAGTGCCCATTACACACAATACGCATGTGCATACAAATAAATCCCCAACCTAAGTTGTAAAATCTGTCCCATACACCCCCCATCGACACATTGTGCTTTACTGTGCATATACACATTCCTGTCAACCAGGTCAGAGAGTCTAGATTGTATCTGGTTAGACAATCTGGTTAAACAGGTCAGAGAGTCTTTATTGTATCTGGTTAGACAATCTGATTAACCAGGTCAGTGTGAGGATTGTATCTGGTTGGTCAATCTGGTTAATCAGGTCAGTAAGTTTGAATTGTATCTGATTTAGCAGATCTGGTTAACCAGGTCAGAAAGTCAGGATTGTATCTGGTTAGTCAATTTGGTTAACCAGGTCAGACAATCTAGATTGCATCTGGTTAGTCAATCTGGTTAACCAGGTCAGTAAGTCTGAATTGTATCTGGTTAGTCAATCTGGTTAACCAGGTCAGTAAGTCTAGACTGTATCTGGTCAGTCAATCTGGTTAACCAGGTCAGTAAGTCTAGACTGTATCTGGTTAGTCAATCGGGTTAACCAGGTCAGTAAGTCTAGACTGTATCTGGTTAGTCAATCGGGTTAACCAGGTCAGTAAGTCTAGACTGTATCTGGTTAGTCAATCGGGTTAACCAGGTCAGTAAGTCTAGACTGTATCTGGTTAGTCAATCTGGTTAACCAGGTCAGTAAATCTAGATTGTATCTGGTTAGTCAATCTGGTTAACCAGGTCAGTAAGTCTAGATTGTATCTGGTTAGTCAATCTGGTTAACCAGGTCAGTAAGTCTGGATTGTATCTGGTTAGTCAATCTGGTTAACCAGGTCAGAGAGTCAAGATTGTATCTGGTTAGACAATCTGGTTAACCAGGTCAGAGAGTCTGGATTGTATCTGGCTAGACAATCTGGTTAACCAGGTCAGTTAGTCTGGATTGTATCTGCTTAGTCAATCTTTTTAACCAGGTCAGACAGTCTAGATTGTATCTGGTTAGTCAATCTGGTTAACCAGGTCAGTTAGTCTGGATTGTATCTGGCTAGACAATCTGGTTAACCAGGTCAGTTAGTCTGGATTGTATCTGGCTAGACAATCTGGTTAACCAGGTCAGTTAGTCTGGATTGTATCTGCTTAGTCAATCTTTTTAACCAGGTCAGACAGTCTAGATTGTATCTGGTTAGTCAATCTGGTTAACTAGGTCAGATGCCGGATGTTGTCTGGATTACTAAGGTTTTACTGCAGAGTTTGTATCTATTCTTATCCACAGTCTAATCCTCCCAGTAACAATAACAATCAATTATAATGACAGATAGACCAATTACTGTGCAAGTTTATACATAGAATGTCATATCATGATGGATATGTTAGGTAATTAAACCAACATCAGCTCAATGGGAATATTCCTATTAAATATAATAAACTAAAGACTATTAAGTGCTTTAAAATTTACAAACATTGTCATATTCAGACTGTTGTAAGCATGGGTCAAAATAACATTTCCCCAGTGAAACATTGTGTAGGGTAGAAACATAAGATTTTAAAGGAGCTGTACTATCTAGATAGAGGATAAAGTAGAAATGTGATTTCACTATTATAACACTCAATTAAGACTTTAGAGTTTAGCAGAGACCCAAATAAACAGAGACGTTCAGCATTTACCCTAGTAGACTAGAATGAATTAGGACACAATGCTTATCGTTTTAGTCTGTAAATATTTGAAGCCATTCAATGATTCAAATGAATGTGAGTGGTCTTCTATAAACAGACCATTAAGTTACATCAGACACATGTGGTAATTGTGATGCAGCTAATCCATGTAGAAATGATAAAAAGAGAATTATTGCTGGCATAACTGTGTGATATTTCTTTCTGAAATTCAAATCACTCAAAACTATCTGTCTGAAATTTTCAGTCACCATTCAAATCACTCCAAAAAACATTGTGTATGATTTTCTTTCATTTGTATTCTGTATATGTACTGAACCTTTGTGAGTTATTATTGACCAGCATGACTGTGAGCAGCACTCACATGTGTATACGTATACCAACCTCAATCTGCTGGACATTAAGATCAAGGAACGTGAGCTCGTTGCGGACACAGATCACAGACTTTGGTCCTTTACATCCCATACTTGTACCTAAACCACCATTTAACTTCACCACAACTAGCTTATCCAATAAGGACTTCACTTCCTCCGGCTTGGGCATTTGTAAAGCCTGGTAATTCTTGATCTATAAAAATCATAAATCAAACTTTATCCATTTCAGACAGTTAATGATATGTTCAAAAGATAAATAAAATGATAATTAATAATGATAGGGCAAAACAAGTACATAAAAGACTATGTGTATAGTACTCTAACACACGCACGCACCCACACCTACACCCACACCTACTACACCTATATACATGAATCATACAGGAAAACCTCACAATGAGACAAACTTAAAATTATGACCACTTTTTTCTCCAGACCTGAATTTCTTGCATTAGCCCCAGAGTGAGTTCATAGCAGTAAATTTAGCATCCAATGGTAAGACATTAAGTTCACCATCATAAATTCATGGAGAAAATAGAGAAAAAGACAGTGTACTCTATACATGCATATTGAAGTTTAATCTTTGAAACCATTAAAAAATATTTAAAAGAAAATTATACAATTTATATAAATTGCTCATAATTTCATTGAGTACAAAGAGAGAGTGTGATCATTAAACTAGATTGATGTTTACATTGTTTGTTTTCAGTTGATTCTGAACTTTATTCACAAACTGTTGCTAAGTAATGATCAAAATGTTCAGTAGACAGAAAAGCCACAAATTTCTCTTAACTCTAAACATAATCCTATTGATCTATGACAAAACACATACAGCATAAGTTTAATTAGAAGTCAATACATCTTAATTACACTGTAAACATCTGTGATGATACTGCTTGTAAGTGAGCAGTGTATATCTGAATATATAAATACAAAAGGAAATGAAGCAGATTGTGACATGTATGTGGTAAAAAAAAGCAATTTCAATGAAAATCAACAACGTCTTTATTCATTCCAGACCGATTTTCCAGCATAATCATTTCAGGGGGAATAACTATGGATTTAGAATTCAAGGGAGATAATCAACTAACAAAACAACATTTTTCAGACAGCTAAGTGGTGAGTATTACTTTCCATACAACAGAAAGAATAGTTAAAATTTAAATGTTTTGTATAATTAAAATATAGGCAGGTAAAACGCTTTTCGAACTTACAGCTTCATTAGGTAGTAGTTTAATTTTTTCCCAGTCCACCGAGGGTCCTGTTTCAGTCAAATATCGGTTAAATAACTGCTCAAAGCCATCGAAATCTTGTTGTATATGCTGAAATATATCCACAATAAAAATAAACTGACTAACTTTCAAGCATATCTAAGACAAGAATAGAAAAAGCTGCCAGTGGAACAACAATCAAGATAAACCCCTAGAAAATAACAAGTCAACTATTTCTACCACAGACTGTAAACCTGGATAATATGTAGCCATTAGAGTATAATAATGGGGAAAATGTTTAAACAGTATTCCATGAAATTAGCAGTGTTCCCACTCAAGTAAAATCTTACGTAAATTGCCCAAAAATATCAGAACTCATGCAACACATTTTGAACTGGTGTGAGATCACACGCATGTAAATAACGTTTCTTGTTAGTATGAAACGATTGTATAAAAAACATTGAAATCTAAATGCATTGTCTGTACAATGGCGCAGCTTACGCTATTGAGTTTCAGGTTTAAAACTAAGAAACTCTGACATTTTTTTTAGTCTTCATTCAAGCTTTTCCATTCCACAAACCATCATCTGCTAATGATGGCCTTAACTTTTATATGTAATCCTCCTACCTCCCTATTGCCCATAGCAGTGTTGACTATTTTCTGCAGCTCCTTATTCATGGCTGTCTTTGCATCCAGTCTCATCTTTTCCTTGAACTCTACATCACTCGAGGTCCTTCTGTGTCCCTTCACAAATGCAGTCTAGAAAAAACAAGGAATACATAAATTAGTAAAACAACAGAAAAAAAGCTTTAAGAGAAAAGTCTGTGACTTCAACCTGTCATTTAACAACTCGAACAAATAAAAAATCACAAACTGTGACCAGCACAAAATTATGCATTTTTTACCGAAGCACACATTAAATAAATAAATTTTATACATCAAAACCAATTTCAAAAGCTTAATTTAGTTTAAACTATACTAATTTATTTTAGCTTGGTTGTGAAACAAGCAATTTTGCTTTTAATAACCCCACTCAAGTCTGCTTTCTGGACACTACAACCGTACTGCGTCCGAAAAATGTGATTGTGAAGTTCATGAATGAAACCCGTTGAAGCCGGGATTCGAACTCACGACCTTCCGATCAGAGGGCTTTGCACACAGTAAGACAATCACAGAAGTAACAGCTGTGTTGTAGCACTTTGATAGATAAGTAATCATAACAACCACTGTCAATATCATGGTTTATCAGTTAATTGTTGGATTCATCCAACTCTACAGGTATAACAGTGGGGAACCAAATATAAGGAAAATTTCTGAAGACTCAATTTATTTATCAAACAACAGAAATACTCTCAAGGTTTTGTCATGCAATGTTTCAATTAAGCTTATGTGCTATTGTTTTAATCAGAATACATTAATTAGCAATATGTAAAAGTATGTTAGGTTTGGTAATTAAATAGTATGTTTAATCAGCATGCATTACTTTAGAAGTGTCAAAGGTCTAAAAACACAATGACAAAGGT
Organism: Lutraria rhynchaena; assembly: GCA_008271625.1. Classification (NCBI taxonomy): domain Eukaryota; kingdom Metazoa; phylum Mollusca; class Bivalvia; order Venerida; family Mactridae; genus Lutraria; species Lutraria rhynchaena. Next base: position 1,386,589 of record VIBL01000086.1, read on the forward strand.
CATGGAGGGCTGTTTCTATTAAAACAGTGCATCGTGATATTTACTGTACAATAGTCAACACAAAACACAGTACCTTTCATATTAGTGATACTGTGATAAAATATGGTATCCCAAGTACCTTACTAAAAGTAAGGTACTTACTAAAACTAGTTTACTTAGAAGTTACAATCAAACATTCAATTGACCACAATCAAAATAACTAATTACAAAACCCTGTAAAAACAAGACAATGTTATCTAAGATATGCATATTATCAACAGTTATTAATTTGGTAACAAACAAATGCCATAAAAATATTGCAATTAAATACAATAAAAATCGTTTATATAGATATAATTTTACATATGACAGAAATTAATTAATTGGCAACCTGCCACCAAAATATATGATTAACAAAATAACTTACATATCCAGTGGATAATCCATTTGTTAACATTTTTTTTATTTCAAAATGATTTCGAATACCTCACAAAATAATTAAAATATCAATTTTGATAACAACATCCAAAATTGTTGGCAGCAGGAATCAATAGAGGAGAATGTTTCTCAGTCTAAAATTTCAGATTAAAAACAAGTATTTTCAAAGGAGACCAATGTGTCTTAGATAACAAAATAATGATATCTTTTAGAAAAAGTAAAGTAATTTAACACTTCAGAATTGTACAATGATGGAAGTGAATTCACATTTAAGACTATCTTATAACAACATACATATATCATCAGTAATATGTGTTTATTACTTATTACGAAGAAAAAGATTGGATGTTAAGAGCACTGTTCCAACAAGCTGTTGTATGGGAGTAAGCCGAAGGTAATTAGAGCTTTTTATCAATGTGCCATACAAACTTTAAATATCAGTACTAGTAATATCATACCTTTCAAGGAATTTCTGTATGAGAGCTTGTGTGCCAAAATTTTAGTAAGATCAACTCCAACACAAACTATATACAAGTCACAAAACATATGAAAACTTACATAATTCTATTGAAACAATACTGAGCATAAAATCTGGAAGTGTTATCAACGTAAGAAGATTACAACAAGAATATCTCCAACCCAGATGTCGCACTATACAAGTATAGCTAATCATAATTATATATAAATATTTATGGTATTGTGACATCTTGCAAATTCTATAGTTTGCTTTTATTCATTTATTGCTTTTTTGCATACCAGCTACGTCAGTACATTAAGATGTTGGAGTCATTTATCTCAACTGGACAATGTTATCTTTTAAAGCTTTACTGTACTAAAACCTAAAATGGACAATTTGAATAAATCTTACATCAATGGGATGTCAAACAAAAACCTACATCATACCAAAAATGAAATTTCATTGAAAAATAAGCCATCTTTAAAGCATTTTTCTAACAATAAAGCTGGAAATTAATGATGAGGGCTATGAAAAAAGACATTTAAAATTGTCACATCATTTTTTTACATCATGGAATGACTGTGACAGTAAAAATGTTACACAAACAGTTAAATACTTTAACCTTCTCAGTGTTACTTAAGTGATTTATGGTTTAAAGGTTATAACTTATGTAAACAGAGGGAAACTTCCAGGTATCCTATTTATTATTGTTATATAGAGAATATATGTGAGGTGTGTAATATATGTGAGATATGAAATGTATGTGAGATATGGAATATATGTGAGATAAGGAATATATGTGAGATATGGAATATATGTGAGATATGAGATGTATGGAATACTCATATATGTGAGATAGAGAATAATGTGAGATATGGAATATGTGTGATGTGGAATATAAGTTAGACATGGAATATATGCGAGATAGAGAATTAAGTGACGTATGAAATATGTGTGAGATAGAGAATTCTGTGAGATATGGAATATATGTCAGTTATGAAATGTATGGAATATGTGAGATGTGGAATATATGTTAGATGTGGAATGTGTGAGATGTGGAATATATGTTAGATGTGAAATGTGTAAGATATGGAATATATGTCAGATACGAAATGTATAGAATATATGTGAGATGTGGAATACAATATAACTGTTATATATATATCGATATGACCAGCACTAGACTTATCTCAAGGAGATCTTGAATTTCTGTCAGTTGTTGTTTTTAGTTGCATATAAATTTCCATGTTTATTATGAGCATTGTTATCTCATTATCTCTAGCACAAATTCTGGTCCCTTGACGTATTTTTAAGCATTAATTACCTTGATCAACTTGAGGGGTGTCATTTTGGATATCATTCGCACTTGCACGTCGGCGATCACCATGTTTTCTACACATCATTTAAGTTACACAATAAAAGAGCAAATCTTCATCGAGAACTTTGTTTTTCACATGTCATTAAAGATATACAATAAAAGATCAAATCTTAATTGTGTACTTTGTATTTCACACACTGTGACAATCAAACACGTATTTATTTGTTGCAAGTTTGCAGTGAAATTTTAAGATCATAGACTAATGTTTTAAAAGTTAATAATTATTGGCTCTGCTAATGAAATGGATTTGTGTATTTGTTAGTTTTTGTGATGATTGCTGCTTTTTATGATATGTTATCATGCAAATAATAAAGTCTGAATGTCATAGATAACGAAGTTTTACTATATATGTGAAATGCAGAATATATGTGAGATGTGAATATATGTAAGATATGAAATATATGTGTGATAAAGAATACATGGAGATATGGAATATATGTGAGATAAGAATATATGTGAGATATGAAATACATGTGAAATGCGGAATATATGTGAGATGTGGAATATATGCAAGATGTGGAATATAAGTGAGATGTGGAATATATGTGATATGTGGAATATATGTGGGATGCAGAATATATGTGAGATATGGAATATATGTGATAGTGAGTATCAATGTTAAAGGAGATTATAAAACATATAAGATATAAGATAGAGAATTTAAATGACATAGAAGATACACTTCAGAAAAAGGATAAATATTTGTCAAGTAGAGAATACATGTGTTCGTCATAAATTCCGACTATATTCATCAAAATTTCTAATTTTCCAGCACAAATGCATTTACATCTTTTATTGTAAACATCCAATACACCAAGAAATGCAAGAATTTTCCATTATTAGTTTTCTATACATAAAGCATGACATCACAGTATAAATGATTCATTGATCAGTTAATATCACACCTTACCTAAAGAAAACAGCAGTACGTTAAGATTTATTATACCACAGTCAATTATCAACATGATAGTAATGAGTAATGTTGTACATAAATGAAATACTTATAAGCACTCAGTTGAATGTCCTAGAATGCATCAATATAAAACTATGCCAGAACTTGATGCCTAGAAAAGACACCACTCACTCTATTTGCAACATTGATTCTTCAAAATCCACTATCTTTGAACAAAGCCAGCATTTAAACACATGCAATTTGAGACAGATCCTGTTATTCAAGCAAATTACGTACACAATATGTATAAATACAAAATAAATGTATCACTCACATTTAAATGAAAAGTTTTGAATCCATTGTAATGCATTTTGAATCAATCAAACTTTGTGCACAATCTCCTTTAGCTTATGTACCAAACAATCAAATTATTTATGTTGTATCATTTTCCACATTAATTGTTTCACAGTATAACTGATGCATTTTTCCCTAAAGATATGACACTGTGGTTAGGAAACACCCAGTTTCGTGTGTTTTCATAAAGCACTCAATCAATTATTCTTTGATTTAAAGCTTTAAATTATTAACTACATCTTTTCCAAATCCATGCATTATAATTTTTAGATTTCAGGTATCTTAATGATAAATTAAGGTCAATAAATACAAAAGGCAGATAATTATCATACACGGTATTTATTCAAAATGAACATATTCACATCATATTGAACTAATATATCTCCAGCCACAGAGGTGTGATTATGCAGCCATGAGAAATGAGAGGAAAAACTTGCTTCAACCATGAGCAATCAAGTAAGATGCTACAATGAGGAATAATTTGCATAGGGCAATTATGATGAAAAAAGCACAATTAAACGAAATGCATAAATTGAATAAACCACAAAAGTTATGAAACAATTATATAAAAAAAACTATTGAAGTAGAAGCAGTGAAATCCGTTTCCATGACAATGTGAGAACATTTAGGGCATCTCACACTTTGTGACCCACTATCTCGACAAATAGACCAAGTCCTGGGCACTTGCAAACTTATTTAATCTATTTTGATTAATTAAGCAAATGTGACTAGCCCCAAATTTTATCTAATAACAGGAACTAAATGCATCATGCATCAGTGCCAACAAAGGCAACAATTTATATATGTTTCTAATCAGGAAAAACTGAAATCTCTGCTTTCAGATTGTTCAATTTTTTCACTGAGATACATGAAGTTAACTTATCAGCCAATCAGAGACATCTATAATACAGTACTTGACCATTCCATCAGTGCTATGCAACTCATGGAATGATTATCAAAATTAATGTTCGAGGTATATGTTGTTGTTATAAAGGGAAGTAATAACAGCACAAGTTTGAGAGGTTAAAAAAACTAAGCCACATTCTCAAGTGTACAGAAAGCCTGACAAGATCAAAATGTCTCACAGAAAGCTTCGCAATCTGCTTTACAAAATCCTGTGCATAAACACATCAGACACATAAACATTTAACAACATTTCATCAATACATAACAGGATTAAAAATCAATGAAAAAAATGTCCAAATATTAATTAACATACCTTCAGGCTAAATGTCCCATAAGCACTTCCATAGTCCTTACGCAATGTCTCATTTACGTGAATTTAAGACACTGTTTTAAATATGTAGTGCAAAATAAAACCTATATACAATAAAATGTCGAAAATTTGAACAGCTGTTGTAGTTAAGAATGCAACTCCATACATGCATGTAGCTTAATATGTTAATTAATACAACTATGCTGCAATGATGAAGACGTTAGCCCTATTCCTGCATCAGTTGATTGCTGACAGGCTAAAGATGAAGTATGTTTTATTGGATTGTTTTTGTGTATATTTTAAACTAATTATCGAAAGTTTTCAGTTACACTAAGTAATCCTAACCAGTGCACAACAAGACTTACTGAAAGTCACATGGACCAAAAAACACATTATCATATCTTAAGCCTAAATTCACCAACAAATGCCATCCCATACTACATACTAGTAGGCTGTCCCTAGATCTACCAGTTTCAATAATTTCAGTCAGATTATAAAATGTGGACTGACAACCAAACCAGTACTCCCAAGTTACCACCAAGTATCAACTGGTTCCCCCTCATCTCATGAACTAGCTGCCTGTATGTCATATTATGTGTAGGTCAAGAGTAACTCCAGTTCAGATAAAAAGGTTATCATTTGCATTAAAATTTATTTCCAGAGGACAAACTACAGAATAGTTTTCAAAAGTGAATTCAAAAATAACACAGTCAATTATGAAGCTGATTTTAAAAGGGACTATACTTTGTATACACTTATTACACTCATACTTCTTTTTCAAACATACAAAGAGTTGGGGAGTACATCATTTATGTAAAGTTGCATCAAAAACTTTTTAGATGATATTTAGATAAACAGTCACCTAAAAACTGGTTATATTACATCAGCTGTTACTGCCCTTTACATGTTGGAGGAGTATCTTATATGAAATAACTCATTTCCTTGAATTACATGTTTTCTATTTTCAAAGTACAACAGAAACACTTAGTAAACATAAAGACAGACATGCAGAGTTACTTCCCTTTAACACAGTGATTTCAAGAATTTCATCAAGTTCATTAATTATACTGTTAAATGCTATCAGTGTCAGTCTCTAATTACATAATTTCCATCTGTAAGGGAGGGGGACATATTACTTATTTTCTGCAGGTAAGTCATGATATTTCCTTTCCTCACAAATTAATTATTTGTGTATCATATAAACGAGAAATCAAAACTATGTTGAACTTCATTTGTACATTAAAATCCCATAAAAATGATAAAAAGGTGCTAGTATAATACACAAAATAGCAAATACTTACACCTAAATGTAAGAATTCCATTTCATCTGTGATTATGAATACAATATTGCTCTAACAGCACTTCAAACAAATATACGTGGGACAGTTGTTTTGTCATCAAAAAATAAGATTATGCGAATCATTGTGACCTAAATGTGCACAATAAATAAAACCACAGGCCACTTAATTACAACTTTCAATTACTAGGTAGATCTCATCTGTGCTCCAGGCAAATAACTGCAAACATTGCATCATGTCTGTCCACTTCATAAAAAAATATTATAACAGGCATAAACAAGAGGGCCATGATGACCTTGCATTGCACTCCAGAATAAATGCAAGTTAACTCATTACAAAAAGGTAATAAAGGTACACTTCTGGGCAGATAAGGAGGAACAGTAACAAACTTAATAAAGACCATCAAACGATACAACAATGGAATAATGGTGATGGCTAGAGAATGCAACAGACCAGATTTGGTGATGATGTTTTATGACAAAAAAAAGCATTTTAATGTGTTTCTACTTTTAGCTCTGGTGGCCCCTAAAAGGGGCCAGTCAAATTTATTTAAGCAAACTTGACAAAAGACCATCTTAGGATGCTACAAACCAAATTTAGTGATGGTCCATCCATTGATTCAAGAGAAGACATTTAAAGATATTTCTATTTTTAGCTCTAGCGGCCCCAAAAGGGGCCAGCCATTTTCATTTGAGAAATTCTGATGGAAAACTATCTAAGAATGCTACAAACCATATCAGGTGATGATCCATCCATTGGTTCATGAGAAAAAACGTGTTTAAAATAGTTCTGTTTTTAGCTCTGGTGACCCCCATAGGGGTTAACTGGTAGAATATGAGCAAATTGCAATTAAAATGTAAAAAAAAATCTACACAACAAATTTAAAGTAAATCTGACCAGTAGTTTCAGAGAAGACCATTGTTGATGCCAGACACCAGAGCATCCTCCTACCCAACATTAAAAAACAACAAAACAGAACTCAGATCATATACATGATATTCAACAAAATGTTACAAACTCAGGTGCATTTTAATCATGCTGATTAATCAACTTTTGCAGATTTGCAGACATAGCAAGTAATGAGCAAAAATGAAGTCATCATTAGAAAGAAACATTACAGCCATGGTGAAGTAGATTAATCTCTTTTTGCTTCAAACACAAATTAATTACCGCAGAAAATTTTTACATGCATACATTTTATGATGCATTATAATAGCTAGACAAATATATTAACCTGATAATTAACCAATGTCATCCAGATAGAAATTAATTCTACACTAAACTTACAGTTTAATGTTTTTATGATTTACTAAAGAATTAAGGAGAAACAAACAATAAAAATACAACAATGCATGACTAAATTCATTTAATGGAGTGCCAAAAATGGGACATGCTAAGTAATTCGCTTATTCATGTATTTAATGTGAACTAAATCCATCATAACTTTACTTGCCTTAGGACTCAAACTTTTCAAACAACTTAAAAAAACTAAAGGGGACCTCAGTGGTCCAGTTGTTATGTTCTCAGATTAGAAATTACTAATGCACACTCAGGGCTCAACACTAATGGTTGTCCGATTGACCGGAACAAGTATAAGTTGACTTCGGACAAGTGAATATTCCAATCAGTTACCCGATCAAGCAAGAAGAAAATTTCTCCAGCGAATCATATTTCATCAAATCTTTTGTCAAGAAACATCTATTAATGAGCATCAAATCATAAAACCATTTCATGGTCTCGATACTATTATCTGATGCAAGAATGAAAACAAAAATAATTTCATGTCATCTGTTGATGTTTATAGAGACACCATGCTTTCTAGAACCTGTGTGCTATTTTTAGCACAATATGAAATTCTCATGTTATTGTTATACGAAAAGGCCACTTCGCTCGAAAAGATCACAAAATGTCCAATTTATTTGTTTGCGGCTTTTCATTGAAGATAAATGAAGATAAATCATGAGGTAAAGGCTAAAGCCCAGTTATGTCATGTGGTCCAGACAAGTTTAAATTTGGTCAGGGCAATTTTGGTCAGGGTGAATTTTCTAAGCACTTGTCTAGCAGGACAAGTTAGCTTAAAAGCTAATGTAGAGTCCTGTCACTACTGTGAGTTCAAATCCCGCCCTTGTCCGTCCGATTGTCTTGTCTGCCTGTCGTGCTTGTCTTGTCTTGTCCGTATTGTCTTGTCTATATTGTTTTGTCCGTCTCGTCTTGTCTGTCTTGTCTGACAGAAAGACAAGACAGACAAACAAATAAGGATACAAACTGTCTCCCTATGCAGGTATAAGAAATTGCAGTAAATATAAAAACCATTAAGAAAAAATACTCTTAAAGTTAACCAGGTGTGACGATAGTAATGACTATCATCTGAAATTTATTGTTTTCAACACATTCTCTGATGTAAGTACAAATACATCTAACAAGCTACAAAGCATTGATAAATGAATTAAATAAACACTACTATAGTAAGCTGTGATTCATGTGCAACAGTCAGAGAATATGTCAGTCATCAAAATTATTAAGGCAAGATTTTGAAAGTAAAAAAACAAATGTTGCATGAAATAGTAACTTTCATCCAATACTTGAACCACAAGAATACATGCAAATAAAGAAAATAACAGTTAGTTCTGATTATGTCACAGAAAACTTAAGCAATCTCAGAATATCAATACAGTAGTCGCGGTATTTAATAATGTATCACTTAATACATATTGAACATATCTAATCAAGGAGACAATTTACATTAAGCTATATTACCGAGGCTGTCCTGTTTACATCAAAGGACATTCAACTTGATGAAAATAAATCGCAACCTATTGTAAATAAGACAAACAACAACGAAATATAAAATAAATCAAACTAAGGGATAAAACAATGCATAAATGAAAAGCATCTGTTAAGTTCACATATTATAATTATGTTCAAAGGGAGACTACCACCAGTGTATGCTCAATCCAATGATTTCATTGATAAAATGGTTTTATTCATGAAAAAATCACCTATATTCAATATGACAATCATAAGATATTAGTTAACATTAAATATAAATAAAAAAGCATTGATTGATTACATCATTAATACATGTTATGATTTTACATTTAAGAGAATTCTGTGACCCATCATTTTGCATATTGTTAATTTTCATCAGATTTGTTGTGTTATGATTCTAGTACAGCAGTTCATTAAATAAAAGACTATTATGTACCTATTCATACAAAACCTTTCAACCAATAGATAACAAATGTTAGGTTTGCAAAATTGTTAAAGATTTCTTTTGTTGCATCATTATTCATGAATCTGTTGAATAAAGCATACTAGTACAGTCACATACAGGAGCATACAATCCCAAATAATGTCTGAAGATCATCAGAGTGGGGGGCTACATTATTGTCCATAGATGTCATTCAAAAAATACAACTAGAACCAAAACACTGTCAAAATTTGTTTAGTTTTAACTATAAAAAACAGGTTTTCATTAAATTTTAATTGCATGGCATAATAATAACAGTTTTAAGTCAATAATATCGGATTATTAGACAAAATAACGATATATATATAATTGTCATATATTCAATGCCTCAACAAGACTAAATTGACAAACAGCGAAACATCGACTCATTGTCCGAATATATCTTATCCGATTATAACGCTACTACAGTGACAGTTTGTCATATTGAGATAATGCAATGGCTTATCTGAATGCAAAACTTACCGATGACGCCATATTTCCACAAAAATTATCGTCAACAAATATGCAGGGGGAAAATAGCAGACTTAGAATCACTAACAGCTCCAAAAAAGATGTCAATGTCAAATTCATACGTCGTTGTTGAAAAAACGATTAGCTTGACCTTGACCGACCAACTTGTGAGACCGTAACTTATCGTCTTAGGGCAAGTTCTCTTCCATCAGCCATGTAGAATTTTTTTGCACTCGTGTGGCTCGCGAATTTCGGTTAGTAACTAGATACGTGTCTATTCAAAGACACGTGTGCTTGAAATGAATTCGATTTGGCTTGGGATAATTATTAAACACTGTTCATAATTATCTATAAAACTCTTGGGTCAAAATATACTTGGGACCTAGTTCAGCTTATTAATTCGGCTTTTCGGTTTAGCAATTTCATAAATGAATTCTGGCAGCCGGACGGGGCCAAATAAAAATGTCTCGTTGTCATAAACGCTCTAATTAAATGGACTACGAATTTTTTTAACCTCCATTGTTTCTATTCTATATTCAATAATTCTCTGAAAACTAGAATCCATAGAAAACCGGACTTTGGGCCCAGTCCGGAAAGGGTCCGGTTTCAGGGGTTATACTACATGCACTTAACTTGAGCATAAACACAACTTCGTAATGTATTCTCAAGGAAAATATTTTTATAAGCGAAAGCTGGGACCAATATACACATGTGTATTTTGGTCCCAGGTGAAAGATTCCTCTTTTCGCATCTTTCTTATATTCCAGGATCAGCAGAAAAAATAGGCTCGATCGAATTGCGGAAACCAGGACTTTAAAGCCTCGTGTAGATTTCTGTTTATTTGTATTCAGAGCCTAAAACTCATATTTTTTTCTATCTACTGGGACCAATGTGTATATTGGTCCCAGCTATCTATAATAAATGATAGAATCTAATAATCAGTGTCATTTTTCAATTCACATAAATCAATGTGTGTTGATAACACAGACAATGAGAAATAAATTTACCTGTATATATCCTTATATTCACAAAATATGGTCCTTCCACCACGTGTCGAATGATTAGTCTCACTAAGTCATATTATAGCTGAGTGTGAGAAGGCTCATGGTAAAATAATTGGCGTCTTTTTTAAATTTTTGCGTTCGAGACTTTGATAACCTGTTAGTGATGGTCAATGTAATATTAAAACTCACTTGTCCATTTACGTTTGATTTAGTCAGTATAGATGCGCAAATACACTATGAAATATAATTTATTTTTGCGCGCTCAGCATGCTAAAAAGATTCGTGTATTTTGCCGATTGTCTGATCATTTTGTCACTTAATTATTGCACAAAATAGATGTAGTTGCTTTTATCACTTTCTTGTAAAGGCTTAGTCTTACGGATGGTTCACTTTCAAAAGTGTTGAAAACATAAACAACGTAAAAAAACATCAGAAGTGGGTGTGTTTAAACACCACGACAAACATGTATGTCACGTATCAACATCGTTTTTAACCACCGACTTGACTATCCTTATCACTACTGATTGGTTAAGATATTGTTAACACCACGTATCGCATTTTAATATTTATTTACAACGTGGTAGTAAAAATATATCTTGATCAATCAGCTATGATTGTAATAATGTGGTAGAATTATGTTTCCCCCAACCTCAGAAATCGGACCGCTTCAGGACTGGGACAAAGGTTGGGTTTTTGTGAGAATTACGGTTTTCAGAGAACTATTGATTAAAGACGAGAAAAAACATGGGACTTGAAAAGTGTCCAAATTTCAGAGAAGTCCGGTTTTCTGGGAGTTCTGTTTTCAGGGCGTTTACTGAACTCGTTATATTTATATTATTGCTTATATAAACATTTAAACATATTTATATTATTGCTTATATTTCTTGCTTTATAATGCCATCACGACCATAGACACTAACTGATATTAAATATTGAAGAGACATTATAATACACTATATCGGTGACTTTCAGTATTCTGTTAGATTATATGTACATGTATTTAATTTATTCATAATTAATACATTATCCATCAAATGTGATTAATTCAACATTTGTATTTTGTTGCTGTTCAAACACAAACATCGAACCATATATACATATTATTGTTATTGAGGAAAGAGGCTACATATACGAATTCTGTTAAATAATAGTTTTCATACAATCTAACAAACTTCCCCATCCCCAAAAAGTGGTTAACAGGAGGTAAGCATAATTAAAATTAAATATACAAAATTAGTTTTACTTTTCCTATATTAAAATGGCAAAAACTGTAACAAAAATACAATGACAGATTTAAAAAAAACCTCATACATGTACTTACTTCTCTCCATCCAAACTGCTGACCATTTACATATCTTATTGTATCATTCATATTCACGTAGGATACCTCATACACATAACAAATGAAGCAATGTATTGTACACATAATAGCACGTGTTACATTCGGTATTTTTCGGTCATATTCCTCGACAACATTTACATATTGTACAAATTAATCAAGGGATTTAATTTAGTTTTCTGTAAACTCATAATAAATTTGAAATACTGAATTATCATCATTTTATATAATTTTAATTTTAATATTTCGCTTTTATATTTCTATGTTGTCATCATTGATGATAGAAAAGATACACGGGAACGCCCTTATTTATATGTTCAAATAGAAAATTTATATATATTTATTTTTACATTTGTCGAGGTATTTATATTGTGAGAGATGACAGTCATAGCGTAAAATGTTCATACACATAGTACAACACATTGCTCACCTGCTACATTTGGATATAAGATTGTGTTGATTTAAACTTTATTTCAAGCAATGAGCAAAACAAAGAATTGATAAGATTGTGTTAAAACGCATTATTCAAACAAGTACAGGAATAGAATTTTCATCTAAGACAGGGATTTACGAAGACTGTGCGACTATTATTTGATATTAATCATAATTTTACAATATATTTAAAGTTTGGAATTACATGCTTTAATAAATAAATGCTATTTAGATGTTGAGGGTAAATTACATTATTTTCATTTTAAGATTTTTGTAGTTTGGTTTGATTATATTTTATCATATAATATCGATGTTTAACGTTTTAACTGTAGATGACCTCATTTTTGTTAGAAGCAACTGTTTAATGTGTACGTTTCTGTTTGCAGAATTTGTTAAGTAAAAAATCACGAAACTGTATTCTGGGGCGGTCGAAATAAAGTTATACACACCTTCTTGACAAACGTTTTTCATTTTATCCGTGATATGAATTCAGTTTCTCAATGTGTGCCATGAACAACATTCAATATTCGTTCACAGAATAAAATAATCATATATATCACAAATTGGAAGCCTCAACGTCGTAAATGTATGAACGGGTTCTGGGTGTTACACATTTTCCTTCAGAATTAATGCTCAGCATACATTAATTCATCCACATCACTTCACATATGTTATTGTCGACAATAAGAACATTTTAGTACATTAACCATTCGATATGTGTTATTTTCAAAATAATACGTACAGCATGCGGTTAGGATTTTCTAGAAAGAAATGATTCAACTATTTGCAGAACTACTTTTTGTGTAGTATTTTTAAGATGCTTCATTCATTGCATCGCAGTCCAATGTAGACATCAACAACGCGTTTATACGGTCAAGTTATGCATATCGACAGGAATTGATAAAGGTAACAAAGTACAACAATATTGATCATAAATGGGACCTGGGACCAATATGCAGTCAAACCTGTGAACAAAGACCACCCTTGGGAAAGACGAAATGTGACCTTTATTGACAAATGGTTTTTATTCGGAGATCAGCTTATTCAAAATAATCAGTGACCTTAACTCAGATTGTAGTTGTAGTTTCAACAGTGTATACAACAGCAAAGAACAAATTTCTTTTTTCTGTTATACGCCGTTATCCCTTTTTAAACAAATGTATTGTTTAAAGATATGATCTAAGATATAACAGTGCCCCCCATTACCTTGCCCAAATTTTAAGTGATGCGCCTCGGCGTGCCTCAGTGTAGCTATAGCGGTCCATAAGTTTAACAGCGGATATGGGCTGATGATTGGAAACAATTCACACAATTTGGAACAAATTTGTGAGAGAAAAATAAGAAAACAACAGCGAATATGGATTCATATCCGCGGATATGTAATAATATTTGATCGTTTCTTGACATACGGAAGTACTTTGAAATATTCTACACAAATTGCTTATTTTAGTACATTTGGTTAACAGAACTGTGTGCTTATTTAAGTAGAAATGGAACAATTTAGTCAATACATAAAAAGAGGAGAGAGAACATTATGACTCATAATAATAATGATAATAATAATAATAATTTTGTTCTCTTCCCAAATAATGCGCTTAAATGATACATGGAAATACTTAGCAAAGTCCTACACAATCCAGTATACATTTTGTATTTATTTTACAGACTGGTGTTAATATTTTTATAGAAAAAATGTAATTTGGTCAAATACATAAAAAGAAGAAAGAAAACAATATGGCCCATACCCGCGGATTTGAGCGGATATAAGTTTTCCGTGTGAACATATTTTATCGTTTCTATTCTCCTGTAATGCAGATGCATAAATGATACTTGCAAATACTTAGAAATGTTCTTCACAATGCAGATTTGTAACAGATTTGTTTTAATTTTTGAACGTTGATACTTAATGTCGTAAGTTTCTTGATCAAATGTGTGATGTTTTCTCACACACGCCGCATGTAATAATTTAGAGTACCATTTCGAAAACAGAACTAACTTGAATTTCCTGTATTGAAACGTATTTAGTCGTTTCATAAAATATGTATTTAATAATTAACTCATGATTTCAATTTTGGTAAAATATCATATCGCATAAATGTCTTGGTCTGGGTAAGTTGAACTACTTGCATTTTTCACCCCGCGAATACGGGCAAAATCTCTCATAAATCTGGTAAAATATACATGAAACTAAGTAGAATGAATCTAATTACAAAACTAAATGTTAAGTATAATAACTGGGACCAATACACACACGTGTATATTGGTCCCAGATAATAATAATCAATATCGTATACAGAGAAAATAAAAATCATATCCGGATATATCCGCGGATATGGCCCCGCTGTTAAATCTCTTACTGTGTCTCAACTGCGAGCCTCGAGCTCAGCCTTTCTCAACAGGGGAGATCACTGTGTAGTCACTTATACTAGACTGATACACGATCTCGTGACTATATACGTCACAGATATTGTGAAATTGTTTACAGTCGAGAGTTTATTGCAGTAAAGTGCTTCATATTCATATATAATTATATTGATTTCAACGCAAGCAAAGTAGACTGAATAATGGAAAAAGGTAATGATTTTGAAATTCTTCGTTTACATTGTAGGGTCTAGCCTCGGATATTGGTCAGCCAATTTTACTGACGCGTTTAGATACACTTTTTAAAGCGACTGTGCCGTGTCGAGATTTTCTTGGTTAATTTACGTTTGTTTATTGTACATAATTAATTGATGAATCCGTGTTTACGTGTTACATCAGATGAAAGACGTGGGTTTTCTCACACTGTTTGAAGCTTTAATTAATTCAATTTTGAAAATCAGTCTTATATCATGTAGATTCAATATTTAATTGTGAGTCTTTTTAATTTGTGGTTCTAGTGTCGGTAGATAGTGGAATCTATGTACATACATACATATACATTGTGTTATTTTTGTGTGTAAACAACTTAAATATAGTGACATAGACATGCGTGAGGGGGGTCATCATCTTCATGTTTTTTTTGTTAAAAGAATCACATGTATAGGCATAAAATCGTCTGCTCTTCTTTTTCCTGTTATGGAACGGAATCTCAGTGTTAAGATAAAATCGATATATTATAGAGCAGACTTTCTTATTTATCGATTTATACAAGTGATTATTAGTTTCATTTCTAGGTCAACAGATATTTACCTAGGCAATATGCTTGTCTATGTTCGGTCCACTGACTGTTTATAAGTTACTGGTGTTAATTACAACTTCAGTGATTGTTTTGGGGGAGGCTCTTTTGGGAAATGGTCCAATTGGGAAAAAATGCCAAAAGTTTGAAATTTTTAGGTTGGGAAGTGGGAAAAATGTCTCTATTTTTGATTGGGAAAGGTCTGTTTACCAAACCCAAACAAAGAACAAAAAAATTGCTGAACATATTCCACTGCATTCTTTGTTACAAATGTCGTCTGATTGCTTTATAGCTTAAGTTTTTTTTTGTCATGCTCCAAGGCCCAAATTGTAATTGATACCAAATTATTTGTTTTTTGTTCTATTTAACTGTCAGTCTGTTAGTTTGTATGACATATTTAAATGCCCACTCTAATTTCATATTCTCATTTATGATACACATTCAATTCATTCTAATTTTGTAGACTTCTCATTGGTATTAAAATTTTTCATAAATATTAAGAATGAAGCATTATTTTGAAGTTAGTTATATCTGTGATCTGAGAAACATTTATTTATGAAACTGATTGGTTAAAGTCTGAAGTGAATTCTTGAAAATTAAGTATGGTTAATATAATCTTTCAACAGAGGAACTGATTAAATGTGAAAGTAAAGATGTTGAGATTAAGTATTTAAATTCAGTATTGCTTGTCAGAGATGAGGATCTACCTTAATTCATTGATATATATGATCTATTTGCATGTACTATTTTACCGATGAAAGTTTTATTTACTATTTGGTTTCATATTATCGTACCTGTAAAATCATGTGTTCTATATCATAACATGTGTACATTGCGCCGAGATAATATTCAATATTGTAATATTATATCTGTAAAAATTCAACGATGTATTAAAAGCCTAGGTTTATATTCTATTCTAGCCCTGAGGTTATAAAATTTGAGAAATGACTCAAATCCCTCTAATTTAATTTTTGAAGTATAATGATTGAAAAGATATTGTTTGATGTTACCATATATTCAGATCTATTATACTAAAGGAACGTTGTCTCTCCTATATCATTATTGTTATTATCATAATAAGCTTAAAAATATTAAAGGACAAAATGTGAGATCAGGGTTCAAGGTTACAAAACTTGAGATCAAATTTCATATTTTGTCTTTCAATGTTTCTAACTTTATTATTACTAAACAATGAAGATTTCAATCCTATGTTATTCTATCAGCTAAAATGGTCTAAAAATGTATATAATCATTAAACTGCAATATCTTTAAAACCAGAATGCTAACTTACAAAATTGAGATTTGAAATCTGAAACTGTTCTCAAGTTTTATAACCTTGAGGCCAGAGTATGGAGATAGAATGTTAAGTTTAATAACCTTTGACCCTAAACAGTATAGTTATACATGTCCACTTCTTGGCTTCCAGATCTTTTGACAGCCTACATGCCTGTTTATAATTATATTATGTTCAGTGAATTTCTACTGTGTGTTTGTGTATTTTTGTTGTGTCATGCCAGAATTTGAGTCTTAAGGACCATTTTGCTTTGATGTTAACATATCATGATGTAAATTCATGAATTATAACCACAGACTGTTTTTTTCTGTATAGATACCAGTCCTGTTAACTTTCACATTACATACTATTGGCAGGTCAGATTTAAGACTGGGTGGGGGGGGGTTCATTCAATTTCAATTTGCATGGATTCACTTATGAAAATGGCATTAATATCCTTATTTAATAAGCCCCTATCTGTTACTGAATGTTGCATATTTGTTTTAAATTTTTTTTTCATTGATTACATGTACTTCAGGTCAAAGTCCACCACCATCCTATCAGCAAGTTAGCCAAGGTCCAGAGTACCCTAATATGCAGTATCCACCACAGCAGGGTCAGTTTATAGGTCAGCCTCCTATGAACCAGTATGCACCTCAACCACAATTTGCAGGTCAACCACAAGTCTATGGTAATGTTGTGGTAAGTTTTACTCTTTGTTTTACCAAATATTCCCTATTAATTATCCCCGCCTAATGTTTACTCCTACCCACTTTGAAAAAAAAAATTAGATTGACTCAGAGTGTGTTAGTGTTTTAATAATCTATCAAATAATATTCAGTATGTTAGAAATTGTTTAATTGTTTGTTTTGTTTTTATGTGACTTGGTGTCACTGGGGTTCCAACAATTTTTTAGTTATATATGGCAACAGGTTCACCTAACCAGTTTTCCTGGACTGTGTACTAAACAGTACTAACTTACCCTTCCATAAGGAGCTGGCAAAGTCTCCATATATGGACGAAAATCAACATTTTTTCAAATTTTCATAGATGGGTATGACCTGCCACGGCCAGGATTCAAATCCGGATCTCCAGGTTACCTGTCCAGCACACTAACCACTAGACTACAGCCATGGCAAACAGATTAAAACAAGTTATCAGTATTTCTAACAACTGTTTAAAACAGATGCTCAACAACACAAAGATTTCTGTGAAATGTAATGTTCTGATGGGGGTATTTACTAGTGAAATTTTGGTATTTTAGACAAAAAAGCATCCGTAGACAAAGTCAGATACAAAATGTTTTATATTGGCGTTACAAAACATTTTCATCTATTTTTGTATGTGTTGAATTACAAATTATTTTGATGCATGTACAATTCAGGACATAACCAGCTTTGAGTGTATGTTATGCTCACAAGGTGGAGGGTGCAGGGCTCGAGGAATGTTTTCAAATTAAAATTTGTATCTAAAATGATGAGTTTTAAGGTGTATTTGAAAGCATTAGGGGCATGAATACAATTTATTTGAACCATACAATTCATTTTGCCTCATAATTTTATCTTTTCTTGTAGATTGCCTCTGAGTAGGTCTAATTTATGTCTAATTTAGGTCTAATTTATGTCTAATTTAGGTCTAACCCCCTCCCCCTTAGCTTTTGACTTAGATGCCATTTTTTGGCCATGTTTATATTTTCACTTTTCAAATTAATGTTATGCACAGGCATAAGTGCGTATCACTGGCTATGCCTCCTGCAATCCATTTTAAGTGAACATTTCCTGCATTGTGTATACTTCTTTTGTTAGAAATGCCGATTATAACTTTTTATCAGTAGGAAAATGTTATGTTTGAATATACTCTACATCATCCTGCATACTGAAGTAAGCAAAATTTCATGTTTTTTTGGTGAAATTTACTCTGTGTGCCTATTTTGATTAATTCATGTATGATTACTGATTATCTGTACATTACATGTAACCTGTCATACGTCATCCATTTCCTTATCTGTCATCTAAATGTTGTGAATGTCCTGTTGTAAAATGTGTACTACATGTAGTATATACCTCTTAGTATGGAGGTGACTTTCTCATGAGATGGTGATATTGTGTATCTAGACTTCATTAAAACTGTAACCGATGTGAATACTTTGTAATTACTTGTACTAAGTTACAGTCAGTAAATGTTTGGTCTGCTGTCTTCATCATAATTGTCCTACTTAGGTGTTTCATGGCAAAAAATGTCAGCTATGTTAGTCATTTGCCGTTTGATCATATAAGTTTTGAGAACTTATTTTTATTGTGCCCAATTCAAATGCTGAATACTTATTGTTCATTGACAGTCTTGTAAAGGTATATAGCATATTATACATTACAAAATAAGTGGTCATTATATCAAGGTACTTGTAATATTGAGGTGGTTGCTATTTAAGGTTTTACTGAAACATAATATATGTTGCCTGGTCTACAGTAAATAGCCAGCGTCTAAGTTAATGTTATAATTTATTGTCCTAGCCAATGTTATGATTTGTTATCTGTGTCAATGTTATAATTTATTAACTGTGTCAATGTTGTGTTATATTTATTAGCTAGTTTGTCTTGCTGGTTTTGTTACTTATATAATTATCATTGATTGTTTCAGGTGCAACAAGCTGGCCCCTATGCAGCTAATACTTACCAAGCCCCACCACATGACTACACAACACAAGCTTGGATTGCATGTTTATGTTGTTTCTGGCCTACAGGAATCCTGGCTATAATGAAAGCCTCTGAGGTACCTATAATTTTGTTTTACATGGTCAGTCATATCATCCTTAAACATTCTTGGTGAGCAGTTTATCATCTCCCAACCCCAAAATACTTCTTTGGGTTTTTGATAAAAAATACTTTTCGTTCTTTTTACAACCTTTTTGTTTTCAGTGTAAGCATGTAATATTACCCCCAAAAGAAATAACTACCTAACTGCTATTAAGAGTTGTGTAACTGCAAATGAATTTTTTTTATCTGCCAAATAATTTTACAGTTTTTGGGACATTGACTGATCGTACATCGTCTACTGAACCATGCTGTTAGTACATTGATGTCAATATTTATAATAATGGTTCTATGATTAATAAATAACAACATGTTTTGTAGTTACGTGGTATGAAAGTGTTAAACTGTAGGAAGTTTAGTTTTTAAGCCCCCTATCATGTCAAGATGAAGCCACACCTCCACAATAACTGTAAACCTCTAAAGTCTGTATGACAGCATAGGAAGCTGTCTTCATATGTCAGAATGTTATTTTCAAAAGTTATAATGATGTTTTTAGTGGTTAGTTGTAGTTATATAATTTTGATGATTGTTATGTCATAATACAATTCTTCTGTACTTGTACAGTGTTTGATTATCACCTTCATTTAATTAAGATGATTGTACTTAGTTAAATATTGATACAAAGTGCTGTGAACGACAATAGAGAGCTAATCTGATTGTAAATGAGAACAACATGAATTAATTATTCCAGCCAACACTGATCTCCAATCCTGTTTATGTACAAGAATAATGTTTCATATTGAACCCTTGTCCAAATCACTCTGAAATTTTAACTAACACCTATCTCTCAGATATCGTAAAATTTGTTTAATTTAAGATTGACCAGAAAAATCATCTAGTGAGAGACTTTAATAATGGGATTAGTGTACTATTCAAAACTGTGATTTATAACCTGATAATGTTGTAACATACATGTCTTTACATACACATTGTATGTATTTATCTGTAACTGATATATATGTTTAAGTACTTCAAAATCCTAGTTATACTGTAACTTGTAATATGGTTTGTTTTTATGTGATTTATTGTCACTGGGGTTTAACACCGTTTTTTAACAATTTTTCACCGACCAGTTCACCTAATCAGTTTTCCTGGACTGTATACTAACCAGTACTAACTTACCCCTCCACAAGGAGCTGGCAACTGCTCCACATATGGAGGAAAATCGACATTTTTGTCAAATATTCATAGAAGGGTATGACCTGCCATGACTGAGATTCGAACCCGGATCTCCAGGTTACAAGTCCAGTGCACTAACCACTGGACGACAGCTGTGGCCACATGTACCTAACAAGCCGCTAGGTCTATAAGACAATAATGAAAGAAAGTACATGCCATATGTTACTGTAGTGTCACACAGCTGTAACTGTTAGTTTTATGTTTATAGTTTTATAGTCTATCACTACATACATGGAGTGTTTGCATTCTAATGCTTGTTAGATAAGATTATCTTGTATTGTGTAAATCAATATAATTCTACTATCTGCTTCAATTACAGCTAAGTTTATTGATTTAATTTTATAAATAACCCTTAATGTCTGCAAACCTGTAAGATTGGTTCTATTGGAAATTTTTGCTATCATTATTGTGACTCGGTCTACTTTTGAAAGCTTAAATCATATTCAATACCCTGATAAAATCTGTACATGTCATTCTATGTGAACTTACTGTTTCTTGTTTGAATTTGAATGACAGAATTGAAACATGATCATATATATATATGTCTTTCCTGAGACTACAGTTTTACCTAATCCTTAAAATGCTTCAAAGTTGTACATAATTTTTTATGAATAGTTAAAGCAATGAGTTCTTTGTAATATCCATGTGCCTGTGCATGCATGTGATTATTGAAGTTAGTGGAAAACTCTTTATTACAGTGGCATTTTAAATAATTATATTATCATTACTGACAATTTATTTTGACTTTTTGTGATAGCCTAAGTTGTGAAAATGGTTAAAGTTGTATGTGTGTGTAATAGAAATAGTTTGTCATTTTTGAGATTTGAATATTATACCAGAATGAATGATACAGGTTTTCTTTATAAAACTAAGCTTGGGTGCACACAGTAAGAGATCAATGAAGGAATAACTGAAGTAAAGTTGATAAAGCAGTGATATAAACAGTGTAACACTCACTTAATATTTGTGTCCAATCAACCCACTTGCACTATCACTGATAGTGAAACATATTTATAATTTTTATTGTTATCTTTATTTCAGTCTCGTGATGCCTTAGCACGTGGTGATTTTGTACGTGCTCATGAAGCCGCCAAATCAGCAAGAACTATGGTGAGAATTTCTTGGATTGCTGGCGTTGTAAGCATCATTGCTGCCTTGGTCATCGTGGGGGTATATGTTGGCATTGTGGTGAATTCATTAAATGATTATGATTACTAGAATCAAATCTAAGAATTCTGGGTACAAACAGATAAATCCTGGTTCTGTAAAAAAACATTATGTGAATATTGTCACAATATCACTAGAACTATATTTGAAATAGTAAGAATTCTATAAAAGATTTATCAAAACCAGTTACTTAACAAGCCATAAACCATATATCTTTAATTTCCAGTTGTGTTTGTTTAGTAATGTATTCCAATACCACTTATGTGTATACTGTGCATGTGCAATACGAGGAATTTAATTCTAAGATTGTATTAAATGGTTGTGTTATTTGGTGACTATTAACAAGGCAGTCTGAAACTGTTGATTTGATTCTTGGCTGTTACCTATTGTTGTACTATTTTGTTGTAAATATATAATTGTGTTATTCTTATTTTCATTTGTCATTTATTTTATTTTTTTCTTAAAATCAAATTAAGTAATACTTTCGTGGTTTACGTACAAATGTATTTCAGATGCTAGATTACTTTTTTACCTCTCAGTTTAACTCAGAATGTGCCTATACTGTATGTATGTATTCACCATTGCTAGTTAATTAACCAGCTAGAGATGTGTTAAACCGAACCAATTAACAATGTTGATATCATCATTTTTGCACAAATTAATCATTAAAATGATGGTTTATTCCTGCTAAAGTACTGTTTGTTGTGTTTGAAACTGTGATGTTGCAATAAGGAAAATGTCATTGAAATCAACATTTAATAAAATTCTGTTTATTAAAATGGCGAATGTTTGCGGGTGGGTGGACAGGGGGGCGGGCATCCACAATTTCTTCTTTTCACAACTCCTCCTACATTTCTCATGGGATTTTGACAAAAATTTCACTTCTTAAAAATGATGATACAGGCAGGACCTGTTGTGTTGGTATTCATGTACACATTTTTTGTGTAAACTTACCTTGACTGTGATTTATTAGGATGCTGTCCTTAATCGTTTGTATTATAGCATAAACAGTTTATCATTTCTTAAATTGTTGTATGAATGAAATGTGTCATGTAATAGAGTTATGTTTTCAGTAAAACATTTTGTAAACTTTAATTTGTGTTATGATTTATTTAGTCATTACCTCATTACCCTGTGCCTTGATTCAAGCACCATGGAACAATGTAGACACCATGAAGGCTTTTGCACTAAAGTGGCACTGAGACGGTGATGGCACAAGATGTATACTGTAAGTCAGTCTGTTAGCTGTAATACTCTATTACAACTTTAGAAGAATGGTTCAAACACAACTATGACTATGCTTAGAGTTATGCATTTAAAAGTGTTTAGTTATCAATATTTACTAATATTTAAAAATAACTAATCTTTTAGATTAAAAGAAAAACCTTAGTCTATGTATACAATAATTAAAATTGTAACTTCGGGTTTCTGCTTCCAGCCATCATTTAACGATTACTTAGTATATTTTTCAAGTGGAATAACTCGTCAGTTTAGATCCACTGCGAGGCCGTTGGATATTTGAGTTGTCTCCCTTTACATATTCATTGAAAATTGCGTAGATTTGATTTCCATGACGGCTAATACAGGGATATTCACCCATGATGTTTTATATTTACGGAGAAATATATCTGCCTTAAAAAATAAAGGAATGAGTACCATTTGCTAAAATCAAACGCTCGTTTTTTCATCGCTACAATTAAACTGTTACCGTGAATCGAAGACATTCTCAGTACTTGTACTTTAATTCTTAATACATGACAGAGTCACTGTTCTAGATGAAACCGTTTTAGGTTACAAGTTCCTGGAGTGTTTAATTGTTGATTTAAACATACATAAAGGTAAAGAAACGTGTCTTTGCTGACTTGTATCCATTTGTCCGTCCGTACGTTAGTCTGAGATTTGAGAATGTAATGTAATCCTTTCATGTCTAAAATTTCATTCATTTAGGTTAATTTTATTTACATACAATCTTATGTTGTCCTTGATTATTGTGTTTATACAAACTTGACTGCTGGAGGTTCAGGTTTGAATTATTAATGGACCAGTTTGGCTTAATATGTAAAGTTGATAGGGCTTAAATGACGCTCAGTTTAAATAGTTTGTAATTATTATAATCCAACAACAATGTTATAAATTATCTCCCCATTTAAGTAACACGTCGAGCTTCGATTTTCGGTTGATGTTCTAACTTTCCATATAATGTCTGTCTGATTGTTGAATACAGGTTTTTGTGTTTTACTTTCACTATCTTTCACCACCGGAAAGATACTTTGTTGAAGTTCCATTTCACCGATAAATAGTTCGTGATTGTTATTCAAATGTTTGACAGAAGTTATTTCGCGTGTGTATGAAATATCTATTAAAGATAAATACGTGCGTTTGTATCACGACAGCTCTGTAAATAGGCATTGACGATTTACGATTGTTTTCGTGATACGGCTCAAACTAGCGGCATACATCACTCGAATAATGGAGACGATGACTTCATGTTCCTATGTATAGAAATCGTTTGATTTGTAAACACTTATGCAAAGAAAACTGCCGTAAAGTAAACATATGTTAACATATTTAATGAGTGGATACATTCAGCATGTATTTCATAGATAAGGCACCCGAATTACAGGTTCATTACTTCAAATAAAGCCATTTATTGATACCAAGTATGAATTAGAACTAAAGGTACTTCGCCGATGTTGAACTTAAAAACTACGAGTGTTCGAAATCGGGAATACGTATATCATGTATTACCTCATGAATTTCAGAATATGACTTTCTGTCCTTAATCTCAGCATGCGCTAAACTCTCAGAACCAAAATGTAAAGTTAACTTTCTAACACAAAGACCTATGACGTAGTCATATAAAAATATACTCATTAGTTAACAAATGGCGTAGACGGTATGTTCCCAGAGAAACAATCTTGTTTAT
The DNA here is from genome assembly GCA_008271625.1 of Lutraria rhynchaena. Lineage (NCBI taxonomy): Eukaryota > Metazoa > Mollusca > Bivalvia > Venerida > Mactridae > Lutraria > Lutraria rhynchaena. The sequence goes on from VIBL01000086.1 coordinate 1,411,588, forward strand.
TAGCCTTCCATTTTTTTTTCTATTTTGTATTATAAATATCATAAATAGCATTTACATGACATGACATGAACAATTCAAATAATTTAAATAAGTCTAACGTTTTAGCGTCAGAATATTATTGACGTAATCACCACAATGAATGGCAAATCGTATTTATTTGATCCTTTCCAAAAACACTTCCGAATTTAATGTATACGAAAACTAAACAAAAAATTCACTTGACAATGAAAACTTACTAAACTAAATCAATAAAATTATAAGTAAGTGAGCACACATAAAACTGACCAGTACTTATAATAAGGCATTGAGATATTTGTTTTGAGAGCTTAATTCATCAGTGTGTATGTACCTTTAATTCGGGCTGAAAATACAAACAGTGTAAGAGTGGCTTTTAAAAAGTTATAAATGATTTAATAATAATAAATTTTCCATGCAAACACCACCTGCTGTCTGTACAGAATACTTTGGTGTTACACAAATTACGCGGACTATTCTTCATAGAATTCAACGGTTTTAGAGTAACAGAAGGTGAGTTCTTTAACAACTACTAGTTGTCATGTCTTTTCTAAACGTTCATGAAATTTTAAGAGTTGCTATAAAAGTATGTGACCTCGGCAGCTTTTCCTCTAGATCCACAGAAGGTTAATTTGATCTCTGCCAACAAATGTTTGGTCTATAAAAACTCAGCTGATCTTTATCTATTTCGTGTATTTTAAGTTAATGTGTATAGTGAAGCGATATTATCATAAATTATTTTAGGATAATTGCTTTGACGAAAGAACATCCGACAATTTCTTTTAAACCCAAATTTCGATTTTAGGGAATTAATTAAGAACATCTTTTTTCACCTTTCTCTTTCCCCCTGTTTGAACATAACTTTGATGAAATTTATAATTCAACACTTGGTTCTCCTAATATTAAGTCGAAAACATTTATAAAGCCAGGCGTGCGTCTTGTGTATAATAATGTTGGATGAGGCTTGGCCTGTCACTACACAATGATTTGCATAAAAACTCGAGGAAGCTTTCCGTAATTTCCCAAACTTCAGTTTTCAAAATTCATCCCAAGGAGTAAGTTTTGATTATATTCCAGTGTTCTGGCCAGGATAAAATAGCCATACTTACTGTTACCCGACCGACCCATTTTTTCTCGCCATCCCTAATGTTTCGAACGGCAAAATCTAAAGTACGAAACTTTTGTGGACGAATCGTACGTGAATGCACTTCGAAATCTCACGAAATGTGTAAAGAAAAAAATTAGGAAAGAGAAGTCTTTCGATCTATTTACCTTATTTTTTTAGTCTGGTTACCCTAGACATAAATTACATGTATATTTTTCCAAACCATATTATCATTACTGTTAGATATTGTCTTGTCATAATACAGTAAGACATAAATTAGTCACAATTAAACTCAAACATGTTGATGTGAACTAATCTATCAAAATAACTAGTTCAGTCCGAAATACATGTATATTTTACGTGTATATTTTACATGTATATTTTGCTTTATTTCCGGGCGACATAGATGATGTAACTTGTTAATGTTTTATGTATTAAATAAATTTGATGTTTGATACTGTTAAATACAATACTCAAAATTTATTTTGGAATCTTTTATGCTGTTACTATGGTAACGTACATAGTTGACACACTAGACATCGTCATCATGGTATAGACACATCGTTGATTATTACTTTGCCATAATTTCAACCCCAAGGACATGTACCAGACACGATATAATTATGCTACTTTACATCAGTGATATAAAATATATGACATTAATATGAAATCACTTCATATGTGGTTGTATGCGTATTCAACAGCTTGCTTGAAGTTTGTAAATTGTGGAGGACTTGAACTACAACATTTTGTGTATATGTAAATATTTGACTTTTATTGCCTATTTGGTTCATAATAAACTCATTTCTAAGTTCTTTTGATGGTTGACTGCAACTAGATATATCTATCATGATAATATGAAATCGATTATATCATTCGATCACCTTTTCATTGATTATGTAAATCCCTATTCAGCCTCTTTGAATACAAATACCGCCTTTATGGAAGTTTAATGAATTCTCACTGAACAAATGAAGGGTTGTACGATATTCACGAACTAATGAGTTTTCAAGTAGGCTGATTTCTATGTTGTGCGGGTGTAACTTTTTATGGAAAATATTTAGTCTTCTTTTTTGAATGTTATGATTTCAGATTCGTGTTGAATAATAATAATAACGACTTTTGTCGTATTAATAGACCCTTTCTGAGTAGAACCGCTGTAACTAGCTAACTCTTTAATAAATGTCGCATGCAGCTACGTTATTTTGCCTCCGACAAGAACAAAACACCCGTCATGTGTGTAGGAACTGAACTCTAATTTTAACTTAATACTGGTTATCCCTTTACTTTGACAAGCGAATATTCTGGCTTACTGGGGTTTAACGTCGTACCAAAGGCCAGGGTCACTGGCGGCTTTCGATTCGAACGCACAGAGGTGAAAGGCTCGTGACTACTAGTCAGATATCAAAACCACAACCACGGAGGTCCCCTTCTTGTTCATCCTGGTCTGTGATTGTATAACTTATTGATATGATGGCATCATACGACCCTAACTGTACATGAATTAAACATTCGTGATTCCTCTATGATTTCTGATACACTCATGTCTTGGAGCTGCTGATGCCTCCAGATATATGTATAACTTGTAACATTATTGTAAGAATGTGAACCCATGTCTCCAGTATAAGTGAGAGGAATAATAATAATCAGAGTGGCCTGAACACGCTTTTGGTTCATTTCAATACTCATCACATACTAACACGAGACAATGATAGACCAATCAGGAATAACAATTAAGTTTTTGGATCACAACGAACGTGAAAGGTCGAATTAGTTTAAAGATTGAAAGTTAAATTTCTCGTTACCAGCTCGTGAAGTTTGACGAGCGTGTAACATAAAACTAATTGTATTTATCTTAAAGACACGACTTGATGATTCTCATTCATTTATTACATTTTAACACAAAGTTCTACAATGAACCATATATATCTATTTTAGTGAAACATGAGGATATTGATTTCAGCTGTATTCACTGATATAATTAACTTCTATTCACTCAATTTTTACTTACATATTTATTGTATTTTATTCATTGACACGTTCAGTGCACGTCACTTACATTACTCTTACGATGAGTTATTCGATCTATAAAGGGCAGGGGTTTTTTGCATTAAAATGGTGAACTAGACAATAAATTGTTTTTTTTCATGTTCAAATAATAGAATATTTCGGAGTTGAATTTACACTATAAATGACACAGGAACTAACAGTTACGTTAAGAAATGTTCACGGTGAACACCGTAGAATTAAAATGTAAGTATTCATTTATTCATTACTTCGCGATAAATATCTCTTTTAATAAATTATTGTAAAATCTGGATTTTGTATGTTAACAGTGAAACAACTGTCTATCTCATCTCAGTTATTACTGGTTAGGGTGAACATGCAATAGCTTATTTTAGAGATTGAATTATTTCACTTAATTATGTACTGTTTTGATAGTGACAGCACCACTAACATGTAGATAGAAAGTCACACTTGTCATTGCCAACCGTAGTAAAAACTATGGGTTTCAAAACGACACTTCATTATACACTACTCAGAGCTGACTGGGACAACTTGTCTAGTTTATCATATCGCGAGGGTGGATTTAATACACCTTATAGTCACGGACGTCTTTCTTTTGTACTTTAAACTCATTTTCACGCCATTCGCGATGCATTTTGCATTTCCCGAGGTAAAAGTGACACATCCTCGTGTGATCTTAATATAACAGATACATATCTACTAACGGAACCAGTTGAATCCAGTCCACCCGCTTAGCTCATTTGGTAAGATGTTATATCTATGGACCCCAGACTCTTGAGTTCGAGCCCCAGGTGCAGCTCGTGTTCTCTGTGACTATTTACTTAAAGACTTTGCGTCGGCAAGGGTCTTTCGTCCTCTGATGTTGATCGTTCATGTAGAGAAGTTTTCAGTTACTTGCAAGAATTAAGGTCAGGACTGGTGCGGATTTCAAGAAAAATGATTAGGTTAATTCCCGTCGTTGTTTAACTGAAATACTCCAAACTATTCAATTATTTCCGTTTGAAACAATTAAATGTATCGAAACAAGGTGTGGTATAAAACCCGTACTTCCCCGGATTCATGAAACAAATTTCCTTTCCTATCCACGTCACTTTATTGTATGACAGAGTATATCTACATGCTATTTTTATATTTGTTTATTTGCAATTTTGACAGATGTCCAACAACCTTAAAAGTTTATTAACTAAAACTATTCTTCATTACCTTAAGCTGTACGTGTTGTTTATAAATATTTATCAAAATGAGAGATAAATGCATGTATTTCAAAATGTGACAATAATGGGCGTCGCCAAATATTATGATACATTGGTGCGTACTACAGACTTTGAATTTATCATTATGAATTTGATATTTTTAATCAGCAATATAGATCTCAATTGTAACACAATTCAACCTACACCATCCATTACGAAAACTGTTTGAACTTTGATGTTGTAAATTAATAAAAGAATCATTGTTAAAATATTTGTTTTATGTGTATTTTGTTGATAGATAAACTGACAAATGATTTAGATACTTGTATGGACTTTGCGCTTATCCAAACAATTTGTTTGATTGCTAGTAAAAGAAAAAAACGTTTTGCACCAATGTGTAGGATCGTATCTAAGTGCAAATGTAAGTAGTACCATAGTTAAAGTACGATTATGATACAAGATAAACACGTTTTAAACACATGTACTACGTTCATGAAGACAAAGCGTGCTCCGTTAAGATACAGATTGGTCTCCATTAATGGCAAAACTGAACTGAAAATGACCAGATTGCATACAGAATGAATCCTGGTCTTTGGGGTCAGGTGGCCTGTGACCACAAATAAGGTTTTTAGCGGCGCAAGTTTGAATGGATTACATATTACAACCCCTCAAAAAATACAAACACGTGAATATTATCACGTGCCAGATGGCTGATTTTATGCCTGCGTGATTTGTTCGTCCTTCTCAGTGCTCGGTTAATCTTAATAAATTAAAACAATACAGTCTAACCTGTGTTTGCGACCTCTTCTGAATAAAGACCACCTTCTGAATAAAGACCACCCTCTGAATAAAGACCACCCTCTGAATAAAGGTCATTCTTTGAAAACCCCTCACTGATTATTTAGAACAAACTGACCTCCGAAAAAATGCCATCTGTCCATAAAGGCCAAATTTTGTCTTTCCATAGGGGTGGCCTTTGTTCACAGGTTTGACTGTATATAGGCCCCTACACAGGAGCTAGTATGGGAACAAGTTTCTCATGGATAATGTGTTTAAATGGGTTTGTGGGCTAAAAAGGTGTGTATGAGTTCATAAGATTTCTAACGTCTTGCAGAAGTATTACCTAGAGACATTAAGCTAGACGGTATAAAACTGACAGAAATCTCAAACGTATGAGACCACTGTATTGTTGTACTGTAAAATTAAATGCTCAATGATTTGAAATTCAACAAGTACAAACCTGAATCATTATTTTTTCTTCTACATTTTGTTGAGTAAGCTCGTGTTTAGCTTACCAAAAATGTAAATTTTTGTTAGGGTAATCTAAACAGTTCATCAATTTAACTCGACATAAAGATTTCATTGTGTCGTCTGTTTCAACGGTTGTAAGGTCGAAGTGATCAATGTCTACATGTATGAATGTCTGATCAATGTCTACATGTATGAATGTCTGATCTATGTCTACATGTATGAATCTCTGATCTATGTCTACATGTATGAATGTCTGATCAATGTCTACATGTATGAATGTCTGATCTATGTCTACATGTATGAATGTCTGATCAATGTCTACATGTATGAATGTCTGATCTATGTCTACATGTATGAATGTCTGATCAATGTCTACATGTATGAATGTCTGATCAATGTCTACATGTATGAATGTCTGATCTATGTCTACATGTATGAATCTCTGATCTATGTCTACATGTATGAATCTCTGATCTATGTCTACATGTATGAATCTCTGATACCTATTTAATTTTAGTACTACAACTAATATACTTTCATATAAGTCTGTAGATTTTCAATAGAATAAAACGTATATTTATTTTCTATGATACAAATCTATTTAATTTTAAAAACTCTATTAATGTTTTAATATACACCGTTTTATATTCATTCAGCAGAACAGAATCTACAATCTAAAGACGAATCTTGTCATAATGATTGGTAAAACTCTGACACCATCTTGATGAGAAAGGATTAAACTTGATTCAATTATCATGACTTTGTTATACAAAAACACTAATCTCAGAGATGATGCATTGTCGGGCGATCAAAGATTATCATAATTATGAGATAAATAGATTTTTTTGTATCAAGCATAAAGGCAGAGGAAGTACGGGTGTTATTGGACTATTAATCAAATTAATCATGAAGTTCTGCATTGTTCAAATGATTCCATTTGTTTGATCTGCTTGATAATACCGCCAAACATACCGTCTTTATTTCTTCAGGCGTGTTTTAAACATGTGTTCATACGTTTCAAAAGAATGATTGAATCAATTTTAATGTTGACAATGTACTTATATCGTTTAGTTGTTACACAATGGATTGAACGTATATATATAAAACGCCCCTGAACAGAAGGCAGACAGTATTTAAGATTTTGCAATTAGCGATGTTTAATTTGTGAACTTACAGATATACATACTCAGGATTGGTACCGCTTAAGTTTGATTTCATGATAATCGTTTGAATGCGATTCAGTTTCTATTAGACAGACATTTAATAAAATTAATAATACTTCGGACTTAACAGTTAATCGTTCAAATGTAACGCAACTAATTGTCGGACAGAGTGTTAAACCTTAAATATGGGGAGAAGTATTTTAAGTTCTGCAAGTGAAAGTGTTATGACGTCATCATCAGCTCGAACGTCGTCAAGAAATTCGTCACCCATGCGACAGGTGACGTCATCAGCGTCTTGTCAATCGTCTAGTAGAACTTCGACGTCAAGTCTGTCTATGGCGTCATCGACTATATCCATGGCAACGCTGGAGAGCGAGCGAGGAAGTGACTTGTAGGTTTTCCATCACTTTGAGAAAAAATGTTTTAAGTATTATTTAGGCAGCAAGAAAATAAAACAAAAGGTGGAGACAGGTTGTGTTTCTTTTCACTTAAAAAATTTAATTTAGCCAACAGTAAATTTGTTATTACATTTTTATATACTTTTATATATATATATTTTTTTTGTCAAATTCGACGAAAAAACCCGGTAGCTTGGCGTAATATGCTTCTCATAATAATTACTTTAAATTCAATTTAAATGTGTATAAATGTTTATAAATTAACAAAACATTATACATATTGTATATATAATGTAGCTATACAAACAAAATTATGTTCCTGCATCTATAATACATGTATTTAAATGTATTTAAAATGAATAAGTATGGTGATACAAAATGTATTTTTTGATGTCTGTCTCCTTTTCAAAGAACTTTGTGCTGATATAAATTGTCCATTATTTACCACATATCTTTTCTAACGGGTTGATTAGTTTTTACCCAGTTGTTTTCTGTGTTTAATTTAATGTACCTGGTCTTCAAATGATTAAATGATGAGATTTATACTTGAAGTTGTATTAGGAAAACTGTGGTATTTGTAAAACATCACCCAAATTTATAGAATGTGTACATAGCAGACGGTCATATAAATATATTTACATCGAACCATCTGTACCATTATACTCAATGTTTTGTTGTATTGAAATTAATGATATGTCGTGTAAAAATAAATAACTACTTTTACTAAAGACGTTTAAATACACGTGATCGACGATTGTAGGATTACGGGCCACTTCCTTCAGCCTTACTGCAGGGATAAATCTTTTGCGAGATGATCGTGTGTCCGCCTGCAGTGTCTTGGGTTCATTCCCCGGTTTGGGACTTTTTTCTGTAATTTACTGTACTACACGAGGTCGAATGTACAAATTTAGTTGTGACACAGTCTGATATATCAATAAACCATCCATTGAACAGTGAACAGATATCGTTTGTTCAGTGACAAAATAAATCACCGAATTTCGCTACACAGAGTTGGCTAGACACACGCGGTCTAAATACACAATGTATGTTGTAAATGTGTCGTATGAAGTGGCTCGCGGTTTGTACGTTCATGCTAAGCCAACTAATATAACCTCACAAAAATCGAACATTTTAGAACACATACCGGGCTTATTATCAAATCCGACTTGTCTTAAATTTGCAAATGAATAAAGTTCAATAAACAATTGAAAACGGCGCATTAAGAAGAAAGTTCGGGTATCTGACAGAGTAATTCGTTTTCTACAAATAACATTTACGCTATGGAATAAATATTTTGTTGAACAAGTACATATAGAACACACTAAAATACGCCAACATATAACAATCCACACATAATGTTATTGGAAACATGCTTACGTAGACCGTGGTCTAGTGGTTAGCGCGCCAGACTGGGTACAAATCCCGGTCGGGGCAGGTTATACAATAGTCTATGAAAATTTGTCCAAAATGTCGATTTTCCTCCATAGCTGGAGAAATTGCAGCTCCTTATGGATGGGTAAGTTAGTACTGGTCATAATACAGTCCAGAAAAATTGATCACGTGATCCGGCCACCGTATATAAACGAAAATTTGTTCAAAAAATCTTTTTTATGTTTTCAGTGAACCGTTGTTCCGAAGTCGTTGGGATGATGAAACGGAAATGGACAAAGGTTTGAAAATTCTAAAACGGAAACAGGCGGCGTCTATCCGTCTGCGGAAGATGAATGACGTTTATGATCGTCTGCTAGAAGGAAAAATAAGATTACTGAATACTAACTTCTCAAATGTTTCGAAAGAGTTAAAAAAAGAAACGCGTAGCATTAAAGAAGAGATCGTAGATAGTCCGTGCAGACTACAATTCCCTCGGATTGACTCAGCCACACCTTCTGTTCCTTCTCGGCAACCGAGTAGCATCAACGGTCGAAGTAATCCAGACAAAATCTGTGCTACTTGTTTATTCGATCCTGCGAACACATCCGGGCGATGTCGACATTTTCCTTGTTTTTTGCCGATGACGTACCACAGTATCAGCATGTATCCAAAACCACAAAGTTACTCAGTCATAAAGAACTACAAACAACTCGCTCAGAGATGTAGTGATTTAAGACCGCCTACATCCAAACGCAGGAAAATTACCGCGGAGGCTCAGGAAGCAACACATGATGAAGATTCACGTGCACCAAGAACTACAGTGAAGGAAAAAATACGTGGACTTAAACAATTAGTGAAAGAAATGAAAGAACGAAACGACAAGACTAAACCACGTGACTGGGCAATCAATTACGGAGACCCCGTACCTAGGCGAGTTATACTAAAGCCAGTGAAAACAACTTAAGCGATCATTAAAAAAGGAGAGGAAGAACTCTCTACAAGCAATGATGAGATATTAGGTATAATTCATATGGTAGAATGATACTATACAAAACACTCATAAATAATAAATTTGCTATAAAAACATTCAAGAAATAGAGGTCAGTAACTATAAAGCATTTTTACATTTGCAGTACACATGGGTATTCTGTGGATTTCTGTGTACAAGTAAAGTGAGTTAAATATTTCTTGATTCAAAATAATTAGGTCTGGTTATTAATACTGAGATGTACCTATCGTTGGTAACCTTAGATAGTTCGAGTGATGATATGTTGATATGTTGCTGCTGCTTGTTTTGTTTTCTGTATATTTTCTAAATGTTCATAACCAGAATCCTCGGAAATAAATTATAGTATCATATTTACAAACTCTGTTAATTTCCCGATCAACAGAATGCGAAGAGAGCAGAGTTAGAAAACGAGTGTTAAGTTTTACACAAAGTAGATCTGTCTATTGTCACATGTAGCTTGATTTATGTCAGGAGCGGTTTGCCTGTTTGACATACTAAGGATGATACCCGGGTACAAATCCCCAACCACTCCGGGTACTCCTAAATGAAAAAGTTTCCACACGGGTCTGATGTTAATCTACACAACAATACAAAATATTATCGAGTACATGTCAAACTCATTTATCTGAATGTAAGCGTGCTGTAATAGCAATTAAGATTTAAACTCATTCCCATACGTATCTACTCATATGACGTTTAGCTAATATCAAGGGGACATAAGTCTGTTGGAAAAACACGAGGATTTAAATACTGATTGTGTCCCTTTAGAAATTCAATGGAATATAATACATGGAATGAAATTACATGATTCCTATTACAACTGAATCAATTAATTTAATCATCCTGTCAGTACATTGCATACATGTAGCTATGTTACCATTCAAAATAATGTTTTTGTGAGGGGTTTTATGCAAGCACTACACTGAGAAGCACGGACACTTCAACGTTCTAACGCATAAAAACTGAAAATCGCGCCAAAGACTGTTGTAGCATATTCACTGCATGCATAGGCGTAGGCAGGAATGAAATGTTTATACGTACAGTATCCACATATAGAATAAAATCATCGTACGTTTGGTTTCACAACTTAGGTCACGTAAGTATTTATACGCACGTGCGTATTGTGTGTAATGGGAGCTACGTCTTTGGTATGTCGCGTAAATTACTAACTTATAACATATTCGAGAGAATTTGAAAATTAAAAATGCCAGAATTATATGATGATTAATTTGAAATATGCATGTACACCATGAGGTAGAAATGTATGCAATAAAACAGGTAAAATATTCTATATGATGAGTACATTCATCAATTTTTATTAACCCGCGTAAGATATTCAAAGTTAACCGTAAGTCGCAATTCACGTTTAAAATGCTGCCGCCTGCTAAAGTTGCGTCCGGTAAGTACCGGTAAATGACAGTGGAAACCATAGTCTGTTTGATCATAAAACACAAATCTCGATTAGATTCTTCTGACATTGTTACACAGTACACTCTGAGGACAACAGGGTGATTGTGAAATACAGGGACCTTCTGTCCGACATCACTCACCCAGACAAACATGGGGAATATGAAATATATGGTCCATTATTTAAACGTGATAATATTCATTTATTGAGCAGGAATATTTACTAAGTTCATCCAAGGTATTTGACAACAATAAATCGTTTATAATAGAACTGTGGACACTACAGGTCAGACTGACCCGACTACTGTTGGTCTTACTTACTTGTACTTATTTACACGTAAAAACTAATAACTCTAATTGAAAAATATGAAACTTTTATCAAATCTTAAACCTTTGTCCGAAAACAGATGGCTTTAACATAATAATATCTCTCCGGACGATTGAATGAGTATCATTTCATTAAAAGGTCTTCGAAATTGATTTGAATGCCGTCTTTTATCAGAAATAATCTATCTAACACTTACAATAAAGGTCAGGATTAAAGCTTTATTACACAGATTTACTTGGTGAGTTTCAAAAGTGTTATGGATTATTAAATTTTAAAATGAAAATTCAGGCAAACAGAAATCTTGACGTGTGACGCAGTGCTTGCATACAGATATACACAAAATTTGGACCTGATGGAGTATAATGGACCGATCCAAGTTGTTGCGAAAAAAAATCGTCTCTAAAATTAAAATTGGATAAAAGGTTCTTGCAGAAATATGTTGTGACTTATTACACCTATTTTTATTCGCACTACCGAGTAAAAATCCAGAGAATCTTTAAATTAAAGAATAAAAGTAAAAAACAAATTAACAAAATAAAGATCGAGAAAAAGAAGTTATGATCGATAGCTCGACAATTGAAGTAAAACAAAAACACAAAATATAATATATAAAAATATTTTGATTCATCATTGGAAAATTAAGAAGAAAACATGATAGTAATGTGAAATACAAACTTATAAAAAGGAATTGATAGTAAAGGATTCATCTCTGGTTATCATTGCAGTAATCTCGTGTTTAAAAAATCATGAATTTTGGGACAATTTTCTGGATATTTGTCGCCATTGTATCTAGACTAGATGTCGTCCAATCAGTATCCAGTTCTATCTTCGGACAGAGTGTACACTGGAGGCCACTAAGTAACCACTCGGTAAGTGTCTGATATGTCTACACCAACTAGATCCATGATACAGACATGTACATATATATTACTTCATCAAATGTATTTTCTAAGAAGTAAAATTGAAAGGAGTCAATTGGACAAATTTACGTAACATTTTTATCGATTCGATATCAGAAATAAACATGTAAATATTTCTGCCTAGTCTGCATGAGTCTACGTATAGAAACGAGAGGCAACAGAATTACGCATGCTCAATTAAAACAGCCAGGAATTATTTATATTTACCTTTAATTCATATGATATGTAGATTTTGAAGAAAGTTGAAAATTTGACAAAATAACATCAATTCTTTAGTCAGGGAATTTCTTTCGCTGTTCATTGTAAATAGTATGTCATTGTTTCAATGGTTCGCTGAACAAAACGTTTATAATTTTGTTGAATTGACTATTTCTAACATAATTGAAAACTGTTTGTTATAACTGTATGCATACATGCACACATATATGCTACTTTTCAATAAAAAACATTGGTATAGTCCACTTGTATTTAATTCAGACTAATGAAGCAGTATGGTATATTGTTATAATTTGATTATACATTTATGTTTATTAAAAGACTTTATGACATATTGTTCAGAAATGGTTGTGTTGATGAGCTTAACATACAAATATGCACAATCTTTTTAAGGGTGCGAACTACCACATAATACATCCTTTTCATATTGCTATCTATACATATGTATTCAAAATCTCATAATATTAAACAAGTGTCATTTAATTTCATGAGTTATGATTTAAGTACCATAACGAGGATACACACATACATGCATACATATATACATACACACGCACACGCACACGCACACGCACATACATACATGCATACATACATACTACACTTCCCGTACTATCTTTCAAATATTTCAGGTTTTATTTTTCTATTTTCCTTCATGTACAGATTTCACTCTCCTATCATCTTATACTGGAACAGAATATTTGCACAAAAGTCCACAGAAACATATCAACATGTTCTAAGATGTTTGAAGGTCACAAGAAACCAGCCGGGTACCCTATAGGTTACCACTGGGCTTGTACCTCTGGTTGTCTAGCTAATTCTGCCATCACCAACTCTAGCGAGTTCCACTTCACTGATATCGGCAAGTTTGGACAAATCGAGTATGAAGCTGGTATTGAGGTAGTCACGTTTAACTTCGACCCGGCAGATGATCTACCAAATATTAGAATTGGGTAGGTACATTTTTAAAACATCAAAAACGATAATTAAATTGCTTCAATGAATTGACATATCTACCGAAAACTTGAATACGTACTTTTGTCCAAATTGTTAAAATTTTGATTATTAAAATCGTCTGAGAGAGTGAACTGATTTCACAGTTAACAAATAAAATTCACCAGAATTTAATCATCTTTTCAAGATTTCAGTTTCAAAATGGAACCAGAGTTGTCGGTCTTGGAGAAGGACATATAAACATGGCGATTCGAAACGACACAAATCGTCCTAATATCACACCAATGTTAAACGTGTTCCCAGTCTACAGGTAAACTTTCTGTCAGAAACCTCTGAGTTGTCACACATTAATAGAGTATGACCTAAAGGTCACCCATTAACAGAGTATGATCTAAAGGTCACACATTAATAGAATATGACTTAAAGGTCACACATTAATTGAATATGACTTAAAGGTCACACATTAATTGAATATGACTTAAAGGTCACACATTAATTGAATATGACTTAAAGGTTACATATTAATATAGTATGACCTAATGGTCACACATTAATTGAATATGACTTAAAGGTTACATATTAATATAGTATGACCTAAAGGTCACACATTAATTGAATATGACTTAAAGGTTACATATTAATATAGTATGACCTAATGGTCACACATTAATCGAATATGACTTAAAGGTTACATATTAATATAGTATGACCTAAAGGTCACACATTAATCGAATATGACTTAAAGGTTACATATTAATATAGTATGACCTAAAGGTCACACATTAATTGAATATGACTTAAAGGTTACATATTAATATAGTATGACCTAATGGTCACACATTAATTGAATATGACTTAAAGGTTACATATTAATATAGTATGACCTAATGGTCACACATTAATTGAATATGACTTAAAGGTTACATATTAATATAGTATGACCTAAAGGTCACACATTAATTGAATATGACTTAAAGGTTACATATTAATATAGTATGACCTAAAGGTCACACATTAATAGAATATGACCTATAGGTCACACATAAATAGAATATGACCTATAGGTTACATATTAATAAAATATGACCTATTGGTCACACATTAATAGAATATGACCTAATGGTCACACATTAATAGAATATGACCTATAGGTCACACATTGATAGAATATGACCTAAAGGTTACATATTAATATAGTATGACCTAAAGGTCACACATTAATAGAATATGACCTATAGGTCACACATTGATAGAATATGACCTAAAGGTTACATATTAATATAGTTTGACCTAAAGGTCACACATTAATAGAATATGACCTATAGGTCACACATTGATAGAATATGACTTAAAGGTTACATATTAATATAGTATGACCTAAAGGTCACACATTAATTGAATATGACTTAAAGGTTACATATTAATATAGTATGACCTAAAGGTCACACATTAATAGAATATGACCTATAGGTCACACATAAATAGAATATGACCTATAGGTTACATATTAATAAAATATGACCTATTGGTCACACATTAATAGAATATGACCTAATGGTCACACATTATTAGAATATGACCTATAGGTCACACATTGATAGAATATGACCTAAAGGTTACATATTAATATAGTATGACCTAAAGGTCACACATTAATAGAATATGACCTATAGGTCACACATTGATAGAATATGACCTAAAGGTTACATATTAATATAGTATGACCTAAAGGTCACACATTAATAGAATATGACCTATAGGTCACACATTGATAGAATATGACTTAAAGGTTACATATTAATATAGTATGACCTAAAGGTCACACATTAATTGAATATGACTTAAAGGTTACATATTAATATAGTATGATCTATTACTGTTATGTAGAATGATTCTGTCTCTAAATCCGCTGAGTTCGAACCCGACAAACGTTCACAGTAAAATCTCCTCATGTCACTGTGTTACTGAAATTTTGAGGAAGAGACATAGAGAGTGATTCAAATAAGGAATACTGGCGTTTCAATCAAGTTTACATCATTTGATAAAGACAATTGTCGTGATTTTCCTTTATTTATTCAGCTAGAGTAACAGAACAATTTTAATATGTCGTTTTTGATTGCATGCAATGTGAAGTGTATTCTTTGTAAAATAAAGAGACTTGGTAACTAAAGCTTGTTACATGCATGTCTGGGAATAACAATACAACAGCTGGACCCATGGTTGACTTTTTGGTATGTCGCCTGTGTTTTAAGATGATACATTTATATGTCTGTGTATAGTTTTAAACCATTTATCATTTATCACAAGCATTCCACGTGGTTGCACAATGAATATCAAGTTATTTCCATTTGATGGCGATGGAGATTTTGTCCGCTGCCACTGGGAGAAATTTCCTGCTCAGTCATCACTAGAATACAAAGCTGTTCTCAGTGAGGTAGGTTGTTCTTTATATTTTATGTTTACGTTGCCCCCCAAAACTCCAAACCAAACAATACAATATAAAACATTAGAAGAATGAGTCTAACAAGAGAAGAAGTGGACGTGCAGATTTGATTTTACCATACATTATATTATCCCCTTACGTGGATTTGATTTTTCTGATAACGTGTTTGTATTGTTGTTTTCGTCTTTAAAAACCTGTCAAAGACTTTCGTGGAGCGCTGACTTGGACACGTCTTGTAACAGGAGTAGTGTGATAAAATACATATGTACATGTATTGTATGGAATGTATCTTTATCCAGCTCTGCATTGAGCACCTAATGAGTATAGTGTCTCCTACATACATCTACTTTGTAACATCCTGGACGTCTGTGTGGTGAAACATTGTTTTATGACTTGTATTTTCGGTATTATAAGGATTTAAAATTTCAATTTGGATTAATATTACCTCGATATTAAACACATTATTGAAATGTGGTGATACGTTAATCACGTGGCATTAAGTGGACAGTCGTAAAACATGTTCTGTATGTAATAAAAGTCAAAACATATTAAATTTAACCTGATTTATTAAAATAACCAACTCATAGATTAACGGTTATGAGTGATTATTGTCCGCCACGTAAAGACAACTAATTCCAATGGATTTTGACTTAGACTGGCCAGATGTCAGTTTATCACAACTGGGGTAATATATGTTTTGGTTGTGATGTGTTTTACTCACAGGATAAATGTGAACTGGTTATCCATGCTGACACGTCGTATAAGGTCGGTGACAAACTTGAGATGTTTCTGTACGCTGAAGATTACACCGTACACCCTGTTAAACTAACCGGTGTATCTAATGACGTCACCAGTGGTCCGTACAGTAGAACACCGTTGAAGGTACATGTACAGTGGAAACCCTCTAAACCGGTTCCTCTATAAACCGGTTCCCCTCTAAATCGACAAAATGTTCTGGTCCCGACTTCATTACTTTATAATTAAAAAATCCACTCCAAACTGGCATCCCCTCTAAACCAGCCAAATGACCTGGTCCCGGGCTCGGCCGATCTAGAGGGCTTCCACTGTGTATATATTTGTTCTACTTAATATTGAAGCAAGGTTGATGTAGTTATTTTAAAGGGGTAACTGTCAACTTATGTTTGTTCTATGTATACTAAAGTTTGAGTTTTAAAGGGCTACACCCAAGATTTTATAATTTACTTTTCCAATTCCAAAACTTTTTTTAATTTCAAAGTATTACTAAGTAAAATCAACCTGAGTTTATAATTAGCTGCGGTGTATTTTCATAAGAAATAAAAAAAATCAACAGAAGTAACGCTTATGTTTGACCAAAAAGCCTCTATGTCCCATTTTTATCAGTAAGAATTTCATTATTAAATGAATATCTGATGTTAATAAGATGTTCAGTGCTGTTTTTGTTTTTTAGTTAATGGTTCATATCGGACCGGATGTAAATCCTTCCAAATGTGATAGTGGACCCGTATTTACTGATGACGGGACACTTCCGCCATATTTTAAACGCTCATATCAACTTCCGTTTGCCTATAGCTTGGTAAAACTTCCATTCAAAACACATGATATAAGTAACACGTGAGTATTTGAAATTATCAGATAAACATACGTACAAATTTCATGTAACCAATATCATGATTGGAATTCGTAAGTATCAACAATGAATTAAGGTCTCCGTGGTCAAGTGGTTAGGCCTATGATTTCTGACTAGTAATCACAAGCCATATTTCACATGTGATCAATCTAAATCAATTAAAGGTCGGTGGTTCCACCCAGATGTACGCCTGGGGTCTTCCTCTACCTCGAAAGCTGCTGGAAAAGTGAAGAGTCCAAAATGACCATAGCTGTTGGTGAAACATTAAACCTCAGAGAAAAATATTAAAAAATGTCTGAAATTATTACAAGCGGCTTGTTTTATTGAAGCATATATCGTCATTAAACTTTCTGATTCCAAGATTCTTTTTCGAGATTCCAACCAATTTGGTCGCGCTTATTTGTGGTATATGTATAAACAGAGCACCACTGATAAGATCTACACAAACGCTATAATTACTCGCATTCTAAACCATAACGATTTTCTATTTTGTGCATACCTTTATCAATAATCTCTGAGCACTCGTTAAATTTATTTCAGAATTATAACATCAAGCCCCCGATACATGCATTTTGATATTATACATAACGGAAGTACTGTAAATGAAGGGGTTTGGCATTCGAATGACTTCACAGACGCTACAATGAAAGGCATACATCAAGCTTGTGGACTTGCCTATACGCATGATGGGTACGACATTGTCAGCAAAATTGCAAAGCTTTTTCATTCTCCATATTCCACCATAAACGTTTGGCGTAGCTCATAGAGACGTTGACAGCTTACACACAGCACAAGACAACACATTATTGAAGAAACAGGGTGTTGTTTCGAAGACATATCATAACGAAAACAACATCGTACAACTCATACAAATTGTTTACCTTGTATATTTCATCATCCCTTTTCAAGATTTCTAAAACACTAGAACCACTGTTAGAACAAGACATCATTCTAAACAAAGAGTGGCGTGGTTTTTAGATTTAGAAAGATATCATTACGAAGACGTAATCTGGTATTTTTTAAGATCTCAGTTTTAAATAATGTACTCGATTTCATTTTTTTATAACGGAGGATTTAAGATACTTAAATGAAGTTTTAAAATGATTTTGAAATGTGGTCCAGTAACACCAACTCTACGAGAACACTTTGGAGTGACGTAGTGACCTAAAATATGTACATGTTTATGAATAATTCACCCAACCACATATACATTTTGAAAGCTTTTGTGATTTCCAGTACCCTTCACAAGGATACATGTAAGTATGTAGTGTGGTTTGTTTTGTATGTGTGGTATATTCCAGGCTGTTTTTACTGTGATAATCAGATCGGTAAAATGTTTGGATAAAATTGTTAGATAACCACACTTGTATCTTTCATGATTTCAGAGTACCTGGTGAGAGTCGATGTGCCGTGCTGATGGTGAATGGTGAGTGCCTTTATTTCTTTTGTATTTTTTCCCTGTTTTTCCTCACCATACACCACTCACGTATTCATCAGTACTCAAGTTAATGTGTTGTGGTGATGAGTATTTGGTCTTTTATCGACAAAGGATATGTACCCATTTTCAAAATACCAAACTTAATGTAATTGACTCTCGCAGTCTAAATAGAAAAGCTACCCGTTATGTTAATTTTACTCTTACCGCCGTGTAATTCACTTTCTCATTTGTTTAAAAATCTGGCCTTCTACATGTTTCCAAAATCTGTTCATCATGTCTCTGGTCTTTTCATTGCCTGAATATATCATACAGAATAAGGAAGGCAGTATTTGACAATGTGGTAATTTCTTTCTCCCCACATAGTATAAGTATATGCTAATTACATTTCAGAACCTGACGAATGTGAATCTAACCCATGTAATCGAGCACCAGGTGGGATATGTGACAATTTGTTTGAGTACAACACGTGTACCTACCCAGATGATCAACTTTACAACGGAGGGCGATGGTTGAATCAATGTACAAGCGGTAAGTCATACAGCTTTTCTTCATTCAACTACATCACCACGGCGGTTTAGCTCATTTTCATGTAAGACTGTTAACCGAAAGTCTCGAGTTTGACATCCGGGCGAGGCACGTGATTTAGCTTTTTAGACGCGGCATATACAGGGAATCATTTTTATATCGTGACCATAAAGCGGTTGTACATTGTGTAATTATTGTATTTACAATGTACTAATTCTTTCTTTTTTTTTCAAGAAATTATTATTCAAGAACCAGATGACAATCTTGGGATTAAAGTTGGGGTTCCGTTAGGAGTCTCTCTCCTTCTGCTGCTTATAGTGGTGGCTGTCACCGTCTATATTAAGAGATGTATGACGGAAAAACTACAAAAGGCGTCTGTTGAACCAGAACAAACCGGAAGTGGTTTGTCTAAAAATGCTTGATAAATGGGTGTGCATCATCAACATACAATGGACTATTAAGTGTTTGTTACCATCATAAAATTAACCCATGATAACTTAAACACTGTTGTGTGTAGGAGATTTAAGACTACAAGTATGTGCTGTATAAGCAACAATTTCTGTTAAATATACGTATTAATAAATATTACTGTAGTAGTTTACAAGCTGTTTTACAAGGTCTACTGTAGAAGATTTAATTCACACTTTTCACAGAATAACAATCCGAATAGAAAATGGGAAAGTTCTTATTTGTAAGTTTATGAAAAAATAACCCAAACAATGAAAATACATTACTTTTATTTTCATTTATTAAAATGTACTTTGTTTACAAAAGTGTATTCAAACATGCTTAACAATTATTACAGGATAATTACAATGTAATTGACACCTTTAATGTGGGTACAATGAAACAAAAACACAGACAGAAGAAACACAGTAATACAGCAAAATAATCTGAATACAATCCTTGTCTTTGAATGACTAACTTTGTAAATAATGTACTGAATTATAAGGCATTACAACATTCAAATTAGAGTAGTCAAGGATAGCACATTGAACCATTAATAGTCATCATTGTTTTCATAAAACAAAACTTTATATGATCAAAACAACTTTCACAACTTCATATTTGATTGATATTTAAGCATTTTGCAGTATTATACTGCTATTATACATATAAATGTTTACAGTATTATAAACATAACGTGTAAGTAAACAAACCTTTTAAGACGGGTTGAGAACAAAGAAAATATGTTCATCAATACTGGGAATCGATGTAATCTACTTCAATGACTGGAAGATAAATGTTAACTAAGGCTGCGATCATCTTGCTATGTATGTTAAGTTGACATTTCATGATAAATGTGACTATCAGTGACCATGTTATAATACTGAGTTATAGAGTTTCATGTACTTTGTAACTTTAAACAGTATGCAGACCTCAAACAACATATATTCATATATTCTCCAAAGAATCCTTGTTTATCTGCAGAATATAAAATTTTAAACATAACGCATAATCCAAACTTAAAAGACACACAGATAATTTCTATCAACTAATTTTTAGAAGGAGAGATGTACTGTATGCAAAACTACTAAATCATAAAGTAACTTAATTCAACTTTCTACACACAGCACAGTAAGTTTTAATGCACACACGGGAGGAAGAGAATATAGACACTGGGTGTCATACAATTGAAATACAGAATGCAACATGATCTGTTCTAATGAAATTTGTTCAGAAAGGCTGGTCCAGTACGTTACATAAATCTATAAATCAATACGACAGATTCTATAAAAGGCTATCACATTGTAAGCAAGAAAAACTTCTTAGTAAGAATAATTCAATAATGACATCATGAAGTGAAACATTAACACAGTGAACAAAACTTAGTCTTGAAAAAATCACTACAAAAACAAGCAAGAGACGAATCTAAATAAATTTTAAGAAACCTGTAAGACTTAAGACAATTTTCATCAATACTTTTAACACTATAGTAAACAAATGAATAAATCAACAGTGAAAGTTAAATCTAAATCTCTAAAGGAGAAATACCTTATTCCATCAATGATCAACAAAAATAAGAATGTAAAAACAATAAATGAATTAAGGACATACCCAGACCAATATTGATGAGTATTGTAAATGAAATATATTCTTAGAATCAGATTCAGGCAAGATTAAGATATGTGTTGACAAGCATGGTCCTAGGTTCTTAGCAAAGCTAAGCATATACATAAAGCTAAGTATACATGAACAGGGGTAATTATCATTTAGCAAATATTCTTAAAATGTAACTAATAAATGAAACTGAATGTAATGATTCCATTGTGACGACAATAACTACAGACGATGTCATAATGAAATCTTGTCCAAAGACCTACCGGCAATACCATAGGCATTCACTGGGATAAATTATGATTAAAACATAATGCAGATATAAACATGTGTTTAGAAACCTATCTGTGAATACAATGACATGCACCGACAACTATTTGCTTAACTAATAAGACAGAAGAAATGTTAATGCTGACAACTTGTATTAAATTTAAATTTTGACATCAATTTCGGAATTTTCAGTCATGGAATTTAAATAGACAATATATTTATTGAAACAAAATGCAATTAAAATTCAGAACAAACCTGTCAATGATATCAAGATTATATCATTATTAGTCAAGTATTTTAAATCTCTGATGTATACACAGACAAAAGAATTCATGACATCACCAGAAGTGAAAATAAGAGACGCAATAAAATTGTGTAATGGACGCCCACAATAAAGGTGAATCCCTCATTGAATAATACAATAGTGTTAAGCAACGTAGACATACATACAAGAAACATAGGGATACAAAGTATAAAGAATAGCAAGTAATAATTGGAGGTGGGACTATGCATTAATATACAGACATTGGCGAACAAACTAAATTAATACCATAAATACAATGTTCAACGCACCATTCTAGGTCTGAGGTTATAAACTTTGACATTTGACGTATATAATCTAAGGCTCATTCTCAGCGTTTATGAATGAAATTAAAAATATGCTTCTCTGTTATTTCATTTGTCAATCATATACAGGGTTTCCACTAGACATCAAAAGTTGAAGGTAAAAAATGACCCTTGGCTGATGATAATTCAAAGAGTCAAAAAAATTCTTTTTCTAGTTTTATCATAAATTTGACCATTTGGTACAAATTCTCAAGTGTCAAAAGCTTTATTGATTCACTGATTTCAAGAGTCAAAATGCCGTTTCAAGGGTGAAATGAAAGCCCTGATATGTTTATACTAAATATGGAAATCCAAACAAACATTAGCATAAAATGAGATTTAGACTAGGAGATCAATCTCAAGGTTTATGACCTTGACCTTACTCTTCACTTGTTACAATAAACTTATTCTAGCGTGTATCTAAACTAGGCTAGTATTTTGCTCAGCTGAATTACTTACTGAAAAGGTAAATATTTCAATGTTCAACAACAGTTTGGACAGTAATTCAGGCGCAGAGCAGCAAGCAGACAAACCCATCTTGGCATGCAGTACATACAGATTCTATTAACAAGACTGTTGTCTCCGAGTTAAATAGCAAGTACAAAATTAATTGATTGTTAAAAGGGACAGATAATAACCTTTGACGGAATTATTGAAGCAAGCAGAATCAAGCTCATCAGTAAATGAAATAAATAATTATTTATGATTATTAGCCAAAACAGACACAAGACATTGTGCAAAATAACTAGATATGTGTCACCAGAAACAAATATTAGCATTAAGACAGACCAAGGTGAAAAAATAAAGATAGAATGTCATCAAAAGTGGTACAACAAGCCATACCTTGTGAACTTAGGAGGAACAATACAGATCATTACAGCATCACTAGCTAAAGTAAACAGTCACTAATCAATCAGATCCATGCTTTAAGCAAATTAAACAAACCCTATGTGGAGTAGATACATTGACTAAACATTTTGACTTTAAATGATTACATGTAATACAAAATAAACAGTAATGTCTCCTTATTTGGCAACTTGAGGCTCCTTATAATATACAAACAAACACAACTATGTATTTGGTATGTGTTACTATTGCATCCAACATAATACAGTTGAGTCAGCACATAAACAAATAAATTCACAATATAAACTAGCACACTTATGTAAATGTCAATTCATATAACTCCATCAATACACAATGTCACACGACAATCATATAAATTCATTCCAATATTGAAGTCTTTATAATGTGTCTTTTCCAATCAGTAAAACATAATATCACATAAAAACAATATAAGGGATTACTTAACTTAAGGTAAAATGGTATGAATTATTTTTTTATCGCCAACTAGTGTAACAATTGTTATGAAGAATAAAATCCATTTACCAGATAAATGCATCCAGTACCGCTTAAATGCAAAATATAATGCAAATGAATTTTAGATTTAATGCATTTCATTTGTTAGTTTTGAATGACAAATTTCTTCTTTTAAATACGCAGTAAGTATATTAATTCAAAATACAATAACGCACATGTTCTCACATACAAGTGTGTTTCTTTCTAAGACAGAAACTCACGAAGTATACATTCAAATAACTTCTACATACATTAGAGTAATACAATACATGTATTAGTTCTTGACTTAGTACTGTAATACATGTCTATGAATAAGAACTATAAAGTGGATATTAACTCAGATAAGAAAAAAGTAACTTTTGATAATTACAAATAAATAAGCTATAATAACATTCAATATAAATCATACATGTAAGCCATTTTACTTACTAAAACAACTGTCCGGACACAAAATGCGCACGTTTAATCATAGCCATAAATATGCATGTATAAAAAAACAGAACTTACTCAAGTGACAAACAGTATCATGAATTATTAAAGAATATTATTTCATCCAACCATTATACCTGAATTACACATATTCATGGGTGAATGTTGAAATTATTTTAAAAAAATGGAAATCTTAACCCCCGTAATGCAGAAAAAATTAAAACCAGTAGGGTTCGGACCTGCAAAAAACTTGAGCTACAGGAAAATTCTTGAAAACTTTTAACAACATATTTGTATGTCCATATTACTGAAAATAATGAATGAGAAACTATCTTGTCTAAAGACAATGCAACAAAATAAGTCAATAAGGATGTTTTGTGATTAAAAAAATTATGAAGACCATTTCTATCCTTCAAACTGAAATGACAACCCACGTAACAACATTACTTTCAATATTACAATTCATATATTGTTCAAAGTACAGTTATTTGTAGCTTACTACATTGTGTTACAAAAACATCTTACATGCAGTTAAAAAACAGATTACAAATATACCAAATAATTGATGGAAATACAATGTATGGGACACATCCAAGGCATTTTTCATCCACTATAATCCAATTTTACTAAAATTAACTGATGGGATGACATTGATATTATCAAATTTGAATATGAATGAAATGTCATAATTCTGCTACATCATAACACAGTTCATAAGACAAATAACAGTTTGCAATTCCTCTTATACAACAGAGATTTGAATTGTAACTTAACCCATCATAGAGTTTGTTATTACAAAACATGACTTAAATATATGCATGATTTTTAAAAATACATTAAACAAATGTCCCAGACAAAATTCATTGTCTGTATAAACACTTAAAAATTACAAAGAGAATCATTGTACGGTTTCAGTGTTGTTCATGATTATACAAACAGAAACGATGCAGGCTCTCGCGCACGAAGCAAACCTGTTTTCTGTGCATAATATGTTGGAGAACGCAAGACGTTGTCTGCAGAATATTTATGTACAAAATTTGAAGATCCTAGAGAATATTATATACATAGTTCCTATCATACAAACACTTTGGCTAAAGCGTCCGCCCCTGCACTAGCAATATAGGGTTTCGAAGGATGAAATACCACTGCATGTATAGATTCATCAAATTTTTTCCTATGTGCAGTTATTTCTTGGACACAAGTTTTACTATCTAAATTCCATAATCTTATTGAACAATCATGACCTGGAAGAAAATCAATAAAAGATTTAAATTTAAAAACCACAAAATAAATTCAAATATTTAAGTTTTTATGAAAACTGAATAGTGTTTCAATGACTGTAGCAATCAATACATACTGATATAGTTTGTTTCATTGTCATTTGTTTTCATTAAAACATATTAAGATTAAACAATATTGACAAAATTGATTTATACAAAACATCTTATCCTTCATGAACAGCTACATAAGATAAAATATTGATAAAAATTGATTACATATATCTATATATTATCTCGACAAAAATGACAAATCATTTTCAGTAGATTCTAAATTCTTGTGTAAACAAGTATATACATGCATTTAATGAGGTATGATATCAAATAATAATTTATTCAAAAATTCAAATAATAAGATTAAGTTAAAATTTTACATACTCCCTGATAACAAGTAAAGTCCATTTGGATCCACTGCAAGACAAGTGACTGCGTCTAGATGAGCTACCATTGAATGTATCATTTTGCCTGGAACAAATATGTATATTTATCATAAATAATAAACATATCAGAACACATTAAATTCTTCACACACTTTATAAAATACTGAACCTTCTTAGCAAAAATCATATATTTAAGTAAAGTTTGTGTCGGTTTTGTAATGAGTGTAGTGCTTGTCAAACTGGGATTTTAATTCAACATAATATGGATATCGGATTCAGATAAATTCAAACAATGAACACATATGGACATTTTTTGTTTCAATTTGGAACAGGTTTATTTGTAAAGATCAGTAAAACAAGGTAAAGACAATGAAAATATACTGAACTATAAATCTACTTATCTCTGTAAATATTTTAGCTTTACAGGACCATCTTAAAGACTATTTTACAAAACCTGACCATCAAAGTGTATCAGGATTCAAGAAAAAGCTTCAACAGATTAAATGTTAGGAACAACAAGAATCTAAGTCTTAACATGGTCGTCTTATCCTACCCTGGTAGGTGTGTACCAAACACGATTGTTTCCAGAATAACCTGGTAAAAAACAAATTTCAAGTATTAACTTACCAGTATTTATATCAAAGAATCTAATATGCCTATCTTCATGCGCAGTAATTGTAATTGGTAACGTGGGATGATTTACAACACAGTTTATTTGATTATTAGATCCAGAATCTGAAAGAGAAAATAAAGCATTTTATTATGTATTAAGTTTAAAAAGAAACATTATAAATGCAAGTATAAAAAAATGATACTAAATTTAAATCAACAGTATGTTACATTGGTTAATATTTTCATCAAAATAAACATACACAATAATCATTAGCTACACTGGTCAATATTTTCATCAAAATAAACATACATACTGATCATTAGCTAAAATGCAGTTATATCAACATATAGATTCCTATCACATAAAATTGACAGAAATAACAAGCCATCATCTTAGAATGTTGCAAAACAGATGATCCATGGACAGAATTTGTTCACATCCCTACTCAATTAAAATGCCCTCTACAACATGACAAACCCTTACATCAAAATTAAACCTTAAATACGTGTGAAGATATATTTACCTGAACTTTGCTTTGTCTCCAAAGTAATAACCTGTTTATTAGTTTCAAGGTCAAATAAGTATGTATTTGCTGAGGTAAATGAGGCTACCATCTGACCGGGATCACAACGCACAAAGTCCACTGAAGTTGGGACACCATCCTCTGTAAAGTAAATTTGTTTTAGGTTGAAACAATAGTTTTTTTTATATTCAATACATTAATTGGGGGGGGGGGGCTCTTTCAACAATGTTGATGGTTATTATAACCACAATCTATATTTCTCATTTTTATGAACATACTGCTAAATGCAATAAATTAACAACTGATCAAATTACAAGGACAATAAAATATTTTTCACTTTGACTGATATTTCAAACAGGTAGTTAAAACATCACACAGCATCATATTGACAATTCATTTCAGCTATTATTTTGATAAAAATAACTAAAACCAGTGTATTACAGATGTCAGTTCAAAGCTTACACGTAGTTCAGCTAAAATCATTAATTGAAAAATAGTTCAAGTTATACAAGCATTCAACAGCAACTGAAACATCAAAGGAATAAAACAAAGGTAAAATAAGTTGGCACTTTTAAAAGGATTAGACTGCTGATAGCAAAAACCAATACGGACAAACCCTTACCACTGTCAACAGTGAAGGTATTTAGTAAAGGAGATTTTGTTCCTGGGCTCCAAAGTCGCACAGTTCCATCTGCAGAGCATGACAATAGTTGTGATTTTGTATTGTGTATAGAAAGACCCCACACTGCGTTAGTGTGAGCTACCATTGTGTCTTGAAGAACTTTAGAATCTAAAACAAAAATTATACCAACATTAAACAATATAAACATTGTACACACTGAGATAACATGTACATGGACCATCAAATGAAAAAATAAAAGCATAATATCATTAACACAATGCAATATTGATTAAAGATTTTTGTCATAATTTCACAATAAAATGTAGTAAAAACATCTTATTGTTGTTTGGTTAATAACCGTGTTTGAAAATTTTTTTAATTAACTTACCGAAAGAGTCATAAGGGTCTATATTTGAACTTGGTATATTCCAACATCGTATAGTGGAGTCCATTCCACCACTGTAACATTGTTCACCCGAGGCACTCACAGCCAGACATAACACAGGACCCATGTGCCCTCGAAATGTGTACACTGGCTCAACATCTAATGAGGCTGCCCTGAAATAAATTATCAAATGTGAAAATTTAAGAAAGAAAATATATTAAATTATGTATAAAACTGATGAAGTAATGTGCCTGATAAACATTTTTCAGAGGTTCCAGAATTCAATTACAATTCAAATGAAAAAATATCTGAGGAGTTTTCAGAGTAATACTATTACCATAATGTTTTCAGAGCAGAATTTTTATCATCTGATTACATGATAAACAAAGAAAGATTTAGTTCATAACAGGATAAATCATAATACAGGCAAAAAAAAAATAGGTGTGAAGTTTTAAAACTGGTCATCAATGATAGAACTTCTCTTACTTTTTCGCTGGCACAGTTTTCTGTAAGTTCCATAGTTTTAATGTATGATCCTCAGATCCAGTTATCAACACTGGGTCTGTAGGATGAAATGCCAGAGTTCTAACACCATCAAAGTGACTTCTTAATGTATACTTGGCATTCCACGTTTTTCTGAAAACTTCCGTAGGGGCCGCAATCTATAAAGGACAACAAAATAAATCACACTGATTCATTCATGTAAGATTTTTATTTAAATACATCAGTCAGACATTTTGGGGGGGATGCAAAAAATAAACAGATAACAAAAGCTATAAAATGCTCATTAAGTAGAAGCATACAGTATCACTGTTTTACTCCTTTGAGTTTTTTTACTGTACACTTAACACAGAGAAATGTGCATCCCACAAAATTCTATAAAATAGAACAAAGTTGTATATAGGATATGAGCCCCACAATTATTGTCTAATTTCATCTTCTCCTCAGAAAGAAATATAAAAACATAACAAACTAAAGTTACATTAAGAGAACAAAAAAATCTCCATGATTTACATACATCATAATTGCCAGGATCTGCATCATTATTAACTGTTATCTCAGCAAGTTCACCCAAACCAACACCGATGGCTTCAAGTTCTTCGTCTGAGTTACTGTTGACAGTTACGCCAGCTTTTCTATTCCCACTCGCAAGATTTCCGCCGCTCTGAACACCACCTGGTATTTATAGACATACATGTTACAATAAATACAATAAAGTCAAACAAAACTGATTAAGTTTATCATAAATAATGTTGTTGGGAGTGTACATAGACTTATGAGTTATATCCATCAGGCACATAGGATTAAATGCAGGTGATTCTTACAATGTGGCGGTGTTATAACAATTATACATATACAGACAGTAAACTTTGAAACAATCTTATTTTCTAAATTATAAATCTATACAAGATTGCATTTACCATGCATAAATATAAACAGATTTAAATTTAAGTAATCTGTGGTAATATTGGCAAGTTTTCCTGACAATTTACAGCTATAACCTCAGTTAATGTAATAATATATTACATACCTTAAATCATACAACATCACTAACATAAACATAATGCTAGTTTTATTCTTAATAAGTCAAAGTAAATTGAAATCATTCGACTCTAAGGACTCAAGAACAGAAACATGTTGTCAGGAAACTGTTGTCCCATTAAAATAATGTATTCAAATCATGAAGATTAAGGTAAAAATCAGATCTATGTATGTTCTGTTAATATAGAAAAAAAGCTTCATGCAGTGTGAACAATAAGTTAACTACAGAATAAAATAATCAATAGTACATAACAAACCTTACAGCCTAATGGTCATTTAGTAACAGCTGAACACAGTATTCAACAACAGTTATATGATAATAAAACTAAGATCATTTCTTTACGACACAGAACAAACCTGGGAAATTATAACTTACATAGAATGTACAAAGAGCTCTTTAGCATGATGCAAATTTTGACCCATATTGAAAAGAAGTATACAGTCACACTGCCTTGAATCAATCAGAATATTAACTGAAAATAAGACTGGTGACCAGAATCTGTTCTATAGTCCAAGTAAATTAGAAAAGTAGCACATCAATGTCCAGAAACATTCCACACAAACATTAATATTCAAAAATAGCAAATTATTATTAGCATCTGGGAATATATACAGTAATTAAGGAATAACATTAATTTCAACCAGTTTTTTCTGAGTCCAATAACATTATCAGCCTGATTATGACCCATTACTCCAAGACTAGAAGATAAATTATAGACAAGTTAAATTCCTAACATTCCACAATGGGAGTAAATAATGCAATAAAATGTCAGCAAACACTGCATGTGTGGCAACTACTCAAACAATTTTGATTTTACAACAATATTATAGGCATATTTCTGTAAATGGCACCAGTTTCACAACAAAACATGCAATTTTAATAAACAAAATACTTTTTGATTCATCAAAAACCTCAAGAATAAAACCGATCTGCACTAAACAAACTTTTTGAAGTCGAAAAATATCAAAGCAAACATATCAAGCCCCAGTTTCTCTTTATCAAGATTAATTTTCAGTCAAGGAAAAAACAGACCTACAAATATTTTCAGATTTTCGTTCTGCTAAAGATAATTGCGTGCTACTAAAGATTAAAAGCACACAAATAGACAGAATGGAAACAGAAAGTGAAGCAAGATTTGATGGAAAAAAATAAGCCAAAAAAGTCACATGGCAAGTCATCTCCATGGATATATATTCACAAAGCACACCGGCAACAATAATTAGCATATATTAAATCTTAGAATTACTTTTCAACAAGAAAACTATCAGGCAACAATATAGAAACACACCAATGGTATTGCCTGAGATTACCACATCATTCAATACTTATCATTTAAGAATGGGTTAACATCATAATTAATGACAAATTTTTATGCTCTATCAGTAACAGCCAAGGTTTATTTTCAACAACACTAACAAACCTTTATCAAACATTAACATGAAATCTACCCATTTTATTTACAAGGAAAGTGATACCTAATGTGTAGTCAGGAAAGATTCAGTCATAACAATAAGCTAGGAGAAAGCCTTTTGAATCAGAACTTTGCCGATTAAAAATATAGATACTTTAATTCCATAAACCATTGAAGACACACGTCAGAGATTAATATTTTAATATAACTTCATTCAATAAAAATTGCTATCTTATACATTTTGACAGTTGTAAAACCATCTTATAAAAAGACAGAAACATGTATCTCTAGACTTTGAACATTATCTACACAACATGCTTATAGTATGCAATATGAGGCACCAGGATCATATTATAGTCCAGGACAGGATAGATTACATGTTTTAAGAGTTAATGTTTTGGTAAAATCATGATTCATCATGCATACCGATATCATCTACTTCAGACATGCTAATCTGGTTGACGGAGGAGCTTGCAGCCCCAGTCTGGCTCGACGACATGTCCTCCCCCTCCGTAAGATTAGCTAACATAGCTTGCAATGTAGCGCGTTTTGGTCCTGCAAAATCATTGGCATTCTTGAAATAAAAGCAGCTCACAATACATGCAATAAAACACAAAATAAACACATGGTACCCTCAATGTCAAGAACTTTTGTATGATTTGTCACTATGATGTTAAATACCACGTAAGTGAAAACTTTTTTTTTAATAAAGCAGTAATTGGTGACTGTTTTTTTGCTGATTCAAAGTCACTGTTTGAAGAAACAAATTTTGTGTACCTCATCAATATTTGTGCCACAAAGTATCACTTAGTGTGGTAAAGCAGGGTTTTTTAGGGACGGGGAAGACATTGGATGCTGGTCAAAAAGGGAAAAATCACGTGAAAAGGAGAAATTTGGGGTAATTATCAAATTTAATTCACTGTCATATAAGCAAAACCAATGTTTTCATGAATCAATGAATATGACATCAGCATTCAAAACAATCTACAGGTCCATATCTCTGTCTTTTCTACATTCTACCACACTTTCATAGTCTTGATCAGTTACATTTTCTGGCCAAAGATTTATTCTCATGAATGAATCGAGAGTCGATTAGCTCAGGGATGGTATCTTTACTCGCTACACCAAAAAAGGAGTTTATCCGTCCAGTATGCTTTGTGTCAGATATCTTATTTTTTTGTAGTAATGACGTCAATCGTGCATCATTTTACCACAGGAAACATGTGCCTGCTTCCTGGCATCATACGCATGGATGAACAATAGTTTACACAGCTAACCTATACACTTCATTCAACTCAATATTGCTGATTAAATTCAATTAGCTAGATAACCAACCAGGAGATTAAGTACGCCAAAGAAAATTCCAAATATTATCAACATTAATGGCAACAAACAAAGAGGGTACCAGAAAAAATAAATGTGATCAGTGTATTTAGAAATATATTATAATCTTAGCATAACAAAATAAGCTGGAAATAAATGAGTAACATACACAAGTATATTCAGTTTAATAATGATTTTAAATACTTTGATCAAATCTTAATACTTCTAAATCTCACACCTGAGCAAGAATTGCATAAATACATTTTATTAAAACAAATTACCTACCACAAAGTAGACTAAGTCAAATGAGAAATGAGTAAAGTGGTTCTTAAGGAGAGAGCCAAGTCAAGTTTAGGCTACCAGTCTCCAACAGGAAACTTCATGTAATGTTGAACAAATTTGAGTCAAAAGTTTGTAACAATTATTTTTTTGCACTTTTGCACTTAATGCTCAGGTGGGAAAAATAAAGTGTAGATGATTTATTTTTTTCATAAAAATGCAATCATTTAAATTTAATACAAAGAGTAATTTTCATTGAAATATTAACACCACATGTATTAATAACATAATTAAAAACTCTTGAAAGACATGAAAATACATTAAAGTTTCTGAGCGAATGTAGTAAATTATTACCCGCATGTTAATCAATATACAAAACAAAAGATCAAATATGTAAATGGGAGGAAACAGCAAAACTTCAGAGGTTCAGATTTCTACTACAGATATCTAATCATTCGGAATAAATATAAATAAAAATGCAAGCAAAACATCTAACAACATACATGCACCTAGAAGCCACCATAAGCACAACACACTTAGTCATCAATAATTTCAACAACATCGAAAGCGTTAAAATTAACTCACAAACGCTGGTAAGTTAGTGCGTTTCAAATGTTAATGTCAGCTTTAAGGAACACCATGTTCAATTTCGATGCAATATGTTCAAATGCACATTTTATGTCATAAAAATCTTACAGAAATTTCATTTCAATAATTTGAAGCACACAAACTATAAAGCAAAAATATATAGAAATATTCTCTTTCAAGAGAACAAGTAAAAACTCAAATATATCTTTTACCCCATCACACAAGACACTTGCCACCTATTTTAAAGCCATATGTTTGTATATGATGATCATACATGGTCTGTTTAAAAGGAAACTTACTTGTTTTCCTCGTTTTTCTTTCTTTCTTATACTCCTCTTTAAGCTTTGATATAAGCTGTTGGTCGACACCCCACTCTTCATTTGGAGAGCCCAGTTCTTTCTTAACTGTGTGTAAAAGAGGTACACACGATTCGTTCAAATATCCAGCCCAAACATTTTATATACCAGAACCAATTACAATCATTAAAGAGATGAATTGATTATTAACATACAAGCAAATTGAAGATCATGTGACAAGAGTTCAAACAGTTCAAAATAATTGTTTCAGATTGAAACCCAGCAAGAACTAAAACAACAAAACTTCAGATATTTTACAAAAAATCAACAAGCAACCGTAACATTCAGACAAGATGATGAATTCTTTTTTTTCTTATAAATCAAGTTAAGAAATACCATAGACATTATGACGGCTTATAATCATCTAATTGGAGCAAAAACTCAATAAAAATACCAGCATACAATACACAAATAATCACGATTTGTTTATAGACATATCTTATTATAGTGAGTCAATTGATATAAACAGTGAATTTAATTGTGACAATCCAAACATTCCTACTTAGAATTATGCATAGGGAAGTTTTTTTTATTTTATAACCCCAGATTTATGGCATCTAATTATCAGCAACAATACAAACCAATCTGGATTAAGCCATTAAGTAACTTCCAAATAAGACAATTGTACACAAAGTGCATGTATAATGAATTCTGTATAATGTGCAGTCAAAGAAATTACTTTGCCAATTTTAAGCATTTCCTACAATCAAATCCTGTCACATGATCTTCAATTTTGAGCGGCAAAGATGGAGACAAACCGTACGACCTGAATAACTACATCAGTACATGGCCACAAAAAAAGAAACACAACCACACAAAACAAGATGCTGCGTTCAATAATCACATATGCTCCCAGTGGTATGCTTGACAATAGATTTGAACCTAAATGAGGTAAAAGTAGAAGCAGATTCAAATATAAAAAGTTGCCCAATTTATTCCATATAGGAAAAATAACCAAGTCCCATAACTGTGCCAAAAATATGTGGGGACAACCAACATCAGTATAAGTAGGTGGGATATGTGCTAGATGAAACAGTAAAATCTAGTTAGGCAAGAAATAACCCATTTGAAACATTTTAAGTCATAATCTGGTCAAGGTCAGATTGAGGTTGAATGATGGGTGAATTGGGAAGGGTCCAAGGCAACAACTGTATAAGTATCAGAGTGATAGACAAACAGCAAAATCTAGTTGACCTTGTATGAATGGACAAATCAATCACTATAAACACCCAGCAGTTGCGCACATAAAATCAATCTAAAATCTCACCACAAACACACCACGTTTATTTAAGGCAGTTCTTAACCGTGATAAATATCATTTATAGTCTAGCAAAATCTTGCAAGCTTAATAATACTATTAATTTTATACCTGTACAGTTTAATTTTTATGAAGTTATCGGACAGAACCTTTTAATACATTTTCCCTCTTTATGATATCAGTCACTTATTTTCTTAGCCAAAAGGCCAAATGTTCATAAATTATTAATTTATTAATATCTTTTGTCTCAACATTACTGCAACATGTGACCAGCAAAAAATCCTAAATATGGGTTGTTTACTAATCACATACAAGTATCTGAATTCTGATAATTTTTTTTATTAATTTAACCATGACCTATTATAACAATAGGGATTTTCAGCTGACCACAAACAAATATCAATATAAGACTGACCATAGGAAATAATGATAGGTTACAAAATGCTGCCAGAATGGGACAACTAAAATGAGTAAAGAATATAAAAATAATCCATAGATGGAAAAAAAACACTTAACTGGAAACATTTTAAAATTAAGTAACTAGAAATATTTTGTTTTTAAAACATATATGCAGAGCTAAAGAAATGTTTCAATCTGATAAATTTCATCTCAGTGTAGGTAAACCCAATGCAAATATCATGTATTAAAATTAATATATTAAAAATATATGATATTAAAATAATATAGCTAAAAATATAATATTAAACCTAGTTAAATGGCACAATTTCCGAGAAATTAATTACCAACCATCAAATACAATTCTAGCACCACATGCACACACTCACACATGTGAAACAAATAGCATTTTGATGTAATCACACAGTATCAATTTCATCAGTTTCACAATACACAGTTATGTCACCAGCATGTTACACCAAAACAGTAAACTTCCCCTCATTCATGATTGCACATGTTATTTCCTTATCTTTCATTTATCTTTCAACTTTATTATCAAAATAGTATTTTGTGTTATGTTATAATGGCCAAGGATGTACAAAAGAATTTGTAACAAGTTTGTACAATAATAACAAGAAATAACAAAAAATAATAAAAATATCTGAGAGAATTATCTACTTTCTAGGTTACATCTAATTATCTACAGTATTCATTATAAACAAAAACAAAACCTTTAGGAAAAAATTCCTACTAATCATTGTACCAGGTTAATCAAAACTAACAGGTGTTTGTTCAAGTCATTAAATGCACGTTTTTCAACAGTTAACATGGTAGATGCCTTCGACACTGAGCAGAAAACAAGGATAATGTTACACATCAAAAAAGGTTTTCTCTAATTCTATCAATTTGTGTACTGTACAAAACCCACAGTTAAAAAACGGCACAAAAATGTAAACTGTGAACTTGTGAATGTTAAATAAGGCCAAACACATTTTATACCTTCATCGTCATCATCATCATCATTATAATTGCCGTCAACATCGTCATTGCCATCTGAAACCAAAGCTTAATTTTTTTATTTTTTCCATTATTTTCTTAAATTCATGCCCACCATTTACACTTGACTATCTTTCATATTACATCATGCTTCAAAATATTGCTTTAAGCATCTCCGCATCATTTTTGTTTTTAGAATTAAGCTCTTTTTCAGACTGATTGACAAAATAATGAAAATGTGTTTGGAAAATAAAATCAGCATTTCCCCAAACCAAAAACAGCCAAAAAGTGAAGGATGGTAAGACATAAATAAATGTTTCCCATTAAAATCTAATTCAACTGCAGTTAAATAAACAAATGGACAGGCCCAATAGAAAGTTAACAAAATTGCAAGCCCTCTTAAAAGTTGGACATAGTCTATCACTACATAATGTCATTTGTTGAAAGACGAAGGAGTCTTTAAAGAAGTGAGGGAAATAATATTTTTCCAGATGAAGCAAGAATAAAAAGGAGATTTTCCAATGAAATTCAAGATTAGGAATACATTTTGTGAGGTGAAAGCTGAAAAAAACAACGAAATAACAAAGAGAAAAATCAGTAGTTTTCTGCTCTCACTTTCTTGAATTCTATGTGAGAAATTCTCTCAGACTTTTCACCAAGATAGCCACTAACTACACTATCTACAGCAAACATGTACTCCATTTACACATGAAAACATTTATTATACTGGACACAGACTTCTTATATCATCACGATTCAAATATGATTATGACTACAGACCAAATAAAAGAAATTGGTTTAACTGGTAATGTACAATGCTAAATTTTAACTTAAGCCAGTAAAATAAGAGCTTAAGCATAGAAATGAAATCAGGAAACCAACAGACTAAAGATCAGGTAAAAGTACAGACTCAAACATATCTTACTCCTAGATCCCTGAGCAACAGAATGAACTCAACTTTCCAAAATAATGAGAACAAGCAAATATAGAATTTTTGGGGCAATGTCCCCAATAAGCTTCTTTTCCTGGCTTATAGTAAATTTACCACGTAGATGATTGTTTATCACTCAGGGCAGGTAAATAGAATTCTTTAGCATACACTGCATGTCTGTGTGTGTTGGAAGTCAAGCCATGAGCATATATTGAACTGGAACTAATTTTACCTTAACTGAAGTCGGCATTATCAGTACAATAAATGCTTCCATTATAACAATGTACAGGTACGTACCCCAATCACGTTCATCACCATGACTCTGGGCTTCACCAGCTCCCTCCCCAGTCTCAGACACTAGAAAGTCAAATTCTGCAAGCACCTCTTCAGCCTCCCCATCCTCCACACCAGCCATACCTTCAATTCCTGCAGTCTAGAAAACAAGGCACATAGCATGTAACTGCAAACTGCTTCATATACTGCACTAATTAGTTATGTAAGTATGTAAAGATGAACATTAAATGACTTCTATAATAACACAATATTCTCATGACTTGTATTTAATGCCATGAAGTTTTCACAAATTAATTATTGTAGTAAAATGATAAAACAAAGAATTGATTACAGAATTAATCAATAAAATGTGTGTAGACACAACATCTCAGTCTAATGTTAGTGACCCAATGAACATCAATAGATACAGCTTGTTTAAGCTTACTGCTTAATATATCAGGTAGACAAGTCAGAGCAGAAGGGATACAATCACAGTGTTGGCCCATCAATCAATAGTCTTGAATTTCTTGCTTATAATTTTCAGAACTATTTTAGAAAGACTCACTGACTTAAGAATAATTTCAGATCTGACCCAGTTTTACTTAGTTGTCCTATTAGATTTGAACATGGTACTTTTTCAAATACAGATGGAGACATTAGTAATCTTAGATTTAAAATAACTTTACCTAGGTTAACCCATGGTGCAATAAGTTTAAAATCGTAAAGTGGCAAACCAGTTTCTTTCTTATCTTATTAATTTGGATTGAATGTTTACAGATATTTGATCTAGAAGAAAGATTATTTTCCAACAATTACCTTTATTTTTGACCTGCTTTTCTCAATCCTTTCATCGTTTTCATCATCAGCAGAAATACCTTCTTCATTCTCATCACTGAAATAAAAATCATAAACTGAACCCTTCAATTGATTAACAGACAATTTAAAACATAAAAAAAACAATTAGGACAACAATTAGTGATACACAAAAATGATTACATGATACCATAAAACTAGGCAGAGTGCATGTTTATTATCAAGGACAGTTTTAACAAATAAGTCATTCTGGACGCTAATCCTGACAATGACAAAAAGCTTATTGAATGATATGAATAAACTGCAATTCTTTGCACCAAAAAATGTGCTTAAACAATAAAAGCTGAAGTGTCCAACTAAAAAATAAACAAGGAAAAATTAAACAACTGTAATCAATATATCTCTCTTATGACTTGGAGAAATGGTACTGCTATTTTTTTTTATCAAAACTCAGTTCAGTATTTCCATGGGAAAAACAGCAGCTTTAAATAAAACAGTGAGAAACTACTTCTTTACAAATCCTAAGTCTCCCTACAGTCACTGACAGTACAAGCGTGAACCTATCCAAAATTTCAGTAATTCAAGTCAATTAAATACATGAAATTATTTATATGAAATGCATCAGAACATCATGATCTTACACAGCAAACATGAAATGTACACAAAACACTGAAATACATTAAACCGAGCTTTAACTACACAAATTAAATTATGAATGGGAGGGGACTTATGTGATGAAAATACATCAAATAAACACTTCTATTTTAGTAAGTCACACTTCTTATTCCTTTCACAATGACTGTATAGAAACATTTACAAAGAAATGCTAAATGTTGTCTAGAAAAAAATACTGGCTTGATTAAGCATTCACTGTCGTAGGATTGATACATACATGTATATAAAGACATAACATGCAAAAAGCTTTCACATGAAGGGGGGGGGATTTTGCAGACTTAAAATTATATGTTAAAGTTAGAAAGAATACATTTTTCAATAAAACAGATTTTCAAATGCATTATATTATGATTTAAATTACAGTACAAGGCAATCAATAAGATGGTTTTAATGTCAGCTGATGAATGACCTTGTTTTGTTATTAACTAGTGTTGCATGTGGTAAGTAATACAAAAAGGCAACAGTCTAATAAAAGCCAGCTTATCACAGAAACTAACACAAACTGAAATATTATCTTCAAAAATCGTTTGGTGTTTCAATCAACTTTCAAGCAAACACAAAAAATCCAAACTGACAATAAAAGGGGCAGATCTTTCGTGGTTATGTAGTCTTTCACTATATATAAAAATAATAGCACAAAATACATTGACAAATTTGGAGGAACAATTAAGAATAAGGTCATTTTTTTATTATTTCATTATTAACAATGCTTGTTTAAAGATATATTTAACTACATCAGAAGTTTGACTTATTTGTCTCATGTATTAAGTTTGTTTGCTGTATAACAGAATGCTCAATCTTGAATTGAAAAAAATTAGAACAGTTTCGAGAA
The DNA here is from genome assembly GCA_008271625.1 of Lutraria rhynchaena. Taxonomy (NCBI): domain Eukaryota; kingdom Metazoa; phylum Mollusca; class Bivalvia; order Venerida; family Mactridae; genus Lutraria; species Lutraria rhynchaena. The sequence goes on from VIBL01000086.1 coordinate 1,451,157, forward strand.
AATTTGTTTTGAACAGATATTTAAAACCATCATCAGCATCAAACTTCATGATTTCATGCTAATTCATATTCTGTTATTAATGGTGTACACTAAATAAAAGGAAATATAATCTGGAATGTTTTGATGATTTGACTATTAGAAAAACTTAGCAAGCTCTCAGACATACAACACTACATTACTTTAACAAGCCAATCCTAGTAACGACGTTGACATTTTATCATTTTAAACAAAAAAAATGAACTATTCAGGTCAGTTTAAAACAGGCCATCATTTAGATAACTATGAACTATGGCATTTAGGCACATATATCAATGATCGATTAATTGATTCATTGACTAGTATAACCATACAATGATTGATGTAATGACAAAATGATGATGAATCAGAAACAGAATACACAGAGCGTACCTTAAGTTTTCGTCATCATCATCAGCAACATTTTCATTGGCTAGGAAATCAAAAGTAGCGAGAACGGACGCCTCACTGTCGATGAGGGCTCCCTCAACATATGAAGGCATCTTTCCTGAGCCTCTGTCAAGAGATTAAAGATTCATGCATACAGAAAATTGTCATGCATTCTAGGACAATAGATAACATAATGATACAACTTGTGATCAAAATCAATGCTTCAAACAACATGTAAAATCTACTTGCATTAATACCAGAGGTAAATGTTTCATAGAAAAGTTTGATATAGTTTTAAGTTATGAGTTTGACAAAATTTAAAAAAACTCACACAAATCATTCGACACGCATGTTTCCTGGTTTACTAATCAATACTTGTACATGATAAGAAGATAATCAAGGTATGGCAGAATTTTGTTTCTGATGAGACCCGAACCCATGATCTATGTAGGAGAAGTCTGGGTCTCAGTGCTTACCTCTATGTCTTAAAAACAATTTTATTTGAGCATTGAAATTCATCTCAAGGATGTAATATTCAGACTAGAAGTATTTTTAACTGCTATATATACAGTCTTAGCTGTTAAACAAATATAAAAGTTGCGAGTAATTAATATAGTATTTGCAATAATATAAGAGTCAAACTAGTTTAGCTGGAAAGATAGTTCATCAAACCTCAATTAGGTACAACAATAAATTTCTAGTAGATAAGTGTCCATACTTCAGTGTGTTTATTTTTCAGGACGCATAAATATTTTCATACATATATGACAAATAGAAAATGGTCATCAAATACTAAGAATGAGATGTAGGTGATAGAAAGACAATACACATGTATGCATGTAAAAAGTCCTACAGTGTAGAATGTAAAACAAACATTAATACAAATAAATAACCATAGTTATGGTACTTGATACACATAATGCAAAATTGAATAAACTGACATTAAGAACAAAATTCCCATTGTCAGAGTGACAAAAAAAAAACAAAAAAACAAACGCAGATCAATCAGTTATTGAATAAAACTTCTGTATCAATTCTTGTTGACTTATAATCGCCCAATTTTAATTTAATAAATACACTCCAAGCAAAAAACTTTCTGCTTACGAATATTACCAAGGAACTGTTGGGGTCATCTTACAATTGTAGATGTATTACTCACTTAAATAAGTCAGAAATACACTTCATACAAAGTTATTAAATCCCCTTGCCATATCAAAAAAAACAAATAATCCCCATCTTACACAAACCGATATCAAGCAAAGTACATCATACATAACAGCTGGTAAACATAGGAACCTCTCCAAAAAGGGAAGTTAAGTAAACGATGAAAATTATCCTCATTAATAAATGAACTTGTCAAATATAACGTATGGAGAATATAGGTATAAATATGTTGCTATTAATTAGAATGAACAATCAGTCATATTGTTATACATATTGTTATTCCCTATATTATATACAACTGCATGCCTTATGACAAACATTGACAATAGATGCTATTTAATGTCTTTTTTAGTTATAATATGTTTAGAAAACCAATGCAATAAATTTAAGAAGTTTACAATACAAATCAGATAAGCTCTGTTTGTGATACATTTTTTTCTGTGTAAAAAATATGTGCATATGAAGAACACTTTAATTATCAATAACCTCTTATAGACTTTGTATGTTACTTTGAAAACAAATCAACAGCATAATCACCCAAATACCCCCCAAAAAATCATACTGCCTCTTGTTGATGTTTTCTAACATGATTCATTGAAAAAACACTTAGCAGTACTAAAGCAATTCTGAGACCCAGACTCAACAGAGAAAAAATGAAGAAAATATTTGCCAAGGAGACAAGATGTTAGGATCAAAACCTGGAATGGAGTGACATTATAACATCATCACCTTATCACACATAAACCTTAGTCTTTAATGCTTTCCAAATGGTCAGTATAAATTCACAATAAAAAATTCTTCAGCATCATTCTTCAATTTAATAGTGATCCATTTAATTCAATTATCATAAAGATTACAAGCACATTTCATCCACTTAAGTGCTATATTCAAAAATGAATTTCTGGAACAGTAATATGGACAAACCAAACTTATTACAACTTAATAATTTATAGTATGATAAAAACAAACCCAGACAAATTAAATCCATCAACAAAGAAAATTGATATCAACACATAGGGCTCAGTTAGCACAGATCAGGTCATTAATACAATGACACGCACATAAAATCACAACACGGTCATAATCATTCCAAAAAAACAGACAGGATATTAATTACATTGCATTTCAATTAAGCTACCTTATTTTACAACCAACACTGAGTCATGATATACAAATAATGTCACATGAAAGATGATAGAAAAAAGATGAAATCAGAATTTTCAAGAAATAAATGCAAGACCCATAAACCGAGCGTGAGCTGTAGTCACATATCTTACTCTTGAAAAAAAAACCTCAATATGCTTATCAATCAAGTTAAGTTTATTAAAATCTATTAAAATGATAAGCAGGAAGCTTAGAACAGAAATTTAATCGACAAATGGTAATATGTGATCAGTTTAAATGATAAGTACATCAAAACCAAATACTGCTGACAAAAACTCTTACACCGATGTAATACATAATAGAATGTTCTCATCAATTGTCAGTAAAATAAGGAATGTGGAATATTTTAAGAGAGATATTATCAGAACAAACCTTGCTTTTCCTTGATCGATAGCTCGTCTGTTGTTCATACTGTCCCCATTGACAAGGGCTGGCTGGGCACCTTCACCGGTATCAGTTTGGGGTTGAAGACCCAGAAGTGATCGTACTCGAGCTGAACGGACATCTATAATAGTATCTGTATATCCAACTTCTTGTAAATATCTGCATGATAAAAATATGATCAATTACTTTTAGCCAAACTTAGGAAAGCAGAAAATGAAATTCAAAAGTAGGACTTTTCATGTGACTCAATGCTACAGAGGATAAACCTGGACGTTTTTATACACAGGATAAACCTGGACGTTTTTATACACCGGATAAACCTGGACGTTTTTATACACCGGATAAAACTGGACGTTTTTACACACTGGATAAATCTGGACGTTTTTATACACTGGATAAACCTGGACGTTTTTATACACTGGATAAACCTGGACGTTTTTATACACCAGATAAACCTGGACGTTTTTATACACTATGTCCTCGAATATCAGGATTTTCTATCAGATTATAATAATTCCAGCATTAAAAAGGTTACATACAAAAATGTAAGTGAAGGGTACCTATTTTCTACATATGTGAAGAAAAATTTCAAGTACTAGGTGGTAAGGGACTCATTGTGATCTTAATCAAAATGATTTCAGTGACAATTCAGTAAAATCACACTTAAATACATTTATACAGATCCATTTTAGAAATTTATAATACAGCTTGTATAATAAATAGCATTTTGAAAACAAAAAATCTTTAGTTTGAAGTATATACAAAACATAATGCATATATTAAGACATGAAACAATACTGTCCTGGTATTGGTATACACAAGACTGTTCAAAAACTATAAATTGGTATGCACTTACTGTCTCAAGAGTTGTCTCCCTTGTCTCCAAGTAGCATTAGGTGCTGGAGATGCCACTGGATTTGTCTCAATTACTTCATCTATCAATGTATGAGATAAAAATATTAATGTGAGCTAGGCCATACAAACCTGAACTACTTTAAACAGAATGTTGATCAAACTGTGCATTTTTTAAAATTACAATAAAATTAATAATAAAATAGTGACCAGAATAACTTGATTACATTTAAATTCTAGTTCTTACACCACTTTTGGTGATGTCATCAGCTCAGTTATTACAGAGATACTTCATCTAGACATTGTACTTTTCCAACAAGTAATGATATCACACATACTCTGATCCTGTCAATCCATTCAAGAAGTTAGAAGTAACTAATAGCAATGTACAAATAAATAAATAAACGAACAACAAGTTAAACTTGATGCCAAAGCACCCTAAAAAAATAAATTATCCACTAACAACATGAATATCCCAATCCACAATAAAGTATAACTATGCCAAGTAATGAGCACATGATCTGATTACAAATATAATCAATAACATATTGCAAATAAATGCCACTATTGAGAAAATCTGCAAATACAAAATAATCTTTCAAGTACCTTTAGTTTCTTTATCAAAAGATGGCGGTTTAAGATCATCAGGATTCAGCTCCGAGCCATACTTCAATTTATGATATTTAGCCCTAAAATATAAAATAAATGGGCGTAACACAATAATAATAACAATATGAATCAGTATTTTATTATTTTATATAATTAAAAAATGCAATTAACCCTTTTCTATACAATTCAAAATAAATGACACAAGTATAGGAAACCATGTACCTTTCTTGTTTTAAAGCAAACTCCAACATTTTGATTCTTCGGACTAGATCTTGTTTCAAATTTTCCTGACCTTTTCTCTCCCCTTGTAAGAAAGCTATACGTGCCTGTAACAAAACAGAGATACTACATGTAGATGTAAATGAAAGCTATGCATTACAACACATAAATGATATATCAAGGATCATTTTAATCCTTTGACCCAAATGGAAACTTCCAAATATAGAAAATATTGAAATTAAATTTTTTCGACATGCTTCTTTTGGAAGTTTTATAAATTCTGGAGTAATTGCTTATCTTGTATATAATGAATCCAGTGAATGTGCAATTATGGCATACAAGAAATTTTTACATAAAGATTTGGCTACTGCAATCATTGAATCAAAAAATAACATCCCAAAATGATATTGTATCTATCAGCTAGCTTGAACAATTACCAGTCAGTCATGATTAAGTGTTACAAGCAAACAAATATGCATAATTTAACTTAATGATCCACAAATGTTTTCACGTGCATGATTTAAATGCATGATAAAAAAACTATTAAGGTATGAACAGGATGCAGTTGGTATTAAAGATGTAATCAATTTTCAAGGCAACGAAAACCATGGACTGAAAACAATACTGGTAATATCACTGTAACATGTGAACAGTGTGGATTAAACTTGAAACAAAGTTACAAGTTTTATAAATACAATGACATGCCTGAAGCTAGGAACATTTCATAGTTTGTCAATACATTTAAGCCTTCAATACATTTTTACTTCACAAAGGCATGCTATTTTTGATAGATATCATTTACTATAAATTCATTTATAACGTTTACTTGAAATGTAACTGACAACAATTGTATGATGCATACAAATTCAAAGTATTAAGTTACAACAGGATGAACAATTGTTTTTGGTAAGTTATGAATTTTTAGAAAATGAAACTAAATCGCCAGTAACAATATAATCTTATCAAAATAATTGCATAATCTGTAATATATAGTTTTATAATGATCAGGGAGAAGAATTCAGTTCCCTAGCATGCATAAAAAGGCTTAATTAAATTACTGATCAGTAAAAGAATATGGATCCAAGGAACGATGGATCTATCAAAGAATCCTATCATTTTTACATCATTGGAATTTAAAATAAATATGAAGTCAATCAAAAAAATTATTATTTTTCTGATAACTGAAATTAACATCAGAGATAATGTAAAATATAAAGATACAAAAAAACACTTTACTAACTGGGTTCTGTCTTCAACCCAAGGTGGAAATATTGGATGATTTGAACAAGAATAGGCTCACAAAACACACAGGGTGAAATTAAGAGAAAACTAGTTTCCAAAGCAAATTGGGGTATTGCACATTTATCAAGCTGGATTTTATCAGGAAAAATAAATCCTATTTAATATGAAAAGAAGCTGTCACAAAATTGACCTCATGACCTAGTTATGCTTTATTTATAACATGAAAAGAAAATATAGCCAAAATATACCTTTTACTAATTTAGTAGTATGGAAATATACTCCATCAAATTTAGACAAAAGGTACAAGCTATTGGTCAAAATGAATGAAACTGTGTAATAATAATAATAACATTCTTTTTAGTCAATTGATTTTTACGCAACTGAATTCATTTTATTAATAAAAAATTTGGTCTACTTCTTTTGCAAAAAAATTAAATTCATTTAGTGGATAATGAAGACAGCACAAATTAAATGATTATCATCTCTACATCTACATGATAATCCTGATCAATCAATACTGATTATAAGTGGGAAGCATCATTAAAAGTAAATTACACAAAACAGAAAGTCATCAGGCTATAGAGTACCAGGTTAATATCACTCAAAACAAATTAATAAAAGACAGGCCTCACTAACATTCCAAGCCTAACACCATGACTAAGATTTTATTACAAGAATCATAAACTTAATGAATTCCGTAGCATGCAGTCAACCATAATATTCAGATAGTGTATTAATCATTAGAACAAGGAACCCAGTGGAAGACAACTGTAACCCATCAAATGATCTGCTTAAAGATGCCACACTAACCTCACATCAAGACAAACACCAGCTCAATCACAAACAACTCTTTCGTGTATTTTAAAGCTGGGCGTGAAAATGGCTAGATAATTTCAGGAAAGAATCGACAAGTACAAAATTAACCTGCAATTCTGCTCTTTCAACTTCGAACTGACTTCGTTCCATTTCGAACCTAGCCCATTCTGTCTGAAGGAAATGCAGTATACCGGGCATGGTATACTGAGTTCTCTGATTATTGTCATCCTGTTGTTGCCTTCCAGACATACCGGGCCCACCGGACATCATCGGATTCCCCTGACCCCCAGAAAGTGATCCTGGACCTTCGTCTATCATTTTTCTTGCACAGCCGCCATTAGAATCTGATTATTACAGGGGGCGCTCTGCCAAATATTGACGTCATGGTGGAGTATACAGCTTGGTCGTTTGTAAAACTCGAACAATGGAGAAACTGTAAGAATATATTTGCCCTTGGAATAGCCGTTTGAACAAAATTGCTGAAACGGTGACTCAGATTACTTCTTTATCTAAGATTTTCATCAATATATTTATATTTTGAACTAATCTGTTAAAAGATTGATAAAATGAAATATTTTTAGAGATAGTGTTCGGTAAATTTTGCAGAATATACATTTTTTATATCTTATTGTAACAAGCGTAACTATAAACGAAAGTAGACCGAAAATTGTTTCTTTATAAATAATGAATATTCATCGCGACTGAAGAGACTTTTTTTATCGATGTCAGGTACAGTTCTGTGTTGAAATAAAACATTATTGTTTTATACATCATAATTAGATATGATTGTAACTTATAGGTCTTCCTCTGCAGATATTGCAGGGTATAAATGTAAACAATGCAACGAATATACATGGTGATTCGCCGTAATATTCAATTATCGACATCTACATGATACTCCCGATCAATCAATACTGATTATAACTGGGAGGCGCTTGTCAGGAAAACTGTGTTAAAAAGTATTAAGTGCTCAGTTAAAAGATAAAAGTTTACAGGCTAATGAGTGCAAGGTTAAAACATATAGGGAGTTAGAAATATTGAATATATATTCAATAGTATATTTGTCATTGTTAAACAAAGTTAAACAGTTTATATTGGTATTCATATTCACAAAATCAAATGTCTAGAACAATGCTATAACTATGAAACCTTTGTTGTGGTTCAAAACTAAATGTCAAGTTGATTCGTTCAAATCCTGATACTTTTATCCTACAAATCTTGTTGGTGAATGAAATATATTTGATACAGTTCTCTGGTGTACCTGCATCATTTAAAGTCAATGACTTCTCTTACTCTTTAATTATCATCTCATATAATTTGGATCATTTTACTTGGTACATTAAGGTCATAATCTAGTAATGTATAACAAATTTATTGTTAATTATTTCTTTTTTTCGTCTAGAGATCAGATAACACTATGATCAAATACATTCTGGTGGTAGGCTCTCGTGGGACTATTTCATTTTCACGGTACTATGAATATTTTACCCAGGAAAAACGAGTACTATTGCAGAATGAAGTTACTAGTTTGTGTGCATCAAGAACTCAAGATCAGGTATTGTTCCTGTGTGATGATTAAGATCATTATATCTAGTCTGTTTATTATCTTTATTTTATTTATTTTAACTACTCATTTTCAGAAAAGAAAATGGTAATTAATGAGAAGTTTCTTTTGTTTTTATTATTATCAATAATTAGATATTCTTGCAGCAGTGTCTACGATTTATAATATTCTTCTTTCAGAGCACTATCCTAGACTATGAGGATTACACTGTGGTTTTTAAAAAATCTGGTGGCATAACATTTATTGCTGGAATAACTCAAGATGAGGTAGACAATTTTATATGTACTTGATAACCTAATAAGAAGGCCAACTGAAGTATCTCAAAATGAACTTAAATTATCATTTACATAATTATAAACTTCACATGGTGCATATAATCAACCTGTCTTATCTCAGGTCCTGATGCTACTAAAGAAGTGCCAGCACATTAGATAAGAACAAGCACAAACGTGTTGCAGCTATGTAATAAACACATAACACCTTTCAACTTAATAATCATCTTAACCATCTCTATATTAAGACCATTCACAAGGTTTACTGAATTAGCTATTTTTTTTCAGAATGAATTGGCAGTTCTTGAACTCTTCCGTCATATTTGTGAGACATTAAATAAATATCTTGGAAGCCTGGTAAGACTAAGATGTGATTATGTATTGTTTAGGTTAATTTATTTGTTTAAAAACTGTTTGAAGTATAGGGACTAAAGTCTATTGTTGTTGAGCATTTATGTATGTTTCACACTAATAGTTGCAAGTTTTAATTGTCATATTTTGTGCTGTAAAACAGTGGTATTCTGTTACTTTGAAAATTGTCTGTAATCTATTAATAAGTGAAAAATAAATATTCCATGCAAAATTATCTTGCTTTTTTGTGCAATGTTCTGTATGTTTATTTTCTTTCTTTCATTCAGACTGAGCTCCATGTATCCTTTTACTAACAAAATTTTAGATGTCTATTTGTTCATTTATATGTATATGTTGACACAGGCTCAAAATCTGCTCATTGAGTTGTCCCCCTTTAGCTGAGCAATATGCCTCCAGATTTTTAATTCAATATTGTTAAATGGTTTGTTCCTTAAAATCATTTATTTGTAAAAAAGTATAAGCATTGTTCTGTTTATAACATACCTCAAATATACAACTATTGAATGCAAATGGTGAATTAAAAGCAGTTAAAATAGTATTTATATAAATCTTGTTACAATGTCCATCAACACATTGCGAGTTGACAAAGCTGTAAATTAGATCATTATTATAAATAGTTCAACTTACACTCTTCCCTATGGGTTACAGTATGGATTACTCCAGGAGTTGTATGTTTACCATTCCCTTAGTTATATTTTATCAAACATTGCAATATTGCTTTGTTATTTGACAATGTCGTGGTTAAAAGTTTTCAGGAATTTTCCAGAAGCTCCGGTTTTCCCTGGTCCGGACCCTACTGGTTTTTACTGTTGCCACGGCACTGAGGTTGAGATTTCCGGTTTCTTGAAAATTTTCAACTTTAATCCCTTGCAATGTCATCACGTTTGGCTTACATTATACCAGTATACTGTATCTGAGCTCTGACATCAGGTAGATCACTCTCCATTTGGGAATCCTAGTAATTTGTTCATTCCTTATAGTATTTAATTGTCTGCAGGTCTGTAACGTGTGTTGATATATCCACTGAAGTAATGGTGTCACTATGTTTAGTATTTCACCTTGATTAGTGTAACAGTTTGTCACAAACTTGGATAAAGTCCACATGGTTCTGGATGAAATGATATCAAATGGTCGAATAGCTGAAACCAGCCAGCTTAGAATACTAGCTCCGCTTCAGTTGTTGGCTACTGCGAAGAAATGATGAATGGAAGTGGTAAGCTGTCTTTAATGTATTGTACCAGTGTGTCAGTGGTTAAATCTGTGCGATTCATTGATTAAGTAATGTAGCAGAAAATTAGGTAACTGTGCATTTATATTTTATGAAACAAATTTTGTGCAATTGAAATTATTTGCATTAGTGAACTATTGAAATTATTTGCATTAGTGAACTACAAGTAGAAACAGATTCATGTGCAAAATATTCAGCTTTACATCATGTACTATGTAGTCATAAAACAAACACCACAGCTCATGTCAACTCATTAAAATGCACAACTAAACACAAAATACAGAACTTTCCCATGAGGCTCTCATTAATCAAAGACAATACATGTAGTATAGGTCTTTGCACCAACACTCCTGCTACCATGATTTCATCATGAGTTGTTAAATTATTGATATATATGTATAAAGTGTTGTCAGTGTATGATGTATAGTGTTGTCACTATGTGATGTATAGTGTTATCACTGTGCTACAGTAAGTGTTGTCACTGTGTGATGTATAGTGTTATCACTGTGTTATAGTATAGTGTTATCACTGTCTGATGTATAGTGTTATCACTGTGTTATAGTATAGTGTTATCATTATGTGATGTATAGTGTTATCACTGTTTTATAGTAAAGTGTTATCACTGAGTGATGTATAGTGTTATCACTGCGTTATAGTATAGTGTTATCACTGAGTGATGTATAGTGTTATCACTGTGTGATGTATAGTGTTATCACTGTTTTATAGTATAGTGTTATCACTGTGTGATGTATAGTGTTATCACTGTTTTATAGTATAGTGTTATCACTGTGTGATGTATAGTGTTATCACTGTTTTATAGTATAGTGTTATCACTGTGTGATGTATAGTGTTATCACTGTGTTATAGTATAATGTTATCACTGTGTGATGGTATAGTGTTATCACTGTGTTATAGTATAATGTTATCACCGTGTGATGGTATAGTGTTATCACTGTGTTATAGTATAATGTTATCACTGTGTGATGGTATAGTGTTATCACTGTGTGATGTATAGTGTTATCACTGTGTTATAGTATAATGTTATCACCGTGTGATGGTATAGTGTTATCACTGTGTGATGTATAGTGTTATCACTGTGTTATAGTATAATGTTATCACCGTGTGATGGTATAGTGTTATCACTGTGTTATAGTATAATGTTATCACCGTGTGATGGTATAGTGTTATCACTGTGTTATAGTATAATGTTATCGCCGTGTGATGTATAATGTTATCACCGTGTGATGTATAATGTTATCACTGTGTGATGTATAGTGTTATCATTATGTGATGTATAGTGTTATCACTGTGTTATAGTATAGTGTTATCACTGTGTGATGTATAGTGTTATCACTGTGTTATAGTATAATGTTATCACCGTGTGATGTATAGTGTTATCACTGTGTTATAGTATAATGTTATCACTGTGTGATGTATAATGTTATCACTGTGTGATGTATAGTGTTATCACTGTGTTATATTATAGTGTTATCATTATGTGATGTATAGTGTTATCACTGTTTTATAGTAAAGTGTTATCACTGAGTGATGTATAGTGTTATCACTGCGTTATAGTATAGTGTTATCACTGAGTGATGTATAGTGTTATCACTGCATTATAGTATAGGGTTATCACTGTGTGATGTATTGTGTTGTTACTGTGTTATATTATAATGTTATCACCATGTGATGGTAAAGTGTTATCACTATGTGATAGTATAGTGTTGTCACTGACTTATAGTAAAGTGTTATCACTGTGTGATGTATAGTGATATCACTGTGTTATAGTATAATGTTATCACTGTGTGATGTATAGTGTTATCACCGTATGATGGTATAGTGTTATCACTATTTGATAGTATAGTGTTGTCACTGACTTATAGTATAGTGTTATCACTGTGTGATGTATAGTGTTATCACTGTGTTATAGTATAATGTTATCACTGTCTGATGTATAGTGTTATCACTATTTGATAGTATAGTGTTGTCACTGACTTATAGTAAAGTGTTATCACTGTGTGATGTATAGTGTTATCACTGTGTTATAGTATAATGTTATCACTTTGTGATGTATAGTGTTATCACTGTGTTATAGTATAATGTTATCACTTTGTGATGGTATAGTGTTATCACTATGTGATAGTATAGTGTTGTCACTATGTGATAGTATAGTGTTATCACTGTGTTATAGTATAATGTTATCACTTTGTGATGGTATAGTGTTATCACTATGTGATAGTATAGTGTTATCACTATGTGATAGTATAGTGTTGTCACTGAGTGATGATGTAGTGTTTTACTGGTAATTTAAATCATCTCTTTCATCACAATATCGAATGGTGTTACTTAAAGATAGATTATATTGTTAGCTTAGCTTGTGTTTGAATTATTTTGTTCTTTTTTCAGTGTAATTTGTTCAACAGTGAAGTGTTTAAATCATTTGGACCTTGTGGAGAATTCAGATTGGAATTATTTGTTAATGGTACTTGATTATAGTACATGTTTGTACATGGAATATGATTTTTTTAGGATAATTGAGGCAGTTTTCATTTGTAAAGATGTTTTGAGTTGTGAAAAAGACTATGAAAGACTAACATGTGTTTTAGATTGTGAAAAAAGGCAATGAAGTAATTGTGAAAAGTGGACTGAATTATGTATTGATTTGTGAAAAAAAAACAGAAAAGCATGATTCAAGAAGCAGTTGTTTATTTATTAAAAGTGTTGGAGACACAGAACATACATTGTCATTAAGAATGACATAGTTTTTTCTTTGACTACAATTATTGAACGCATTTTAAATGGACTGCTTGATTTAAAGCTCAACTAACATTACAACTTTTGAAACGTTCATGTCAAATGACAAGCAACTTACATGTATCCTGAATTTCGTTTTCAGCAAACAAAAGGAACAACAGTGAAAAGTGTATGGCCATCATTTTCTTCGCTTGTTTAACGTTAAATGACAAGATTCACAAAAATGTTGGCATCTCTGTAACTGATAAAAATGATTAAAAATACAATTGACACCATTCAATAAGAATAGAGTGTATAGGTCACGGCACAAATGTTTAATTTTTTAAATGTTGTGATTAAATCATTTTTGGAATACGAGCTAATCAAGCCATTATTGTAAATGCATATTGTTTCACAGACCTTAATAAACATTTGTTATACTCTTATATCTAATGTTTTTTACATTAGGGTATTTTCTTTGACCTTGTTACTTCAAAATATATGTTGACTAACTCAAATTGTATCTTATTTTTCAACTACGTTTGGGATCACAGGTTGATTGTGACAGTATCATAGTTTTCAATGTATCTAAGTGGTGATTAGCTGATATTTGTTTTATCTAAGTGGTGATTGGCTGATATTTGTTTTATCTAAGTGGTGATTGGCTGATATTTGTTTTATCTAAGTGGTGATTGGCTGATATTTGTGTGGCTATGATTGGCAGATACAGAAACATCATTTCCCCTTGATTTTTAGCTCACCAGAACTGAAGGTTCAGGGTGAGCTGTTAGGATGGGTAGGTGGATGCTCCGGCGTCCTTCGTCCGTCATCTGGCATCAACATTGGTCTTCTCCTCAGAAACTACCGGTCAGATTTACTTCAAATTTGCTGTGCTGAAGCCTTTTGACATTCTAACTGCAATTTGCTCATATTGTACCGGTTGACCCCCTTTAGGGGTCACTAGAGCTAAAACTAGAAAAACCTTTAATCATCTTCTTCTTATGAATCAATGGATGGATCATCACCAAACTTGGTCTGTAGCATCCTTATATGGACTTTTATAAGATTTTAAATAAAATTTGGTCAGCCCCTTTTAGGGGCCGCTAGAGCTAAAAATAGAAATACCTTAAAATGACTTATTCTCATGTTTCTATGGATGGATTATTACCAAATTTGGTTTTTAGTATCTTTAGATAGTGTTCTATCAGATTTGCTCAAATAAGAATGGTTTGCCCCTTTTAGGGGCCGCTAGAGCTAAAAATAGAAATACCTTTAAACGTCTTCTTCTCATGAACCAATGGATGGATCATCACCAAACTTGGTCTGTAGCATCATTAGATGGTCCTCTCTCAAGTTTACTCAAATAAATTTGGTCAGCCCCTTTTAGGGACCACTAGAGCTAAAAATAGAAATACCTTAAAATGACTTTTTCTCATGTTTATATGGATGGATTATTACCAAACTTGGTTTTTAGCATCTTTAGATAGTGTTCTATCAGATTTTGCTCAAATAGAAATTGTTGGCCCCAATTAGGGGCTGCTAGAGCTAAACATAGAAATACCTTTAAACGTCTTCTTCTCATGAACCAGTGGTTGAATCATCACCAAATTTGGTCTGTGGCATCCTTCAGTTATCACGAATATTCTTTTGTAGTATCCTGTGATGGTCCTTTATCAAGTTTATTATTGTTCCCCATTATTTGCCGACAAGTGTACCTTTATTACCTTTTTAGTAACAAGTTAATTAATATTTATTCTGGTGAGCGATGCAGGGCCATCATGGCCCTCTTGTTACATGAAAACATCAATTATTCTGTGTATGCCAATGTGTACGCTTTCAAATGTTATGAGCATTCAGTAATGTATAAGCTGTCTGTGATATCCGCGTGCCCCTTCTCCAGTTCATTTCCTTGTAAATTCTGTGAGAGAAGGCTTACTTGTGGATGTAACCTTTTTGCGTTCATTGAGATATTTGTGTAATGCAATTTTATTTCTTGACACAAGAATTCAGCTGAATGTAACTATTATTCTTATTGAAAAATAATCCGATAGTCAAGTAGTCTGTTAATGACTACAGGAGCAACCAAAATGCCAGCATGGTCAAGCACATTATTAACGATTTATGAAATTTTAGCATGAATTCAGAGTGCAGAGGTTATGGATGTCTATTGCCCTGGCCAATTTCAAGCACATTTGTTGTGTTCTTGTCTAACACTCTGTATATCGACAATTATAGCTGAACTTGAATACATACTTACATGCGGCTGTTTATATTCAGATATGAATGAGGTCAGAGTTAAAACACTAGGGTGATAACGCTTTATGAAGGTTAATTGTTCCATTGTACTATAAGCAAGAACTTATAAACGCCAATCAGAAGTGGTTCTTATCGTACATCCTTCCAGAAACTAGCTGTTCGATTGGTCAATTGATGTCTTGTGAAAGCCGAACATATTCCATGTAATACTTTTATTAGTTACTTTCCCTGTTGCTCATAATTAACAGTGAATAGGATACAATGTATATAATGGATGATTTATGTTGTGAAGGAACAAGTTTCATGTTTAATTCATGCCATCAATTAATTATAAAACTATAAATCTGACATTACGTTATGAGCTAGATCGACTCGTACCTCGGCAAGTACCTTCTGACTGCGTTTGTTTTACACTGCTGAACTTCGGGTCTCGTGCATTTTGCCATTCCATATGTCTCTCTTCATTTTTTATTTCCGGACATATTTTTCTTGTTTATTTATGCTAGATAAATGATCGCTTTGTCAAGTAATAAAATGATTCAGAGTGAATTGAAGCAGCTCAGCATTCTAATTATGTATTTTATCTTGTGTGGTAATATAAGCTGAAAATTAATTACTAAGAACGGTCAAAATGAACACAGTATATTTGCAAGCTTAAATATGATTTATATAAGTAATTTCACAGCGCCATTTCTGACAGTATGTATTTCTCAAAGTTGGAGTGTACCACTTCTGACATTATCTGAAATAAACAAAATTGTTATGATAGACAATCCTGACATAATTATAGTATTAACTAACCATATGTGCACAATAAACTTCTGTAAAATGAATGGAAATACGGATCAATGTAATGTGATATTATATGGTACAAAGCATTCATATTGACCGAGGTGACATTCGGACTCACAATTTGCTAAATATCATTCTATGATTTTGAAAGTTGTGGACAGATTTCTTTAATGAAAGAATGCTAATACTTTGGTTGTTTATGATAAGTACATACGTTGTCGTACACATTCATTATTATGCTACGGACTGAAAATCCAAGGCTGGTGTGTGCACAAATCTCCACACACATGATTTATCCAATATACATGTAATCAGATTGTATTTTGATTCGCCGACACTATGATTATGGTCAGATATTCACGAAGAACAGGTATGGTTAACTACCTTGTTGCCAATTGTGACTGACCAAAATTTCTAACTATACCAACCTAAGCCTGAATATTATTATTTATATACAATTTAACCATAAAGAAACCTTCTAACAATTTCCTACAAATATTCCACGGAAAATCAATTACCAGTGTCTTCTGGTTTGACTGTTGGAGATACTTCTATGAATGAAAATGATAAAAACAAAATTACAAGAAAGAATTTGCAAATACACAAATATTCCTCACATAAAGAATTCTATATTATTATATTTTTTTTTATTATCTCATACAACATGGCAGTGATGTATAAGTCTTGTTCAAATCAAATTTGAAGTGCAAACATGAAATACTACTTACATGCGTGAACATACAGAATAGTAACTTGTTTCATTAAAATTTGTAAATAAAAAAAGTTGGTCATACATGAGGGGTACGTGTCTTGTTACAGATAATAATAAAACACAATGCTGATAAAGTCTTGGGCATGTTACCTTCGCAAGCTGCTTTCTTTATATCTTCTCGAACTGTTTTCAAAGCATCAAATGAAGCTACCGTAAACACATGTTTCATATCAGAAGCCATACTGTCCAACTCGTTCTTATTGACGCTTGAACCTATACCTACGGCGAGAACATCAATATTTTGTTGTTTCAGCAATGTTGCTTGGTGTATTGTCTGATTTGGACTTGTTGATGCACCATCCGTTAGTACTATTACATAGTTTTTGGCATCTGGTCTGTCACCATGGGATGCTGTAAACATGTTGTCCCGAACATATTTTATCGCCAAATCAGTCCTGGTAGTACCAGATGAATATGGAACCTTCTGAATAGCCGCCAGAAGAGACGACTTGGTTGTGTACCGATTTAAGTAAAATTCTAAGTTAGGATTATCAGAATATGTCACCAATCCAATCTGTACATCTTTAGTTCCTATTGGGAAATCATTGGCCACTCTAGCTACAAAGTCAAGCTGTTTATCAAAGTTCACATTGCCTTCACTCGATGATGCATCTAGTATGAAGACGATATCAGCCTTTGCAATAAAGTCACATGCTGAAAAAATATATGTTTATGCGTTCTTAATATAATGTATTGAATGGCAATGTTTTTGTAATTTTTATTCAAAGGGTTATGAGGATACAGTATTGTCTTTATTGATGACTATGTTAACTGCAATGTACCATGGATGTCCATTACTAATGATTATCCGTTAAGATGCTGTTTCTGACACGACAAATTATTCTTTATGTCAATGATTTTCATTCATTTAATACATAATTAGAACATGTGTAAAATCTTTGAACTAACTTTTGCAAGCCACATAGGTTAATTCGGATTTAATTGTTGACAAAGCATTAAAGCTAGCGACGTTTATGGCGTGGTTGTTATCTGAGGCAATCGTATTAAGTTCTGTTTGATCGATGCTTGAACCAATACCTAAAAAGACAACAAAAAATCTTCGTCAAGAAATTGCGGTAAAGTTCATTACATATATGATACCAAACAATTGCTAGATTCTGTACATGTTTGACGGAATCTGGAAATGTTTTGCCCAATCTACGGTCGTTCTATATGCCAATTTCCTTACTACCGTAAGAATGGCTTGAGTAAAAGTATGCAGGTTACAAATTATGTACCAAGTTTGATCACATTGTTTATTATTGTACAATCAGGAAATGCATTTAACTAACCAATAGCAATTACGACAATGTTTGTCTGGTTTTTCAGAAGTGCCGCCTCCGTTTTGGTATCTTGTGGTCTCGTTGATGAACCATCAGTAAGCACAATTACAATGTGAGAGGAGTTTTGTCTGGCACCTAAAACATGAATACATAAGTAGTCATTCCACTGAAAATCAGCGTCTGTAAATATTCACAAAATGAAAACGTCTGATATCAATGGTTTAATCAGAAAAGCAAAACTTTTTTAAAGTATTTAAAGCAACAAGGATGATTGTCTCTATAACAAGTACAGGTCTTACCCTTCGATGTAAGAAAACTGTTTTTCCTTACATAAGCCAATGCTCTGTCAGTATATGTTGCCCCGGAGATGTATTGGATCTTGGAAACTGCCGCCAGTAATGATGTCTGGTCCTGGTATTTGTTTAGTGGGAACTGTTCATAAGTGTTTGAGCTGAATATAACGACACTGACCTAGAAATATGAAACTTTGTTTATATCTAGTGTACTTGTTGTTGCTCTATGTTCGGGATAGTGAGACAAGTCAAGAGATAACGTCAATATTAAGATATTTTTGGAAACAATGAGGTTCTTGTTTATTTGGTTTAGTATGTTTTAAATTAAATCTCCAAAGACCACCCAAATTTTAAAACCGATACAGTGATAACAGTGTTAATCTGACGCGTGAAAACATCTGGAAAAAACAAGATAGCATAATATATGTACTAGTAAACAAAACAATCCTCTAGAAGTGTAGTAACCTGGATAGCTTGTGGTCCGATAGAAAATTGATAAATGAAATCTCTGATGAAGTCGAGTTGCTTTTGAAAGTTTCTGCTTCCTTCACTAATGGACGAATCCAGCACAAACACGATATCTGCGGGTTTCTTACCACAGTCTGCAATAATTAGCGTAAAATATCATAAAAAATTATGCATACACGCGCACATGCATTATGCCTTGTTTTATAATGATACTTATAATCACTGTCTTAGTATCTAACAGTAGATTTACTTCCCATGTAAAATTATGAAATAAAAAGTATCATTGTAAATTAAAAGACACGTTCATCCCATTATTTGATCTTAATCATAAGTATGGTTTACATACAGCTTCCATCCTAAAAAGTTATTTTGGGAAATTAGACGAGGCCAATGTCCCAAAGACTTACATGAACAAAGGTACAAATCGTGAACTCTAAAATATTTTCATCTCACTTTTTATATTTACTACTTAGCTTTTACACTTGGGAATTTCGGCATACCAGTATACAGTTCCAGAAAAAGTATTGCTTAGACAAAACACAGATACAAGACAAGTAAAATTAGAGTTCATACATAAATACTTGTAATTAAATGAATAAATAAATAAAGTCTGTCTTATGTGACTCCTCCATATCTTATGTCTTATTTAGTGAGGTAAATGTGTTCTGTAATTATATCCATACCCGGTGCTGGAGTAGGTTCTGGTGTTTTCTCTGAAATTATCAACAAATTTGACACATTTTATTAGGATTAAAACTGAATCATTCAAAAGTCTAAAGATGTGTTTTAACTTTTAGGGGATATCTATAAGCAACCATAGTCTATATTATTATTTGGAGCATATTTTGCCAAAATAGCTTTAATTTATGATAAGAACATAGGGTTGAATAAAGTTGGGAGTTCACTGAGAACTCAAATAAACAGTACATTTCGAGTAATTGTATGAATATACTCTGATATTTTTGGTTATTAAGCAATAACAAAAAGAGGTTGTCAATCCGTTGTGTAAAGAACTATGACTTTCTTTACTTAAACTTATAAGTATACCTCCACAAGACAGTGCCTTTATCTCCTCTTGGAAAGATTTTAACAGATCAAAGTTCCCTACAGAGAATACATGTTTCTGATCAGTGGCTACACCACTTAGCTCGGCACTGTTGACACCGTCTCCTATACCAACAGCTGTTATTTTAACACCCATGTTCTGAATTCAATACAATGTATAACCTCTTGACATAACAGTTCAACAAACAAAAGTTGGAAATTGCTGTTTAATTTAATAATATTTTATGACGGTATTTCTATGTTTCTAAAGTCGAATATTAGATTTGAAAGAATAAATGTGAATTGCTGTCTTGTCATGTTTCTTAGACATAAGGAGACATGAAAGACTGCAAAATGTTACATGTATCTGTGGTTAGCCGGTTTGTACGACCAAGAGTTGTATATTTTTGTCGTGCCAAATTGTATGTGTGTGTGGATGTAGCTAGCTCATTACATTATGATTGATATGTTTGAAAACTAAGAGTAAGTGAGAGCAGATGATAAAAAATATCATTTGTTTATGTCATAAATGTCTTTGATAAAGTAAATATATTGTGGTAAAGTTACCTTTAAAAGGTCTGCTTCATGTATTGTACTAGTCTGGTCATAGGAGTGCCCGTCCGTCAGTAATATTAGAATTTTTGTGGCATTATCACGCGCACCATGGCGTTGAGTGAAATGAATGTAACGAGCGTATCTTAGAGCATTGTCTGTGCTCGTTCCCCCACCACTATATCTTGCTGATTGGATATCGGCAATCATTGATGACTTGTCTTTGTACCTATAATGAAAATTTGTGTAACAAATATAGTTCTAGCTGTTACTGTTAACTCGGCCAAGATCTATCTCAATCCATTATATATTAAACAATCATCAATATGCGTTTGCACTAAGGCATTAACAACACGACAATGTGACTTTTTTGAATGAATTCATTTAGGTTACATGCAAAATCTTAGTCACTCGGTATTAGGATACATCCTGCAAAAAATCTCCTGTACGTACAAGCACATTATATTTCATTTTTGTAATATCCATTCAACAATATATAACAACATACAAATGTATCCGACGTGGTTAAATTCAATATTGCAATCGTGTTTTTTTGGTGGAAATTGTTAATGTACTGTACTGAAGATTCCACATGGAAGTGTTTCGTTGTCATATCAGTGTGTCTTCTAGTAATTTTAGCATTTATATTTTTATTTCTACGTAAGAACTGCATCGTACTTGTTTTTCAGTGTACGGAAGTATTCAAAGGTTTCAGAAAATAAATAGCTTTTAATAAGGTGCTTGCATAATTACTCTCAATGTTCATAAGGAGCAAAATTGTTATGTTTCATTAACTAAACTGGGTGTATTCAATTCATCAATATTTACAACATACTTACGTATTCAAATAAAATTCTGTTCGCGCTGAAGAACCAAATACAATCAAAGCGAACTGTACACTACTTGGTCCGACATCAAACGAATTGACAAAGTTAGTCATAAAGTCCACTTGCTTGTGAAAGTTGGCACTACCTTCGCTAGAAGATGCATCCAAAACAAACACAATGTCTGCTGGCTTATTGCCACATTCTGCGGTAGTTTTGCCTATAGTATAAACATTTTTCTACGTTTTCAAAGACAATGTTGAATAAGGTCTAAATAATTATGAAAGTCAGCCTACTTGAAGGTATATCGCTTCTGTACACTTTACTACACTGCGCCGAATTTGTAAACGTCCATTTTGTATTCACGGCACTTTGAGAATATCATTGAATACACTAAGTTGATAACCATGTGGACTTTTAATATTTTTTCAGTCCAACATTTACTTTGCATACACGGTATTTTTGTGTACATCGATTGAAATTGTGCCTAGAATGGAGTTTTATGAAATGGACATTTGGAAATTCTACTCAGTTACAACTAAAGAACAATATCCTATCATCACGTCAATTATCAGCTCATAAATAGTGGAAAAAGTACAATCAATTTCATCAATCATGTATCATAAATAAGAAAACAATCCACATAAAAATATTGATTTCGTTTTAATTGCTTGCAATATTTATGTATGTATGATTTGAAATTAGTCCGAAATGCGTAATAAACATACTATGTAGTATATAACATGAACATTGGTACATTCTGTGGGTTCTTATATTGAAGTATTGTATAGATCAAAATCAAGCTATGTCTTACATGCCAGTGATTCCAATTCGTTTTGTAAAGTGTTTAACAAATCGAAGTTTGCAACGGCGAAAACGTGTTGTTTGTCTGTAGCTATGTTGTCTAACTCGGTCTGTGTAATCGATGAACCTATTCCCACAGACATTACCTGGATTGATACATTAAGAACACTACAATACACGTACAAACTTTCTGATGTAACGGTGCAATAAAAACAGTGTTCCATACGACGGACAATTGGACAAACTCTACCAGTTATCTTCATGCTGTCAATATTATTATTATCATCCATCGAAGTTTTAATATGAGTTATTACGAAATCGACAAAACGTTTTAAATAGCGAGGATGATAAAATATTACAAACGGTTTGCTATTTATTTACTTCTCGATTTGCATTTTTCATTTTATTTTTTGAAAAATGTTCATATGGTGAAATCTGCATTAATGTTTACAATGTTCAAAACTTCGTAGTTTGATTTCAAGACATTTCAAAATGTAGTCGTTTAATTGTAACAATCACTAAAGTAAAATAAATTACTAATGTATTAAATTTGGAGAAACTTGACTTGATTCCAACATTATACAAAACAAACATGTAACAACATTGGACACTGAATACTCAGTTTTCTCCGCACCTTAACTCCAGTGTGTTTCAGAAGATCAGCTTCTGACTTCGTTCTTGAAGGATATGCAGAATTGCCGTCAGTTATAACGATTGCCAACTTAGAAACAGGCGATCCTCGACCACCATTTTCAGCTTTGAAACTATCAACGATAAAATAATAGATATATTATGAAAACATCAGTAAACAATAAGGGGATTAACCAAACAATTAGACTGTTAAAAGTGGATATGAATTAATTATGATAATAAATCATTTGTAATAATAAGCAGGAAAGTAAGTGGTTGCTTTTATTAAACGGAAAGAAAAGTAGAGCAACGATACATAAACGTTTTGATCAACCCTCGTACGCACCTGTTAAGTCTGACGAACTTCAATGCTTCATCAGTACTGGTACTGCCACCAGTGTACGACACGTTACTGATTGCACTTAATAAGTCAGTTTTATTACTGTACGTATTCAGGAAGAACTCATTGTATGCGTCCGTCGCGAAGGTGACGATGCTGACTTGAATGTTGTTAGGACCAATGGTGAACCTGAATTATTCAAAAAAGAAATAATGACAATTAATTAATATCACCAATATAAGCTTCATTTAAATACACTGAGCTATGAAGACGGATCTTCTAGTTTTCATATTTTGTTTTAGTATATAGTCGTGCTCTGTCTTTACTCTACATATAGACAGAAAATACCATTAAAACAATTGAATTTTAAAAAAAGGCTTTAAAAGTAAAATAAGGAACACAAGACATGTGATTTTCAGAAAGCAGTATATGCACTGAGCTGAATTTCTAGTCCTCCATTTTTGTATTTAAAAGAATCGGAAGAAAATCATTGAACACACTTGATTGTTTACCAGGTGGATGTATTAAATATTCAATCCAACGTTTTCTTTGAATACTCAATTTCTTTGTGCAGACAGACTGTAAGTGTTGTAAAACGTAAGAATTAATTCGCTTATTCGGGTTTCTTCGGAGAACCTTAGTTTTATAAATATAGGTTAGAGAACGATTCCTAGAAAAACACATACAAAATATTCCGTCTATACCAAAATACTACCCTGCCCAAAATTCCCCAACCCAAAACCCACACAACATACTGTACCATATACAAAATGAAGTATAAAACACAGTTTCCCTAAGGGTATCGCCTTGTAACGGTCTGTTGAGAAGTGTAGTATAAGGTGGACGTCTAAAATTTCGGCTCAGTGCAGATATCTCGGGTTACAATTAAACGTAACTAGAATGGGATCAATAAGCTACCATTATACCTACTTTTCAGTGACATTTGTTACAAGATCCAATTGTTTCTGGAAGTTCGTGGAACCCTCACTTGACGAAGTGTCCAGTATAAAGACAATATCCGCTTGTTTATTGTCACACGTCTCTATAAGAACGTTTATTAAATTTAAAAAACTGCATCTAATCTACAAATGCATGTTCTGTTTTTTTTCACTATGAACGTAATATTACACAATAAAAACAGTATGTATTGTTTATTTTTGACGTACTTAATTGTTGCTCATAAAAATCCTTATATCGTATTGAAAGCAAGTGTTTTTAAAAGCAACCTCTTCACTGTGCAGTCATTGTACAGTAAAATAGATGTTAACAGAAACTAAAGTTAATAGCAAACCTATTTTCTCGGAAACACCTGAAAATAATTAATCATAATGTTGAGACAGACAGAAGTATGATATTTCACGGATGACACATTCACGTACTTAAATTTCATGTTGAGTTACAGCTAAAATGGAAAACAAGAAAGTCTTAATAAAACAGAATTGGAAATTCAATGTTTTTGACTTACTAAATCGAAACATATGGTTGCTACAAGAGGTTACTTCGAAACTGAAATAAGGAAAAGCTAGAACTTTTGTTGGACACAGTGACTATAAACGCGCGGTTACTACATTTATCCATACGACTTGACTTGCTGCAAAAGTGGACCTTTTGCAATTAACATTTTCCGAGAATCTGTTTTTAATTTCTATTATTTCAAATATGGATGTGAAATTGATTGAGCAGAATGTTTCCTTTGTTTTAGTGTATTGCACAATGTAACATTTTAACTATGATCTGGAAAACTTACAAGTTGCTGTTTGTATTTCCTGTTCGATGGATTGAAGTGAATCAAATGATGGTACGGTGAACATATGTTGTTTATCTGTTGCTATTGTTGTCAACTCTTTTTCCTGTACATGGCTTCCGATTCCAATGGATATAACCTAGTGGATTAAAAGACAGGTTACTAATATCACTGTTTATAAGTACTACCCATGTTAAAGACCAGACTCCCGACTTTCACGGTGATTAAAAAGAACAATGCATTTCAGGGGGAACTTTTAGCTATCGAACATTAATATAGGTCTTCAAGAAGTCATTTCCAGCGGCACCTTTCTGAGGACCACAAAGGTTGAGATGATTTAATGAGACCAATTTTAATCAGATAGGACACATAAGAGCAGGACTGCTATTTTACGTAAATCAGGAGATACACATGCGTCAAAATTGACCAGTACCTAAAATTAGGTATTACATTACTGTATGTAAAACATAATGTGAGTGTGATATGATTTTTATCCTCGCTTAATTACATGTATATGAAAACAGGGACAGTCATTATACGATAATGAAAATGATGGAAAAGTAGAGCAAACGCAATTAAAAAAGGGGAAAAAACTTGAGTTGACTGCAAATGTTATCTAAGATAAACTTTGTGTAACTCTTTGGTTTAAGTAGTTTAATGCTAATCAAGAGATTTAGCAAGACAACACGAAATGTGGCCGCCCGAAAACAGCCACAACCAACATCAGCATAGAAAACTAGCAACAACTTATAATGAAAAATATTACATTGACTGTTATACATACACTCTTGGATCCGTTCATCCCCATTTTAACGTATTTGAAGGAAGTAAAGTAGTAAATATTTTTCTCTTCGGTGCCTCATTTATAAAATGATTGTTTATAAGTTATTCAAGATTTGTCCTGAGGATTCACAGGTGAATTACTTTCGTAACTTGATTCATGCGCGTATAAGCACCCAGAAATGCAAACGGTCGCATTATCGCAATGCGACCTCGATTAGCAAAGCAAATTTTCTTTATGCCCCAGCGCCCAGCGTTTCATACACTCGTCCCGAAAGATGACATCAGTCAGACTTGTGTCCATCAACTGACAATTTACCTACCTTGTTTGTGAATTTTAAAGCTACGCATATTTTTTTGCAAATCACCCACCCACCTTAATGTCTGTGTAATGGAGAATATTAGCTTCTGTTTCTGTCTGGTAAGGATCCGTGGATTCACCGTCCGTCATGACAACCAATATCTTTGGAACACCAGTACGTGAGCCATGGAGTGTCACAAAACCATGTTCTCTTACATATTTTAATGCCAGGTTTGTGTACGTATTTCCTAAAACATACATTAGAAACTTTGTATACTCCCTGTTATGGCACATGTCATTTAACAGTGGCCGGTTCACATAACCAGTTTTCTTGGACTGTATACTAACCAGTACTAAATTACCCTTCCACGAGGACCCGGCAACTTCTCCATATATGGCGGAAAATCGATATTTTTGTTAAATTTTCATTGAAAGGTATGACCAGCCGCGACCTGGATTTGAACCCGATCGCCAGGTTACAAGTCCAGCGCACTAACCACTGAACCAGGGTCGCGGCTGTAGGTATTTTGTACAGAAAATAATCTAACAGCCAGGGTCATTAAACGACTATTCAAGCTTTAACGCCGAAGGAAGACACAAGACGTACCCCTGGGTATAAACACCGACATTCCGTAAGCTAGCTTGACAGCTACATTAGGTCTGATTTTTTTACGTCTCTGGTTGGATTCCAACTGACAGCGCTGGGGGATGGGAAGTGTGAGAAAAATGTCATTTACTATTATCCAATCCTTTTTTGTGCTTCAATAAGTGTGTCTGTCTATATTGGTGTAAGTACCTGATCTGTATG
Source organism: Lutraria rhynchaena (assembly GCA_008271625.1). NCBI lineage: Eukaryota > Metazoa > Mollusca > Bivalvia > Venerida > Mactridae > Lutraria > Lutraria rhynchaena. The sequence continues at coordinate 1,477,872 of VIBL01000086.1, forward strand.
GAACATTTTGTATTCCCTGAATTAACGAAGGTTTGTCTGAATATTGATTTAAGTAGAATCCAACGTGTGGAGATGACGAGAAAGTAAAAATCCCCACTTGCACATTGTCGGGCCCTGCAACAAAAACGCGTAGTTTGGGTAATATCATTAAATATTTGGCAATAAATACTTGACATACGCCTGGAATGAATCCAACAGTCATGGTCATTGGGTGATAATTTCTGCCTTAACAATGAAGGAAGACCAAAGATGTACACGTGGATATTCCACCGACATTCCATGGATTAGCTTGAAAGCTTCCTTACATGTGATCTTATTATGTCCTGTGCGAGATTCAAACTCGCGGTGGTGAGGGGCTAGTGATTACTAGTAGACACCATAACCACTCAATCTCAGAGGCCTTTACCATATATGCTCGTGAACTATAATAAAATATCAACAAAACGTAAGTAACTCGCTATTGTTGTAAACTAGATATTTACCTAAAAAAGACTTGGAATACTTTTTATGGTTTCAACGGTATTTGTTTCACTTAAAAATATCAACCATTTATTTATTTCCGCTGTTCAAGCCTTGTGAATCAGATCTGGTTGTAGTGAGGTAATTGTAATTACCGATATCATAAGCACTAGTGAAGTTTGCTACAAAATCCAGTTGTTTTTTAAAGTTGTTTGCACCTTCGCTAGTAGATGAATCCAGGAGAAAAATGATGTCAGCTTTATTTTTGGAACATTCTAGAACAAACGTAGCATATTTATAAAATCATACAAACATACAAATACATTTTAATGAGTTTTTAAGTTACATGTTATATTCAATTATTTTACTAACTTAGGTACATGCGCTTATACTATCCGCAGTTTTTCAATCACGTTAAATCGGAAAAACAAAAAAGTCTTGTGAAATTCCAAAAAAAAAATCAATTGAGCCGAATGAACGAACATGTAATTAAATACGAACAGCTCCTTTTTGTTTATATCAAGACAGGTAATGGTCACTGAGATAAATGCTACTTAAAATGTACTAGTAGAAACAAAAAAGTCATTTATAAAAATGATACTATTACCAATTTTAGCTGGAACGCCTAAAATAAACACAATTAATGTATTAGTTTTACAGTAAAACATCAACATTAAGGCCACCTTCATGACCAAATATGGATGTATATTGCAATGGTGTAATTGTAGAGTTAAAATATTAAAGAAAATTAGCAATTTTAGCATCGATGTGGTCTTAGCATTGAAGTTGTTGGTAAGTAAGATTAAACTTAATTCCGAGTGAAAAAATAAACAAAACAAGATATGCTAAATTATCTGACAATCGCCAATTTTAAAAAATAAATAAAGATAGTCACTGAAAATATCGACAGACTCACATGCCACTGAAATGTTTTGTATTTCTTGTTCAATAGATTGGAGAGTGTTAAACGAAGGTACTGTGAAAGCATGGTCAGTATCCGAAGCGATGGTTCTCAGTTCATCAGCGTGGACTTGGCTACCAATACCTATAGCGATTATCTACAACAACAGAAAAAGTTTAGTAACACCATGAATTCTACATTAGCCTTGAAAATATCCATTTATATTTATATTTACGATTGCAATTAAATAGAAATTCTTTTTTTTTAACTGAAACAAATTGGTTCCAATGAGATTGTTTATACCAATTTTCTAAAAGAGAAAGCAAACATGTTATGGTAGTTAGATGTACCGTTATGTCTGGATTGCTGGTATGGAATTTTATGGCTTCTGCTGAAGTTGCTTGTGGATCTGTGGACTCGCCATCCGTCATAACAACCAGGATTTTTGGAACATTGGTTCGAGCTCCATGTGCTGCCTGAAAACTGTTTTCTCGGACGAATTTGAGCGCTAGATTGGTGTATGTGTTTCCTGAAATTGATTCTGGTTGTATATAAATCAGTTATACTAACTTTTGATCATCTCCACTGATTGTTGAGGTAATTTGGATAACACTACTACATCTGATAATTACTATTTTCAAGACACCGCCATTACCGTTTCTTTGCACATCCGAACACTATGAGAACACCATATAAGAACGTGAATTAAGGTTTAGTACAGACTTATATTCAGGTAATTAATAGACAATTAATTAGTTTGGAATATTTCAAATTTCTAAGCATCTATCTAAGATTAAATGTATATATTCCTATATTGTTGTACAAGCTTTAAACGACTTTAAACCTCACCATGACTGTAGGAGACGTTATGAATTCCTTCTAATAATGTCGTCTTATCAGAGTATTCGTTCAGATAAAACGAATTGTTTGGTGTAGATGAAAAGGTGACAATACTAACTTGTACCTTATCTGGTCCTGAAACATAAGAGATCAAAATTATTATTCGCGAAGCCAAAGAATAAATAAAATAAAATGTTTCCACTAACATCCCTTAAAAATGTAGGACCAGTATACCGGGAGAACTTTTTTTCAAATACATGTATATATAGTTTTTTTAAGGTTCGGATGTAAGTTCAAATGAAAAGTATCGGCAAGAAAAATTTTCTGAGACCAAAAAAATCTATGGTCTCTCTGATTAAGTGAAACAAGGAACTACGCCTGAGTATCGAATTTGAAATATTTGATGGTCAAGATGTTGGTGTAATATTATTCAACCGATAAGTATCAACCTTTCATCTTTTATATAATCTGAAACCAAACCTCTGTGAAGAAATGTATCTTTATGATGAGGATATAGAATATTTTATAATTTTAAATTAGCATTCGAAGGACAGTTATATTTGTATCAGCTCAATATAACGACGTAATTTTACGGGAAACATCAATTAAGATAAAGCACATTAATCGTTCAGTACCTATGTCATATCTATTGGTGAAATTGCCGACAAAGTCAAGTTGTTTACGGAAGTTTTCCTCTCCTTCACTTGTTGAGGCATCCAGAAGAAACACGACATCAGCCTTACTGTAGGAACAATCTAAGGACATATTGAATATAACTCATACAACTTGTAAAAATGTAAGAGAAATCTAAGTTATAAACATTGATGTATCACTGCGTCCTTTGTTTATTATTAAATTAAAGAGTTTATTATTACAGAGCTTTGTGATTATTTCCATATGTTCACATATATGATATCAAAGTGCTAAAAAATAGTAAAACAATACACATTTGAACATTTGTCAACATTGCATTATAAAAATGTTCAAGGTGGAGAAAGCAGAAAATACGTGTATTAATATACATTATTTATATTACTAACATACCTGTATCCTGGGCATCAGTACCGAGGTACAGCAGGCACAACAGAATATAACATACAACCATTCTTCTCAAAGACTTATCGCTGTTTGCAAATAATGACCAACATATTTCCATGTCTAGAACTGATAAGAATCGATTGATAAAATTCTATGTCAATTTGGAGACACATTTCCTATTTCATGGCACAGAGTGAACAAGAAAGTGAACTACACCTTTTTATTCCTTTCATTGGATGTTTATAGGTGTCCTTATTTGAGGCCATTCAATTGTAAAGTTACGAGGCATGTACTAGTATTACTGTACAGTTTGCACGTAGTCATTTTATTACGTATCTCTTGTCCTTCAGAACAGAATATAATTGCCGCAGCATGCTCCTTAACATACACAACACTATATGTATACAAACTGTAGTATTTCACGAACAAACATAGGGACTGCACCTTTACAATACACTAGTATGTGACTTAATTAATCTTTCACGAACAAACATAGGGACTGCACTTTTACAATACACTAGTATGTGACTTTATTAATCTTTCACGAACAAACATAGGGACTGCACTTTTACAATACACTAGTATGTGACTTAATTAATCTTTCACGAACAAACATAGGGACTGCACTTTTACAATACACTAGTATGTGACTTAATTAATTTTGAGACTACCGCTTGATGTTTTGATAGACTAACTAGTTCTACAGCCTCCACTGATTGAAACTGTCTAAAATAACCACAAATTGAACGAATGACTGTCAAAATATTTCTGCAATGAGGAATTTTCTAAATAATTCAAGGTAAGGCCTAAAAAGAGTTGTGTCCGGTTACCCGACCGACCTAATATTTTTCCTGCCTACTCATAAGTTTTTACTGCATCCAAATCTTATTGCTATATTGTAATTTTCACAACAGTGCTGCCGATATATAATAATTATGTAAAAAAACAAAAGAAAAAACACCCTACCTACCGACCCATATTGTTTGGGCATGTTACCGCAAACAAACCTTTTTTGTTTAGGCCTAAGTAACATTTTCACAGTCGATTAAATTAGAAAAAAAATCCAAAGAATAAAACGCAACCATATGAAACATTCTTTTATTTCAATTTGATCTGTCTTTGTTATGATTTCAACTCTCGTATGTGTGTCCATTGAAACTTATATGCGGCGATTAAATGACCTTGAATCATTTCGCAACGTATCCCTTAATATAAGACTATGTACATTTGTTTTGTTCCGTACTATTTATAGAATTAGGCGCAGCATATGGTTTTAAATTCGTAACGTTTATCCCTGACACAAGATAGTTTACTCTGCGTATTCATAAAAAGTGGCAATAATAATGTTCGGGCGGACAGTTTACTTAAGTTTTCAATGCCGGCCATTTACTATGTTGTAAAACGCTGATAAGACCGCTTGTTTCGAAAATCAACGTCACCATTACAACAGAATACCATAATGTCATTTAATAGATTTTCTGATAACGAAAACTTATCTGTATCTGTCTGATGTACGTGTAATGAACGATGTCTTAAATGGTTCTTATGTTTCAATGATAAGTTGGTATTTTTAAGAACCATATAAAGTGGTTTGAGTATAACTTCATTGAAATATCTCATTAATTAAATGGGCAGTGTACCATGTACGTCTGTATTGGGTTTTACCCCTTCTATCAGCTGTATTTATATGTTTACTATGGTAATCAGTGATCTTACCAGCTCCTCCCGCAACAACAAAAAACAACTAAAAGTTTCTCATGTGATGTTTAAATTAGATGTGGTAGATGAATGACTAACGATATTATGTCTTCTGTGGAATTGTCGTAAAGCAACATACATGCTTGACAACCGATCTCTACTGAGCGACCTTTAATCATAAGTCCAGTGCTCTAACGAGTCAAATCTGCTCTCAGCACATTGAAGGGACGCTTCTTAATGTAGAAACTTGGAATAAAATGAAACATAATCGATGCTCCAAATAGGAATAACATTTAACCACTCCTAACAAGCTCAGGATTTGTGTTTCTACTACTGTTGTTTAGTACCTATACAACTTTCCAATCAACCTAAGTGACTGGTATTGCGAGATATAGTTATCATAATAGATGACTGCGCAGACCGGAAATAAATGTAGTAGCGTTTCCTGTTACTTGACCAAAAATTAGTGTAAGTTGGTTGCAAAACTTTTCTTTTTTCTATGCATGTCTTTCGCACTTTTTAGACACGTACCCAAATATTAATAGTTTCGTAATACCACGACTGGTTGCATCATTCTTTATGTTGCGGTCAGAAACTTTAATGTTGGCGCTAAACAATAGGATCAGTCGGATAACCGGAAACACGACTTTATTTTTTCTGGCCTTACTGATGAAATGCTGAAAGTTTTGTTTGGTGCATCTTGTATTTTAGTTTGTTTGGTGTAATACGAATAAAATGGTAGTTAATGGGTTAAAACAGGATTTAAACCGCAAAAATGACATCGTCCTTGATGGAAGAAATTTTCTATGAAATGTTCATCGGTCCGTCAGCCGTCCGTCCGTACGTATGGATTCTCAGTCATGCTTAATTATGCAGTGATCGTTTGCTGTATATTTATAGTAATATAATTATTTGTTTTGTAAGATGTAGAACAACCTAAAATTTGATTCTGTTACAGTCTGCACAGTCTAAACATGGACAGACATTGCCTTCACGTACCAGAATCTACAAAATAAGCTTGGAGAAAAGGAGAATTATTAATTAACATAAAAATATTTCAGTTCCAAGTTTATTAATTATTTCAACATAAAGACATTCAAACTCTTCTTTGAAAGCGAAGTCTGAAATTATAAAAAAATAAACGTATATAGATACATTAAATGTCTGTAACAGTGTGAAATAGAAGCAATGACATGTATTCATTCATTCAAGACAGACAATATTATATGTATATGAACTTGCAATGGTAAGAGAAATGTAAAATCAAACGAAAATTGAAGTATTTACGAATATGTATACGTTGTATTTACCATATGTTACCTGTCTTGTCCGAGTAGTTTAGTTTTTCGAGGCGCCTGAAATATGATGTTAAAACATTTCAGTTACGAGTTTATAGCAAATAGTGGAGCGACCTACATAACATGTTTACACCTCCGCATTTATATTTATTTAATAAATACAAGATTAGTAGCACATTTACAAGATGTAAATAACAAAAACATTTTTTAGCATTTTTGTATGTTATATGTGTATTAATGTTATAGACATGAACCATCGATGCCCATACCACAAACAGTGTCCCATTTTTACATGGCTCGCCCTCATTCAGTAAATGACTGCTAAACTTCTTGACGTATTAATTTGTAGATCGTGAACTTGGCCCTCAGTCCAATTGTAACCGAGGCACGTGCGCATCAAGAAGATATCGACCCACGAGACACCAGATGGACGTATATCGCTGACATTTTTGAGAAAGTGTCAGTAATACCTTTACATGGTACAAATATGATATGCCTGTTTTAGTGTCCTTAAGAGGATTTTTGTGATAATAACATTGGATGGGAAGACGCTTTCAAGATGATCAACTAATGTAAACAGTGAAAATAAAATAAATACCATTACAAGCTTCCCTCTTTATATTTTGTCTTATACTCTGCAGGTCATCAAATGTCCGCACAGTAAACACATGGTGCGAGTCTGTTGCAATTCCGGATAACTCGGTTTTGCTGACAGCACTTCCAATTCCGACAGCCATTACTTCAATGTTCTGTTGTTTGATGTGGTTTGCTTCGGCAATAGTTTTTGTTGTGTTTGCTGAGACATCATCAGTAAGGTAAATAACGAAACTATTGGCGTTATTTCTGGCTCCATTTAATGCAGAGAACATATTCAATCGAACATATTTCAGCGCCAGGTCTGTCCGTGTGCCACCTGGGGAGTAACCAATTCTTTGAGTAGCACTTAGTACAGCGGCTTTTGTGGAATATGTGTTAAGGTTGAATTCCAAAGTTGGATAATCAGAGAATGTCACAATCCCGATTTGAACTTTATCAGGACCAATCTGGAAGTCATTTTCAACCCTCGATACAAAATCTATCATCTTTTGAAAGTTCATGTTTCCCTCGCTTTCTGACGAATCTATGACAAATACGATGTCAGCCTTTGATAAAAAGTTGCAGGCTGCAAGACAGAGTATATAATTACACACCTGTACTGTTGATAAAAATAGCACAAAAATACATTTTAACGGACAAATTGAGTCGGGATGTGCCCGAACAATAATTTTTATATTCACTACACTTAATGCAAATATCAAACAAATGGAGTATTAATCGTTACGGTAACCACTTTATATATTGTATATTATTTTAAATACATGTTTTGAAATATTAAAACTACACTAATTATTGCAAATGTACAATATTTCATAAGCTTATTATAATAATGATTTGTTCGAGGATAGCTGATGATTTTTCAAGTCATAATTATTTCGTTTAATGAATTGTACGTATAGCTCGATCTTACTATCGCAAGTAACATAGGTAAGTTCAGATTTAATAGATTCCAAAGCATTAAAATTGCCAACTGTCAGTGCATGCGCAGGGTCTGATGCGATGGTTAGAAGTTCCGTACGGGTGACTGCCGAACCAATACCTGAAATAAATCAAATATTGTGTGACAATCATCGAAATGTTGTTGTCGTTTATGAAATGGTTCTTCACACATTAGAGTATCCCTAAATCAGTACGAAGATGCGGAACAAGAAGTAACTTCTCTATGGTATAACATGAACAAACTCACAAAACACTGTTCAGCAGTATGATATAAAAATAACATAAATTATATACAGTCAAACTTGCGACCACCTCCGAATAGACATCACCCTGTGAATAATGGCCATTCTTTGAAAACCCATCACTGATTATTTTGCACAAACTTCGGTTAAAGACTATCTATCAATAAAGGCCATATTTTGTCTTTCGTGGTAATTGTTCACAGGTTTTACTTGATAGCATATCAAAAATAGTTGTTATTAACATGATGATTTTACGAAAGGCGTACCCAGGCTGATAACTTTAATGTCTGTCCTGTTTTTCAGTAAGTTAGCTTCTCGTTGTGTATATGTGGGGTGAGTGGACTGACCATCTGTAACCACAATCACAAGATCGGCTGCATCTGATCTGGCTCCTTCAATGTATAAACAACAAAAAGCATTAACAATGATTCTAACCATGTTCAATGTTTTCAACATCCTCTGTTGCTTGATTGTTAATTTATAAAAATACCGATAACTTCGTATTTATATTTACAGTCAATACTAAACGTTCTATACCATTTCTATAATTATATTGGACATTATCAGACAACACTACTATATCTGTCCATTTCATAACTGCACCATGAAAAGAGTAAAAATGTTAATCATAGTAAAATGCGCACGTATTATTTTTTTTAAGTCTGCGTGTCTTTCTTCAGTTTTGTTGATACCTTCATAACATCAACGCCAGATTCTCGGCATGATTCAATGTCTGTGCTTTCAGTTACAATAAATCAGTGTAAGAGTAGTTTGAGTACTAATGTCTTGTTTTTTTATAACTAAATCAGTCTTAAGAACTGTAATTGTTTACTAATGTCTTGCTTTATTCATACCAAAGGTTAATATTACCCTTTGCTGGAAGGAAGCTGTGTTCCCTTACGTAAGCTAAAGCCTTGTCTGTGTTGGTTACCCCGCTCCTGTATGACACTTTAGAAATTTCTGTAACTAGTGACGTCCTGTCATGGTATCTGTTCAGTGGAAATATTTCATACACCCCACTGCTGAACACAACCACGCTTACCTGAAAAATAAATGTTAAAACATGGTAATGGAACGTAGAATCGGGGGAAATATCACTCTAGACTAGACGCATGTGTTGAAAACCGGAACAATATCACCTACACTGGTAACATTGTTTTTATAGGACAACAGTTGGTATATAATTTAAAGTCCCAAGTCATTCTACTGGTAGACAGTGTTTTGTCAATTAATTTTTGTATGATCTTATGTGTTGGGTCGGTTTTGGGTTAGGTTTTTTGGAGATGGCAGTAGGTTGGTGGAGATGGGATTTTTTGTATGTGTTATTTTTAAATAAATTTCCAATAAATCCTTTTCTTTAGGTGAAACACTGGTCCCATAAAAAGTCCCGTTAATCAGGCATTAGAGTCATACTGACTTCATTACAAGCAACGGGAAAATTGTAATACTAATTAACATCGGTGGAAGTAATTAATATTCTTGTAAGTTCATTTGTTCAGATTTTACAATAAGTTCTTACCTGAACACCAGTTGGCCCAATCGTGAACTGATAGATGAAGTCTTTGACGAAAGACAATTGTTTATGGAAATTAATGGTCCCTTCACTAGCGGAGGAATCCAGAACAAAAACTATGTCAGCTTTCTGATTACCACATACTGTAACGATGAACACTGGTAAATGACATGAAGAAACATAATATTGTACTTATTTATTGACTGAGTAAAAATAATAAAGAAATGAAAAAAAAACAGTTCAGATTTAGCTATTTTGAACAAAGTATAACTCGATGTAGTTCCTTGGTGTAGAGGTTTTACAGCGCATTTGTTTAAGATCATTACTATTTAAAATGTTTCATTTCAATTCTAGTATTTGTTATCATTTAGATAATATTGTTTAAATGTCAAACAGTCCATAAAGTCATAAGTAAACTCGACCAGAGCTTTTATTACTTAAATGCGGAAAACGGTCTGATGAACGGAGCATGAGGGGCACTACGTTCACCACGAGTATACGAAGTACTGATACCACGAATTAACCAAAACATACTGAAGTGATGTTTTATTTTCCTCACCTAGAGTGGTTGTTGGTTTGGGACCTACAATAAATACACAAGTCTAACTCATTGTGTAACATTAACTCATTATGCAAGTTGGTCATTATCCGGGTTTAATTTATATCGTTGACAATGATTAAAAATATCTCAGCATGGATTGAGCCATTTTATTTAAAAAAGATATTTCAGCGCAGCAACTCTTGTTAGAAGACAGAAAATATGAAATACATCATTCAGAATGCCTAACGACTGTTTCAGTGTTAGCAATAAAAAATTCAAATCATATATATGAGCATTTCATTATCTAATTATTTTTCTGCATCATTATAGAAAAAGCATTTATTTTCAATGAAAGTGAAAACAATGGATTCTATATCAGTTTTTAAATTCATGAAACAAGACTTGTTTGTTGAAATTTTATTACGGTGGTCCAATTCCAAACGTTTTTTTTCAGCCACTTACCTCCACACGCTTCCGTTTTGATTTCTTGTTGCAAAGTGTGCAGTATATCGAAGCTACCCACAGAGAAAGCAGTATTATGGTCGGATGCAATACCATTTAACTCGTAGCTATTTACGTCTGGTCCTACCCCTATTGCAATTATTTTCACACCGGCACTCTAGACAAGGCAATTAGTAAATAGTTATTTCATTCACTCATTGGAAACACGATGTTTTTTATGAAGCTGAGTCAATTTCTTCGATCTTTCAGATGTATTTATTCACGCCAAAGCTATTTTTCGAGCACTAGTTGTCTTACTTCTTTGTACAGTGCAACCTCTCCAGAAAGCCATCTCTTGAGCGACAACCCCCCTTCAATAACAGCATGATCTTTTCCCACTGTACGATTAAACTATAATTTAATCACTCTAGAGAAACAACCTCTCAATAACAACATAATTTTGCTTCTCCCAAAGGGTGTTGCTTTGGAGAGGTTGCACTGTATCATTTAATATTTTTATTTGAAGGAAGTATATTTGATTGCCAATGTCACCACATCGCTTACCGTTTTAAAGACTCATCCTTGTGAATCAAAGGACTACCCGTACCAACAATACAACAAATACAGCGTAAGCGAATACTTGCTCCCAACAGAAATCAACACTCAATGTGATTAAGTTTAAGCAGTTATCACGAGCAGCGAGCAACGTAAGTTTTAATCGTTTGTGTGGGTTACCTTGAGCACCATTGATTCTTGAATAGCTTTTGCAGTATTCGATGAATGACCATCCGTCATCAGAATGACAACCATTGAAGCATTTGGCCGACCGCCATTCTTAGAAGTAAGATGATAGTAACGGGCATAGTGCAAACCCTGGTCAATAGCGCTGTCACCGCCTTTAAACTGGGCTGACTGTATAGCGGTCACTAGACTTGCTTTGTCGTGGTAACTATGTAGGAAATTAATAATTCAACAATTCTCCCCTTGAAAATCTAAAGTTTTTACTCTGTTTGTAAAACTACGACAATATCTGATTAATGATTTATTTAAGGTCATGTATGAAATCCGGGACCCTACGGACATTTAAGAATGTTGCAAACTTAAGATAAATAACAAAGAATATAACCAATATATTGTGAAACAGTCTGATTCAACCATCACTCGTTTTTACCTTTTATTTCGATCCCCTAAAAAGCCGAAGTATATGTAATAAACATTTAATTTCATATACCCATTTTGAGTGACATTTTCATGTCAGAATAAAGACATATTTAACAACAACATAAAAAGAATATACTTGCTCATTTAAGTGAAACACACTACTAGCTGTCCCGCTGAACGTGACAAGCGACACTTGAACGTCACTTGGTCCAATATCAAACTCTTTAACGAAGTCTGTCATAAAATCTAACTCCTTTTGGAAGTTGACAGGGCCCTCACTTGTCGAACTATCTATTATAAACACCATATCTGTGGGTTTGTCTCCGCATTCTGATGGTGTCATACCTATCTGACAAATATAAACTGATTAACACAGACAACATGTCATGAATATTTTACATTATTATTCTCAAAATATGAATATTTCTTTATATGACTGTACTTTGTACTGGTAATTGTTTGACAGTATGATGTTTGAACATTAAAACTACAACATATACATTAGTACGATTCGGATTAGTTACATATTATTACATCTCTCTATATATTTATTTATGATATCCTTGTCCATGTTGATTTTTGTTTGAAAATCCAGGCGTGTTTCATTTGAATTTAACCTGAAGATTATGAAACAGATCTGTTTAAGTAACTTGATGTGCAGAAACAGCAATTATGCTGTAGTGAAAAAAGTGTTTTCAATGAACACGTTTGCATATGTCTTACACGCGGCTACTTCTAACTCTCTCTGTATAGTAGGAAGAACGCTGAAGTTAGCGACTGTAAACACGTGTTTGTCATCTGAAGCTATGCTGTTTAACTCGTCTTTGGACACTGAGGCACCAATACCAATAGATATAACCTTGAAAATGTTTGAATCACAATAAAATAACATCCAAACATTTAGTGGTGTATTATCAGTAAATCTCTTAAATAAAGTCAAATGTGCATAAAGGTTAGGCTTATTCTTTTCCCATGATGGCTTTGTTCATAGGTACGACTGATAGAATTCGCGCAAGAACAACTACAGAGTGATTGAACACAGTAACAGCATGCTCTTCATTGGTTACAATTATATTTCGTCTGTATACAATTTAGATTTATATTGGTAGTACCTGCAGTGCTGATATTGACAGAGTTGACACTTGCGTGTCAAATCGCTAACTTACTATATTAGCCTGACACATATTAAATAAATATCATTAAGTGCATGGTTTCCCAAAAGACGGATTTGGAATTATTGTTTTGCGCAATTATTTCATGCTGTTTATTTGGAGCACGTTATAGTACCTTGACACCGGTGAAGTGTAGGTAGGTCGCCTCAGTTACGGTAGTTGTCCGGGAATTAGAGTTACCGTCTGTCAGAACAACAACTAACCTGGATACAGAGTTTCCTCGTCCGCCATTTTGAGGTTTAAAACTACCAAAGAAAGATTGTCTACATTCAGTAGTGGTAAGCTATTAGAAATTGGCCAATAATTACTTAATTATTTGGAACAGACGCCAATACATTCAACTCGTTTAAGTAAACGTAAGATGCGGTACAGGAAACATTGACAAACATACATCAATAACTATTGCAATGTAGATCTAATTTAGCTGTTAATAAAAACAAAAGTTTACCGTCTGTTATATTTTTGTTTAATTGATGAAATACTTAATTTCTTTCTAATTTCTTTTCCTTTTGGAATATCTTTGAATAATCCAAATACATATTTTTCGGACGTTGAAAATTTTGTGATAGAATTTTGATTTTTATGAATAATCTTAAATATTTTCCAAATATCGAAGCATTATATAGTACAACATTAAATAACTGATCACACATCTCTTAAGTTTGATAATGTCTTTTTTTAATCAGACCTGCTCACCTATAAGTACGTATATATCGGAGTGCCTCGGCTGTATTCGTAGTTCCACCGTGATATCGCGCGTTACGTATGGCAGTTTGTACAGCTTTCTTGTCATGGTATGTGTTCAAGAAGAATTCATTGTAAGTGTGAGACCCAAACGTGACAAGACTCACTTGTATATTCTTGGGGCCGATCTGAAACCTGATAAGTTGTGTTAATTACTTATAAACGAATGCACAACAACTTAAAATTTATGGCTTAGTTGCAAATATTTCTATGTTATGTTGCCTGGTTCCTTTGTTAATGAAATAACTAAATATGCAGCTAATGAATATGAACGGTTATATTCTGGGTTTAATTTCTGTAGTCAATATTTTTACGCGTTTTAACAGCGTTTTGTATTACCTGCGGCAAATCGTTGTGTAGAAATTCGATTAAAAATATAAAATTATCATTTAGTGAATTATGCAGATATTTCATGTCCAAAAGATTTACTTAAATATATATATATATCAATACTTGTCTGTAACGTTGGAAACAAAATAAAGCTGTTTGTTGAAGTTGGTATGACCTTCACTACCAGACGAGTCTAACAAGAAGACAATATCAGCTACTTTACTGGCACATGTCACCAGACCTAAACGTTAGACAAAATAAGAAAAGAAACAAACTCATTACTAAAATTTAAATGATTGCGTTATAAGCAGGAAGGCTTATAGGCACCGTCATAAGGCATTTTAATTAAATATCAAACAAACGTGCTACTTAAAGTCTATGACTGTTTCCTGTTTTATTAAAAAGCTATGAAATTAAATAATCAATTTCTTTTAACATGTGCACATTTATTTAAAATGCTTAAAACAGTACTTGAGGAAGTTTTACCTTTGTTCGCAGATGCACCTGAAATTCATAATTATAAGCCATATTACATGTACTACGTTATAAAGAATATATATTCATCTGAATATGACGTTAATTGAAGAAGAAATTAGAAGCATAAAAATGGATTCGGAGAAATATTCCAGTTTGTATCTTAAACAGTTGATGGAAATTTAATGGTTCTCTCTCAGTTTATGTGGTGTATAGCTGTCAGTTGACCTAAACCTTCTGTGCCTTTGTTACCGATCAGCTCCATCGGTTCTGTTCATCTACGCATAGCTGGTTACATTCATTTGAAGAAGAAGAAATGGAATGTTGTTGATAACCATAGATTTAACAGTAACGTTCAGGTTTGTCACAAATCATGCCGAGAGACTTTTTTTTTGCTTTTGATGTTCACTCAGCAGTTCTATGTTTGATTTGAGTACAAAACTTTGTTTTCAATAAGTACGATTTTGACATTCATACGGTTACAGTTCGCATGGATTGACTATTGATTGTGTAGGACATCGTCACACAATGGATCAGTTGTGAAGGCAATGGTGGATGTATATAGTAGGTTACTACATCATGATTGATGTGATGTACTTACATGTGACAGTCTGAAGTTCTCCGGCGATTGTGTGCAAAGAGTCAAAAGATGGTACGGTGAATGCATGATCCGTGTCTGTTGCTATAGCATTTAGTTCAGTTGGGAGAACCTGGTTTCCTATACCTATAGCAACTACCTGTGCGGTAAAAAAGGATTATATGTTAGTTATTGGGCTAATTATTTAATTGACAAATTAGATGGTCATACTGCATTTAATTGGCATGCTGTGTTTGTCTTTTTATACCAAGTATATAGCATTTTTGAATGCGTGCATATATATACCGTTATCATTATTTGTCCCAGTTAATGTCTGTGTGTTCAAGTACGCTTTGAATCATAAGGTCGCGTTTGACTAAACGAAATTGACGATTTTGGGGAGGAAAAAGATGAAATACCTGCTTCATTGTTTTGAATTGGACAAAATGTTTATCGGCTATGTGTAGTATAATGTATTAGCTATCTGTAGACACCAGTTATTAGAAATTTGAGCGATTCCTTAAAAAGTTACGTAGTGTTAAACAAACCTGGTGCAGAAACTGTCATTTCGGAAGTTGTAACCCTTGTATTATGTATATATGATATAAGTGTTTTGGGTCCGTCTGGCCATTTTAAGCCCAAATCATTAGTGATGAAACGATAATCGGATAATATCGATTAGCGGCGTGAAAACGTCTGTCTCAGTCTATCAGTCTATCTCATTTAGGCGCCGTAAACTAACTACTGGCGGCGCAAACTAAACACGTATTCAAGGCAAATCATTTGTGTTGCTTTAAAACACCGGTGAGAATTAATTTGTTTGCCAAGTTATGCAAGAATCAAACACTAGTGGTTTACTTATGTTACACTATTACACTAGAACCGATTATATAATCGGAAAATCGCATCAGATGTACCAACCGATTCCAACCGATAATCGATTATGATTTTTAGCCGATGTTGCAACACTATAATACACCTTTATACACCATCCCTTCAACGTGCTAGCCCCCTATGCTTTGAATAGTGTGTCTTGTCTATAAATGATTTGGAAATTATGCTTAACTTAGACCCGAGCAATACAAAAAATATCGCCACACATTTGTGATAAAACGTTACCGTGACTTCGGAATAGTGCAGAATATTTGCTTCTGTTATTGTGGCGGACGGTAGAGTAGATTGTCCGTCTGTAAGTACAACAAGGATCTTAGGAACACCATACCGACCTCCATGACTGGGCAGAAAACTTTTTTCTCTAACAAATCGTAACGCAGCGTCCGTGTTTGTTCCACCTACGAAGAGAGTAAAAGTATAAAATTATCAAAAGATTGTTACTTTTATCTATGATTTTCATGGGATTGATCATAATTTGTCGGTCATACACGAGAGCCAAATATATGTTTGTATTGTATTATATTCATACGTACCAGGTTGGTAGGAGACATGTTGTATCCCATTCAACAAGGAAGTCTTGTCGTGATATTTGTTAAGATAGAATCCATTGTTTGCTGATGTTGAAAACGTGACAACACTCACCTGAACGTAGTTTGGTCCTGTAAGAAGAAAGGTGGAACGTTTTCATGACAAATAAACAGACATTACTCTCTAAATAGGCATAAGATGATACATGTTTGTCGGGAGATCGTGCGTGTATAAATGTGTTAAGTCGTACGCTTTATAACGAACGTATTTCGATTATGCACGGCTTTAAGTTTTATTGAGGTTATCAACTTGTATCATTTAAATGAAAGATTAAAACTTATAGTAAACTGTCGAGTTCTTAAAGGAGAGTCTCGCTACATTGTTTATGAGTTTATTGTCCTAACATTGTAGAAACAGTCCACCTAACTGCTCACCATACAAGTGCTATTTAATAACTTTGTAGGACGAAATAGAAAAGTTTGAAAAAATAATGAACTCAGTTTTATTGTACAAACATATAATATACTCCGTGGAATCTGAACCCGGTAGTAGATTGTTTATACTCAACCAGTGTTAATTACCTCTCATCCGTTGTTGGTGTATAAAATATTTGTCGTGCGAACCATTTATTCTTGTAACAAATATGTTCAACTGTAGAAAAATACATAAAAGTCCATACCAATATCATAACCCTTTGAGAAGTTTTTAACGAATTCTAACTGCTTATCAAAATTGGTTCTCGTTTCACTGTACGATGCATCCAAAAGAAATACAACATCAGCTCTTTGTTTTACACATCCTAAAACGAACATCAGTACAGGCATGAAACTGACCGAGTATCATCTTTGTATATCACGACAAAGATCCTGGGATCGTAAATATTTCACAACACTTAGTAAGATCGTATCTACAGCATATGATAGTAAGAGTCTCCTAATTTATACCTATGGTATTAAAGTAATATTGTAATATACTAGAAACAGGACACAATATCTGCGTACTGGCAACGTACAGTACGGTACATACATATTGTAGTTCGTAATGCTGTCTACAGCTGAATCAAAGCGTCACGTGGGCATGTTAAGAGGAACCTTTGTTTTTGATTGTTGTTCTTGCCCTGTTACATTATAAATACCATCGACTCTGAATAAAGATGCACTGAGTTCATCTTTAAAATCTATTACAAAGCTATTTTCAGTCCTTTCTTTACACAAATCTTAGGACTTATGTAAGTTACTGGCGTTCTCGGTACTAACTATCAATAATTGACGGGACTTGACTGGACTAACTCATTTGAAATCATCAATCATGAACGTCGTGATGTTATACGGTCAGAATAAGACCACGTTAGCAAACTGTAATTCAATAACTATTGTTTTTCCAATCTATAGTTTGAACCTCGAATATTCCAGGGATATGTCATACAAACTGAAGTTGACCTTTCATACACGGCTAAACTAACGCGTGTAGTGACGGACACGTCACAGCACAAAACAGTCAGTTACAATAAAAGACTCAAGGATACTTCTTTAGAACAAACTGCAGACAATTGTTACAGTGGGTTTAAATCATGGATGGTTCTCGGTAGCCTTTATCACAGACATATGGCGCGGAATAATTGACACTATCAATGTTTATAATGTGTTAAGAATATATGTGCGAAGAAACATTTTATGTACAAATACTGCAGCATTTTGAGCATAATAAAGGAATGAAAAGAAACCTGAACTTGCAGCTGCTTCAGATCCCGATATAAAAACAAAGAAAGGCACCAGGTATAGAAACAGAGACATAATTGATATGTCACCACTTTCTAACACAATGCATAAGTACAAAAGTTTTGATAAAACTCATCGTTGCTTATAGACGAGATAACACAAATCTAGACACGTTCTGAATTTACGTGAAGTTTATTTTAAGATGCATAGCTAACAGTGGTTAAAAGAAAATTCTCTCTCTTATAATATATACGAAAATCGAATCGTATTGAATCTTGGAATATTTAGCTATATAAAATGCGATGATGTGTCCTAATTTTAAACAAAGTGTAAATTTGTTGAAGAAACAAAAACAAAGCGCTTATCTACTCTTTCTTATTCAATGACTGTTGTCCGTGACCTCAATTAACACGAAGTGATAGCAATTAATTATTCACTACGGACGCATCTGAACAGAATTACGTCACAAATTTGGTCATTATTGATATTTGATATTGTTGTAGATGTTTTACCGTACTTTTATAGAATATCGAAAAATTAGCGGAATATTTTCATAGATAGCATTTGACTATATATATACGTAACTGGTGACAAACATGTAAGGAAGGAAAATGGCCGGGACTTTCAAAACACCTTGATGTAAACGGTGTCTCGCTATTATCGATCTCGTTCTAACTGGAGTGGGCTGTATTTATACAAATATTGCAAAAATCGTACATTAATTTAATGTCAAACTGTATATAAGCTAAGATATCAGTCTTACGTCTGAATTGATGTATTTATGAATTATTTGGTCGATAATGCAAACCGGAAATGAGGGTAAGGCCACACATGACATTAACGAATTTACCAGATATATTAGACACTAACACAAAATTATCACTTTAGAATTAAAGAGATACATTGTACATACTACTTAAAATGATCACACTCAGACCTTTTTGTACCTTTGAAACGGTTATATGCCATATTTGGACTGATTTAGATTGATCGGGCTCATGAATTGGGTATGCATAGGAAGACTATATTTATTTTCAAGAAATTGGTTGTTTTTAACCGCTTTCCAAACTGCAAAGACTGTGATATTGATTAATAGGCAATGGCAATATTCTGTATTATCTATAATTATGAGTTTGAGCCGTCGGACACGTGGTTTCCTGTCTTCATTTTAGTTACTGTGGGGTTCTGAGACGACTGTGAGGCTAGGCCCGGTGTCATAACTTAAATTCTCCCTTATTTTGGGTAAAGTCATACCCTCGATCTTTTTTGTTCCATTACATTAGATGTAGTGTTGTCTGTGTTGTAATGGTAAGAGCATATGTTGTTGGTCGAATTGCATAGAATGATTGATAGATGCCGCTAGAATGATAGATAGATGCCGCTAGAATGATAGATAGATGCCGCTAGAATGATAGATAGATGTCGCTAGAATGATTGATAGATGCCGCTAGAATGATAGATAGATGCCGCTAGAATGATATATAGATGCCGCTAGAATGATTGATAGATGCCGCTAGAATGACGAATTTATTACGAGTGACATTTCTTCATAGTTTGAATTCGTTCAAAATTGTTGATCTAAAATTGCTCGTGTTCATTGTTTCAACATTTAGTGATTTAGTTAAATCACTTATTAATTACTGTGTGTAGCTTCTACAAATCCTCTGATGATATTTGGACAAAAACAAGCTTTAATTAGTTCTATAAATAAGAAACAATAACAAGTGTATGATGATATAGAAATTTAATGCAGAGAAATTAAGCACACTAAAATGCGTACATGTGAAAGTATTTAACGTAAATAAATGTTTAAAAGTTATGTATTTGTTATTACATTCGGACAAGTCGTTCTGTCTTTGTTTACAAAATGCACTAAATATTTACCTGATCTTGTCTTTCTCTCTAGGAATTTACATTTATTTATAACATTGTTTTAGTTAAAAGCTTAAAGTTTTGCTGTGATGGCACCAATCCTATCTACACATATTGCCGTCAGAAAGTTCAGTATGGTTTATTATTTTTATCTTCTGAATTACAAAAGTCATTATGTACACCCACCACCGATGCTAAAGGAAAAAAAGTACAGATTGCTGAAGTCTTATATTCAACCTCTGACTGGAACGTGTCACATGTTTCTACTTATCACGTGACCCATACGAACAGACTGAACATGTAAGCTCACGATAATCTACATACGGTGGGCATTTTAAGGCTCCACAGCGTCCTTCGACATAGTAGAAGTATCCACCGCGATCAACGCGACCACCCGAGGTAAGCACTTCAGGGTTTTTGTCAAGACACACGAATTCTTTACTTTGCTGGTTGTACGCCTGGGATACTAGGTAACCCGAATATTCCAAATTCCAGCCAGCCTGACATTCATTCGTTCCGGGCGTCATAAGAACATTGGAGCGTGGTATTCTACAAACGACACAGGGAGCGTCCTGGTTATTACGCCCTTGTCCAGTAGCATACTCGATGCCATATAAGAGTCCTATGTTTTGTGGTCCGTCATTGTGCTCTCCCCACTTTGGTTCCTTTGTAATACATATGTAATTAGATCCACTCCCGGCATGAGTGTAATATGCGCCCGCAGCGTACCCTTCGTACACAATCTTAGCATCGCCGTCACACGTAGTCTTTCCCCATCTGATGTACGTTGACCCTGTCCCAAAAGTTTGCGATTTTAGGGAGTTCAACGAAGTGTTCAGATAACTGATGGTCTCGTATGTACCTGTAACATAATACATCTCTCTGCTGTCATTTCTTGTACTTAGTACGGTCAAACTTGTGAACAAAGGCCACCCTTGGGAACGACAAAATGTGTTTATTGACGGATGGCCTTTATTCGGAGGTCAGTTTGTTCTAAATAATCAAAGACGGCTTTCAAAGAATGACCTTTGTTCAAAGGGTGGTCTTTATTCAGAGGTGGCCGCAAACACAGGTTAGACTGTATATCATTTTTATCAAATATAATTGACAAGAAGTAATCACAGAGTGATTGAAATCACCTCAGTTCACTTGATGCATGGCTAATGCCATGCATACATTGTAATCATTATAGAAAATTGCTTAAATTCAGTTGATTTTTCAATATATAATAAAATCAGCATTGTACCAGGGTTATCAACGAAAGGAATGGTAAAGTGGATAATTTTTGGATTCAGCACCAAACACATATACATGAGACACGAACATTGGCATGTACAGTTTCCGTAGAGTCTCACATCTTAAATCTATATAACGTCAGAAGTCTACGATCTAAAAAAATGAAGCAAATTTCTTAAGCGTACAGTAAGTTAAAACATCCGAAATGATTTTGAGAAAAACTTACTTTCCAGCATTGCAGTCAGAACCTCAATATGTTGACTTTCTCCGTCAACAGCTGATTCTATTTCTCCATTTTTCGTCTTCAGATCCAGCAACTTTTGCAGAACATCATACTGGTACTCAAATTGAGGTTCGTATGTTTTCTTGCTGTTCACATGGGCTGACAACAGCGCTGTGACTAAAGTCATAACGATGTACATATTCATAGTTCTCAATGGTTGTTGAAAATGTGGAAGTTTTCTGACCCTGAAGGAAACTACCAACATCGAGAAAGAACTTGTTTATTTATAGTGTGTGGTAGAAAGAATTAAAGGTGGTGTGTCTGATATCTAGTTTGTTTTGACTACCAATAGCTCACAGAAATGTTCATGCTCGTCAACATTGGTAACACATTTTTCCGTATGTTAATGTAACAAGTAGGTTATGCTTTGCTTTGTGTATATGTCTGTGTCGTTTTGCAACTTTTGATACGAGCCGTGTATAGTGTGTTTTCAACAATGTGGACACCAATGTGACTTTTCTGGGAATCCCGCTTTTCATTCTTTTTGAATGAGTTGCACAAAACCATACAATCGTAGTTTTAATGCTTTTTTTTCGGTAAATCTCGGATTCTTTAAGAGTGTCTCGGAAAGAAGCGACTTTAACCGACACTTACCGAATGGATGTAATATAATATTAGGGTATACGTATGAGGGCTTTCTGCTTGTGCAGAACCCCTTTTCTTTTTTCTGTACAAGAAAATTATATCATCCCTAGTGTATTTCATTATACGCCGACGTCGACTTCTGATGCGTTTTACTAATGGTGACATAGTAATTATTCTCCAGCATTTTATTATTTTCATTTCGTTTTTAAACTTGTGAGTAATACAGCTGTAGTATTAGGGAGGACAATTAAATCGTGAACAATACATGCACCGTAGTTCTCGTAAAATTGAAATTAGCTACCTTTAAACTTATGACGTAACAATATTTCTAGTTCAAACGGAACCATATATTTTGGACAACACTTGTGTGTAATCATTTGTTATAAAAATATCAATTATAATTAATTTCAGGTAACATTTGTTTCCACTTACAATGATATTATTCGATATTTATGAAATTATACTTAGATTGAACCGAGCGAGGCCCTATCGAGTGATTATCAAACGGGACGGTTTACAAACCTACTGTGATTTGCATGATGCATTTTTTCTACAAGAAATTCAAAACTTTATAAGAATGCTTTTTGAGAATGTTTTATTTTTCAGGAAACGCATCAGCGATATTTTTGTACGAATGTTCTCTAATTATCAGAACTAATAAGTTTGATATCTTCTCAGGGGATTTTATATGCAGAAAGTAAACTATTCCTGTATACTATTATGCTTGAAATCATTAATTAAAATTTTAATTCCATATCTAGGGGCCTATATAATATATATCACCCAGAATGGGCGTTTGTGTGAAAACCGATGCTTATCACTGATATATGGTTTTGATAAAATATTAATGTTATAATAGTTTTGTTTGTGTATCATCTTAACCATGTGTTGCCGTCAGTCCATTGTTCTTTATTTCTGTATAAAATTACTCCTCATAAATATATATGTTACAAACACGAAATAGTCACATGACCAATGATTTGTAGTTAGTCATACAACAAGATAAAATTTATGGTTTTTTTGTTGTTATCTACAATATACATGTATGTTGTGCAAAGCATGTTTGTAGGCTACTCGTGAATGTGTTCGTGTTCGATATGAGTAGGTGTTTTGTTTTATCCAGCATGTCACACGCCCATTTATTTCAGGTCGTCCGTATGTTAAAAAGCTGTAAGTTGTATGAAAGGCCCTTTGGACGGCTTTTCTATCCGGCAAGTTTTAGATACACAGATTCCGCAGTTGCTTATAATGACCATGCAATCACACGCACGCAACGCAACGTGTATGCGACTCTACCAAGAAATTGTAGGATCGATAATGCCCAAAATTTTCACATCAACAACGGTTGTAACATTACACATGTATATTATATGTTATACACTTCACTGTATTTTGTTAGAAAAGTCAGAGGCTTTCATTGTCGATTGGTCATGGTATCTAACTTGTAATCACTTGCCTTCCACCGTTGTGAATTCGAATCCTACCCAGTACTAAATTTCACATGTTATGAAGCTGTTCAGGTAGCTTACAGAAGATCGGTGATTCTGCCCAGCTCTACACATTCCTCCGCAGTTAAAGCTGGAATAGTTGCCAAATAACCATGACTGTTGGTGCCTCGTGAATCATCAGAGAAAAAAAGAACAATTTATACGGGTGTGTATTGTTGTCTAATTGTGTTTAATAACCTCATAATTGTCCAATTTCAATAATTCTGAGGGTAACAAATATATTTTGAAATACTAAAACTGATACATATACGCATTATGTAGGTCTTAATATGGTTTGATAATGATTGCACAATTAGATGAAATAGACAGTTTGCATTGCTTTTCAGTACTTAACAAATCTTTCAGTTACATTACCACGCTCTTCATTTGGAAGATAAGTGTATATATGAATACACGCTGGCGAACTGAAATTTCATCAGAATTAAACTGTAAGTTTATGATTCGTCATTTCTAGTGTTTTTCCACGTTCACGTGAGTGTTTCTGTTCATTTGATTGTTCTATCATAGTTTTACAACTGTTAGATATACAACGATTGTTGATGAGTGTCATTCATTTCGGACATTCTGTATTCGGACATAATATACACCATTCACATTACTAGTTTGTATGCAATGTTTTAAACGTATACTTTAATTATTCAGTCTATTGTATGCTCTATTTTACTTTTATGTTGTTTGTTCTGTTCTTGTTGTTAATTGCATTTATTTTTTTTAAAAGTTAAAACTTGTTTGGCTTTCATGTGGACCCCTTTCATGTTGGCTGTTTTCGTTAAATGAATCATCCTGTCTAAAAATGTCTCGCCTTCACAAACAGTCTAGACTCTAATTAGTTGGACTTGACTTTCACTATTACTACTCTCTTTCTCTGAAGATAGTGTATAGTAATTAGTAGTCCAACTAATTATCTAGACTGTGATGGGGAGACATTTTTTATTTGCCCCCACCCTCACATAGACCTGCATATTTGTGTGCAGAAAATTCCCAATTAAAACCTGTTGGGCACAATAACTGCAAAATCTGTGAAAAAATAACACAGTATTTTTGCAAAAAGGGAAGAAAAATCTTGATGTGAACTGAATTTTAGGAGAAAACTGCCTGACTTAAAAGATTTTTCCTGAGGGGAAGATGCCTATAAATGGTTTAGGGCTGTAGAGATGTTTGCATGTAGCCGGTAAGCTACAAAAAGTAGAAGTGGATCTGAGGATTCTCCTAGTAGGGGACAAAGGAGCGCCCCTGTAGAGAAAAAGTAGCCTGGAAGAATGCTGAAATAACTGATTGATTTTTCCAGTTTCTGGCTCATTTCTACATCCATGTGGCCCCTGCTATAGAAGGAAAAAAAAACCTGTCCAACATTGCATTTTGTATGAACAAATTTTTCATATGTGTTTCAATTTTGTCTTCAAAGGATATTGCAGTTATTCTGTATAATGTGTGATTTAGTGTATGGGAAATAATTGGAAACAGTAACATTTGAACAAATATGTCAGCAGCGACAAAAAGGAAACATGTTGTGAAAGAAGTTTTGGATGACTTTGTACTACCTGAAGGAGACCAACAAATAGTCAGGGTATATTTATGGTTATTTTCAATTGTAGTGTTCAAACATTTAATATTAATCACTAAGTCATGATTAATTGTTTTCACTCAAAGATGCTGCTTTTTTATGTTAATTTGGTTTAAGTTATATTTATATACACTTCATTATTCATACAAAAAATTTGTGTTAACAATTTGTATTTATAAGAATAACATAATTTATACGTTATATTATTATAATTATAGTAGCGTAACAGTGTTGTATTATATAATATATGTGTTTATTTTAGTTTGTATGCTTGTCTGCCCGATTAGCTCAGTTGGTAGAGCTGCTGACTTGCGAGTGGAAGGTCGCGGGTTCGAGCCCCACAGCGGAAACATTATTCTCTGCCTCCTATTACAGTAGTATAACAACTCTAAGTAGGAAAACAACTTGTCATTATATTTACCTCTGCCTCCAGAATATTTTAAAAACTATTGTTTAATTTGTTATATAAACATCTATGTACATTTTTCCAGGTATTTGCTGGTCGAGGAAACAACTTGCATGAAGTAGAAAATGATTGTAATGAAAAATTTTTAGTCAGTATGCCTACCAAATTTCGTAAGAACGTTTGGATCAAGAGAGGTACTCATATTACTTATGAATCTCAATTTAAATTCCCCATTAAACATTCTGTTTCTGTAACTTTATCACTCATACTTTGGTTCAAAGTTGATTGAAAGCAAAAGATGCCTGTCCCACCTACCTGGTGCAATTTGTTCCAGTGTTATATTTTGATACTTAATAGAAAAATAAGTGGCTGAATGATAATTATGTCTGATTTTTTCTTTTAGTTTAGTTTTATAAAAGTATTGATAGCTTTTTCTAGGATCAGTTATGAATGTTATTCCTGTCATCCTTCCTAGTAATCTCAGTGATAGAAAACATGACTACTTATCTGCAGCATAGGGGGCTAGCATGTTGAGGGGATGGTGTTTTATGGGGTATTAAGCCTAAAATGGCCACATGAACCAAAACCATTTATTGTATATGTACATATACAAGGGTTACAACTTCTGAAATGACTGTTTCTGCACCAAGTTTGTTTAACATATGTAACTTCAGAAATCACTAAATTTTCTAATAAATGGTGTCTACAGAGAGTTGATATATATTATACTATACATAAAAAGATGATATATTATACTATACATAAAAAGATGATATATTATACTATACATAAAAAATTGATATATTATACTATACATAAAAAGATGATATATTATACTATACATAAAAAGATGATATATTATACTATACATAAAAAGATGATATATTATACTATACATAAAAAGATGATATATTATACTATACATAAAAAGATGATATATTATACTATACATAAAAAAAGATGATATATCTGCTTCATTGTTTTGAATTGGACAAAGTGCTTATAGTGTATTATAATGTATAACTTTAACTTAATATTTATATTTAACGTAGGGTTAAATCTAACCAGTTTGGTTTACTAACCTGTATGACTCCTGTATGAGTCATCTTCTCCTTCACAGTGTTGAAGTATAATGTCCTCAAATGCTGTAGAGCATCTGAGTAAATTTTGCTTACAATATTTATTGATTATTATTTATCATGAATGAAATTTATCTGCAGGAGACTTTGTGCTGATTGAACCAATTAATGAAGGTGATAAAGTGAAAGCTGAAATTATTAGCATTTTATACAAGGATCAAATAAAATACATCAAGGATGAAGGAAAATGGTATAACTTACTTGTATATATAATTAAGATTCACAACAATATAATATACAAATAAAACGCTGTCTGAATTCTTTTAAATTCCACAACTATAGACATTTTCCTACATATCTTTAGGTCCAACTTACCATTGTCATAAACAAACACAGCATTTTAAATCCATTAAACACATGAATTTATCAAAATAAAGGAGTTTCAAAATTTCTAAAATTTAATCTAAAGTCTGGAGTTTTATCTCTTTAGTATGTAATTTGAAATTCTTTGTTCAGGTCATGACTTGTTTTGATGGTCTAGTTGACAAACTTCAAACATTTCATCATCTACCATTCAGTGGCTCCTTGG
The DNA here is from genome assembly GCA_008271625.1 of Lutraria rhynchaena. Taxonomy (NCBI): domain Eukaryota; kingdom Metazoa; phylum Mollusca; class Bivalvia; order Venerida; family Mactridae; genus Lutraria; species Lutraria rhynchaena. The sequence continues at coordinate 1,505,099 of VIBL01000086.1, forward strand.
TCCCTGTTTTATACTTAGTATGATCTTTCTTCTATTTAAGGCCAGCTGGATTCAGTGACTGTAGTGATAATAAATCTAATGATGCAATGATTCCCGATGACATGTTACCACCTAGTGACTCTGATTCGGATGGAGATGAACATCTTGGTGACAAAGTGATAAATACAAATAGACCAGCAGTAGCATATAAGGAATCAGACAGTAGTGATGAAGATGATGAGAATGATTGAAATTAAGTCAAAGTGTTCTAATAAAATCAGAAAATCGGTTTATCCCTATGATGTTCTAGTGTAATTGCCCAACAAGCAATACAGACTGTTTCATTCATTGGTTGGAGGGGTCATTTATAATGAATGTTTGACCTGTCTGTTTATTACGTGGATTGAATTATCATGGAATGTGCAGTCCCTGTGATTTTTTTCTAAATTTTCAGAACTGTCTTCATCTCGCTAAAATGGGAAAATACAGTGCGATAAATCATGAAAAAGGGAAAATTTAGCGAAAAATAGCACTTTAGGGGAAAATTTAGATTTTTGGCTTGGGGAAAGTGCCTGTATTCTCCCAAAAATTGCACACAAAAAAATCACTGTACCCTAACTATTTATAAACATTCTGCCTCATTCATCATTCATATTAATGAATTTTATTATGCCTGGTTCACCAAAGCCTTGATATTAAATCTACTGATGTGTGATAGCCTCCCTGTGATAACATGTGGAACAGAACTGTACACCAGAAACTTCTTTTCTGACATAAACTTCTTAATCAATTCAGAATATAAGGTTCTGAATTTTGTCTTCTATTGTCAAAATATGCACTTGCAAAATTGATAATTGTGTATGATTTAAGAATCTTTAATCTTGTTTTTGAAACACTGAGTGTGGAAAAAATGGACTAAGGTTGTGGTCAGTGTTTGATATAATTTAACTTATAGTTTTGTGTTTTTCTTAGTGCTTATGTGAATGCATTCCTGTTGAATGATCATGTTTGCTTCTGATGTACATTGAAATTATTTGAATATTCTGGAAATGCTCACCATGAATACACATCCATCATTCTTTTTTTTCACTGGGGTTTAACACTGTTTTTTCAACAATTTTTTAGTTATATACGGTGGCTGGTTCACAGAACCAGTTTTACTAACCAGTACAAACTTACACTTCCACTAGGAAACTGCAACTTTTCCACATATGGAAGAAAATCAAAATTTTTTCAAATTTCCATAGAAGGGTACGACCTGCTGCAACCTGGCCATCCTTCATAGTTCATGGTCAAATACAAATAAAATCAATTAACACTACAAGTTATATTTATTTGTTTCTACAAGATATTATACTTACGTGTCACTCTAATTATTGAGATAGGAGTAAAGGGAGAATAAGGAACCAGTTATTTGAAATAAATTTAATGATTTTACTAATATTTATAAGCACACTTTCGGCCAACAAAGACGTCGTTCAATTGTACATTTTCCTCTGGGTCGATCAGTGTATCTGGTCACCATGTCAGCGTTATGTCCATTCTGGAGTAATGAAAAAAATAATCAATTGAATTTTGTTTTGTTTATGCAGTGTCATTGGTTTTTCTCACTGTTTGCTTTGAGTTAAATCTCTTAGTCAAGATATGTCCTCAAAATTGAGCACCTGTCATGTTTGTTCCTTGAATGTGACAGTACTTTACGGGAGTCTCAAAATTAAACAACAGTAATTAGGTTACTGAATCTATTCTGAATTCTACAAGTATCAAAGAGTCATATACACAGCATGCATTATCAAGTGGGCGGAGCTTATCAGTCATTGGTCAGTGTTATACCTCAGTATACATTACAGGACCCGAGGATATTCAAACTGTTTAAGAACTTTAAGAAATTATTTTCACTGTATTGTGATCATTGTTTCAGGTGACTTCAAACAAAATGTTTTATTTCTGATATAGAATAGAAATGACGAGAATGATTTCTATAAAAAAATAACTGAACTATTGTTTCTAGCATTTAGTTGTAAGAAGTTATGCACCATGTGAAATCCTCACATAATCTTATTGCAATATATATCAGGTTATAATTATACTGGATTAAGTTCGTTGTAAGGATGGGTTTATTTCAAATCAGAACTTAAGATAAGCAGCAAGACCCATTTTATAAATGCTTTCTAATTTCTAAATCAAAGGACTGTATGCTTCAAGAATGAAATAATGTAATTACATATTAACAAATTGTTCCATCACGTGTGTACCACACCATCCCATACCAAGTAACCAGGTTGTGGCTGGGTATTACCTCAGTGTAACACGCATAAACATTTTTCGGATCTTCAGTTTTTCCCAGGTCTGGGCCTTACTGGTTTTTATTGTTTCCGTGGCGCTGAGGTCAAGATTTCCGGATTTTTTGGAAAATTTTCAACTTCCACCCATAGTATAATTACAATGTTTGTTTAATTTCAAGTATTATAGTCACCTGAACAGATTTCCAGCCAATTTCTTGACTTGTAGTGCGAGGAAATCTTCTGTCAGCAATAGGTGGCAATTTAAGAGTCTGTGTCGTCTGCATGGCAGCACCTGACGGTGGTCTGGATGCTACTGGTAAGCCTCCCAAAACACAGTTCATCTTTGAAAGTAAAAAACACCGTTTTGTGAATAATATTTTTATAAAGTACAGTGCAACCTCTTCAAAATTACCTTCTCTTGAGCGACAACCTCACTCAACAACAGCATACTTTTGCACCACTGAACGATTTGACTATTTATTTAACCTCTCTATAGCAGCAACCTCTTTACAACAACATTTTTTTTGCGTCTCCCAAAGGGTGTTGCTTTGGGGAGGCTGCACTGTAATGGTACTCAGGCTAATTTAAACAGGTAAACAAACGCATATTTAAAAAAAATTCCTGAAAAGAGGAATGGTTTGATTTCCATTAGATATATTTCCGTACATTTCTGGTGACGCTAGATTACAGCATATATACGGCAAGTACCTCATAATACATAATCAGTTCCCTGTATGATTATAACTGACATCATTTGTCTTCACAAAATGTTTGCAAGGTTTAAAATTCAAATCAAATGACTTAAACATATGAAACGACCTTTGCCGCGGACGAATGGGATGTTTATTACGAAAAGGACATGTCGTTACGTACCTTTTGATACTCGTATATCAGATATCCCCATGTCTCTGGCCACTTTTGTTGGGCGGATACCCGCTCTTGTTGAACATGGTCCTTCCTACTTGTCAATAAATGTATGTAAAATTTATAAGGCAGTATTCAGTGATAATGTTACACCAGTCTGTGACATAAGCAATTTAGTCTGAGACAAGTAAATTTTATGCTTCAGTTAAACGCGAATTGACAACTATTCTTACCAGGGATAATGCTATTAATTTTTACTTCACGTATTATGGAAGACTGGTTTTAAAAATCTTACGTCACAAATGGTTAATAGTGAGCGGATTATCATCTCAATAAAATCTATTTTAAGATGAAAACTTACTGATTCAGAAGGTAGCATTATTAAAGTATGGACAGATTATTGAAAATCGATCAGAAATAAGTGGCCATTAATGCGGTGGTCCTAATATTAACGAGGTCGCTTATTATAGCTGAGCAATACCAATCAGTTGGCAGTAATACGTAGGTCAATTTAATTTTTCATTCTCCATCATAATCACCAGAGACAAATTAGTACTGGCTTACCTAATTTAACTACAGTATATATGAGGCAATCACACTGAACAACTCCCTTGTATGTATTGATGCATGTATTAGTAATGCTAGTTTTTTTAACTAAAATTCCAACAAATAGATATAAGGCAGATTGTCATCAACGAAAGTGGTCACTCGAATTTCAAAATACAGTGAAATTCCTTGAAACCGAAATTCTTTGAAATTTGGACAATTTTTCATGTCCCATTTTTCTCTCCTAAAATGAACAGTTATCTGAATTCATGAATTATAAAAAACGGACTTTTGGACTGGTCCGGAAGGGGTCCGGGTTTCAGGGGTTATACTGTATTTTTTATATTGACCTCATGCATTGCTAGATCAAGAGTACAAATTGAAGACTAGATCAAAGTAACGAAGATTTTGGTAACTGAACTACTTCGAATATTACTCAAATACCTGTATTAAAAATTGTGCCAATTCGTTATTTGACAAATCCATATTATAATACAAAGATTCTTTATACTTCTAAGATGAAATATCCACGTGAAAAAAAAATGTTATATCTCAGAGCATTTGTTTTCGTATTAGAAAGAAAAGATAATGCTGTAAATCTAGTCCAATTCTCTCAACCTATATACAACCATTATAAAAATGTGGATAAAGACACCAAGTAAAAAGAATGATGGTAAATTATGAGAATTGTGTACCATATCTGATCATTGTGAACAATATTCAATCGAGCCAAGCGCTTCCCCCCACCAGCATGCGCGTCAGCCATCTTTCTCACCGCATTTACACCATGGATACGACGTCATGTGACGTTTATGAAGTTTGACGTCACTTAAACACCAATACAAAATTAATGAAGCTTGAATTACGTGACGTCACATACCCGGGATCAGTCGTTCTAGAGCATATAATTTGTATCAACTTCGAAGTAGTTTAGATTATGATATTACGTATAAAATTGACACTGTTGGAATATTTCGTGCAGCTTCTAAATGTGTTATGTATGATCTGTCAGCCTACTCATTGTGAAAATTCAGCAGATTCATATAATCGTGAATTCCGAAAAAAATAAGGATTGCATAAAATAAAATTGCTGCTGCACGAACTATTATTTGTCAGACGTAAATTGTATAATATCAAGAGTGTTGAGATATAAATACAACACTTTGAGAATCAAAGAAATTTATTTGTATCTAAAACACACATTAACATTTGTAGAGTCGGACAATTTTCGGTGTGGTGTTTTCGCCCTTAGAATAACATTGTAAAATCACAATTGAAAATGTATTACGCTTTATTATTGATTCAAAATTTGTCTTCTCAGCCAACTAACTGTCCAATCGAATGCCATTATTTATCAAGCTACCATTACTTATTAAGCATTTCTAAAAAATAGCTGAAGTTTATATTAAAGCCTAGCTCACAGCAGACTAATGTTTTACCTTGTCTGTGTATTTTTACCACTGAACTAAGTTTGAATGTGTTTTGTCATTCCACGCAAACAGAAATGTCCGACTCATGTTAAATTATACAAATTTTGTCAATATTAAACTGACCAACTGAACGTTTGTATATAACATTCTATAAATGTATAAAACACAAACAATGAGTACGCTACAGTATTAAATATATACATAAGACTAAGGATGAGTCACACACTGCTGTCACTTCGTATAAAAAACAAGCGAAATATCAGTCATTCATGATTTTACATTTTTAAGACTGTAACACTAAAAGAAAATCAAGAACAAATCAAAGTGTGAAAGCAAAACGGTGTATCTCCTTGAATTACTCCTGTAAGCACAAATACTTGTATCATTTTCATCTATCTATTTTCAGAAAAATAACGTATACGTGTATACTGAACGCATTGTGATTTTAGAACTAAACGCAACAGTAAGCTACAGGTATCGGTTTGCTCTTAAGAAACCAAGTTGAAAACAAGCGAGGTTCTGTGTGTTTAAAACAATAAAACTGACAGATGCCAAATTAAGTTGTAAATTAATGAAATGCGGTAATCTTATTCAAGTGCCGAACAATTGAGAGTTAATTGTGCAGAAAAAATATCAGACTTTAATTGACTCACATGGTTCATGCTCTTTGTTGAGTTTACCAGAGACTTAAAACATACATGTGTACCCAATCTATTCACTATTTTTATTTGGTGTCTGTTTGTCATCAGGTTACGTTTAAAAATTACAGTTCTAAACTGAGCCTTGAAACCAACATGAGTCTCCGAAAGAAGTGACAAAAAGCGAAGTTAGTTTGCAGTCAAGTCCATTTCAATCACACCATAAATGAATGAAAACAACTAAGTTCGCCATGAACGCACGATAAAAATCACCATTGAATAGTAAGTTTCATGAAAATCTGGACAACAGCAGATAATAAAAATATAAAACACGTATTGCGCATGACCGGAAGTTGTGAAGCGGCGGAAATATCACATCCGTCTTCCTGTGTCTCGGACAATAACAACATCGCCCCCAGAGCCCAGTCTGTAAAACACAAAATTACGTTCATATTCATATCTCAAAGTTGATATTATTTGGTAATGTATTAAGAATGATGTATAATACATAAAATAAGTTAATATAACTGTGTTATCCCAAATATATGGCTAACCAGTTTGATATGCGAAGAATCTTTGTTATGTACATATTCACCTCTTGTGATGTGTTATGTTGCCAGGTATTGCAGGGAAACAAATCAGTTACAATCATAAGTTAACAAGACCTTAGTCGCCTACTGTGGTAATTTGTTAATTAAAAAGTAGGCTACAAATATAGTAGCACAGTCCATAACATTATTATAAAAATGAACGATTAACTAAATGAAATGAATTTGATAAAATTTACCTATTTTTACGCCGTCTATACTCGTTTTTATGTAGACTTTATTCTTTTCTTCATTAAAATTATAAGCGTCTAGCAGCAATGAAGGTATGTATAAACCCATGATACAGTACGAAGAAGCGTACTCCGGAGACAACCCAGTCCCCACAACTTCTTGCAAGCTCTGAAAGATATCGTACAATGTTTGATAACAAACGAGCGACAATTACATCCAAGGACATATGATAATTGTACTTGACAGATAATTCGATTTCTTATGAAAATGCCAAGTTAGTGTGTCAGTTCTAAAAAGTTCTAATTGAAACTTCTCTTATCCTGCACTCTTCGACAAAGTGATGTATCGAAAATTTTACAGTTGTAGAATTACAAGGGAAACAACTGCCCAGATATGTGCAATACCTTTTGACAGTATTTAACAGCATTCGATTTCAGCAGTGTCAAATCTAGTGTGCCTAACTCATCTACAGCTTTAAGATATGTTGGTGAATAAGCAAACGCTGAAATCGCGTAGAACACGAGACTGTCAACGGGAGGTTGGTACGTGCGTCCGATTGCACATGGTTTCGGATAGCACCAGCTGTCGTCTGCGGTTCGGAGAAAAAGTTCAATAATTTCAAGGCACTTAGTAACATTAGCAGACCCCTGAATATGGACGGATTCGTCAAAAGACGAGACTGTTGTATTGTCTGAAATAAAACGTAGATTAAAGTAAATATTAGCAAGTCATTACATTAGTCGAATTAACTTTACATTTACACAATATTAGACACTTCGGTAGTAGATTGATTTGTTATAATCATGGTATATAATGTAATCATATCTGACGTATTCTCTAACTACACATAAATTAAACGAATAGCCAGCATTTTTGCACTGACGATTAATTTTCCAAATAAATATTTGAATAGTATCTTTCTGTCTGGATTATGCCAAATCATTGCCAAGTTTATTTCCAAACTTCTGGGAATTGAATTAATTTGATTAGCTTCTTCAGTATTTCTTATTCGACATGCTAGGTTCAAGAGTGTATATTTTGAATAATCCAATGCTCTAAGTAATACATAACAAAACACATTGTGCTCTGGGTAACGTGATATCTATTTCATGTAAATGCTATACTTACCACCTTTCAACATACACGGGTTTTCCAGACTCGCTTCATTTCCCGTTCGAAGACCCAAAAGATAATTATTGATCCTAGATATAATATAATTCTGACCATAAAACAGGTAACTATGGGCATACAGTTGATATGTGACACCTCCTATCTGCACTGGGAACATGTTTGCATAAACGGAGTGATCCGGTAAAAAGGCAATCTGTGTAGAACCCCCTCCCATTTCCAGGACACCTACGGCTTGACTTTGGGGCCTAAAATGAAATGGAAAGTGGATTTATTTACAGGTAGTATATTAAGACGATTGAAGCGTGTTTTGCCATTCCAGACTGGACTCCTGATGCGTTTAATGATTTGACATTGAATTCAATATCTTTAGTATTTCTAGGAAAGTTTAAAATAAGACGCCGTGCCATACAAACAATCGCCTACCGTGCGAATCATGCAAAAATGTTGCAAAATACGTACAGAACATTACTGAGACAAAGAAGGATACTAATGTATGGTGATAAAAGAGGGAGTTCTAACCGAGCAGTGCCGTGGTCCAAATCACTTAATACATAATAGGATTATGAATTCTTGAATGTACAATATTTCAATCAGTCATTACTAAGTGTCGTTATTTCAATTATTACACATACTATGATATTCCTACTCAGTTCAAACTTACTTATCCGCGTAAAAGAAACCCCTGAGGTAGTTGGCAGCGACCCAGGCATAAACCCCTTCTTCCTCTCCGGAGATGACTCGTACATTGTTTGGTGGACTGATAAAAACTGACTGTTGGTGCAAATAGGTCTCAATAGAATCCAATAATCTATTGGTGACATCGATAGGAAGTGAGCGGAGTCCTGTAAAAGAAAGCGGAACTAAATCTGTCGTATGCTTGGTTTGATAAGTTGGTGGAATGCGACCCTCGTTGTTATGAAAACAAAAGTCGGGCATTTATCAGAACGTTTCTTATTCACATCAAAATATCGTTTTCTTGAAATTGTTTATATATTGATGCTCGCTGATATAAGTATTCGACAATTTGTTTATATCTATTTCGTAGCGTCTGTGTGTTCCATTTAACAAATTAAATATAAAGCTTTTAAATGTATTTATGATTAGGTAGTAATTGACAGGAATAGTTATCATTGAACAGTTGATTGACAGCATACGTAAGTTGTATATTGTTGTTTTTTGATATCGTTCTAACATACACCAAGTGAAATATTCACTGTTGGCTTTGATGGAAATTCGATAAATTTGTTTTGAGTGCGATATGAATCAATTCGTCAGATCTATCGGTTATTTAGTCTGATTGTGATCGTTGGTTGTATTTTGTAGGATACGAAAAAATCACCATGGTTACAAATCACCCAAAATCATTTTGTTCAATGTACATTACACCTATCATTTGCTTATGTGCGGTTATGTAAAAGTGAATACGAACAGGATAGTAATACATGTACAACGTTTTGAATATGGCCATGAGTGACATATAAAATACTCGACACAAAGTATAAGAGAAAGTAAGTTGGACCAACTTACGAACAAAGGTATGTTCGAACAAAAATGTGTACACATCACCATTTTACGAACTGACTGATTTTTTTTATATTTTGCAATAAGATTAAAACAGAAGCGAATGAGTCTATTAACAAGAATCCATGCAAGGAATTCGTCATAGAATGCGGGAACTGTGATAAAAAGATTGATAAAACTCTCCATGAATCATCCATAAAATTGTTTTCAAAGCGAATAATAGAATGGAATAGATTGTACCTGGAAGATTTTCTCGATGGTATCATGTTTATCTTAGATATTATTTAATCAAGTCACGTTTAGGCATCGCGCACTGCTCTAGTCCAATCATCTATATGTACCCATATCTCTCATATCACGACTTTATGTAACTTCATTGCCAACTCATGGAACGCACTTAGCGTAAAATGTTATCATAATGAAGAACTTCAAAGTTATCATAAGTTATTCAACCGATAAAAAAAGATTTCATAATAGCACAAAAAATACCCGGTAAAATACTGAATACAGATATACGAGTATACATAAAAGATTCTAATGTGCTTTATAGTCCAAACTGACACGGAAGTCGGGACTTGAAAGGAAAAATTATCTTTATTTTGAAGGACAGATCTCTTTAAATATATTTATATGTGACTTACCAAATACTTAACAACCTTAATCAAAATCTCACAAGCCATATTTTACTGTCACTTTGTGCACAAATATTATGCCCCTACCTTTAGTAATGCAATAATGCCGTTAAAACCAAATACGTTTTATTAGACTCTTGCACATTACATTAACCCTCTGGGTTAGCTAAGTGGGAAGAACGCAAGTCCACGGGTTCGAAGCCTTTTCGAGGGCGCTTGTATTAGCCTATAATACATCTAAAATAAATCCTTACATCAAATGTTATTTTTATTCCCACCACTGATTTACTCATTATAAAGGGCAGCTGTCAGACATTTGTGTAACAGGTACAGGCAGTTAGCACATGAGCATAGATTAGACCAATTAAACACAGGGTAATTGAAATAAAATGTACATTGAATCAAATGTATTATCAGTATTTTGTTGGTTGTAGAGACACCTTAATATTCAATAATAATTTTACACCAAGTTGCGCACGAATTTTAATATTTCACTTCCGAGAAAATCCTTTTGATTGGCAGTGGAGTAAATTCAATATTTTGAGACTAAACCGACGGTTTTGTTTGACCAAACGGCTCTTTGATTTAGTGTCGAGTGTCATATCATTGCACGTTGGGCAAATATCAGTATATTCCTCACGAACATTTGCTGACATTTAAAAAAAGCGAGAAAGCATTCTACGAGTATATGAACAAAATATTCATACAAAAAGATTTTGTTTACTAGTTTTCTCAGAACAAATTGAAATGACTTATTAATTAATCATCAGTATATTACAAATATAGATGGAATCTAACCTGCCGTTGCTAAGAAGTATATTGGCGTGTGGCTGTGTCTATCAATAGGGACGGCTTCATACGCGGCTTCTAGAATTCTATCCAAATATTCATGCAAATTTTGAGCTATTTCACTAATACCAGGTTTAAATTTCACATTTGTTATCAAATTAATATCATTCCTAACGACACCATCTTTATCGTCTGCTTTCGATTTTTTAACCACACGATGGCTCCATTTGTACACTTTAAGTTTCGTTCCACTGCTGCCACCATCCAGGATGATTCCATAATTGTCGTCTGCGTTGATCGGTTGAGAAAAAGTGGGCGTGGCGACAAGATACGTGCTCATACATACTAGAAACACCATATGCATTTCCTGAAATTAAAAATTTGAAGATGAACCATGTTCCCAATTGTCTACAACAATCAATCGTGTTCTTTTCATTTGACATATTTTAACATCATTTTCCTAAGTTTACTTAAATTATCTAAACTTATCACGAGTTCCAGCAAAACATGAGCTAGATATAAAAGTAAACTTGAAGTAACAATATAACGTCTACAAAATCTCTCTCTCTTACGTTCGATGACCTTTCCTAAGAAAACAATTACATAAATCAAAATCTACATTCCTTATCACCATGGACATTAATATCCCAGCATTTCTAACAATAGTTCTACGTTTCAGTCTTTGTTTAGATACAAATTATTCAGGAAATACACAGACGTCTCCGGGGACTACTTTAACAGCTTTCAAACGCATTTCCTTAAATTAACTCAACAGTTCCTCGTATTCTTCCTCTCTAGAGAACACGGCTTTACTTTCAATTAAGATTTAAAGACGGAGATGACATCAGAATGTATCAGTGTACGTCACATTCACTTCGTGAAAATTCCGAACAGCAATTCTTACTTTAGTTTAGTGACATGTTTTCTGCTACTCGACAGAGACAATATAAGGTCAGAAATGAAATAATCGTGTTCCCAGTCACCCTACCTACCCTACTTTTGACGCTGACCGTGCAGTTCTGGCAGCAAATTTCAAAGTACGAAAATATTTGGGGACGAATTGTACTTCCAAAGTACGAAAAGTTTATTTAGAAAAAGGGAACGTTTGCGACCTGCTTGCCTACCTACCTACTTACCCTATTTTTTGGTGTCTAGTAAACGTAAACATGACCTTTTACTAACCTTAAGCGAAAACCACAAAAAAGTTTAAAATAGAAGGGAATCACATCTGGAAATGTATTGTACTTTCATCAAAACTACAAATTAGGAGGATAATGGGATCGCTACAATAAAAAAACGTATTTTCAAATCATTTATAAATGTAATTTATGTAAAGTGTTGCCATGTTTTCAGCTTGAGAAAGACAAAAAGGCATAAAGTATAAATGTAGGAAAATCTCTGTATATGTATTCATTGTGTGTGAATATATATTTTGTACACATGATATTTGCATGTATGTATGCCGTCTAATTTATTAATTAACCATTACACTGCATTCTTCTTTAGATCTTTTAGGTGCTACCGTCGTTGTAAAATCTTTGTCGTGATTCCTGAAGCACATGTATTTCCATGCATTAACATGATCAGTATTAATATTGACAACAAAGTAAGTTAACAGTCATAGAGATCTTATGATCTTTGGAACCATACCATCATAACCAATTTAGAAACAATTTAAAATAATGTACGTGATATTCATCTACGGAATGTCACAAATTGTCTGAAAAAAATAACAGATGATGTTACAAATTATGTCGATATCATTGAAGTCATATTTTCACCATTACATCACACAAATACAATTATATAAATGATCCGTCATTGTCTTTGGGTGAATAAACAAACACCCGTAAAAAGCTAGGCAAGCATATCTCACGGTGAGGAAGAATCAATTCGTTGTACGATGCACTCGTCAGAAGTTAATTCCTTAAATGTAGCATTAGGCAAAACACATTAGTCTAACAAGTCATAGTTTTTAGACTATAGTCTAAAACTAGCTCATGTATTCAACTAATTTTAAACCTGTAATATAGGTGATCGAATTAATTCAATTTTCCCGGGATGTGTTGAGTAGACCGGTAACTTCATGTTCAATTATTTTAAGCAATCAATTATAAACGTAAATACGTCATTCGCACATCTTTTGCAAATCAAATGCGCCACGCTTCTCTAAATGGAAAATATTACAAAAAATGTCACAAAAAATTTTCCGGATTTTTGTAAAATCCAACAAAATTGAAATGTCTGTCAGACTAGAACTGGCTGTAGTATTGTTCGCTTTCTGCAAATCATACTTTATCAGATAACTGTCTCACAACTGATGTATACAGATAGATGTTTTATGAACGTAAATGATAAGAATATTCCCACGAGACACAATGCTTCCTCACTTTACCACAATTTGACACAAAATTGACAGAGGAATGTACTGTTGGGATTTGTTATTAAATTATTTCGGACAAAAAGGTTTCATAGTAAAGTTTGAACCGAATGATTTACTTTGTGGTTCAGAATGTTTGCTGATTTCTACTGTGTCCGATAAAACTATTTTTTGGGGTCAACCGTGTCAATTAACACTGGTGTTGAGGTTGTAATAAATCTATCCGCACAGTGCACGATTTTCAAGGGCGGATTTGGGGTTGGTCCTTTTACGCACTTGTTCAATGTTACAATAATTATCATTGATGGTGTTTATATTGTTTATATAGTTTACTCAATAATAATATTAATAATAATAATAATAACAATAATAAATGGAGAACTTTTATAGCTACAGTTTTTGTAAACTTCACAAACTCTTTCTTGAATTAAAACACAGGTTATATATATATATATATATATATATAGAACACAGTAGAATGTGTTACTGTTGTTTTTTTCATCGGGTTAGACGCCGTTTTTCAACATTTTTTTCAGTTACATGCGGCGGGCGGTTTAACTAACTAGTTTTCTTGAACTGTATACTAATCAGTTCCAACTTACTCTTCCACAAAGAGCCGGCAACTTCTCCAATATGGAGGTAAATAGACATTTTTGTCAAACTTTCATAGAATAATATGACCTGCAGCGACCGGGATTCGAACCCGGATCTCCGGGTTACAAGTCTAGCGCACTAACCACAGGACCACGGTCCCTGCCGTTGTTGTAGCAGGAATGTCAATATCCTGAGTGTAGACAATAAAATATATGTACTAATGTGTTCCAATATACATGTATTAGATTGCCTTCAAACATTGAAGCCTCTGAAAATACGGCTTGATACTACTAACTACTTTTCAATTTAACATCGTACACCAAACAAGTCAATGACTTATGTACAATTACAGATTAAAGCTATAAGCCGTAAGATACAAGCATCTAATAATTATTCCCTATTCGTCAGATTTATCATAGTAAGGTTCGTTGCGTTGTATTTGCATCAGGCAGTAGCCAGCAGACCCTGGCGGTTATTTCAACTTACGCGGACATATCAAATTAGCAATGCATATAAATTTGATTAATCAGCTAATTTCAAGCGTCTACGCAACAGACTCGAGTCATCGTATTTGAGTGTTAGAAGAACTTGGCGGTACGAATAAAACTTGGTTTAATTTTTCCATTCATCCTGCATTTCAATAACACACACGAGTAGAGACGAAACTATCAGGAGAAATGTGCTGATTAAAAGATTGCAATGATAGCAGAATGATCACAAACTGTGTGATTTGAATAAATAATCAACTGTAATCACCTTGTGCATCTAAAGCATATTATTCATTTGGAAAAAAATCCACTGACAGCGTATAAAATATTGGCAAATTGTCGGGGATATTGTGATAAATAAAGAAATAGCTACAAAAAAAAAACAAGTCAGACATTCACACGTTGTTGTTGATTTTCTGGTAGTAAATCTGGAAGACGTGATTAACGAATTCAAAAAGTAACATACGAGTATTATGAATACAACAGATATGATAAGGATTTTGCTAATCAGCAGTTTTACGCCATAACATGTCCTTGGTACATATACACAAACAAGAAAGTACATTTGCACTTTGATAACTCCCAGATGTGAGTAGAATCTCTACAAGAAGGGATGTTGAAGCGGTGTGCATCCACACGAAATCTTAAAAACAACATTTTGATAAACGTCTTTCCAGAATTGAACATTTCGTACGTGTGTTGATCTATGTACGAGTTTACTAAGCATCAGTTAAGATCGTAGTAATTTTAGCACTTGTCTATGTTTTGCCATAAAAAATCAAAGAATGTGGATAAAGATTTTGGTGAAATCAGTGGGTACTAGACAGTCCGGTCCTGTCAGACCGACACTCAGTAATTAGACTAGACTAGGATTTCAGTGGGAACATGGTTGTGTTCAGAATACCATTGACTCTGGTTGTTTTGGGACAGTGGCAATCAAACAGTGGTACATGTACTGAGTTACAGACTTGACAGCTGTTCAGAATATGTCCATAGACACAATAACATCGGACGTACAAGCTGATGGTTGACAAACAGTTGACCAAAGAACCATTTGTAGTGATAACGATGGTACAACCGTGGTGATTTAAATATAATGACAACAATGGTACAAACGTGGTTTAAATGAAGAGATAACAATGGTACAATCGTAAAAGAAAGTGACCATAGCAATACATCAGATACTAATGTTTCTTCGGTTCAATGAAATTTATCAAACCGCAGTCGTGCTCCAGTGGTTAGTGCACTGGACTTGTAACCCGGAGACAATAAGTCGCATAAAACAAACAAACAAATAAAGAAACATATCATGACATTAAAAGGCACAAAACTTCAACATTATGCTAAACACGTGTCGAAATTGCTGCAATAACGCGCGAAAAAAAAACGACAGATTCTCTGTAACCGGATGAATCACAAGTGGAAAGGTAAAGATGTATAAATATTGTGCTAATTCCTCCTGTGGAGGCAAGCGATCTATGCGTGTATTTACCATCAGGAAAGAAAGGTGTTGTAATGGTGTAATTAATCAACGGAATATTACGACCAGTTAGGTGAAATCATGTTTAAAACCACGAGTTTAATACATACATACCATCAATCAAAATATTAGCTTACCGCAATGTTAAACATTGGAAACGAACATCAGAATTTGTAATGCTTTCATCACGTTTCACCAGACCTCTTGTTTAAACATTTACAATTTAATAATAATAAAGTTGAGATTTGTCTTTTGATAAAAGTATTAATACACGTTACGTACAGTTTTGTTTTTACAGACAATTTTTAACCCAGCACTTTAGATCCATGCAGCAGAACGGGAGAACGGTAGCTTGTTACTTATAGATTCCATGAAAATTCCCGGCAAAACGGACAGAGGATGACGAGGGGATGGAGAGAGGGGGGGTAGTAAATATGTGTCGAGTTGTTAGTTGGTTCAGCTTGCAGTGGAAAGTTACATTTGTTCAATTGTGTTGAACAACAAAATAAACCATAGTCTGGCAAAGAAAAGGTGCACTAAGGTGATTAGTACTAATTTCACGGTTTGGCTCTTACATTTAACAAAAATATACAAGTATTATATTTTTATAACCATATAATAGACACGAGGCTGCAATACCAAACGTGGCGGACTAAAATGAAACTCTATGTGGCTTAACAAACACACCGTAAATAGGACATCAATTTGCAATCATGCCGCCCCAGGTTTGATCGATAAAAATAAGGACGCTCTATCGTGCTTAAAGATCTTTTTGCAAGCAGATGAAGGTACAGTGCAAATAGCTGAAAAATATGCCAAGGGCATGACTTTAAGTTTTATATTATCTCCAAAGGCATGTGTGTAAAACAATGCCTCGAATCTATATAACGCTGCGTCAAATATAAAATTAATCTAAAATCTCAAATTAATGTTTGTCTCCTAGTGACATCATGCATTGTATGAAAATAAATCATTCAATCAGTGATTATTTGATACGTAAAGTATTTGTTTTATGCATATGTACTAAACATTAATACAGTAAAACCCCTGAAAACCAGACCCAGTCCGGACCGGACCAAAAGTTTTCTGACAAATCCGGTTTTCAGAGAACTATTGATTTTAATATCGGAATTTTCAGAGAATTCCGGTTTTAAGAAAATCCGGTTTTCATGGGTTTTACTGTGTAAAGAATGTTTTCCACAGAAGTAGAGTTAGAATGTAGGGAAGCGTAATTTTTTCATATTCGTTCCATTGTAAGCGGTAGAGGAACATAGCTCAAAACGTTATGTATCAGAATATTGCATGCTAATCCATAATGCATTGCACAGTTTCCGCTGAATAATAATCATTTTATTTAAAGATTAACACTGTATTTCTTGTCGGCCGTAGCAATATATGAAATCGATTGGCTCAAACTCACTCTCTGGTTAATTAAATCAACGACGTTAAAATTAATCGGTTCTTGAATCTATAACTATGAAGCTATCGTTGAAGAAACAAATGTAATAGATTAGGTATATTGGAATTTTACTGCAGTTTGTTATTGGTTATTCTTTGCAGAACATAATCAAAAGGTGCAAATTGGAAGACAATCTATGATTATAGGATAATTAAATTTACTAATTCACATATTAGATTCCCAAAATGTGAGAGTTCGGTCCCAAAGTCGGCAGAGTAAACACTGTTACCATACAGCTCTGTGACAATGTCGCTGAAGTCGCTAAATATTTCATTTACACAAACATTGTGTCTACTGATGATAGTACGTCTCACTACTGTGACCTGATAAGAAAGCTACGGCCTGCGTTACTGACATGTACATTAACACTAAACAAGATGATGAAAAGGAAGGAAATTATGAACAATGAAACAATGATGACAAGAATTTTTAATGTGCGTTGGTATCTTGTCAATCTATTCATTTTAAACGGAATAACTTTCTCATTTATTTAAAATCTTGTGGTTTTTAAAAACAGGCAAACTTTTAGGGATATTTTTAACTCATCATAATAATGCTTAGAATGATACTTCTATCAGAAGGGCATGGCGTTCTTTTAAATTTCTGCTTTGTAACGCGTACGACGTACGCCGTTTGTATAATTGATATTAATTTAAGTGACATGTGCACGTCTCGTAGTATACTAATATACATTTTACGGTTTATTTGCACAATATCTGACCAAAAAAAAACTCAACGAAACTGTTTAATCGTACTTTTCGTTGCTATCATCTTAATCAAAGGGTGCAGTATAAATTTGAGAAAAAAACGTGATTCTGGTTAACAGTATCATAAAAACAGGATGGGGGCATGTTTCATGGCATTAAAGGTATAAAAACTAACATGTTTTAAGAATGCAGTTAAAAAAGACGAAAAATGCATAAGTGCAGTGGTAATCGGATAATTGCATAAGTCTGGACATTAATGAAAATATAACATCCTCCACTGAATTAATCTTTATGTAAAATGCACAGACACTCTATAAAGCATCTCACATAACTTTTACAAAGCAATCAAAGAGAAAAGAATATGTATTCCATAGACAAAAGACCAAACAATTACACGGATTAGATTGAAATCCGATGAGATATTGCAATGAATATTCCAATATAACATAAATTTTAATACAAGAAATATTCAAATCCCTTTTAATCATGTTTAACTGTTATGAATCTTGAAAATATGACACAAGCTAAAAGTTTAAGACTCAATATCACTGAATGCATGACTTCAATAAAAAAAACTAAAAAAAAATAAAATGGATAAATTTAGCGGTTTCATACCTTTCCTTCACATTACTATCCGATCACTATGTACAATTCCGATTATATACTATCCTGATCCCAAGCAACAGAAACAGACTCAGTTATATCCATTCCTGCATCGTGGTGTTTATATGTGACAGAAAACAACAATACAATCCATTAGAATACAGAGTAACACGTACAAATAATGTCGTACGAACTAGTATCCAGACAGAAACTCGACAACTATCATCGGGAGGAAAGCTTTATCGGAAATCGGACTACTTTTATTTTACGTTTACTGATATTTTAGCGATGAACTTACTTTATGAAGAGATTTCATCTTGCACGGCTGTTCGGAGTATTAACGTTGTCAATTATAAAGTTACGTTCATATAGCTTGGCATGCAAATACCACTGTGACCAGCCCGCTTGACTGACTGACTGGCTGGCTCCGGGCACGTTAGTATCTGATCTACATATTTTACCCAGGTGGTGTGGTTTAAACATAAAATCCGGGAAATTAAATGGAAAGTTCGGTTTTTGTTCAAAATGAAGATTTTGATAAGAAGTAATTCATTTGGACAGAACGTTAAGTTATAAATCATTATCTTGACACTGCCAAGATTTTTATCTGAAATAAAACAGCAATTTGAGTCTGCTTCGATCATCTCAACATCTTGTAGCAAAAAGTGAACCTCACATATTCGCACGAAATTTCATCTCGAAATTGCTCCGAAACATACGGTATATTTGCGATGGAAGTGAGTTTATATGCTATCTCTCAGTATATATCCCGAGCTTATCAAAATCTCCTGCTGGACCGGTTACCGAATTTTAAACCCATCGAGTTCACGAGTTAAGAGTCGATGACATTAGCTGATGTAAAATACATGAAAATGGTGCGAGTGAGTTCATAATTCAACCAATTGTTGCTTATGTCTATCAACAGCTAATCAGGTCTCAGAAGACACCAATTCCTTGAAAAAGCAAGATTGTTTTTTATCTTAAATCAAAACTTCTTATCTGTGATTTTGATCAAAGTCAAGTGGAAAAAAACAGATGGCCCGAGTAAAGGTGTTTAAAAAACGCGGCTGCAGGTTGGTCGATAAAATCGACAGGAGAATTTGTGGAATGATATAAGAATACCGGTAACCACAACTCAACGTCTATAAATTTATGTATGATAAATTATTGTCTACAGTGTTGTTGTAAGTATGGAGCAATAAAGTGCATGGAAACTATTTTGATAGTACATCTTAATAGACGTTGATGGAAGTGCCGTATGGTTGTATCAAAGTACATCACTTAGCCAACAGATAACATTATTTCTAATGTTAGGTAAGAAAGGTTCCATTCAGCACTTACAGACTTGCACGAAGCAACCAGTCACTCACATTTAATCTCTGATAATCTGTATTCCTTTAACCACATTTATCTATTTTGAGTAATTTTATATAGCTACATCGTTCCTCTTTCACTTACAGACATGTTAAGCATTGTGTGGCATACTTCATTCCCTGAAGATCAGTTATGAAATTATGTCAAGTTTTTTTCTGGTTGTTTTCATTCAATATTTCGTAATATAGAAATATAGATTTTTCGACCATTAAAACTGACTTTCCCTAGGAATTCACATACATGTAATTTGTTGTTTATTGATTTTGAAGAAGATTTCGAGTACTTTATCTCACAGGTAGGTGATAACTATATTTAACTCTTTCGCTGCCGTATTTCTGATTTTGCATTTTGAAGATGCATTTCTAGTATTTTCTTACTTGTGCTCACCATGTCCTCCGCAAGTAATTACAAACATCTCCGCATGAATTGTTTAAATTAGTGGTGGATAATGCTATATCTTCAACCACATCGTCGCAGAGATCATGTGTCACACCCATGGTTCGAACACAGGAGCTCGAGATCAGTAGACTTCACTAAAGTCTGTAGACTTCTCTAAAGTCAAGACCCGTACTGCGGTTTGTATGAACATCGTGAAAAATGATTACGTTCGCAACATTACTTAATCATTTAATTCAATATCAACTCAAGCTATGTGGCTTATCAGTTTATTTTACATGATCCTGACTGCTTTGAGCGACGAACCTATAGTGGTTTTCTTCGGAGCCCCTAAAGTGACATCATACTCTCCTATTTTAATTGTAGTATTGTTTTTTTGTTTCGTTTTTTAAAGTGTAGAATATCACTTTAAGAACTCCGTAGTTTTCTGCCGATATGTTCTGTCTAGCCAGAAGGTCAATCTACTCTCACGGAAAGTGGTTCTGAATTATGTTTTATTAATTCCGGTCTATAGTTCACATGAACAAAAGATTAGTATGTTTATTTTCCCTATCTCATGGGTTTCTTTATAATTTAATCCAAATGTTTTATTATAATACTATCCACAATACAGGCTAACTATACAACACTTGTTTAGAGTGTGTCTGATTCTCAGGTGATATGTAAGAGGTTCCATGAACAGATTATCAATATAAAAAGTTTTATCGAATATTTTCAAGGAGTAAATCTCATATCTGACTATATCACAATCAATCATATTTAGTGAATGACAGTTGTTTGGAAAAAAATTGTTTCAGAACATTTTCTCTAAAAAAATAAAGCTAGATTTTTATTCCGATAAAAACCTAAATACAACTGAGTATTCGATAACCTACTCGTGCACAATTTTTGATAATTTACTCGAGAACATGATAAACTGCCCGAGAACGATTTTTGATAACCTGCTCGAGAACGATTTTTGATAACCTGCTCGAGAACAATTTTTTTGATAAACTGCCCGAGAACGATTTTTGATAACCTATTCGAGAACAATTTTTGATAACCTGCTCGAGAACAATTTTTGATAACCTATTCGAGAACAATTTTTGATAACCTAATCAAATGCAATGTTGATAACCTACTCGAGTGCAATCTCGATAATCCATTCAAGTGCATTTTTGATAACCTACCCGTGTACAATTTTTGATAACCTACTCAAGTACTATGATTGTAACAAAAATATCATTTGAATTTCACATAAAAACGACAATCATTCAGATAAAACAAAATAATTTTTTTTAAAAAAGGACACAGATCAAGATCTACTAAAATTTTCCAAATGATATGATGATGATATAGACGAATGTACCTAAGCAACAGTTTTACTAGGCAAGAAAAAATAGTCACGTTTACGTTACTTGGCAAAAAGATACGTAGGTACATTGTAGCGCGAACCTTTCCTATTTTTTTCAAACACACATTTCGTACTTTGGAGGTACGATTTTCGATTTATCCCCAAATATTTTCATACTACATATTTTAGAAAATTCGGCATCGGTGCGAAAAAATATGGTCTATCAGGAAACCGAAAATAAGATTATTTGTTCAGCACAAAATATAACTTACGACATTTCCGATAAACTTTTGCTTTCCCCACCTTTGTTTGTTTTTTCGTTTCTGTCTTTCTTTTCTTTCCTTATTTATTTATGTTTCATGATTGTGTTGTATACTTCTAAACATGACCAGTAACGTCGCATTTTTACCTTCTGGTGAAAATATTGTCAATTTTATTTCATGAATATTTTCATTAGGATCTGACGACAGGAAACATTTAGCGCATTTAACGTAAAAAAATTAAATGGTGACTATTGTAGTATGGTAAGAGTGTCCGACATGCTGTACAAGCGACTGACAATCACTGAAAGAAAATACGTGTACTTGTTGTAGATAACTACAATACAAACACACATAATTCAGTTAATGCCTCGATAGAATCAGACATGATTTTTATTCTTTATTGAGGTCTTAGTTCGAAAATAATTTGAGATGTGTTTTTGTAATTGATTATGTAAATAAGTGTCTTAAAAATGCATTGATTCTATTTGACAGACAAGTACACCACTTATTACTTCAAAGAAACAAAGATAAACTCTCTCCACGTAGATTCATCATACATGTTTTGTCTCAATTACATTTTATAATTACATGTACCAACCAAACAAAGAATTAAACTAGTTGAACAATGATCAAATATTGGTTTTAAAATTAATATTTACTGTTTGCTAACAGTGTGTTTAAAATTCCATGTAGTACGATGTTCCTTTTTCGTTTTAGGTTTGTTTTAAATAAAGTTTTGTCTAAATACAAAATAACGTAACACAATCATCTTGGAGGCTAATACAGGAAAACTACACAGTGTCGTCACAAAAATAGACATTGAATAATAAGACGGCGGGGACAGGACTCTTAATGTATGATTATTACTCTTTTACAAAAGGACATAAACAAGTACACGTACTTTGTAATATAAAACAATAATGGCACGAAAAGATGAAAATAAAAATACACCGTCTGTCTGGATCAATACTCGGCCAGAAGACGACCAATTAAAGTCAGTTCATAGCTAATATCATATCTATATAATGGAGACGCTATAAAACCAACTGAATTTACGGCACAAATATTCTTTATTTAAAGTTAAGCATACATCCAAAATAATCACCAACACTGTATGGCCAATCAGACGATATTTTATATAAGAGTGACTATTAACTAATTCGACTCGGCAGATTCCGTACCTTGATCAAGGTAGGATCGAGGTACGGAATCGGCCGATCCGTGCCGAGTGTCTATTAACTAATAAATCACGAAATTTTTCTTGTACATGATCCTAAATCAAAATCTTATGTGAATGCATAATGATAAATGGCCAGACTGTAGATTATAAATTCCGAACCCTAACTATAGAAGCTTAAGTCTCTAGGCTCACTCATAGAACATGTTTCTGATTAATGTTCCAATATGAGATAGACAGGGACAGTGTACAAACTAAACTATTTCTGTCTGGATTATATAATTACAGGCACTACGTAGTAATTAGCGGTTGTACTTGTTGTAGCAATTACACTAATTGCTCTTCTTGTAATAATATATAAAATGTACCTGATAGCTTAAGAATGGTATTCACAAACCCCCCCAAAAATTAATATGTTTCTGGCGTTCTTAAGATTGAAGACAGTTAAAACCATTTAAAACGAACAACAACAACAACACTAAATTGTAATCTTTTCGTGCTTAAATTTGAGGACATAACTCAGATGATATCATCAGTTCTAAGAAGCCATATGTTCTATTTTACAAGTAAAACATACTTAGAAAACCCCAAATTCTATTGTTTTTTGTACTTAAAACACTAAATCAGTTCAATGATGACGTAATTGTACGTCATCTTCATCACGTGACAGTCTAAGCGGCATCAACACCACGGGTATACTTCATCATCGACGTTACAAAAAGATACCAAAATTAAGAATTTTTGTGGAGATGTCTAGTTACATTATGTGATGATTTATACAAGAATTTATTGGTATGTTTTCTTACTTAGATTCCCAGCTTTTACATACGTACTATAGCCTAACATTGTTAGCAATGGGAAGTCTTTGTACATTTATACCAAGCGTCTAAATGTAATTAAGTGTCTCTTGGCATGAAATTATCAACATGTATCTGTATACAATGATAGAAGAACTTACACACTGGAGAGATAATATGAAACCGTATTACAATAACAGATAGGAGCTGTATGATAACATTTTAGGCGTAGTCAGTCATTTTTTCAGGACTATGAAAAGACGAAAATGACATGGAAATGTCAAGGCTATGTAACAAATAAAAACTGAGGTTGTTTTGAAATATACAAACAAGCAAAACTTGAGTGAAAAATAACTTGCTTCCTTCTCAAGGTGATAATTTGAAAGACAGAAGTGTGGAACAAATAATTATTTTCATAGATTTTGCGAAACCGCGAAACCTATAAATATACGACAATACCAGTAAATAACCAAGTAAGTGGGGACACATTTCACCATTACATTAAATCTGGACTGTAGAAGTGACCCCTCTTTCACATGAGCTAGACACTGTTGGAATATTTGGTAACGTTATGCAGAGTTCATCTTTTTACACAGATTCAAGTGCCGAGTTTAATAACAGTCAAACTTGTGAACATAGGCCACCCTTGGGAAAGACAAAATGTGGTCTTTATTGACAGGTGGCCTTTATTCTGAGGTCAGTTTGTTCTAGATAATCAATGTCAAGGGCGTAAGTTCAATTTTAAATCCTTCTGCTACAAATCGTTGACTACTTTCTAATGTGAAAAACGTACATAGCAATTCATATGGGGGCAGTTTTAAGTTCAAATTCCCCGAAAATTCAATGAAAAATATGAAAAATAAAAAAATAGTATCAACACGGAAATCCCGGCATAGACTTACCTTATTTAGAATATATATCCTCTAATATTCAACACAAACATAAAACGAAGTCTCGTAGCTTTTAAATATTCATTTATTCAATAGAACCAATTATCTCATCAGAGAACGTAATTGAATATTTCAATACAAACGGAATTATGACAAAACAAACAATGAAATATTGCACAAAGTTGTGCCAGCGGCTTCTATAAAATTTTCCAATAACATATTAAAATTCAATTAATAACCATTTTAAAAAAACAACCATTTTACATTAATATTAGATTGAATAAACAGCTACGAATCTCAGTTGTTTGTCATTCTAAAGGCAGTTAACTGAATTTGTGCATGTGCATTATATGCTTCGTTTAGACCACATTTTTGTGGCTGAAACGATAAATTGTTGTAATGCTGCAATACATGGATAACCAGCCTCACAGCACCGATCAAAGATTCAACACAATGGCTGAACACATCCTGACTCAATGAATAATCCTCTGACGAAGCATCATCTGAAGGGATATAACAAATATTATTGAAGAAAACAATTGTGTATGAGTGGTTTTAAAACAACCAAATATTAATTAATTTATTGTAGATCAGATTACGTAGTTTATGCCCCGTTACAATACCAGCCTGATCAAAAAATGCAGAATATCAGTCAACGACACTGTGACACTAGACTTTATTAGGCCTGAGGAACGGTAGGCTACATCCAGTCTCATATTTTTACCTTCAGTACAGAGAGACACTGTACAAATGTAGTACACAGAAGTCCAGATATGTTCCTTTAATGTAAATGACAAGTACGGATGTAATAGAGTCGTTTGGTGTTAAGCAAATGAAATTACAACAAATGTTGGTATAATTAACATGCAGGTATATCAAAGGATTAACGGAGAAAGATTTGAATTCACATGTAGTGTCATGTTGCATAGAAAAAAATGAACATGATCAGCTGTTCAGACATCGTTTAAATGATAACCATAAAAGTTATACAGGGTCTAATAAGAAAGAGATGACTAATTGTTTGAGATAAAGGTATGTTTATAGATCACACCGAGAAATCATGATCCCTTGAAGGAATTGACCATGAAAACTGAAAGTCAATGGTTGCGGATATACCAAAATAACCTAGACCTTTTAACTAACCATTCCAATGATTCGGAATTCATCAACTTACCAGTAAAAATTGAGGATAAAGTTTCCCATCCATAGGATCAAAGTCTAGTAATTGATTAGTGAGAGGGACAATTAAATTTTCAATACCGAGGTCAACGTGGCCTTGACCTTTCAACAATGACCCAAAAAAGTATCTTATACAAGTATGTTAACTACAAGTGATCATAAAAATGACAGTCTTAAGTTCTGCACAACATTTATCAGTTGCTTACTTGTCATAGAATAGAGGTTGGTTACTTTACTGAAGTGTTCTCCAGGTATCACAGGATCCATACAGACAGTTCAACCATGGGTAAAAGTTGAAATTTAAAAAAAAACGGAAGTCTTTCCATCGGTGCAGCGGATACAATAAAAGCCAGTAGGGTCTGGATCTGTGAAAAATCAGAAGTTCCAGAAAATTCAGGAAAGCTTTTAACCATGAGTTCAACAGGCAGACTAGATATTGCTCCATCAGGAGCGTATAGTAAGACTGCATACATACCACTTACAAATATCGCTGGGAATTCCATAGCTAATAAAGACAGCACTCTGGTATAATAATAACTTCATTTATTTACAGCACTTTACAATGTTTTCATTAATATACAATAATAATAACCTATAAATACTGTAAAACCATTAATATTTGCAGGTGGATAGTTTCCATTACATGTATTCAGGCCATAACACATAAAACTGTTTAAATCTTAAAGTCTTAAATAAACGCATGATTTAAAAAATTTACTTTTTATTATTGACACAAGAAATTCTATCATTTAATGTCAGTGTTCTGTAGCTGCAAGAAACTCTTCTAACAAAATTTAATGATTTTACAGTAGTACAGTAAGAACTCCCTGTTTGGCCATCCTTTTAAAACTATGTGACCGCAATAACTAATACAGCTCTCAGTCAAACATTCAGAAGCCCTGAACTAAGGCTGTCAAAATACAGATTACTCCACAGGCCTGAATCTTAATTATTGTGTTTATGTTTTCACATTATTACAATAAACAAATAAAACATCCAGTTTTTTTTCATCTATCATAAAACATACATAAAATGTATGGTAAGTAGAGAATACGGTAAGTAGAGAATAAAACAAAGACTGAGATTTACAGCTGATCTCAAGGTGTATAACTTAATACCAAATCCTTTATTTTCTGTTAATCCAATGTCAAAAAGCCTAATAGACTTACAGTCATACTTTCTATCATTCAGGATCTAAGAACTGAAATCAAACAGTTTTAAGGCTGGCCAAAGAAACGTAAAACATTTTAGCAATGACTTTATAATCCAAATATTCAGCATAACAAATGTCAAAACATCAGCAACAAATGTTTTTAACCTGACACAAAATCAGAGTCAGATCCATATATGGTCCATAATTATTTGCATTTGTAACATCACATGAATATATCTATTCTCATTTCCCTTCCTATTCTCTATGGACTCATCCATCTATTAAATCAGATCAGTCTATTTTCATCAACAAGGTAATTTAGGGTGTTCTGACCAAGGCAATAAAAAATGAAACTAACATAAGAATAATGACAGAAAGTGGATTTGACAGGCTAAGGCTAGGACAATATTTTTATTAGGCCAGAGAAAAATACATGTGTTTAATGATACCCAACTGACTGTTAAGTTTCTAACAACAATATCCAAAGTACAAATATGTTTGGGGACTAATCATTTCTCCAAAGTACAAAAGGTTTGTTTAGAAAAGAAAATCAGAAAAAAAGTTTAGTGACCTGTATACTTACATGCTTTTTTTGGTCAAGTAAACGTAAACACAGCTGTTTTTTTTCTAGCCGTATTAACTTATTTTTTTTTAAATTAAGATGTCAAACAAACAGATGAAATAATGTACATCAACAATCTACAAGATGTGTGCCCTACCAAGATTTGTGAAACAAAGTAACCACAAATATGTGTGAAATCAAGTGCCCTGCAAAATATAGTGAAATGTAGATACATAATAATAGAATAGTCAAAAAACAATCCATTCTGTGACATGATATGCCTACACTGATACTTAACACATGTACAAGTACAAACATATAAACATCTATGTGGGATGTTATGTCAGGCATTTTGGGATAAGCTTTCAACAAAGCATCAGATTGAATATTTCACAGCATCCCCTCAAAACTGACAAATATTAAACTATTTTGTTCATTAAACAAAAAATTGAAACTTCACATTAGACATGAAAGTATTATGTTACATCATAAAGATGTTTATCATCCCCTGTTATTTGAATACATGCTGTTAAGTCAATGTTAATAATAAAGATAGTTTGAACCCAGATTAATAATAGACATAGGATAGCAAGCCCAGGTTTATATACCAAGAATAAATTCCATATACATATATATACACAAGACTAGATATATACATTATATTCATCTGTTAATCAGTATCAGTAAAATTTAAACAAACAACAATGCATTACTCAATGAAACATGGTATAGTCATAACAAGATGAGATAAAGCTTTATTACATACATTAGGTGACCTCTGAGGACAGCATACACAGTTATCGTTGTATATCATTTTGTGTGGCATGTTTGAATCATACATTATCTGACAATATTAAAACAAACATTAGCAAACATATTTCTAAACTTCATCAATTCAGGAATTTCAACACTCATAAGCCTGCAATAATCCAATGATTTCATGACACAACAACGTCCTACATTGCGTTAATAAACTGTATACAAATTTGCATACACTATATGAGTCATGAAAAATGTAAAATAATATTCCTTATATTAAAAAAATAAACAATATATGATGGGATAAAAATCAGAGCCAGTCTCTAGCAGAGAAATCCTGGCCCCATTTAGTGTAATAGTTCTATAATATAAAATTCTGTACATGAGGCCCTCATCAATTATGTGACCTACTCATTCAAAAATCCCCCAATCCCATTTCTTTTTTCAATTAGCTAGCGTCAAGTAAATCACAAACCAACATTCTTTAAAGGTTGGCTTAATATACACAGGACAAATTTAAGTTGACTAGAAATACCCAAGTTTCAGTTTCAAGAACTAGTGATACAAGTGACAAAGAAAAAAAACAGCAAATGTAACTGCAATGCAAAATAGTAGATTTATGTAGTATCCCACACATATTAATGCAAGAGTACTTTCAATTACAGATGTACCGTAAGTATGACACCCATAAAAACTAGTACAGATTTCTTCACAAAAAATTCCCGAACCAACAACATGAAATAGGCAAATTATACAAAGAAAACTTGGGATATATACAAAAATGAAAATAATTAAGCACCAGCGGAAACTGCAAACATACGGTTTAGATGATAAACAAACACCATTCAAATATTCAGCATTAGTGCAAACACGTGCACATTGTAAATAAACAAATACGTTTACTAATCCGAACAAAAAACACAACAAGCACAAGAACTTGTTTCAGTTAAATTACATTTCAATTAACACTAATAATTACTCTGTTTTCTTTGAACAATGTATTTATACAGAATAAAATTAATGTTTATTCAAGATTGCATTAAAGTGAGTATGATCAAGAGGTTAATATAACTTGTGAGATTTCAACAATTATTTAAGACTTAGCACTTTCATCAAGCACACACACCAGATCATTCAATCAATCAGATCATCGTTATTATTACATTATGCACAAATTTATCTCCATGTTGAAGAGTTCCAAAATTTCACAAAATTACACAACATACAAATGAAATTATCGAAAATAAAAGTTTGAAATAGCATTTTTAACAATATCAAGAGAGGTTAATCACAATTAACAACACAAAAACAACAAGGACCACTCATAGTAACAATAGCATCTTAAATAAACTGATAGATTTATGACCCAATCAAACCTACAATATCAAACACAATTTTATTTTTATTACTTTTCCATAAAAAATGTAATACTTAACCCAAAACAGACCTTAGTAAACCTGGCTTAATATACAGCAAACTAACAGATTTTAAGGATAGCTAACAGAGGCATGTATGTCAGTTTTATAACACAAATCCTACATGCAACACCATTTCAACCTTGAGCCTACAGGAACTATCCTAACTATCCTAGTAACAACAATAACATAAATTACTAATTAAATCTAGTTATCAAACGGAACATAAAAACTGACATGCCAAGTTCCGGTACCACGAAACTAATAATTACTAGACCAAAATGAGGATTCAAAAACAGAAGAACAATACACATGTTAAGCATACAAATATAGTTAAATAAATTGTATTAAACATGCACTTGTAACACGCTAAAACAAAAAACATTAAAGTTATACTGTGCATACGTACATAGTAATGTCAATGTGTAATAAAAGACAACTTCAATATGTACAGTAGAAAAATAACTGAACATAAAAAACAAAACACAACAAAATATAGAACCAAAACACATTTAGGCCTAAACAAAAAAAGGTTTGTTTCCAGCTACATGCCCCAAAAAATATGGCCAGGTAGGAAGGGATTTTTTTCTTTTACGTTTTTTTACATATTTCGGCAACATGTTGAGAAAATTACAATATAGCACTAAGATTAGGATGCCATAAAAACTTTTGAGTTGGCAGGTAAAAGATGGGTTGGTTGGGTAACTTGAAACAAACCTATTTTTTAGGCCTTAGGCCCTATTTGTCATAATTCTGGGCTTCAGTTTACATGTGATTCCAAAAGTTGAGAGTAAAATTAAGAACAGTAGTTACTAAGTGAAAGACCTCTGGATCTTCCAAAGACAACTGTACTGTACAGAATAGGTCTACATATTTTCAAACATTGAATTGTAAGACAATCAGGTCGTGTGGAAACAATTGAAATAGAAGACAAATACCTGAACTAATATGGTATGCTTAGGAAAAGCATGACGAACAGTTAATTACTACTTGAGTCATTGTTAATGACAGGTTATACCATCCTACAGTTTTATTCTAGATACAACTAACCTTAATTTACATGTAATAAATCAAACACCATTTGTCATGTCTGAAGTTACATGTGTCAGCCTGGCTGTTACTCCTGGCCAGCTGCTTTCAAATCATAACCTGCTCCCTCACATTCTACAAATCAACAGACAATAAGAAGAATGGTGTTTAAATCAGTGGTGGGATAAATGCCCCTTGATAAAGTATCTTCAAAAAAAAATACTTCAGAGAAAAAGTCACACATGAGTTTTAACCCATGGCTTTTTAATCAACAGTTATGTACACTACCAACTGATCTACACAGACTGGTTACTTAAACACAATATCAAGATTGAAAACTAGGCCACAAAACAAGTCAGAAATATGCATACACAAAAAACCTAATTCACTAAAAGAGATAAAGTAGACACAATAAAATAAAAAAATAATTTTCATCAAATGCTTCTATAAACATGAAATAAATAGACATAAAACAATAAATCACAGCATTATTTTATTGCTCAAAAGGCATTAATGGCAAAAAAATGAGTCAATTTGTCGATGAAAACATATTGATTTACAATAAACAGACAAATATACAGACACAAACAGAAAACTATGTAAAATTATCTTGAAATATTTGGAACAAATTCTAACACTTAATTGTATCAGTTTAGAATAGTACAGAGACTTCAAAACTGGTATCTACTGGTACGTTGTCATTCAGTACTCATTAATTGCACACTCATTTGATTTTGAGTTATTAATATCAATAACTTTCTATGATACAAATACCAGTTATAACAGACAGACAATGCTCCAATACAGACAGCACAAACATTCTGGGTATAGTATATACGTCAAACAAGTACAACGTGTTTGAATATACTACATAGATAAATGTGTTAATATATAGATATATTGTAGACAGGAGAAGCTATGGGGTCTGATGTGAACCACTACAGTGTCGGGCAAGGGAAGTTAATACATGGTTTGCCCTCCACTGACTGTTGTAAACCATCTAAAAATAGAACAATGGTACTAGATACACTCATGGCCCATTATGTCAATATCACTTATAACAGGTTCTCAACAATCTTGATATAAAAAGTCCCTATTTTGTTCCCTATTTACTCTGTATTAAAGAAAAAAAATACTCCTATGGTAGAGTTTTCTATTATATGAATATGATTATCAAGTCCAGATGTACAATTTCCATCTTAAAGTTTATCTTTTACAACAAAAAATCAATTTCCTTCAATCATAAGTGATTTATCTTTTGAATCAGACATCTATAAGAGTTGATTACAATGTGCTTACATTGATAATTAAATAAACATGTCAGCATAACTACCTTAGTTATTTGTTTGATTAAAACTGACACAAATATGCAACAGCATGCAACAGTTCATCCTTATTTATCAATTATAAGCACCTCCAGTTAAATAGCCCTACAATATATACTGAACTTGAACCAAGCATAGCATTCTTTGCAAATCATGACAATCTCTTTTACCAAACATATAACACAACTTTCTCCCAATGTTTCAGATAGATATTCCATTATCCTGCTATAAATTTCTCGGTCATGTAATATTGACACAATGAGGCCCAACCCCATGTATATGCCATAATAGGATAGACTTCATATATCAACAATGACTCTAAACTCCAAACTCTCTTGGCCCCTAATTTTGTTATAGCTTCTAGTCTTATGTTTAGTGATACAAAAAAAAAATCTAAGTAAAATTAACAAGAAGAGTTACATATTGTCAATACATTTAAACAGATTCTATGATAAAAACTGGACATAATTCAACAAAATTTCTAAACAGCTTCTAATTAAGTGCGATTTTAAAAATATCATTTTATGGTTTATTATTATTATTATATGTTTTAGGGTGACACTATTAAATTAATTGTTACAGCTTAATTACTCAGTTACTGTCAATGAAATTCAAGGAAAACATAGCAAATTGTATTACAAGGTGCGTGACTTTTGATAAAATATATTTCTTGGCTGTCTACAAATATACCAAAAACCTATGTGGCCTGTTAGAAATTTTGTTCAGTTTTGTCAGCATTGCAAACATCCCAGAGAAATAATCATCATCCACCATTGAAAACATCAGTGCACCGCAGTCCTAGCATCATGTATCATTTTGAATGCCTGAAAAACGACAATCATTTTAAATTGCTTAACAGCACCTAGATGACAATCTATTTGCAAGTAGATTCTGTTTGATTTCCTCAGGGGGTTCATTTCTTAATTATGGAAGCAGAATAGTTAATCTGAGTTGTGTACACAAATTATTGTGTATCAATAAAGTCCTAGCCAAAGAGACTACAGCAAAACTCAGTTATCTAGAACCAAGACTCTAAATTAAACACTTTCTAGACTAGTTCCTAAATTAAGATGAAGGTTTCAATTAAAACCATCAGATAGAGGGTTAATTACACAATCATTGTGCTGCATAAAGACTGAATGACTGTTAGTTTAACTCTCAGAGATCTGTAATGCACATTACAATAGGAATCAATGTTTAATATTTCATCTGTATTTGAATGATTTTCAGAACTAATTGGATTATTAAAAGACAATGAAAAGTGCCATTCAGTGAAGTAGATATCATTAATTTTCATTGTGAATTGAAAAAACATATACCCGGTAGTAGCTAACAAATAAATTTGAACAAGAAAATACTGACAATAAATAAAACTGGACTCAATAATATCTCTGTACCAAGTTTGCTTGAAATTTGACCATTAAATAGAGGGATCTAGATGTGTGGGGTGTAATTAAATGATGTCCTCAAAATTTGACTTCATATCATTATATATATGAAGTTTGTACCAATTAACCAGAAAATATATTAATAACCTCTGTACAAACCATTCATTAGTGTAAAATAGCAGTCTGTTTATTAATGTCTGGATGATTTATTAAGATAAGGCTAACTGCTGTAGTACAAATACAGTAATTGATTCTAACAAATATTTATACAGCAACCTGATCACATTAATTAAACACATCAATAAAACATAAATCAAAAAATATTGATAAAATTCTACCCGCAATCTATCAGTACACTACACATCATAAATGCTTTATAATTCTGTTTTATTAAGATAGACAGTGAACAAACTTCAATGAGTTTTTAAATCTGGCATCACAATATAACATCTAGAACATTATTATCATCAATATGGTCAAATCTGAGTAAATGACCACCTTCAAATGTAGGTCACCATGTGAACAATGGCCACCTTCAAATATAGGCCAACATGTGAAAAATAAACACCTTCACATATAGGTCACCATGTGAACAATGACCACCTTCACATGTATTTCATTATGGTTTGTTACCGTAATGCAGTCAACAAATTAACTGTAACTTTAAGTCAAATGTTCATACCAGTATTATTTTGTCAGCCTATGCACTGAATCTTTTACAAAAACTGAATTACAATACTGAATTTTTTACAGCAATATTACCCATTACTATTAACTACACAGAGATTTGGACACTAATCTTGTCTAATTACCTTCTGCATACTAGCTAACCAGACTTGTCCCTGGCGTTTAGTTGTCCCAGATGTTACAATCATCTTCAATACCATTTTTTCTCCACAACTATCTTTGTACTTCATGGCAAGACCACTGGCCACAGGGTTCCCTGGTAAAGTTGAACTTTATATTAAAGATATTTTTTTACACCATAATTTTATACATGAACAGTGAAACAAGAACCTGCCCGAAAAATAGAAAGCAAGTCTTAGCATTACCTGCATAGTAAAAGAAACTGTGCCATGTAAGGTTATTTATAATACTTTTAATTAAAAAAAAACAACAGAAATTTAATTGTATACCCCTGCTTAAATGACATTTATATAAAGATGTCAGAATAACTTTTACCAGGAAATGTTTTGCTGAGTTAGTGTATAAAATATTAAAAGCCACACTGTTTTTAACATCAGTTTTCAAGGAATCAATTTGTACCTAGACTGGAGTTTCCTGTTGTGTACAGTTGGATTAAGTGCATGCATTTAATACCAATTATTTGTTAACAAATGATTACATTCCTGCTAATGATAGGATATTCATCACAATGAATTCCAACAATGCCCATTATCACTGATCCCTAAAGTTGTGTTATATAGCAATAAGAGAGACAAATATTTCATTTCAAACACAATCTAATTAATTGAAAAAAACAACAAATAAACCAAACAAGGAGATCATACTGAAGTCATGATGCAATAATTATCAGGTTGTATCCATAAAATGATTGATAGATAATGGTATTAGTAGGCCACACAGGCATTTCAGAAGTAAAGTTAGAAGTGTTCAGGCTCCATATGAAAAATACATCAAAGGAAAAGACAAAAGAATAATTTTTAGGTTTTATGTTCAATCTTGACCAAGTCTGTATACTTCTAATGCCTTATTAGTAACATTACTGGATGTTATAAAAAAAAAACGTTTTCCTTCAGCAATTAAAATTTTCTCACTTACTGTGTTTGTTAATTTACGAATAAATTGACAATTATCTAGCAACAATTAACATACATTGAATACAACACAAATATCAATCCAAAAAACACGAAATACTAGAAAATATAGAATACAGTATAATAGATTGATAACATATCTAAATTTACACAAAATGAGGAGTCAATGAGTATAAAAAACAATATGGAACAGATATCATGCACGTTATGTTGCACACTTTGCAAAAAACCCAAAGACTAAAATTTGAAAAAAAAACACTATGATAGAAATATTGTCTACAGTAAGAGAGGAACCAAGCCATCAGATATTAGAGAAATAATTTCCAGAATATGCTTTAAAATCATAAAGTATATGTTTCTAGCTTATAAAATAACATAACATCAAACTAACTGGAGCCGAGGGAAATTATTAGGACACCATTAGATAGAAATTAATAGAATTTGAGACTACATATGGCAGACTTTGTCATAAATATTGAATTTCAGATTAGAATACATATCTAATTTTACAAATATTGAGACAACACAAACGAATTATGGGAATTGAACAAACATCAAGGCACCACTGTTTAGTATTAAATAAATGCAAAATTTCATTGCAATAATGAAATGCTTAAACAAAAAAAAAGTAAAACTAAAAAAAGTGTTTTTATCACGTCTAGAAACCCAGACTTAGTACAGCACTAAAGGATGAAAATATTAACATGTTCCTTTCCCCTTGGCATTCCCTTTCAACTCATTTTGATCAACTACAAAATCAACAATAAATGAAGCTAATGCATCTAACCTGGATTTCCAACCAGAGTTTTTTCAGAATTCTCTGAAAAGCTTATGGACAAATCCAAAAATCTTAAATACAAGATTGGTACTCCCTGGAATCTTAAAATTTGACTAATAAATAGTTAATAGGCAACATTCATAGCTATATGCATATCAAAAGTCACTACCTAAAACCTCATTCACTGGTGAGTAACAAAACAGCATCAGGTAGATCAAAGACGAGTATATCTATCTAAACTATTATTAATTAAGTAGAAAAATGTAATTAAACAATGGTTATAGTCATTAATAATGGAGTTTTAGCCAAGATACAGCAAGGGGAGACAAACATGCCAGTAATTTAAGTAGCCACAACACAGAAACTTCATACAAAATAATAAAAGACGACATACATGGAGATACATCAATCATGTCACCATAATCCTCTTCTAGAAGCAATATCAGAATAAATAAGAATAATATGTATGTAGAAATCAAAGCACTGGTAGTGGTTATTAGGACAATAGACAGAAACATAAATACATTTTTAACAAGTGTTTGCCTAACAATAATACTCTTCTAAAAGCATTAGTCTGAAATACTTGTAATTACAATATAAGAATACATGTATGTAATTTACAACATGGCAGAAATCAAAGTACAGAGAGAAGTAGCAGTGAACAGATCACATGACCAAACTATGAGACCTTGAGTATGACATGTATGGACAAAAAACTGTAGTAACTTTGTACTGGTGACTAACAATTATTTCACACCAATGCATTGAAACCAAAGTTTCTTTATTGCTTATCCTAAACTTCTAATAAACAATTAATTCTTTCTACACAAGGCCAATAATCAGAAGTGGGATGGATGTGAGGCAGATAGATGGTGAAATACACAATTTTACATGATTCTATATCACGCTTTCTTGAGTAGAAACAAGTCTATCATAGGATTTATCACATGCTTTCAAATATATGTATGTGTACTCATCTGCGTATTTCAATACAGAGGCAGTTAAGCATTTGAGTTTATTAATAGGACTAGAGATTAAGAGACATAGCAGATATTTTTTCACAAAAATCTAGAAACACTTTTTATTTGATAACAAATATAATAAAAATTAAATTCAAAAGCAAGCAAAGAATTCTAATTTATTGTGTTTATTAACAAGAAATATTATATTGTTTTCAGCAAAGAGGAAAATTATATATAGCCTATTAAATAACATATACCAGAAAATTATGACATAAGGCCTAAAAAATAAGTTTGTTTCCAGTTACCCAACCGACCCATCTTTTACCAGCCGACTCAAAAGTTTTTACGGCATCCAAATCTTAGTGCTATATTGTAATTTTCACAACAGTGTTGCTGATATATGTAAAAAAATGTAAAAGAAAAATATCGCTACCTACCGATCCATGTCTTTTTGGTATGTAACCAGAAACAAACCTTTTTTTTTAATTAAGTAGGAATTACTTCACTCCCCCCTATTGATAAGATGCATACACTTCATACAAACACAATTAAACTTATGTTTCTAAAGCAGTAAGCCAGTTTTACTTTTTATGGGTCAATCTGCTGTTGAATTACCAGATGAAATCATAAATGCAAAGTTCAAAACTGACCATCTCCAGGTAAATACATTTGTATATGATTTCAGGTTTAAATGTTGCTTTCACATACATGCCTAATTTATTCTGTAACCTAAGGCCAGAAATGTAAGCTAAAGGCCAGAAATATATCATTGTAAACTGGTTATACATTATGCACTGCTGTCTATCAGAGGTATGATATTCAAAGATGAAAAGAGAAAATCATTTTATAGAACCATAATATGGACATATCACCCTAAAGAATATTCTGAGCTCAACAGTTTTAATTATCAAGACTATGGAACATGGGCGGTCTATAATCAGAGTCATCAGTAAATATCAGACAGTTTCAATATTTGAAATATAAAATAAACCACTTCAACTCTTCAAACAGTGGTGAGGTGATATCAAGTTTCTCATATTCCTTGTTTACTTCTGGTGAGGCCTGACAGACAGTTTTCACGAAATTCCTACTTTTATAGCTACACTAAAACATACAAACGATCCACGGAGAGAACAAATCAATACAGTACAATTTTCTACCAATAGTTTCATCGTATTAGCCAATTCATGAGGGAGATCTATATTAAATTAAGATATAATAAAGCTAGCCTGCGGTTTCTGCAGTATGACTATATTTAGGGAATCAATTAGATTCCCATATTGTGTATGTGGTTTTTATGATGAAAGTACCACGTCAGACCGGGGTTAATATGCTATCCAAGTGGATATAAGCAATAAGATAATACTAAAAGAATTAACCTATATTCACAGGATACAAAAAATATCTCTATGACAGAAACCGTTCAGCTGACTGGCTACCATCACATTTAAAAATCAGAATTTTGAATAATAACCAGTGTATATGAACATGCAGTTTTTACATAAAAATGACCACTAATGTCATAGATAAAGGTTTTTAAAGATTGCTGCATCTTTTACTAGAAAAGTGAAAACATTTATATTTCATTTTACAGGATGAATTATACACTTAAAAAAATTATTGAATCTTTTTTTGGAATAAAACAAATTATAAAAATCAAAACATTTATAGTTTATGGTTTGAAGTAGTTACTTTGCAGGGTCAGATTTTGACCAAGGATATCAATGTACAAATTGTTCATGATAAAAACCCTTTTATACCTATTACTTTTTTTCTTCACTGAGTCTCCCCATAAGTCTGGAGAGAATAAATGCTAAAATTCCAGACCAGTCATTGGTTAAGTCAGTAAGTGCTAGGAAATTCCAGACCAGTCATTGGTTAAGTCAGTAAGTGCTAGGAAATTCCAGACCAGTCATTGGTTAAGTCAGTAAGTGCTAGGAAATTCCACACCAGTCATTGGTTAAGTCAGTAAGTGCTAGGAAATTCCAGACCAGTCATTGGTTAAGTCAGTAAGTGCTAGGAAATTCCAGATCAGTCATTGGTTAAGTCAGTAAGTGCTAGGAAATTCCAGACCAGTCATTGGTTAAGTCAGTAAGTGCTAGGAAATTCCAGATCAGTCATTGGTTAAGTCAGTAAGTGCTAGGAAATTCCAGACCAGTCATTGGTTAAGTCAGTAAGTGCTAGGAAATTCCAGACCAGTCATTGGTTAAGTCAGTAAGTGCTAGGAAATTCCAGACCAGACATTGGTTAAGTCAGTAAGTGCTAGGAAATTCCAGATCAGTCATTGGTTAAGTCAGTAAGTGCTAGGAAATTCCAGATCAGTCATTGGTTAAGTCAGTAAGTGCTAGGAAATTCCAGACCAGTCATTGGTTAAGTCAGTAAGTGCTAGGAAATTCCAGACCAGTCATTGGTTAAGTCAGTAAGTGCTAGGAAATTCCAGACCAGTCATTGGTTAAGTCAGTAAGTGCTAGGAAATTCCAGACCAGACATGCTGGTTAAAACTGGAGATTTGGTCTACTCTGGACTGGCAGTCAAGACAAACCAGGTTAAAATCTAGAGATACAGGAGGCAAAAGTTGGCACTGCACGATATTTGTATTAACACAGATCCTCATAGTCAGGATTTTCAATAAAATTAAACAAAACAAATAAAGAAAAGATTTAAGAACATAAACTTTAAGCCAGATAATATACTCTTTCTTAAATTTCTTAAATTTGCATTGAAAGATAAAATTGTCAGAATGCATGCTTCAAAATAAATTTTTTACAACATATAAATTGAAAGCCATCCAAAACATTGAGGAATATCACTGTGTGAGCAAATTTGTTTTTAAATAAATTCTTACAGTGGCAATTAAATAAGTTATCAGAAACATCAATCAATTGCATATGTTTGTATAAAAAAACATCAAATAAATCAGACGTGTAAACGTGAAGATAATATCGTTGTGTTAGAATTCTAGAAGAAATTAATTACTGACAAAGTGTATTTTAATATCCTGTAATTTGCAATAAAATCTATCTAATTCAAAAATCACTTTGCTTAGACACTATTAAAAAATCTTTATCACTTAATCAACATCATCTACATGTTACAGCATTAACTAGAATGTCACCTTAAGGGGACAATAGTGAATTACATACTTCACTTAACTACAAATGCAATACCCCTTAAAAATATATATATCAATTTCAAGAAATCTTATAATTTCAAGTTAGAAACAATAACAGTAACTGATCGAACTTATCTTAAGGTTTACATGAAAATGGTTCAGAAACACATTTATTTATTTCAGACCTTATATTTTGTTATAATTAGATGTACAGTCTATAAATCATTTAATACAATAATAGATCATCCAGTAAATATCGATATTACAGTACTTTATAACCAAACAAGGACAGAATCAAAGGAAAATAACTTCCATTTCCCATTGACCACCTATGAAATCAGGAATTGTCTTCCTTGGAGAAATTAAGAAGAAAAGAACCTTGAAAACATAAATATCCAAATTGTTGTAGTAGAAAAAACGTTTCTCCTCAACTCAATCACATTAATCATACAAAGAAGATTTTTTGGTGTTTGTACAAAACATCCTCAAATCAAGAAACCAGTGACTAGAATTAGATGAGGAAACGAAAAAAAATTGACATTTAACTGGCAGACATGTGTATCCTGTGTTTTAAAAATCCTTCCAATAAACCACTATCTAGTCTATAATATGGAGAATCAGGGATGTCCCTGGTGCAGGTTTCTTGCGTCCCTGACGTGATATTCAGCTGAGGGACTTACATTGAGAGTGACCATTGCATCCACGGGACCCCTTCCAACTTGGAATTTTCCCTTGGCATTTCCTGTGTGAGACCCCCAAAATGGAGATGGGAGTCCTGCAGACCCTTGGGGACCTTAGGAAAAACCCTGGAGAATATATATGAAACAACACCAAGGAATAAAATCAGTTCATCATTACCAGCGACAAGAACCACTAAAATAAATTCAGCAAAAAGTAGAAGCACCAGACAATAAGATATAAGAGAAGCCAATTGATTGCATTTCAAGAATCATATTAGCCAATCAGAGACCACAAATTTCTGGCATTGACCAATCAGTGGCAACTAAACAATACAAAACTCACCATAGGAATCAGTATCTTCAACTAAGATCTGCAAGGTCTCGATATCCATAACTAAAATATTATCCAATCTTGATGCCTGATTTTCAAACTGAAGATTTCTGAAAGCATATATTGATATAATGAACACTGGCTTCAAATAAATCATTCCGGCTTTTATCATGTGAGATCAATATCAGAATATCTGTATTATAATGACTGACTATAAACAAATCTTTCATAGTTCTAGATCATGATGAATTCATAAGTCATGTGACATGCATGTTTGATTTTTTTCTCAGGAGTTTAATGTCAAACTAACAGCAAGGGTCATTTGTTGACTTATCTAGCTTTAATGGAGGAGAATGTTCCCAAGTGTACACCTGGGTAGAACCAATGACCTTCCATAAGCTAGCTGGGCAGCTTCCTTACATGTAAAATTTGTCTGGTCCTGGATG
This sequence comes from Lutraria rhynchaena, assembly GCA_008271625.1. Classification (NCBI taxonomy): domain Eukaryota; kingdom Metazoa; phylum Mollusca; class Bivalvia; order Venerida; family Mactridae; genus Lutraria; species Lutraria rhynchaena. The sequence goes on from VIBL01000086.1 coordinate 1,546,531, forward strand.
ATTTGAACTAACAGCAGAGAGGAGCTAGAGATTAGCAAGTCAGAGACCACAACCACTTGACCATGGAGGTCCCCAAGAATAGTTAAAACTTGATTCTATCTAACTGTCCATACTGCATAGTCCATGTACCAATCAGCAACATTTTGAATTATCAAGCGTATCAAAGATTGATAATAAAATCAATAAAACTGGATTGTAAAAGTATGACAATAACTATGATGTATGATTTATGAGAAGTAAGCAACTACACTACCTGTGGTCTGTTGTCAGTTTACATGTATATATGGCATCATTGTTGTTGGCCTCACCAGACTGGCTGACATGAAACGATCCACCTGGTAGAATAAAATAGGAAATGTATGAATGTATATTTTATATTCTACGCCATGTCATGAATATCAAATGAAAATTCACTACAAAGCACAACGAAGGAAACACGTTAACATAACAAGGTGATAAATAAAACCACAGTATTACTTTTCAGTGTCAATAGTCAAGGCATAAACATTAACCCAGTGTTCAATCTAGATCGCGCCATTGTGCTACTGGCCACCAAAAAGACCACAAGTGCAAAGCAAATCTTACTTTGGGCCTGACTGGCACACTCGCCTTGAGCATAACCATAGTGTGTTTAAGTACTTGTGGCTCTTTTTTTGCTTTGCTCTCATAAAGCAAGCACCTGCAGACTAGGCTTTTATTGATTTTTCAAGTGTAGTGTATTTACACTTGCATGCTGTAAACCAGTCAGTTGCCATAGCTTTCCTCTAAGCTGTATTGTTGCTAAATTTAGACTGCAAGATGAAGAAATTTTCAGACTTTTTTGCTGAATGCAGCAAAAAATCAAAGCCTATGGAAAAAGAACCAGTTGAAAATGCCGATCTCAGTCTGATCCGGACCCTTCAAAATTGTATGATAAGCGAAATGGCTTACAGACGAGCTATTGCTGTTGATAGCCTGTTATTATCTGATGACTAGCGAAGCATATATACCCTTTGTGGAAACATTCAACCATGAATGCAAAAAGATAATACATTGTACTTCTGAAATTCATTTTGAGCGTTGGCCCCCAAAAGGCCCCCTGTTGTGGGCCAGAAAGGACCCTTGAAGTTCAGTCTAGATTGAACACTGTTAGTCTCAATAAAAAAATCATTATCTCAAAAAAAACCCTAATTATCTAAAAAAAATATTATCTGAATAAAAACCTTATTATCTGTGGGTTTTAACTAGTGACATATAGTTTACTATCAAGGAACACATAACAACCACTTAAGAACAATGTAAGGTAAAGACGTATCACCATAAATCAATTGTTTCATCTTATCATTTAGTTCAACAATACATCCAAAAGATACAACAAAAGATCAATGTGTACAACGACATTTTACCCTGACCTAATTTCACTAGCTAACTTTAACTTGATTATTTATCAATCAAATTAATGATTAGACAGTTTGCAATACCTCATCAACATTGTTTAATCAAGTGTTCATTTAATGGGTAAGACAGCATGTCATTCAAGAAAAACTTCCCATTTTCAATACATAATGTCACAATAGAGAAGATATTCATGTGAACACTTTGTATTCGTTGAATATAACTGAAGTGGTTTAAGTGGTAAGCTGATGTTATCAATTTAGTAACACTGTCAACTGTGTATGCTTGATCAATAGGAATCAAGGAAGAACATTTATATCACATTTTTACTTTTTTATTCAAAACATACAATTATGAAAAATATATGGTCATGATGATGATAAGCTTAATTGCATCCATGGAGAATCAGCCGTTTTGACCTTAAATCTGAGTGTAATAAAAAATTACAGCATAACAAAGTTTTTTTTATATTCCATCCATCATCATTTATGTTAGAAAAATGCTGGCTACTGGCATTTCAAATTCTACATTTTTGGCAAAACTACATGGATTAACATGACTTTGTAAAGGTCAGACAGATATGTCTTGGAGGATATTGGTTCAAAAAGATTGTAATAAAAACAATCCATTAAAATTACTTGAAAGACAATCAGCAGAAATATAATCACACAGGAATGAGGACAATTTTACATTTTTAATCATCAAACAATGGTCTTGACTCACTAATATAAAATGTACAGGAATTAATACTGATTATATTACATGAGGAACCCCTTTTTTATAAAAACAAAAATATTATATAAAATATACATACAATAAAACCATACAAGGAGTTATTCAAACCATAGCATCATTTCGAAAACTGGTCTATGAAATGTAATGCCCCTGGGAACATATTCAGTATAATTAGTGAGTTTAGTGAGAATTCAGTCATTATTAAATCTGATGAAAAAAAAATACAGAGATGTAGAAAAAGAAACAGAAAATGAAAATATCAACAACTAAAGCGACTGAACGAAGCTAAAAAAGGCCTAGAGTCTGCAGGAAAAACAGTGTCAGCCAGGTTAGAGTAAAACAGGAGAAAGAATAACACCTCATCATCTCTGAATGAAAATAATCAGCTTAAAATAAAACAACAAACTTAAAAATGATAAGGATCAATAAAAATCACAGATTACCTGTCATCAAGTTCTTTACATGCTTTTCAAAGAAATCATTTTCTTTTTGGCTGATATTTGTACATCCAGCACAGTGTCTCACTGGATCAACAAACAACATTCGTGGCAATTTGACCTTGGTTTTACAACACGTATCACAGAAACATTTGCCACATCTTCGACAATGATGCTGAAATATTTAGACAAAAGCCGAAAATCAAGGTGAGATTTCAACCAGTTTTTTCAAGTACCTTTAACATTACAAAAAAGTAATATATGCATACACAAGGGTCATGTTGGCCATTTTTCCACAGCATACAAATCTTGAATTAGCAAGGCACCAGGGAATGTAAGATCTTGAAAATCAGTAATTGAACCCTTTCAGGTAAACAATAATTTTAACAAGTGTTTAAAATCAAGAGTATTCCATAGAAGGTCCATTTACATAATTTTAGACTTAACATTTACTAAGGCAAATATTCAAGTCAGGTTTCAAAACATTCAGGAATAAAATATGATTTTATTAGGAATTGACAAGGTTTTCCTATTATAATTAAACATGAAGACCATATATCAAGTTATCATACATTGCATTAAGACCATGTCTCCTGAGGTTTAGGCAGAAAAAGTGCCTTTAAATCAGTACACAAGTTTTCTTGAGAATATCAAAATGACCCAGGTTTCCTCTGGATGTGTTCATGACATTCAAAAAAGAAAAATACTCCAAAATGTAAAGAATGTTTTTTTCTATGATAAGACATAGTGGTTTAGCTTTCAACTTAAGATAACCCATTTTCAAAATTGACCTATATTTTATTAAGAAAGTCTTACCAACTTTATGAAGATCAAGAAGAAATGTGGTCTCTTAAGCTTCAATGAGATTTATATGCACCTAGCTAAGTATTACACTAGACTGAACTTTCATTGACAAAAGCATTTTAAAGTTTTATTAACTTTGAGCAAAAAGTGTAACATCTATATTTCTAACAGTCATTATCACGGTTCATCTAAAGCATCAGAGCATAGGTAAGTAGAAAATAACAACCAGTGTGTTGAGTAAGTCAAAAAAAATAAAAAGGCAGAAATTGAAATGAGTTACTAAGTTGTTGTCCTATCAAAACAAAACATAGCTATGGCCTCATTCTCATTATATGGACACAAAGCAATATTCTTAAAATGATAAAATTTGCTTGGTATGATAAACAACTTATGTATTTAATATCAAAAATTAAACATTAATACGAGAAATATTCAAAATGTCCATATAATAATTCACAATCTAATATAATGAACTTACCCTTCTATTTAGGAAATCAAATTTGCCTTGGCACTGGACACATTTAGGGCACTGTAAAAAAATGGTGTATATCATATTTATGGTATGTTCTTGTGTGGAAAGAGTTTAGAAAAATTGAATGAATCATTTATTTTAATCAAGAACAAATTACTGGTCTAATTCCATCTCAAAAGACAGGGGTGTAAAAATGTTTTCATGTAGCTGGTAAGCTACTAAAATTAGAAGGGGGGTCTGGGGGTTTACCCTCTTTAGGGGGCAATGCCTCCAGTGGGAAAAAGTAGCCAGCAAAAATGTTCAAATAGCTGGTTGATTTTTTATATATAATACAAATTACAGGATAAATTTATTTATGATTCTCATTTAGATATAATCATAAAATGTAAAACTGTACAAACATTTTCAGTCTAGTATATCATCAAAATTCATCAACACCACAAACACAACATATACATATATATATATCAGTCATTCAGTGCATTTTTTTGTCATTACACATGCACGATTATATTAACTGTTTTTCTCAGAAGATTTGTGGATATGATTTAATCCAATATATTTTATTTGTTTGATTTCCACCCTGGCGAGTTAGGTTACTGACTCTCTTACAGGAAAACAAAGACCATTTGGGAGCTGTTGCAATTGAATTAAAATGCAAACTATCAGGACATTTAAAACAGAGGCATACAATTACAACATACAAATTGGGTACTGGAGGAAATCTGAGCAAATATTTTCCATCAACTCTCTGTCATTTTTTCTCTCAGCATCAATGTCATAACGCGAGAATGTTTATAAGTGATAATCTACCTATCTATCTATCTATACTGTCAGACTCCCCTTGTGGGTATTAACGACAGGTGCACGTCAGTGCAGACAAAAGTGTTTAAAAAGCATTAAAAGGAGACTTCAAGGTAACAAAGTGAGTGTGGATAAAGTATGATAGAATTAATCATAAGGTGGAGTGATTTAAAAGTTTAAAAAACAGATAAAAACATGTCTCTTAATATTCAAGGGGCATAACAGGAGAGCAAAGACTGCACAAACCCCTTAAGTTCTGGCTACAGCTGGGAGGTTGTTCCACATCACCAAAGCACTTGGAAAAAAAATGTAATAGTTGGCAGTGGTGTGTATTTGGCGGTAGGATAGAGGGTGCATGTGACGTGTGATCCTCATTGGGCGCTCAACATACGATGGTTATGGTACGGCAACTAAACCATAAACAATTTTATAAAATATAATAAGTTTAATAATGATAATGCATATATATCATTAAATTTGCAATCATGACCCTTCATCAAATAACATTTTAACAGTTCTCTTTGATTACAAAGAAAACGACTGTTTTAACACAAGCACTATAGGGCGTGTTTACAAAAATCTTATGTTTTGACAGCTAATAACAAATGTTGATTTAACAACCAAACCGTACAATTAAATGACATGACAAGAAAATCAAACCTGTGAATCAGGAATCCACTGAGTTTCCGGCAAAGAGAAAGGACTTGAAAAGGAATCATCGACGGGAACCATTCGCATATCTCCCCCAAAACCCTTCTTTAATTTCTTTCCTTCTGCAGCCATCTTTGACTCAAGTTTAGGATAAAAACACGTCAACGCCGGTACAAAGTGCGCATTTATTCGTAAATTATCTCCCGTTATAGATGTAAACTCGTGGCGTGAATATGGACAGCAGTTTTGAACGTTTATCTATTAAAAGAACTAGATACTCACACTCGAGGAGACTTTAAATTCCCATCAATTTTTGTTCTTATTTCTGTATAATTTTTAAACCAACAAACAAACACCTAGTTATTACAAGCACTACATTTATCTCGAGCAATTAGTCTGTTCCTATGACTCCTCGAGATAATGAGGTTTTACTGTATATTCTAGGGTCAGGTAACCGTAAGCACAGACCTGTACTACACATATATACATAATCAACAGGATTTATTCTAGCTTTATGAATATCTTTTTAATGATGAGGTAGATAAGTCATTGTCTTGTAAAACAATCATCTTCAAAAATCTGAGTAGTTAACATATGAAGTCAATTATTAATTGTATATGTACTGAGTTTATCTCCACATACATATTATAATAATGATGCTGCAATGAAGCATTGAAAGAATTTGATAATTAACAATATGAATCATTGAATGACAATGAAGGCAACTAATAATACCAGAAGCCAGTGTATGTATATAAATGTCTCTCTCAAATGAGATGTTAAAACACCATATATGTATTGTAGCTGAATGTTCCTGACTAAGAGGTCACACAGATTCCATCAAAAAGTAAAATGAATCAGAATAAAAATGTTGGGAAAAACAACAAGAAGAAGCTGACATAATTTTTACTTTATTATCCACAACTTTCATTTTTCATGTATAATTTCATCTTACTATATCACAAAAAAACAAAACATACAATTTTTCATCAATAGGAATGCAAAATCAACCAATAAGATTTGTACCGGTATATAATATCAATAGGAACATACAAGCATCTAACAAATGAAACAACTGTCAGATTACCGCGTAGCAATAGTTCTACAACAATCAATACCAAAATATTATCCCAAAAAATAAAGTTATACCTGTAAATAAATAAAGAATATGTACAATAAAACTCACTGAGTGATCAAATCAATATTAAGACCTCATTATAAAACCACTAATTTTTCATGCTTCCTTTCTATTTCAACTAGGCAATAATACCACTTTCACATTAAGACCAATTTTTTGGGTCCTGAAGGTGATGTTTATAACAAGATTTAACTCAAAGTACATCGGTAAATAGATCAGAAAAGCACAGAAATAATAAGCACGACAAACTTACATGAACAAGTAAAGCAAAAATACACATTTTGACAAATTTTTGACATTTTCACAATACAAATGGGACATGTAAATTTATTCAAGGGTTAATTGAGTCTTTTACACAATTTTTCATACAATAACCATTGTATACTCATCTTTAACTTTATTGTGCAAGCATTGTAACAATCAAAACAATATCATCTGAGAAATTCACATAATACAACCACATTTATGCTTGCATGCACAAACACTAAAAACTTCAGTGGCAGTAGTGAAATATTTTATCACAGAATTACCAGGAACTCAGTATTTAGGACTAAAAATATAGACCAAAAATGTAGTTTGGCTCTATCTTGATTACTTGTAGTGTAGCCTACTTAGCATAGATTATATCAGATAGGAAGATTTCTATTAATCATTTTTCACAACTGTGTATGGTAGCGGAGACCATGGTCAAGTGGCTAGTGCGCTGGACTTGTAACCCGGTAATCCAGGTTAAAATCCTGGTCACAACAGATCAAACCCTTTGATGAAAATTTGACAAAAATGTCGATTTTCCTTCATATGTGGAGAAGTTGCGGGCTCCTTGTGGTGGGGTATAGTACTAATTAGAATACCGTCCAGGAAAACCGGTTGGGTAAACTGGCAGCTGTATAAAAATTTTGGAAAATGGTATTAAGCCCAGTGAAAACAACTTATGTAGTTGTCTAAAAATATTTCAATGCATCAAAGTGTCATATATTACAATTTCTAAAAAAACTACCACAATTAGAGTGAATCTGAAGAAAGTATGTAATGAACGCATGTACATAGATGATCACAAATTTGAAAAGCTCAAAGAAGTGCAAAGCTCAAAGAAGTTTGCTTAACATGGAACCAAAACGAACATCTACCAGATGCCTCCAGCTGACAACTCTTAACACAGGGGTTATAACAAAATGTATTAATGAGGTGGTCCCTATGTGAGGTTTTATCGTATATCCTAACAAAATTCAATACATTTTGATGTCTCAATTCAGCTAAACTGAAGAAAAAACATTTTTATAAATTACCAAATCTACAAGTATAAATCAGCAAATCAATCATGTGTTTTATAATTTACTGAACTACATGGAATGTGAATCTAATGACTTACAGTTCTACCTAAACTAAACATAAACGATTTAGCAAACTCTATGTTAAACACTGGATGATTCAAGTATCATTTTACTTTATTTCATATAAAAGCTGTTCACAGTGAACTCTTTAATACAGCGTTTATTTTTTTACAGCACTAGCCAAAACTATGAGTGGGCTATTGAAAGTAAACAATTCACAGCTAGCCTGTAAACAATTTTAAGAAAGTTCACTAGCCTAAGAAGAAATTCCCCAGCTTTGGGCTAGTGGGTTAGTGTGAAGACTGCTATTAATTATCCAACAAATAATTAGGAACAATACAGGTAGATAAGTATTTTGGCTACTACAACTACAATAACACCACTTTTCAAAGTAGGACATGTGTAGGTATAATATCTAAAGCAGGCTGTTGAGTTTAGGATATCCAATGATCTGTTATCAAGTCTGTACACACATTGTTTATATTCATTAAAATGACAAATGTAAAAGTTGGGTTCAATAACATGGACAAGATATTCTTAATGATATAATGTTGCACACATTTAAGGGTTGTCCCAAAATTGCCGGAAATCAAAATTTCATGAGTGTAAATTTTGCTTAGACTGATCTGGGACAGTTTATGTAGAACATAGCGTAAATAATATGAAATATATATCATATGTAAAAATCAAATCAAGCACATTTAATACGACGAGCAAAATGTGAAATATTGCAAGTACATGTATAACTGAAAATATGAAGTATGATAAATTAATGACATAAAATATGAAATATGCATAAAATAAAGATACAGCAACTTGTACAATAAACCAGAAATTGAGAGTAAAATCTTCACTGACCAAAGTGTATTCAACTCCACAAAATTATTCACATCCATAACAAATCGACTTAAACCTTAATTTTCTTAATCATGATTAAACAAGGCAAACAGGATATAATAAATACATCTATAGATTGGTATTACACTGTCACTGCAATGTGACAAACACAGAATTATTATCAATCAATCAATCAAGGAAAAACATGTTACAGACATAGCAGAGTTCTTAAATCAACACATTTAAATGAAATCATCAATTCTAATAAAAACAACAGTATCAAATAGAAGTAAACAATGAATCCAAAAAAAGCAACACAACAAGTCAATACAGAAACTGAGGGAGGGTTAAATCTGAAACAACAATACTCAAGACTGTTTCTTGATAAATAAACTATTTCAGTCAGTAATGATTTAAAGGGCCACGACCGTGGTCCAGTGGTTAGTGCACTGGACTCGTAACCCAGAGATCTCAGTCACAGCAGGTCATACCCTTCGATGAAAATTTGACAAAAATGTTGATTTTCCTCCATTTGTGGTGAAGATGCCTGCTCCTAGTGGAAGGGTAAGTTAAGGAGGAAAGGGGCAGGTTCTGGCATCTGAAATGACCAAGAGTGTCACAGAAGTGAAATGCCACACTAGTTTTTCCATCATTTTTATGGCCATGAACAGTTTGAGAGAGGATAGACTATCTGTTTTTCAATAAGAAACTACTCTTATTCACCAAGCAGACAAAGGGGCATAAAAACAAATCATCATTATGAAAACACTACCTCTGTTGAAGGCTCGAATTTAAAGTATCCTTATTGAGCAATTTCTTTGTAAAAAGATTCGTATCAGACAAAAATATTGATATTTAAACTTAATATCAGTCACAACAAAAGGCAACAAAAGGCACATCAAAAAATTACAAAATACAACATCTTCACAGCAGCTTTCTCATAAGCAACAACCTCCCTTCAACAACACCATGATTTTTTCCCACTGTACAACATAACTATTAATTCAACCTCTCTAGAGCAACAACCTCTCAACAGCAACAACAGCATAATTTTGCTTCTCCCAAAGGGTGTTGCTTTGGAGAAGTTGCACTATATCCATATTCAACACAACATAATGAACTGTACAAAATTCAGAATGTATCAAACTAGAGTAACCTTTTGATTTATAATGGATCATTCTGGTCTAACTCAAATTTCCCTAACCAGAAAACAATTAGGGACCACAATTATCAACAGACAAATTACCAGGGAAACAGTAACTGTGTCATGTGATTTAGTTTTGGCACTTTGAACTAAGATTTCAACATCATTTAAAAAACAAAAAGAACAAGATCAAAAACTCAATTCAGACATTATGCAATAAACGAAAATTGCGATAAAATGCTTTATTAATATTTGCAATAAATGAAAATTGCAATAAAATGCTTAATTTATGTTTTCAATCAATGAAAATTGAGATAAATGCATATTTTGATCTTACATCAAGTTTAACATAATGAAGTTCATTACTTCAAAAAATAAAATCAGTTTGAAACATAATATTAAAAAAAATGGATGAAAATAAATTATTTATACTGCACTTATTTTGTTTACACTGAAGGAAATTGTTGTAATAGAATGACAAAAAATCAATTTTTTAAGCAAGCACAACATGCAAATATTCAAGTAGTTAATGTCAATTTATAATTGTACTAAGTCAACATTTATTATAAAAATGATAACGATTGCATTTAAATCATGAATAATTACTTATACAGGGTTTTCCCTAAAACTTCTCACCCGAGGGTCCATGGGACTCCCATCGCCAACATTTTAGGGGTCCATTGGGATATTTGGGGGTCCCACACAGAAAATTCCATGGGCAAAGTCTGAGTTGGAAAGGGTCCCGAGGATGTGTGAATTTTTCTGCCGCAAAATTGAACTACAAATTGTTGGCAAAGTCACAATAGATAAAAATAATTTAAACTATGGCACAAAATTGTTTTTAAATCAGCATTTTAGTTATTCTTATTTGAACAACTTTTTTGGACCTTTCTATAACAACATATTGTTGAAATCATAGAAATATCTTATGTGATTTCCACATCTTCAGATCCCATTAAAATGATTTTAGGGTACCTCGCTCAGACACATCCATAAAACTAAATGTTAAACATAAAAAAATGATATACATGTCTACCTATCAGGGTGTGATTATTTAGTAAGAAATATGCCAGAATGGGATTCTTAGTCATATGACCTTGAATTTCTTGGACAAAGATCATGGTCAAAAGTCTGAAGTCAACAGTTACAAGTCAGACAAAATTTGGAGCATGAAGAAATCAGACAAAAAAGATGGAACCTGACAAAAATGTAAGTCTCCCTTTGTTGTAACAACATGATGAGTATTTTTCTGAAATATTAATCTAATCAGGTAAAAAAAGTAGGTAAGCCAAAACAGTCCAAAAATTCATACATGTGTATCTGTATTTAGTCACATACATCTCCATTTGTAAATTCACAAATTCTCTGACTCAAAAAATCTTATACACAGCAAGTCTACCAAGCACATTTCTATTGGAATAGGGAATACAATAGCACAACTCAAGATCACACTCAGTAACATATTTCTCTTCAGACAGATTGCGGAGCTAATAATGCACATTTATGCACCCTAAATATGCATCAGAATGAAAAAACGCGACATATAATTTGAACATATAAAAGATTTGTCTTCATATGTGAATTATCCAATACTAGCTGCCCCCAGTGAATTCACAAGCAACTCTACAATTAAGTAAGTCTAAGTGACCACAGGATACATGGTAAGCATCAGGTTTGTATTCTAAGAACCTTTGATCTTATAATGAATGGCAATAGATGAGAGAATGCTGGTTAAAAAAATCTGAATTCAACACCAAATGTCCACTTACCATTAATGAAAACTCAGTCTTAAATATTCAGAAAAATATCAATTATATATATTCAGTGAATATATTCAACCTCAAAGAATACTGACCTCGACTTGAACAAGTAAATAAAAATTACTGACACACAAATTTTTTGAGTGATGATTCTTGACAGCAAAACCTAAAATTAACATGTATTGTTATTCACTTGGTCACATAGTATGCGACCAATCAAATATGACCACACATTCGCACACACATGCATTCAGACCAGATCACCGAATGGATATACATCTTAAAACCCAAACGAACAATTATAAGATTCACAGTAAATTCAAAACAACTCATCACTGAGAATCTGATGGCGGACTCTCCTTTTTTGAAAGATAAAACTCCTTCAAGTGTTTATTTTCTGGATTATTCAATACTGAATGCATAAATACTGCAGCCTCCTTTCGTAACTTTAACAATTCTTGTTGTAAAAGTTTACTTTTTCTTAATAATTCCGCTGTTTTAATAGTGGTTTTCATAAGACCAGACTGTTGTAAAGCTAACGCAGTCTGATTATATCGATACTTTTTCAAATCTGGATTTAAACCCTGTTGATCATTTGACCCCGAAGATTTTGACGAGCCAGGGGACCCTGGCCCTATTTTCGGTAAACAAGGAGTTGTCACCGTAGTGAATGTTGTCCTAGTAATCAAACTATTATTGTAAGTCTCTTTGTTTATTCCATGACTAGATATAGACGCGCTCATCCCACTGGTCATTGGTTTATTATTTCTGCTAAAAACAGCTGATCTGTGGTCCTTATCATACAAATCAGACGATGCCTGATAACGATATTTAAACTGTTTCAGTTTTGTCACATGACTTCCATCTGTCTTTTGAGAACGCTTAGGAACAGTGTCTTCACTAATTGCTGCATTAAAACAGTCAGTACTAATAGAACTGAATGGACAGTATTCGGCCCCTAAATCTGCGTAAGGAGGTTGAGTATCTAACAGTCCCATTGTATGTGATTTCTGAAATAATTAACACAATAAATTACACAATGGTACTTTAACAAAAACAATTTGAATTCCACAAAACTATTCTCTGAATTTATTCTTAGAGTCACTCTAGTGTAGGAATTAATCAATAACAACACCTAAGCACATGCTATTTATTCATAATGTTTCTCAATACTGTTTAAAATTTAATCATTATTATTTATTATTGATTTAAAATAAATTTAAAAATGCTTTAAAACCTGAGGACGGTCAGAATCCAGTATTAAGCATTAGCAGATAAGTCACATAAGACCAGTAAATATGACAAGATCAGAAAACAAAAAAAATAAATGCAGTCAAATGACAGTTCAGTGTATTATAATCCATGTTTTAGACAGGGTACATAATAAGGCTGCTGACATTAGTAAAACAGACAGCATAAGGCCTAAGGATATGGTATCCCCCAAAGCTCCCATTAATGATGCCCTTCTAAAAAGAACCAAAAAAAAAACAGCGACCCCTTTTCAAGAAAAAATATTAAACTAATGCATCCTTTCATAGCAAAATTTGTACACTTGAAATTGAAATTACAGACACATTCAGCGTGACTATCTTTGTACTGATACATGCTTTTAGTATCATACTTACTCGTTGATTCTTTGAACAGGAAGGGAAGTTGTAAGACACATGATTGTATGGAGGTGAATCTGTGATAAACAAATTATACATATTATCTACAAATAGTATTTTCAATGATTGCAACAAAGTTTTCATCAAATTACACATACTCTTGCCATAATGTTATTTTATAACCAGTCAGAAAGGTAATCTATTTCATCTAGTCTAAATGTTAATTTAGCCTATGCCTCTCATAATTTTTTTTCATTTCTTTTGCTCAAAATGGGAAAGGTATTTTGAATTCAAGAACCAACAGAAGTCATTTTAGTTTGAGGATGGACTCTTCTGAAACAGTTGTGTTAACACATGGTTTTAGCTATAAAGACTGGATATCAAAGACAATTATATTCAGCTAATTGTTCTTTCTTTTAATAAAATAGAAACTTGTTTATGAACATAGTATAAATGAAAAGTTTCGTGGATAGTAAAGAATTGTCTGTAAAATATAAATTTAGGCTAAGAATATCAGATATAAAGTATCTTACATTGCTGCTGTGCTGGAGATGATAACCTGGAAATATACGGACTTTGTCCACCATTATTTTGAGTATCATCATTGGCAACAGGCGCCGGAGAGTTCAAATTTGATGCCATAGATTTCCAGTTGGTTGTACCAGAGTGATTGGAATCAGATGGACTAACACATGGTACTGATGATGGGTCCTTTATCCTGCTTGGAGAAGGGGAGGATTTAGGTGAACAACTTGCTTCTCCCACAAAATCCTGCAATGAAAGAGTTTTATTTTTGAAATCAACACAAATCTATTACAGACATTCTTTCCCCTCAGATTTAAAATAAACTTACATTACAATGGCAGGCATTAAAATGAATTACATACCTTACATTTAACTAGATTTCAATCATCATTATATAAAGACAGTAGAATAAATACACAAATATTAATACTTACTGCCCAAGGAGACCGACTTGCATTAGAAATCAGATTGTCACTCCCTGTACCTGAAATAATCATAAATATTTTTTTTCCAAATTTGCAATTTGAATATTTTAAAGAAACACTTTTAATGTTTTGATTAAACATAATCACTTAAATAAATGTATAATCATGTAAAAGAAACAAATACATCTGAGAAGGTATACATCAGATCACATTTTTTAAAAAAATACCAGGACTGAATCAGTATGAAAATAATTGAGAAATCAAACCATACCAAAAGAAAAACAAGAAAATTCACATACCATCTTGCACAGAGTCTTTATTGAACAATGAGTCATACAGGGAAGTCTTGAGTGCTTCGTGAGAAGACTGTTCCTGTGTAAAGCAAACATCATCCTTCAGAATACTGCTTACACCATCAACTGTAGCATTAGATTCAACATTAGGTGATGAGGTTGTTGAAAATGCTGTGAGATCATCAGAATTAATACTTTTCAAAGACATTTTATCCTGAAATAAATGTAAACTCATAGTTTGATAAGTTGAAAATAGGTTGAATTTCTGATAAATTATAACAACTTTTGCCTCAAAGGTATTGTGCAAAAGAAACTGCTTCACTTATTTTTAAAATTTTGTACCATTTGTGGCTTTATTTCTTGTTTTACAAGAATCTTGCAAAAAGTTGAGACGTTGACAGAGAACTACGACTCGGATTAGAGATTGATGGTATATATGCTTTGATACCATGTCAACATGTCGTACATGACAGTTCTGTATACAGCATCATATGGTCAATATATATACATTTTATATAGTTTTTTGATTTAGTAAGTGTTAAACCCTAATGTCTATCTTAATGGTTTGAACTCAAGAATGCAATAAGGGGGGTAAAAAGAAAGAGCTGTAAAAGGAGGCAGAAAAAAATCTCGATGCGGGGCTCGAACCTGCGATCTTCTGCTTGCAAGTCAGCTTCTCTACCAACTGAGCCAATTAGGCAGATGGGCATGCATACAAACTACTATAAACAAACATATATATACAACACTGTTACATAGCTAACAGGCATCCTAAATTACTCTGTCTAAGAAGACTAGGCAGTGTGAAAGAAATTGCAATCCTAAAATGTAGTATGTTCTGTAGTGCAGAAATGGGGAGTTGGTGTGGTAAAGGACAGGATAAAACCAGATGCACTTATTGATTTATGACCTGTATATACAGTCATTGTTGACCTAAATCCGAAGACCGAGTCAGTACTCATTACATGTGATGTCAATGTGTTCCTCTGGACCAAAGCCTTAGCACAAAATGAATATTTATAATAATTAGCAGTAGCAGAGACAGTAGGAATTAGAATGCCACTGTATATGCTGATGATGTCTATGAGTATGAAATACTGTAAGATACCTACCTGAATACAATGAATATTATTCCACTATGGAATGAAAAAGATGTTCAGACATCACAATAGACCACTGCGTTATTTGGGAATTATATTCCTTCACGCTCATTGAGAAAAAAAGCTAACACAAGGTTTAAAATCTGTATTTCGTACCAATTAAATTCCAATTTTTTCTGTCAACAAATCCGTATTTTTGGTCTGTTTGATTGGCAGCACATCCCATGTCAGTAGAAAAATATTGACCATATTCTGGTCACTTAATTATTCCTTTGAACAAAACAAAGCAAATATGAAGAATATTACAATAATAGTAAAAATAATAATTTACTTAAAAAATACTTCAGTCTTTGAAATAAGTACTAATTGCCTTAAAGAAATATCTTAATTGATTAATGAAATGAAGTTTGTAACATATCAAGTGCAGATCTCAAAATTCTGATATTTTGCCGTTAAATTTACGTTGTCAAATTGAAGATGGTTTGTTGTCATTCTTTTATTCGATAGGCTAAACATACACTAATTTTTTTGCTCTTTCATAATCTACATAAAAGATGTTATCAGCGAATAACAGATAAGAAATCAGTATTTGTCATGTGTTTTCGCGACGTAATTCATGCAGCTATAGCTTAACACCTGTTCATGATTTTCCCATGTCTTTTCCTAGTAACATGGGAGATTTTTGGTCGAAATCTGGCATTTCTTGTAGGTGTTTAAAAAATCTGTTACATTTGTGTGGTTGAGTATCAGGTTTTCGTGGTGTAAGGAGATGTTGTGGCATTTTATATATGCACCGTTTCCCTAACATATTTGAGACACTTTTCAGACCAACCATATCAAGGACAGCATGTGATAAATCTTTAAATTTATTGAGTAATATCATTTAGGTAGTTTGGGATGACCCATAAAAAACAGTCCAAATGTTTTTTGTCTACACGGTTAACTTGAAACACTTGTGGATCCATGTATTTGAGGGAATTGGTTTTCAAAAAACTTGGTTAAAATTTTTTTTGAATTTTCCAGAACCTCTGGTTTATCCCTGGTTAGAAATTCTTAGCCTGTAATTTGTAATCTTATAATCCAAAACAAGTTGAGTGAGAAATTTACTACATCACAGGTGGAGAAGTTTAGTGTTACACTGTATCAGTATATCCAGTATCAGAAATTGCCAAGTCAAATGAAATTTGGAAAAATTCAGTATCCAATTGTTACAAATGTTCGACAGTCAAATGCTTTCAGGATTGTTTGATGGCATCTGACGATATCACCTGGACAGAAGTTTGATCGTCATGACATTTGATGGCCTTTGACATTGTAAACAATGTTCAAGTTGACATATGTTGCCAAGGCTAAGCCAGGGAAAGCACACAAACTCAAGGCTG
Source organism: Lutraria rhynchaena (assembly GCA_008271625.1). Lineage (NCBI taxonomy): Eukaryota > Metazoa > Mollusca > Bivalvia > Venerida > Mactridae > Lutraria > Lutraria rhynchaena. The sequence continues at coordinate 1,563,350 of VIBL01000086.1, forward strand.
ATTCTGAAAATAATAAGAAAGAAAAGCATTAGTTAATTAGTTTATCTGATGATAATAAAGCAGATAGTAGAAAATATCTTTTGTAAACTTATTTTCATTTATTTTTGAGTATTTTTGCTTTTGGGCTGTTACATAACAGCTTGGGCTATCAAAATTTGGGAGACCATAGCCCTATTGGCTATCATGTTCAAAAATGTAAAGTAGTACCCTTGCTTGCAAGGACCATCAATGGTTACACACTCCTCACATTAATTTCCTTGTTTACAATACTTTCATTTGATTTCTTGACTATTTTTTCCATTTGTTTTCTTTCATAGAAATTTTCATTAGGACACCCTAACACATGGTAAGTGATGGTAAGAGGCCTGTTTTTGTTGTCAAAGTCTTTGTGGTAACTCACTTACTATAAAACCAAATTGCCGTCAGAATGATATATAATATTAAAATTTCAGAATTCATTTGGAGCTTCCCAAAAATGAGTGCCAGTATCTCCACAAAGGAAGCTTTGGAAAGACAGCAATGTCTTGATTCATTTGATGAATTCATTGATAACTGTCAGGAGAAGATAACTAACATGTTAGATACATTAGGTTGGACACCAGAACATTTCATGCAGGTAGCATTTGAATTTGATATTATTTAGTAAGATTTGTTAGCAGAAAGAATACTGTTTGGATTTTAAATACATTATGTGAACCAAAGCCTTGTAATGCAGTCTTACACAATTCAGGATTTTGATCTCTCTATATTCAAACTACTAGAATAATTTCAAGGCTTAACTTTATATCCAGCATCAAAGTTAGAGCTTTTTCTATTGATAATTTTTACACATAAACCAATACAGTTCATTTTTCTATTTTATTTAGCCAAGAAATCTGTGTGTATGTCCATATAACAGTAATCATCAAATGCCTAAATCATCCTTTGAATCCCACAAAACAAAATGCAGTATTGTCAGCCAAGGTTATAGCAAAGAAGATGCAGTAAGTATCTTGTCACCACATTATGACATTATTACTTTCTGTTTAATATGTATGATTTAGTTGCTTGGTGTTAGAATGACAATAACAGCGTTTTAAATTTGAATTATGAAGTAGGATTTGTTATCATGAGCTGCCATATAGAAATAGTTTCTTCCTATTTATTTGTAATTGCTGCCATCATTGATGGAGATAATGATATTTTAACTGTTGTGTTCAGTCAATGATAATCTGTAATATGTATGTATCAGTTGATTTACATCATCTCCAGAATGAATAAGTTTTATTTTTTTCTGAATAGTTCATGATAACTCGGTGACATATAACGGTAACATGAATCGTTGCTTCTTCTCTGAAGTTCCATCTTCACAGCATGTCCTATCCACTTGTCCCTCCATTGTGTATGTCTAAGAATCAGTTTTCTTTATGTCTTGAAATTTTCACTGTGATTTTTTTTGCAATTTTGGGAAAGTGTCCCAGTCCAATCCAGTTGTGAAAATTGTGCAGTGTGATGTCAAAATTGGGAACTTTCAGGCTGGGAATTAGGAAAAAATTCTTCATTTTCAATTGGGAAGTGCCCGTTTAGTGGACGCAAATGAAGAGGAAAAAGAAACACTGTATCTTTTAAGCTTTTCCAATCATTTCAGGAGAAGATCCTTGAAGACACGTCATATTATTACACAGATGCTCCTTGTGTTTATAGCACCAAGTTAGGTACATACTCTCACTCAATGATCTTCAGAATTTGTCATATTAGTCGAATGAAAGGCTTGCTTTCCAGTAAAACCTTTTTAGAAGTAAAATTGCTTAGGATTACTCCATATTTGTGAATTAATTTTTATACAAGTAAGTAATATTTCTGTCTACTTTTTTACTTTACTTGGTTGAAATTTCTGGATTTTAGAAAAAAAAATTGTTACACTGCACCTCTCAGAGGCATGTTTTAGAAGTGAATGTATAAAATAATGACTTTGAAAATTGTACTCTCTGTTTCAGATTTAGATACATTGAATTCAGTATTATGGAATCATCACGTTCAAAATCATTCTGGTATATGCATTTTCTTGATTATTATTAATGGATTATTAAAATTGTCCTTTTCACTAGTGAATGCATAATTCAACATGAACTATTCTTCAGTAGATGCACACATAAAAGAAATATTCACCAATAGGTGATTTAGTGTACAAGGAGCTAAAGTCAATGGTTTGTGTTGGTACTTGTGATCCAATTATGGGAACTCAGGGGTGTGGGTTCATGGAGATTTACCAAATTATGATACAATTTATTTGACAGAAACCATTTATAGGAAGTGGACTAATGTTTGTTGTGGGCCTGATTCTAATGTATAATGGGTAATGATAAATACACATGTACACAGACAGACACACAGACAAATCTGTCATAGTGTATCAGTTTCTTTATATTTACTGAACAATATCTGTGTCATAATGGTATTTATGATGTTTATAATGGTATTGCAACAATCATGAAAATGTGAAATTGGATTATTGAATTTGGGAAAGATAAAAAAGCCATGTAAACAAGCAGCATTGAATTATTTTAAGAATTTTGGTTTATCTCTTAATTTTATTTCCAGTTTTCTATGGATACAAGAAGTTACCACAGTTACCAGAAGAAGAAGAACAGTTGATGAGTAGAGAGGATAGACTTGGTCTTGCTGAGTATGTGGTAAAGAGAGCGAAGGAAGCTAACAGATTGAAGGAACTAGGAAAGGACGAATTACTTGCATCAGCCAATCTTGCTGACCTTATAAAAAAGGGTATTTATTGTTAAACTTTTGTCTTCATTTTTTTTTTGATGATTGTTTTCTCATGATTTATCATAGACACAATGTGGTTGTGATGTTAGTGTAAAACTAGTAAATGCTGTATGTGGTGAATCTTGTACATCCTCCTTAAAAGTTACAATCTGTACATTGAATGCGTCCCTCACTACTTCTCTGGGTTCGAATCCCACCTTGAACTAGACAAACTCACTAGTAGGGAAGCTGTTGAGCTAGCTTATGGAAGGCTGGTGGTTTTACCCATAAGTACACCTGGGATGTTCTTCCACTGATAAAACTGGAAAAGTTGTCAAGTGACCTTGTTGTTTGTGTGATGTTGTACCCCAAACAAAAGAGATTACATATTTATGTATTATACAGTATAAAAGAATGAGTATTGGTTATTTATTTTGACTGCAAAACGTTTAATTTACTATTTTATTATGTTTTTACCAGGATTACCCCCAATGCTTCAATTTTAAAAACTATATTGGCTGCATTTGGGATGCAGACTGTGTTAAACCATACTTACTGGTACTAGGTCTTGCTTTGTGGAAGGGAATTTATTTTTGGTGGTTTGAATAAAGTCAGAGGACTTTGGATATATTTATACAATAAAACCTCAATATTATGACCACCTTGTTATAATGACCTCTTTTGGATCAGCTTTTAATAACTCCCCTATAATTCAGCTTGATATTGTGGGTCCCCAAAGATGGTTTCATTATCAAGGTTTTACTGTTTATAGCATTAATTACTGTTTGTTAATTAGATACAGAGGAAAGAAAACTTGATCCGTTTGAAGAGATGGCAGCTTTAAGGGACTATAGACGACGGAGACAGACATACAGAGCTAAGAATGTCCATATCACAAAGAAATCCCACACTGAGGTGAATAATGCTACTTATGTTTGTCTACTTTTGATTAATTTAGTTTTAATGTCTCTTAAAGCTTGTAAAACTTACCACCAGGCCATCTGCTGATTTTAAAAATTTCTTCCTATCTCCATGCCTAACTAAATTCACAATGGACTGCATTCTGCTCAGCATCTTATTTGATAAGTTCTTGTCTGTTCATACATGTTAACTAAAAACACCATTGGTTGGATATTAATCCACTTTATCAGTAATTTTCATGTCATTAAGGAGGCTTGCTATTGATGTTTTTACTTTTTCGCAGAATTCATGTTTATTTGTTGACCATTCTTTGATGTTCATTTTCATGATTGTTTGTTGTCCAACTTTCTTCTTGGTTTCTGTCAATTAAATGTCAGTAATCGTGAAACTAAATTATGGATAACAATATTCTATATGTGCAGATAATGCGTGAAGTGATCAACAATCAGATGGAAATGTTCTCACAGTCATTGAACGAGGAATCTGGTCAACCAGCCTGCGGGAGACTTGAAGGTGAAGGTCAGTCTGTTTCCATGGAGACATCAAAAAGACTTGGACGATCTGACACATCTTATAGAGAATATAGGTCACAATATAATAATGACAGAAAACATAGAAGTAGATCTTCCAGTAGAGGTCGATCATATAAAAGGTGTGTAAATTGTAGTGCATAGAAAAGTTTTGTACATAGCATGCAAACTTCAAGAATGATAGCAGAAACAAATACCTGTCATTTCCCAGCTTAGAGAATTATGTACCTTTATGTTGACAGGAATATTTTATATTATGAAATTTTGATTGTCCAAACTTTTATTTGTTGACATCATGTACTAAATAATTGTGCAAACTTTCTTTCCTAGTGATATAATGTTCTTTATCCAATCATTGTTAAAATGTTTATTTATCTTGTCAGGGTTTTCACTAGACATCAAAAGTTGAATGTCAAAAATTACTTTGGCTGATGAATTTTAAGTGTCAACAAAATTTCCTTCAAATTTTATCGTAAATTTTACCCTTTGGCTACAAATATTCAAGAATCAAAGGTGTTATTTTACTGGTTTCAGGAGTCAAAATGCTGTTTTAATGAAAGCCCCGACTTGTGTTAATTACTTCATCAATCTGCTTACAAACAAGTGTCCACCTTCTATGGCTAATAATCTAAATGTTTGTATTGAATGATGCATTCTGTTGCTTGTAGGTCGTACAGAAGTAGATCTAGAAGTCAGGATAGATACAATCATTATAGTTCTAGATCTCGAGGTCATCAAACATCTAGTTACAACAGTTCTAGATATAGGTCTCCATCTAGAAGCAGAGATGATGAGGAAAGATCAAGGAATGAAATTGAAGATAGAAATAGGTCAAGGAGTAGATCAGACAGTCATGACAGGTAAAATGTCAGTCTACACTACAGCCCTCCTCTTATCCAAAGCCTTTACCTGTGGTTTTAATTTCTAGCAAGTGAAAATTCATATAAGTTCTGTAAAAACTTTGGGTGGATTGCAATTTGAAATTTCAATTTAATACAACATTCAGGCTCAATTGTTGAATCTTCTTAATTTTCAGGCTGAATTTTAATTTTAAATCACATATAACTTGTATGTTGTTTGATGTGCAGGTTGTACGATATCCTGTACATTTTAAACCTGTTATATTATATTAATGATGAAACACAGACAAGAATTGTTGAGTTTGGTCTCTTGTTGGTGAACTTGTATTTGTATAAATTGTGTTCCAATACATTTTACATCTTGTGTACACTTTGGGATGCTATATATCATTTCAACTTTACTGATAACATTAATCATTGAACTTCAATGATACCTGACCAACTTTTCACAGTTAACAGCTCACACTGACAACTTGTACCAGAAGATATCTTGTAGTCTACATCATGAAGTAACCAGTCTGTTATTAGAGTGCTTTCAATAGCTAGCATTGGGTATGGGATACCAGTTGATCATTTGAGCACTTTTATTTCAGGTCAAAGAAATCTAAACACAAGAAACATAAGCATAAACACAAGAAAGATAAAAAATCGAAGAAACGAAGAAAACATGAGGATGATAGTGATGACAGTATAGATAGTTGATTACTAAGTGTGCAATAATTGCTAATGATAAAGTGGTTGCCAATCTTTATTTCTATGGCAACCAATCATAGTTTAATATAATTGTGCCAGGGCAGTACCATAGCCAATGAGGTTTACCTGAGGTGTGGTTATTGAAAACTGTTCTTTGTATAGATGTCACCCCTTAACCTCACAGAAGAAAAAAATGTCTGATTCTTGTGTAAATTCCTCTTTTCTAATAGTACACAATTATAAGTAACACATTCACAATCTGTTTTATACAGACTTGATGCTCTGTCTTGGTATCTTGTTTCATGAAATATAAACTGTTACACGATACAGTTCATTTATGCATGGGTGCGAGTAGAAAATTTCTAAAAACCTGAAAATATTGCTGGGGCCATCATGCAAGAACGCTCTGTGGCATGTCACAAGAGAGTTGTTTTCCTGTCATTCTGGTCTCATTAAAATAAAAGATAACTCCTCGACATTTTACCATTTACGTTTTGCGGAATGTCACAAAAAGGAGTTGTTTCCCTTTTATTCTAGTCTCCTTAAAACGGTAGATAACTCCTCGACACTTCATCATTTACGCGCCGCAGGAATGCACCCACCCCAATTTCTCAACAGAGTTAGATGATTTGGAAAAATGATCCTCTGAGCCCTTAAAAAAATGGAAATCCGGAGTAAAACAGAAAACTTGCACCACCTGTTTATGTATCATTGCACATGTATGACACTAGTGAGGAAATGTAGAAAAAAACAAGAATCTTATGTTTTGACTTTTTATTTGATCAGCCTGTTGTTTTATTCATGGTATGCAGGTTTACAATAAGAATGTATGCAGATCTAACAATGGTTTAAAATGATCATTTTAGTACTAAACAGATTCAGAATACACAACTTAGATTATGTCCTGCTTTCTTGAAAGGAAACACTAAATTATGTGAATAGATATTTTCAGTAAATGTACTACAGGGATACTTTATTGCATTAGTTTAAAAAACAAGACTTGCTTTTTTTCTTCATGAAATCAAAATTGTTGGTATCTTAGTTACCATAGCAACCAGAGTTTCCATTCCACAAAAATTCAAATCTTTTTCATAACTAATTCAATCAATGTTTCCATTATTACATGATGGTACAATTTTAACATTAAAATAGTAACATTCCCACTACAAAAACATGATGTAAATAACAGACCATACCAAATTGAAAAATTGTTGAAAAATGGCGTTAAACCCCAGTGACAATAAGTCACATAAAAACAAAACAAATTAAGCATCCTACAGCTTGAAAATTTTCAACTGATGATAAAATCAATTCTTAGAACAGTATACAGAATCTTGTTGGGTAGAAAAGTGAAAAGAGAAAGTAAGAGTTGAGACATTAATCCATTTGGTATGGCCTAATTAAGTAATTAATTTTTATCAAAACAGTGAAGAAAGAGTACCCACTGACCTGCTGTTTATTAATTAAAGTTTGGAATAACAACAGTGGACAATTTGTTCATTTTTTATCAGATCTACAAAAGAGAACTTCATTAAAACTTGCTTAATTAGAATATAACTGAAATGCAAGTAATAACAAATTCTGAGCAATTACTTCCTGCTAATAATTGGTAGCAACATAACAATGATTTTAAAAGTTTGAGTCAGGATGGAAAGTTTGATGTACAAAATGGTTTTGATGAGATAAATGAACACATGACAATATACAAAGGCATCAAATATTTAGTCTTTGGGACGAGTGATATTTTGGCCACATTAAAACATCATTATACACTTTACAACATAACAACACACTTAAAGATACATGTTCACAGATAAAAAATAACACAGAATTTCACTGCGTAAGCATATTTATGTGAGTTTAAGAAAATTAAGGAAACAGTTTTATTACTTTAATCATTAATTAAAAAAATCACATTTACAATAGAAATACTTGCACTTAATATGTAATTATTTTGAAAATGTTCTGATATAAACCTTACGAATTGGAAGATTACTTCCACATATTTTTTGTCAAAAAAATACAATATATATACATGATTGCTAAAATTTTCAACCAAGCAATAAGTTGTAGTGGTCAAAGATCGTTTGATTACATGATTTGAAGTTCACAATACCATTTTCATTACATGCCATCAGAGCTTAGTAACTCTAGCAACCAGACCACATGAAATATGTTTATGCAGTGAATTGAAATAATATAACATCACAAACACATACTTAACAGTCACATTGTAGAATATACTTTAATGATTCTATAACAACTAACAAATATAGGGTTTATATAAGCTAGAAAGTAAACGTGTCGTACAAACAGTATCACGATTAAAAACATAGATATATATATATTTATAACAAGCAGACACTGTACTATGGCAGGTACAAAACTAATTGGGAAGAACCTTAAATGAAACTGGAGATTTCAAATTGAACAAATGAAAATAAAAGCAAAACAATTTGAACTAAGTTACATGCAGGATGGTACAAAAATATAAAACATGCAGCCATTTGAGATTAAGTTGCAATTTTTAGTCAAATGAATCAAGCCAGTGACCTAAGATTGTTCAGTTACTACAAGTAAAATATACATGTGAGTATAAATGTACATTGACTGGTTCCATGTAATTGCATCATTGAACAAACTAGGATTTAGTAAGTTTTTCAAAGTACAGAAAATGTTTATTTTATTTTTGCCATTTTTACATATGAACCTAATTCTTAATTCAGTAGGAGAGTAGTCCCTACTTCAAGATGGTACCCTAACAGAATATAAATAATTACAGTCGAATACAATTCTATTAAATTTATCATCAACAATCTATTTTTCTAAAATCAGTCTAAATTAATTTGTGCAGGTAGTTATACAAATGTGCAACACTTGAAAGCAGGGAAGTATTACATTATGTTTAATTAACAACACTTTAATGCTACTTAAAACAACAATCTAATGTTTAAAGAGATTTGATTTTTTTAGGTAAACCAGTTGGTAAAATAGTTCCTAGGTTTTGAAGATTTAGATTTCAATCATAGCCTGATCAAGTTTATCTAAATTCAAAAGTCAAGTATAAGGCATCAGAATACTAAAAACAAGGTGAGCTACAGATAAAATAACAAGAAAAGATGATGATGTGTTTAGGATAAATATAAGGAGAATTCTTAAGTCATGTGACACATAAGTATGCATTGAATGTCTTGAGAAACCAAATGATAAAAACCTTGCTTTGTGTCTAATACATATTTCTATGCTCATGTATTAAATAAATTCTCAAGATATAAATAAATAAAGGGAAGTAACTGGGAGTAATAAATGTCATAATCCATTTTCAATTCTCCCATGAAAAAAATGGCTACGAACAACATTATATAAAAAGCAATACACAAATTTAATAATCATTTGCTAATATATATAGATATATTTTTATGTATATAAATAAGCATGTAAACAAAACCTGTACAAAATCAATAGAATATCTGATATGACTTAAACATAAACAAATGAGATGCACTGGAAATAATTTACAGAATGATAAATTTACAGACTTCTAGTTTTCTTTATCATAGATTTGTTACTTTACCTAACGGCTTGAAAAGGAATTAAGGCATCAATCTATACATTGGAATGACTCATAATTCCTTATAAGAAAGAGCAAAACTTTAATCTATGGTGAGAAATAAAAATCCATTCATTTTGAATAATATCAGCAATTAATGAATACATTTATTAGGAATTCAACTTTCAATAAATGAGACAGTTCAATAATTCTAATTCCATCTTTGAGCTTTTTTCACAATTGCAAACAAAATCTTTTCAAAGGAAATTTTTCCAAAAATTGACATCTCTCAGAAAGAAAAAAAAATTACTACATATATTTATAAAATATTAACCACTCCATTGAATAATGCACAACAAATATTTTTAAACAATATATTACTTTAGAAGCATATGTTTATACCATAGAAAACATTTACAGTTTTACAACACTGTTATGGAAGACAACAACAGTCTGAATAATATGGCTGTGAACTTGTGGTACACCACATAATACAGGTTTTAATTTCACTGAGGTCATATGGTCAGACACTGTACCATGACTTATACTTGGTGTATAAATACAATACACAATTATGACACAAAATTGATGACAAATGTTCTAGCCAGCTGCACCCTGTTTATATCTACTGACCATTTACACTGAAGCACATGTTGCAATTAAATAGCAATTAATTCGAGTATTTATTTCAGGTATCAATCAAAACTGAAGCCAGCCCTGTTGTGAACCATAAATCTCTGAAATTTGATTTACAATCATGGACACACCAATACGTAAACTGTTGTGTAAATTCAATTTTACGCATTCAATATCAATTTATTTTCAAAAAATAGGAATGTCTTATCTTTTCAATGTGTAACTTACTTTTCAAGCAGGTGGTTTATATAATACATTATAACACTCAACTTTCAGCTTGCTCTCATAGATTTCTGCAAGTAACTTGTGTAAAAGGGGGTCTTTTCAAACACTGATACTTTAAATTCCATCTGATGAAATAAAATAGAAAATAAAAAATCTAATTCACCACCAACCATGTTATTCCGTTGCCATGTTAATATGGATACAACATATTGAAATATTTTAACAATTCAAAAATTAATAACAAACAATTTAAATACAACAGCCCCTTACTATCAAAGACTATTTCATATATATATATTTTTTATTTTTGGGGGGATTTCTACATATTTCATACAGAATGGCCTGAATTTTGAACAGGTTCACCTACAACATTATTGTAATAAAAACTACTAGAGTGGGACCTAGGAACATGACTCCTACCAAAACAAAGATTCACTGGCCTGTGACGTACAAAACAAAGAAAATCTGAACATTGCAACTTGGAATCAGTCCTAGATTTTGGTTCAGATACACATCAGAATCAACACTTCAAGAAATTAACCAATAAACCCAACTAACATATTCTGTATACCATGGTCCAGGATTTTAATCATCTACTTATCAAGATGATAATTTTCAGTATGAAAAATGCTACATACAGTGAAGGATTAGTTCAGATCAGTTTAACCACATACTAAATTTTCCTTTTTGATAGAACTAAACTGAATTGGATTTTGTAATAATGGAAGTGGCAGGGCTGAGGGTGACTTGCTCCCTCGGTTTCTGTGATCCTTCATTATCACAGTAACAACCCTACACTTCATGTTCAAATACAAAACATTTCAGTTAAAACAACTTACTTTAAAATGGCTTTCTTCACAATGCAGCAAATGATAAAAAATAACTAGAATACCTTAAAATATAAACATGTTTTGATGAACTGATGTTTGAATCATTTTTGCAGCTTGTAGTCATCCTACAGTACATATCTATAGATCTATCAATGATAACTTCAAACAAAAACTTCATCAGTGATCTCCCTTAGTGAACTAAAATCTGGTTTGGCACTTCATGACAGATGTACTAATAATATGGATATTCTACAACAATTCAGCATTGCATGTGAAAGTGTTATTGTATATGAAGTAAAAAATAGTATGGAACAATGATGGAATGTTGTATCAAACATATTTTTATACCAAGCCACTATTTATTTATTAAGAAAAATTATCCAAGTAGGTTAAAATAAGAAAATCATACAATTCAACAATTCTAATATGTTTGCATGGAATATTTAACAATTAGAATGATAATCTTTTCAAGTAATATTCATAAGACTTCATGCTACATATCAATACAATCTTTGTTAGGGAAAACATAGTTATATTTATAGACAAATCAATAAACAATTCTCATAAATAAATTGTGTCTTAAATAATCCTAAATAATTATCATAATGCTTTTAAATAAATGATTATCAATAATCATCAATTTTCAGTCAAAAGCTAAGAGACAACAACAATTTATCACAATCTTTGACTAAATTCTTTTTCAAAATCATCCATTGTAGGTCGGTTAGGCTGCAAAAGGGGTTGCGTTGGGTCAAGATTCTGTCCTTCCATGTCAATATCAAGTAATGTCTTTTGATGAAGAATATGGGGCGGAGTGTTACCTGGTGACATGCCAGAACGAGTCGACCAGTATGGTGTATGGTCAGCAGATTCCGACGGTGTCACCCAGGTCGCCCTAGGTGACTCCCGAGATGATTCTCGCGAAGATGACTGCGTTGAGCTGGATTTGAGAATTCCTGGTTTAGCATTTGCTAAGTCTAAAGTTTTTGGCCTCTCAGGGCATTTTGGTCCACCATTAAGTTTAGATCTACGAGGTGGAGCTACTGGAGTTTCATGGTAAGGGCTGGATGTATTTGAGGTATCAGATTGAGATTTGAATCGTTCTTCACGATTTAAAACATTAAAATCATCTTCAAAAGTTACAGAATGCCTATTAGAACGAACAGTAGTCCTGGATGTGTCTGAACTATAACTACTTTCAGAAGTCTGTCGTTTAAGTCCATAATGAGAGGACAAGAGTCCATCCTGAGACACATTTGTGATTGTACCATCATCACTTTCTGTCATAGATAATCTATGTTGTGGAGATGGGCGAGCAATCAGAGTAGCCGTAGATTTCACAGTTGAGGTATTGTCATCATCCTCGTTTGAAGTTTGTGAATCATTTAATGCCGACCTATCAGTGAACTTTAATGGAATATTTTGTATACTAGGTCTATATTTCGTCTGGTGTCCGTGATACGTATTACGTCCAGTACCAGACTGTGCGTAATAACTATAATCTATATCCGGTTCAATGAACATATCACGCACTGCAGCATTGTAAGCATCCCTACGATTAAGAATAAACGAGTCTCGGTTCGCAGTCTGAGAATTCATAGCACCTCGTACATTCGGATGAATTCCGGACGAATTTGACAATTTAATATCAAACCCTGCCCCAACACCAGCCAGTATTGATGCCATGCCATACAACGCAGATGGTATCTTGTTAACCGATAAAGAGCGACGAAGATTACCCGTATCTGCTGGTAATGTCTTTGAGATGCTTGGAATGTTACGGCGTTGAGTATCACTGAGATCAGTAGGCCATGACTCCTCATCACCATCTGGAAAAACAGTAACAAAATATGCACTATTTAATATGATATTTTTAAAAAAGCTCATCGCATTAAAGTCCTTAAGCACTTGTTTAAATTCAGGAACTAATTTATGTCAACAATTATCTTCATAGAAAAAGTAATGAATTTTAAATAATGTCTGATATAAGACAAGTTAGCCTGTTACACTGAGTCTGGGTATTACAACACTCAAGCCAAACCAGGAAACAATACTTCCAAAAAAAAATTAGATTAAAGGATATAAACTAAGAAGTGTTGTACACATCTAAATAATTTAGAAAAAGTTTTTCTATTGTAATTATGATTCTCCAATGTTAATATCCTGTTTCACAAATACTGTATAGCGCAATATATCTGCGGTGTAAGATGTTAGCGTTTTTTAGTGTGTTTTGAATTGACGGGGTCAAAAATTGGCGCAAACGCTCTCAGATCGCCAAATTTAACTCTCGTTACAATAACATGGGTCATGAATATAAATAAAATGGCGGTGCTTTGAATTGACTGTGCTTTGAATTGGCGCAACAGACTCTTACTGCCAACATAGCCAAAATAAAACCCCCTCTAAATAAGTACATATACAGTACAAGCAACAGAAAGTTACAACCAATGTTCAAATTATTCCTATTTCAAAACACACTTAGATCACCAAGGAAGAACAGAATTAATTCACTTCTAATTTTCTTTAACCTCAAATTATAAACTTATTTCATGAAAACAGCTAATGTACACCTGTGAGTTAACATGACTTACTATCAATAGCTTTGTAACAGAAACAATTCTACAATAATTTAATACAATTCAGAGTATTTGAGTGAAGCAGAATTTTGTAGTGACCTATAAATTTCTAATTATTTCAAAAAACGTACACATTTCCTGAAGAGCACTGAAATTGGAATGTCCTCCACTAAGTCCGCGAAGGTTTTTTTCCAGACTAGGGGCACTTTGTGACCATCGCCCGTCCGAAAGTATCACAGATGAACGTTGTCGTCGATCCTTCTGTACCGAACTTGGTCCCCAAGTTTTACCCTTAATGGCATCTGCTGGGTCTGAAAATTAGATAGCCACATGAAAATATACAGATATACATCTATTGAAAACAAGGAGAGCTAACAGAGTTTTAAATGTAAATTGATTTAATTTCAAGAGGAAGAACTGAAATTCACAATAAAATATACATAGTAACCAGATTAGTTTAACAAAATCATTTCAAGAAAAAAATTCTTCAAAATAGTAACATATAGTCATATCAGTGTTTATGACATAAATAAAGCATCCTGATGTGTTCAGCCATCATTACAATAAACAAAAAAAATAAGTTAGACACAAATTGTGACAAAATCATCAAACAGATTGATTGAGTATAATACAATATACCAATACCTTATCACAGCAGACAATATTACATAATTGTTAATATATTGCACATGTAAACAACCACATTGTAAGGCTGTATAAGTGATTTAAAATGTTACGACAGAACACACACTGAGATGGAGTATGTACTTACAAGCTATTGCACGTAACCTGGGTGGATGATTGGGAGATTGCGGTTGAGGACTCTCAGGACTCATGACACGATCATGGTAAGGTGACGTCTCTTCTTTCTGTACGGTAATATTGTGTCGAAAATCTGATACAGAAAAATATCAATATTAGCAAAACAAACAAGAACATATTATTATCCTACATTGAAAACTGATGTAAACTTATTTCAAGTTATGATCCTTTAACATAAAAACCCTTAAATTTATGCCCTAAGATGTCATTTTAGCACACATACAACTGATTCCAGTAAAATAATTACAGTTTATGTAATCATAAGAAAGAACAATATTGAGATCTCTCACTGTGTTTCCACTTAAATCAATTTCACAATGCCTTCCTGAAATTTCATGAGACTCTGTAGTCTACTTAACCAAAATCTGACACCAACAAACAGTGAAGATGTAAAGATTAGCATTGGAAACATTTAAGGAGTGAGATTTAGAGATTTTTCTTAATGCTTGTTTCATGTTTCTTAATTTATTTGGCTGTCTTTATCCAAGTTGAGTTAAAACAATGAGTAACAAAATATGTGACTTTATCCAACTGTTCATTGTTTCAAGAGCCTGGTTAATTAAAAATGTTCACAAATTAGATACTTTCAGTAAAACCTCACTAAATGACCAACTAAATTTCAAAGTAATAACCACATGTCTTTAGACTGGATACTAAAATTTCCTGCTTAATCGAACTTGATAATAAGATCACTTCAATATGAATACCTTTTTCTTTGATGCACAGAGTGCTCACTAGATGTTCAAAGGTAAGGGTCAAAATAATCCTTGACTGATGATAATTTGAAGGGTCAACAAAACTTTTTAGTACATGTAATATCATAGTAAATTTGACCCTTTTGAATCAATTCTCAAGAGTCAAAAACAATTTTTTAACTAATTCAAAGAGTCAAAATGCCTTTTTGGGGTCAAACAAGAGCCCTGAACCCAGAAGGTTTCAAGTTTTTTTTAAATAAAGTCAATAACAGACCAGTATTTTGATACATTCAGACTATCAAAACGCTACCAAAGTGAACTGATACATACAATAGACCAACTATAAGCCTGCAAAATTCTTCCTAGTATAAAATTTTGCAAACTTCCCAATCAGAACAATTATACCTGTCTGCACAAGTATACAAGTCACATATGCACAAACTGAAAAAAAACAGTGTGCGTCAGTTGTTTTTTTGCTAACTTTGCAGTGATTTACGGCCAAGTTTTTTACTCCTAATGTTTCTACATGACAACCTACCAGAGGGTTCACTAATCGATTTACTCCCAGATTTTAGCACTTTTTGAAGCCTACTCTTTTTAAACTTCCCTCGTCTTTTATTCGGCATTGGTTTGTGTATGACTTGTTGAAGAATCATAATATTTAATTCCCTTTCAACCAGTTCAATTTCTCGCTCAGCAATTTCTTGTTCACGTTTCCGAAGAAACTCCTCTTGGTGTTTTTGCTGTAATGCCGCTTTGGTTAACTCTTCCTCTCGGCTCCGTAGTTCCTGTAAAATATCAAAATCATTGTCTTTAAAATTAGAAAATACAAAACCATAGCCACCACATTATGTATCAGTGAAGATCTGATATAAGAAAGTAATCATTAAATTTACTGAATTTGACATATCATGGTATTTGATAACATAAAATGAATATCAGGAAGATAAAAACTGTTTCCCAGAAAAACAACATACAATTAGTTTGACCTTTCCAAACAGAGTTTATCAAGCATAACCAGGCAATATTTATGATGTCCAGCCCCTTCTGAAAAAAAGAAGCCAATCATTCATCCGATACGAGACATTTCATTTTAATTCTACACTAAAAACTTGTCAAAATCATTCAGTAACAACCAATTATCCTGCATTCTGCAATTATTCATAAATCTGTCATTTTTTTCTAATGATTAATGAACTGGATACCTTCTCTCGACTACGTAATTCATCAAACATTTCTTCAATCTCAAGTCGCCAATCTTCTTGCAGACTGCAGAATGAATCTTGTGGAGTAGTCATGAAGGATGAAGCTTTTACTTCCTCGAGGGAACGAATGATGTCGTTAAATGTTGGTCGAAAATGGGGCTCCTGATGCCAGCAATCTGTCGAACACAAATAAATTACTTTTAAAACAGGCATAAAATGGAGGCATTATAAACAATTTGAATAAAAAAAATCATTAAAGAAAATCGCAGAAAGGAAAAAAACTTTATCACTGAAAATTGTTGAATAAATCACTTCAACACTTCAAGACACAAACCACTTCAAAACTTCAAGACAAAAGATAATTGTTCAACCTTTCCAATTATTGACACTTTAAAGAAAATATTTTTTTGGTGTTGTTCTTTTTTATCTAACTTTTCATATTTCATACAATTCTAACAAATTTATCAGTAAGCAGTTGCCATTAGATTCAGGTAATTTGTCAGACAATACTGCTTCAGGTTTATACATAATTATTCCTGAACCCATTTCGTTTTTTTTGTTTTGAGTTTAACATCACACCAACAGCCAGGGTCAATTGGAAACTTAACAGGGGATGAAAACCCCAGCCTTTCACCTTGTTAGAATCACTGATCTCTCTTAAGCTAGCAAGACAGCTTCCTCAAATGTGATTTTCTGGCCTCAGGAGGGATTCAAACTCACAGTTGTGAGGGGCTTGTGATTATTAGTCAGAGACAATAACCAATCAAACCTCAGAGACCCCCAAAACTCATTTCTAGTCTACAGAAATAACAAAAATTTTAAGTTTTCTGTTGACAATCTATAGATAAATCTTTCTGGTTTTTTTTTTCGTTTTAATTCTCAAAAAAATACAATATTTCAATAGTTTATATTAAATCACAACAATAAGAGAAATAGGACAGTCATTTTTGACAGTAAAATCAGTATGCATCACCCTGACCCTAATTTAAAAGGTAAGTTAAAATCTCTAAACAATGCACACTAAGAAGGTACATGATCTTATCTATACAACATCACATCAATACAAAAACATGCATACAACCCAGTGTATTACGGTACAATCAAAAATAACTGAACCAGAAAAAGGATCAACATTATCTAGAGATGTTAGCTAATCATCTGCCATTATGGTTTTTAGTATTTTTTCACTGTTGCACTTAAACAATCTACACACAGGTGCAATACCAGATAAATAACTTCCTCAAGTCTGTGGTTTTATTCAGAATTATCTATTAACAAAATGGATGACAAGAAAAGGTCTGTTAATTCAGACTGACAGAAACACAAAATGAGAATCTAATTTATGAATCTGTTCCAGACAACCAAAATTGCAGCAATATATATTTTAACAAGATTATGTAGGTATTGTAAAACTGAACTTGTTCTCATAGTTATAAGAATATAATCAGAAAATTGGGACTTTGGAAATGGCAAATGCTGGGAACAAACAAATGCTGAGAGAGACACAAAGTAAATATTTATGTATCTATTTCAGCATAGGTTGCTTTGGAGTGCAAAAGCTTTTATTTTTCAAAATTGTTTTTAAGATTTCTACATTAGTTCTCAGGAAACAATATTTTTTTCCAGTGAGAATATAGGAAATATTTGGCTCCAGAAGTGCAAAATGCCATATAAAATGTTATGCATGAATATCAAATAGGAAAGTGATGAAAGTACTACTGGTACATCTGTTAGTTCTGGGCTAACATACATGTGGTGTATTTTTACAACAACATCTGGACATTTTTTATTAAACATCAAAAACATACCAGACATTTAGACAGCTGTTATACAATGATCATAAAACTTAGCTCAAATATGATAATTCACAACTGCATAACTGAGGAATCTTAGAAATGATCAAAGGGTTAAATGCTGGGGTTGTGAGCTAAACAGCTTTAAGTCATTAAGAAAGAGAGAAGATTTCAGACTTTTTTCTGCATCCTCGAAAATGGAATTAAGTTGCATTTCCGATACTGGAGAATTATCCACTAAATACCAGCAGATTTCTGCAGCGTAAACCTGTTAAACCCGCAGTTTTATACAAGATGATTTCAAGACTCCCATTCTCTCAGCTATTCTGTAAGTTTTAATACATCAAGTTGAGTGTACAACTCAAGTGAACAATTTAAGACCATGTATCTTCTGTTTATATCAGTCTGGCGCAACAAGCGTCAATACTGGATAGGATTGAAATTGTTCCTCATATAAATTATGGTATACCGATATGTCTAGACTAGTTCATATAAAACAGTTGAAGGAAGTATAAAATGGCTGATGGTCAGTAGATATACATTACTCTGCAAGTCTCATGGATATAATAACAATAATAACATCCTAAGGGTCATGCTCAGATGTAGAAATAACATTTAACATAAGTCTGATAACTAATATATAAACTTGACCTCATCGATTTAACTTATCAGAAACTCAAGTCCATTTGACCATTTTAACAATATAGCATCATGACTATACATTACTGTCAATGACATGAATTCAAATTGAATCAGCTGGCAAATTAAATTATAAATTGATTCTTTAATAAATGAAGACAATATTCACCATTGTTGGTTTCACATATGCATACCAATGGTATTAGTTATAAAACTGAGTATGGAGCCCAGTCTTAGAATGCAGCTTTGTCATTGGTCAACTTGAAAAGTGCTCTCAAAAGTAACCAATCAGATGATTGATCTTCTAGGAATATAATGGTTACAGAGTGTATGTTCAAGCGTTAATCCCATTCATATTTTGAACATGCACTGATCCTCCTTAGCAAATGGGAAAACCTGTTTGCTTTTCATGGTACAAGAAAATATAAAAAAATAGCAATATTCTTTTTATTATAAATAAATAAATAAATAAATAAATAAATACAATCTAATGAAGCTGTTTTTCCCTGAAACAGCTATTTGCAGGTACATGAAGAAACATGGTACGTCCTAATCCTAGCAAACACTATTTTGGTTACTCACATTAGCAAGTAACAGTATCTGAATTAAGGAATATATAATGCAAACCCAATGTGACAGCCCACTTGTAGAATACATTTACCACCGTATTAGGTGAAAGATTCCATTAGTTCTTGGTGACAAAATCAACATGATACAACACAGCCTGCTACCGGAGATGAAACATTTACATCACAAACAGATATGTTCCAGGAAATTAGGCGTAGCAAACAAAAGGGGAATTTTCACAAATCACAGTAATATACAGACATATATACAAATAGAGTACATTTTAATATTTGTATTTTAAGTTTGCTTATAGTCATTTATTAGAAATTACATTTGGTGCAGCATGCAAAAATAGGGAGTTGTTTAAATTCTTCATTTTAGCAGTGTATTTGTGTAGGAGTAATGACATAATGTATGATATATAAAGCCACAGGAATATATATATCAGATATAACCTTGTGTTCACAGCGAGATACATCATCCAGAATTTCTTGGGTTTTTTTTGTTTCGGTTGTCTGAGTGGACTACAGAAATTGTAAATTGTAACTGGCTTAACAATGGACAATTTGAGGAAGCTATCAGCCATGTGGAAGAAATTCAATTGAGCAGATTTTGGCAGATCTATCATATATTCAATGCGCATCACAAAGTAGAAAGAAAATTACTAACCAGACATGATTTTTGAGAAGAGCTCAGGACATGTTGATGGTATTGGTAGAGTTAATTTATTCACAGCCACACCATATGCAACCCCAAGAGCATCGATGCCCTTATATGGAGTTTCCCCAGTCAACAACTCCCACAGAACAACACCATAACTGAAAACACAAAAAACAACAGTATTCTTAAAGTTCAACAAAAAAGTAAAATCATTATATACATAAAATTCTTCATATCAGTAAACAAACACAAAAACCTTACAAAAATCCAAGCACAATGCTTGCTTTAAGCAAAGATCAAAATTAACACTGAATTACACTCATGATGCACACAGTCCAGTTAAGGTATATATTTGTACACTGTAACTAATATATCCTTAAGGGTACTGGACAAATGATGTGAACCAGACACCCAGATTCAACAGATGCCCAGTTTTGTCCAATTTATTAAAAGGAAGGCATCACAATCCAATAGTAGATCACCTACAGACTCACAGTAAAGAACCACAAGATTTGAATCTTGTCAATGATGAAGTTTTACCTCATTCATAACAATCTCTTACACAATAAATGTAATATATAAGGAAAGCTCATGCCTTATTCAGAGCTCAAACCAATGACCTCTCTGTGTAGAATTAGTATCTAAAACCAAATTAAGTACAACAAATATACCAGTTCTCTTAAACTTAAGATTGCCCAAAACTAATCATTCAAATGGCATTGATTTAGTCATTGTAACTTCAGTAAACATAAAATTGGAATTATGTAATATAAAAAAACACATAATGTGACATTACATATAATGATATCATTTCAAATAATTCATTGATAAGAGTACCTCCAAACATCACTATGCCGAGAGTATGTGTTATTCTTGATTACTTCAGGTGCCATCCATGCGTAGGTTCCTGCCGCGCTCATGCGTGTGGTACGATACATCTCACGTGCCAAACCAAAGTCAGTAATCTTCATGGTTTTATTGTGTAGATCATTATTTATTATGGCTTCTCGTAACAAAACTGAAATCACAAAACAAACATACAAACTACTACATTGGTTCACATCAATGCTAATTGTATTGTATTCAAGTAGAATTCATCATAATTTTCAATTCTAGACAGATTTCTACAACAACATACCACAGTCAGGTACAGGCCATTTTTCATCTAGAATAAATACTGGCAGCTATGTTGGTTCATAACTTGAGCAACAATTTAATGGAGGCAAATCAGACTTCCAGGAAATTTGTAGTCATGATTTAAGTGAGCCATCTCCTTATTGCAACTTCAAACAATTGCCACTAGGTCTACTTGGAACTAGTTATAAGAATACAGTAAAGTAACTTGCTCTCACTGGCTTCATGGATATTTGGGGTTTTTCAATGTATTGTATGAAGATTTCTAACTTGTTATCCAAACAAAGACAAATTTACTAGGTAATTCATATTTGATCATAAATATGAATTCTGAAGACTATGAAATACATTGAGTGAAAATATGCTTTAAGATAACGAAGCTATTACCAGACAGCAAATTATTGCAATAATCTGTTAATTAAGAAATGCAGATTGTGTAATTAAACAAAGAATAATACAGTTGTCTGGTGATATTAACATCTTGATTCAAAATGACCTTTGAGTACTTAACAGGTGATTAATGAATTCTTGGTGATAAAGTATGATGAATAAATGATAAAATATGAGTACTGTTGATGGATAAATAAATATTCACACATTCTTGAACTTATCAGTCCATAAAAAAATGCAAAAGTTCACTTAATAATCAGATGAGCTAAAACATAATTATCAACATCGAAGATAACTATGACATTGTTTTACTGTTCATCTGTTAATTTATCACAGTTTTATAACAAATCATGAAATTTTGAACAAATTTTTGTAATCCTGTGTGATGTATATACAGACTAAAGAGAAAATTTAACATTTCAATTTTTAGTACATCTAGATAGCTTATCAAACATCAAAACAGTCACAGACTTTAAGAATTCATGATTTCTAGCATCCTCCAACACCAAATAACATCAATAAAGGTAAACTTTTCCAGGGAAAACTCAGCTGACATTCTGATGAACAAAAAACTGAGTTTTAATATAAGCGATTTCAATGACATTTCCTGGAAGGTAGCCAGAGAGGCAAATGTTTGTACATACAAGTCATTGAGACAGTAAAGCACTATGCATGGCAAGCACTTATACGAAATCAGGCAACAGTGTGGGTAGTCATTGAGGCCATAATAACATCATTACATTAATGAAGGACAGCAGCACACATAAAAACATATCTGAATTCTGTATCCAGCAAATACATCCTCCATCACAGCAGTGTACTTACTGATTAT
Source organism: Lutraria rhynchaena (assembly GCA_008271625.1). Lineage (NCBI taxonomy): Eukaryota > Metazoa > Mollusca > Bivalvia > Venerida > Mactridae > Lutraria > Lutraria rhynchaena. The sequence goes on from VIBL01000086.1 coordinate 1,585,650, forward strand.
ATTATACAAAACAAACTCATCGATGTAACGTCCTAAATATTCATAAATTCATAAATAATTCAAAGTTAGCCACAATACATTTTCTGTATCTTCATCCTTTCTCCATACCATTTCAATATATTTTGATTATTGCTAGTTTTTATAATGTTATGCTGATACTGAAAATGTGGGACATGCAACAATAAGTGAAGCATGAAAACTGTATATCATTTTGTTACATTTTCCCGTTGTTAAAAAAGTCAATTAATGGTGTCTTCTTTGTTTTTCATCAAATCTAACATATATAAAAAGAGAAAAAGTAAAATCAATCAAAACAGACTCGTATAATTATAATTTAGTACAGTATGATAACTCACCATTTAAAACATGATTTAGAGTTTTGAACAAATTAGTGGCTCTATTTTTAACAAATGGTAATACTGTGACTGCGTTTTTATATTTTATCACACCATTCCTATAAATATGAGGTTACACAGATGCTGAAAAAAACAACAGCACCAAAATCTTGTGCAGAAATATCAAAACAAAATACCAGTACTGAGGTAAAACCAAGACAGCATTCTGTAAGACAAAAAATCAAAAGAGCCTTTCATTCTACTGATTAATCCCTTATGCAGACTAAATACGTACACAAATCATATTTAAGTATATTCATTAAATATTATACCTTCTCAATACATACGAGAGACCATATAAGACAGAATTAAAAAACTTTGGTCCAGTCAACTAGCTGTGATATTGTACACAAGAAATAAACCTTAGCCCACATGAAGCTTACAGACTTATAAATAGTAGGGTCGTTGTCCTGTATATAGTTATTAAACTTTCCATATATGGATTCCACGTTTTTAATTGTATATACACATTGAAATGCCATAAAAATCACTTGTTTTTATCAAAAACCACATAACGTAAATGTCAATGTGTCTCATTTATAGTGAATTATACAGTTTAATGAAGCTAACTGCTATAGTAATAAAAACACATTTAATTTGTTCCTCTGATAACTGATTATTACAAATTAAATCATTAGTTAGCTTTAAATCATCAATCATGGTACAGCATACTTTATACAATTTTAACCCATGATCAAGCTTACATCAGAACAAGTCAACCCATGGTACAATGTACTTAATAACTTTTCAAACAATGATATGGCTTACTTAAAACATGTCCATAATATTGTTACAGCTTACTTTAGAACATGTCCGTAATATTGTTACAGCTTACTTTAGAACATGTCCAAAATATTGTTACAGCTTATTTTAGAACATGTCCATAATATTGTTACAGCTTACTTAGAACATGTCCATAATATCGTTACAGCTTACTTACATGTCCATAATATTGTTACAGCTTTCTTTAAAACATGTCCGTAATATTGTTACAGCTTTCTTTAGAACATGTCTGTAATATTGTTACAGCTTACTTACATGTCCGTAATATTGAAACAGCTTACTTTAAAACATGTCCGTAATATTGTTACAGCTTTCTTTAGAACATGTCTGTAATATTGTTACAGCTTACTTACATGTCCATAATATTGTTACAGCTTACTTACATGTCCGTAATATTGTTACAGCTTTCTTTAGAACACGTCTGTAATATTATTACAGCTTACTTAGAACATGTACATAACATTGTTACAGCTTATTTTAGAACATGTCCATAATATTGTTACAGCTTACTTAGAACATGTACATAACATTGTTACAGCTTATTTTAGAGCATGTCCATAATATTGCTACAGCTTACTTAGAACATGTACATAACATTGTTACAGCTTATTTTAGAGCATGTCCATAACATTGTTACAGCTTATTTTAGAACATGTCCATAATATTGTTACAGCTTACTTAGAACATGTCCATAACATTGTTAGAGCTTATTTTAGAGCATGTCCATAATATTGTTACAGCTTACTTCAGATCATGTCCATAACATTGTTACAACTCACTTTAGAATATATGCCAATGGTACAGCTTACTTTAGAACATGACCAAAACATTGTTACAGCTTACTTAAGAACATGTCCATAAAACTATGTAGTGTCACACATAAGATTATTTCATCAATAGATGTATATGCACATAATACGTCTTAAATACAGATCATTTCATTAATTATTCATAAGAAATTTTCTCTCAGCTTCAACAAGAAAAAAACATACCTAGAAGGATCAGACATGTCAATGTCTAATAAATAGTTTGATTCAGACTGGTATAATATACATCCAAAGGTGCATTAAGTAAACAAACGTATAATAGTAAAAACAGCTACATGAGATAGATCATCATTTAACCACAATGATTTATAATGATATAACGTTTAACGGCATGAAGAAGTTCTACAATAAAACATTATCTTTTACAAAGCATTTTTATTACAATCTAAGTCTCATGCAATTATTTCCAGCAAACATGAGCAATAGAATAAACCCATTCAGAGACCAATAAAAGAATTTTATATATAGATTTTTACAGAAATATGCAATCATTTCAGCAATGTGGAAATATTTGCATACAAAACATCTGATCTTGATAAAATAAGTATTACATACATTACTGGACCACACTTTTTTACACTGATCTTTTCACCTAATCAACAACATAGCACAGACAATGAACATTTCAGGTCATCTAAAACCATCACCAGTTCTAAAAATTGCTTCCAGCAAATTATTACAAAATAAAAAGCCAAGAGGACAGTGCAGTTCCATATTTTGACAAGAACTACCGGTCCGTGACTCGAGTATGTGCAAAAGGTATAATAAATAAGGTAAGCACCAAGACATTTTATCTCTAAACATACAGTAAAACATATTCTCTAAATTTAAACAACTTCACAAAACAAGACATTAGGCTGCTGTCCTAGTTGTGATAACAAGATATGCTGGTGGGTGGGGTGGGGACTGTGAGTTCAGATATGGTTAAAGTGAATCTGATATAGTTGTACTATACACCTTGTGATGGTATAAGTGAACTTTACAAAATATTCCAATATTCCAAAAATCAATAGTTGAGATGAATAGACAATCAGTATGAAACCATAGATGCTTCCCTCCTGAACTTATTCTATTTAGCTCCAAAGATGATTAATATATAAATTTAGTTCACAGCCTAAATATATTGTAATACTGATATTACGATCTTCCTGACAGTCCCATTGTCAACATTTACAACAAACTCCACTCTGTCAAGCTAACCCTCAGCAAATTGAACCCGACTTACAGGTCCATTCGTCGGGAAGGATCATATTATCTAGATGCAGAATTGATCATTCTTGTTTAACATATTCTTTGCTTCTCACCAGAGATGACATCCAAGAATGTCTTCTGTGCAATGCACCACATTCTATTAAACATAATTCTAAGTGACTGCATTGACCTTCAGCCAATCTGTTTTAGACACTTTGATGTCAAAAACATTGCACTTTTTGAAGTCAGACCTGAGCAACTATTAATTAATTCACATAAAGCAGAGCTTGACACTAACAGTTGTCCAATTCTCCAGGACAAGTAAAAGTTGACCCCGGACAAAAGAATATTCCAATCAATTGCCTAATCGGGCAAGTAGAAATTTCTCCTGTTTTCTCCTGTGAATCATATTTCATCAATTCACTCGTCAACAAATATCTTTTAAGGAACATCAGATCATAAAACCATTTCAAGGTCTCGATACTGTAGTCCAATGCACGAATGAAAACGAAAGTAAATTCATGTCATCCATTGATATTTATTGAGGAGCAGTTCCCAGCTTCACTCTATTGCAACACCAGACAGTGTGCTTTTTTTAGCACAGTATGAAATTCATTCTGAAATTCTCTCATGTCATTTTTGTATGAAACCATTAATTTATGGAATCCAACTAACAATAATTTATATTCATTTGTCAGATAGACCCCCAACAGCTTATAGATAAACTTCCATCTATCACCAGTTTAATAACATATCACTTTACGGACCTTTATTTATGTAGTCTGGACAAGTCCAACTTGGGTCAGGACCAGCGAATTTTCTAAGCACTTGTCCATCAGCTTAAAAGCTAATGCAGAGCTCTGTATAGGATGTCAGATTTTACAATAAACTGTGATACCTTTTTTACATGCACTTCTCAGGGTTTTCCCTAAGATTTTTCACCCCACGGTCCCCGGGACTCCCATCTCCAACATTTTAGGGGTCCTTTGGGATTTTTGGGGGTCTCACACAGAAAATGCCAAGGGCAAATTCTGAGTCAGAAGGGGTCCCATGGGTGCGGTGGTCACTCTCACTCTCAAAAAGTCCCTCGGCTGAATATCGCATCAGGGATGCAAGAAACCTGCTTCAGGGAAATCCCTGACTTTATTTTTAACTATGTTTAAGTTCACACACTATGTATAATACAATGTGAGTTTAGTCTCACACACCTTTATTTTGTTACTACACATCAATTTTAACCAAAATATATCAGTTATCCTTTATGCTAATTAATTTATTATTCTTTCACGTGATTGATACTTTTTGCTTCCCTTTCATTGAAATGCGTGTTACATATAATCATTAGTTGTCGATGCGCCACAAAACACCATCAAACATTGAACAAAATTAGAACAATGTAACTTTGAAGTATAAGAGAATTTATAATAATATTATGATATTATAAATAAAAAAATGCTGCAATTCCAAAAAAGTAAGAAATATTGTTTAAAAAAATTTGGTGTAATTCAACCTGTATCCATTTATTTAAATTTGCATAATGCACTAAATGCAAGTAGTCGGTGAGAACCTGTCTTCAAAGAAGATTGATAGCTTTATTACAATTATGCATGTTTATAATGTTACATCTGATGATCGCATTTTCACATTTACCATGAAATGGATACGCTTAAAACTTTAACAGACATCATGAATTAAAGACACCTATCTGAACCAAAGTGCTAGACAATCATAATTAACAAGAGACAGAAACAGACAAGTTTAGCATCCATTTAACCTACAAAATATGAAAGCTGTAAACTTACAGGTTGTAAATGAAAAGAAGAAAGGCTGAAATTATTCTTATTACAGCAAATACTGAAAGATTAAAATGTTGCCTTAAGGTTTATATACATATATTCAATTTACTGCTTTTTGTCAACTGATCTATCAGAAAACCGTAACCATGACAATCCCAGAAATGATAGTAGATAAAATTGTGGGGTTTTTTGTGATTATTCTTTACTGATATAATAAATGTCACAGTGTTACCAAACTCATTTATCAATTGTGTTCAATCAACAGTTATAAAAACCATATTGCTATTCAACAATAACATATTACATACTTTAAGCTCTGGTAATATTTCAATAACAATAAAAGCAATAATATCCTATCTCCTTCCTATTTCATTATTATACTTGGATACCTTTTGCTTTCACAGCAGACTATTGTGTTTTATATCCACTGACAAACATACAACATACAAACCTAATCATTATACAACATTTTTGAGAAGAATAAATGTATCATTAAACAGTTCAGGCTGTTATGAATTCACTCCAAAAACAGAAATGATTTTTTTCCGACATTCACTAAATTTATTTCACACACTGATTATAAACAAAAAAATCAGACACAGCATAAAGACAATAGATCTTTCAACAAGGTGTTAAAAAATATCAGTCTAAAAATAGTTCAAGTAAGGTTAATTCTTCAGTTTTTTATTCACACAAACTGAACTTTTGAAGTCACAACCTTAAAATCAGCCTCTTTATACACCATACCAAACAGTCAAATAGTTTCTCCACGCAGAGAGTGTCATATTCACCAGGCCAGGGGGTATTTAACAGGGGAAGTATGGTACAGGGTATTAAATAGGGGAAGTATGGTACACAATAGAAAAAAACACACTGAGAGTAAACCACTTCCTGGTTGAAGTGAATTATGCTGTAAAAGAGAAGGAAGACATAGAATCTTGTTCTGTTCTACTATCATAATACTGCAGTTTTGTTGAGAACTTTTCTCGTCAATCTCTCAGCTAGGAACGTGCGTAATAATGCATTGCTTTTTTGCCGCATGTTAACATAATACAATAAATAAATGAGAACGAAAGAGAAGGAATGGAAATTTATTAGTGCATTACAGCATGGCATACATATAACATGTAATATATATATATATATGCACATATGGTTTACCTCTCTGAGATATGATGTTCAGACTGTTATTATGGTATGTTGATAAATAAATAATAATTTTGTATATATTTAATAAAATGTAAACCTTTACATAACAACATGCTGACAAATATAATTGACTGAAAACTCTTCCTGTGAGCTTAGCATTTAGAGTTTTTTTATGGCTAACCATGCAATTGCAGTATTTGAATCAAAACCCACCCTGTTAGCTTATGTCTGCTGCATACAGTATACAGACAATACAGAGGACGTGGGTTTCAAACTGAAAAGAGCTAACATTTATCCCTGATGATTTGTTTAATGAAATAACACCAATGAAGTCATTTATTCACTATATCAAGTTCACATTATTTGGGCAAGCAAAATTCCTGGAACTAGTAAAGAATCATGTTAGAGTTGCAGGCAGTTACAGAAATGGATCTGTGATGGTAAAATTGTAACAAATTCTATTTACATGTCCATCTATGTCTATCACAGGTCCATCACTACTGTCTGTGGTCATGGTAAGTAGCCAATACAAGAATGATCAACAAATTGCTTTACTTATAGTAAATTAATCATACATCTAGGACACGGAACTTAAGTCTTCATATATCAACCAAGTTCCAATAAGGTGGACCAAAAACTGCAAGCAGAGAAACATTGGGCCACTTAATAATTGTCTGCAGCAAAATGAATCTAGCTGCCAGTAGAAGAATTCTGTGGGAAAAATTACTATAAGTGAAGAAGAAAGAAATTTATTCATTTTGTCTGTTTTGCACAGACAGAAAACAAATGATCGTTTATATGGGTGAACAGAGAACATCAAACAAGAAATAGAAACAAATTGCGTACAATGTTTCAATGCATTATGCAAATACAAAGCTTCAAATACGCCTGATACAAAAAATCCTTATGTTTAAACATGTCTGGGATGTCCTTCGAAGCATATATCAAGTATCAATCAGACGAATTAAATTGTACATTTAATACATTAAGTAAACAAAGACACTCCAAATTTAGAAGTGCACAAAAACAAGGTCAAGCTTTATTACTGAAGTAAGCAAAAACTTTATCCAGTCCTTGATACAGGTCTGTTGAAAGAGTGATTTAAGTGAAGACAATCGTGTCATATCTATGATCTGATCAAAAATACTGATATAACTAACCAGCTTTAAGTAAGTATGGTTAGTACCCAGGCACACCCTAAACTGAAAACCACATCCTGTTACGTATAACAAAGCGAAACAGGTCACTGGACTAGAATAGATAATACGCATAAAATGGAACCCTGGTTTTGTGGTTTTGGAAATGAATGGGTAATAACCGCGTAAATACAAAGGTTTAAGGAGTACACATTGCATACAATACCCACTTACTACGTTACAAGTTGTAAACATTATGTTACGCTCACTGACTGTAATAAATGGAGTAATTATGAATTGATTAAATAAAATTGTATCCAGAGCACCTGTAAACAATCTCATGAAAATTCATCTGAAATACAGCACATTAAAATTCATTTATCAAGACAACACTTTGATGATCAATTAAAAATCAGTTATCATTTTCATGTTATCATTTTCATGTTATCATTTTCATGTTAACAACATGTTGACAAGACCATTGATTGTCAATGCAGTTCCAGACAATCCAGAATGCTTTAAGGCACATGACCCCTATTTATTACAGAATGCTTTAAGGCACATGACCCCTATTTATTACAGAATGCTTTAAGGCACATGACCCCTATTTATTACAGAATGCTTTAAGACACATGACCCCTATTTATTACTGATATCATTTAAACATTTCTGTCAAGTTACAGCTAGAGGATCAAACCTATAACTTCTTGTTATCTGATTGAGATACTTCACCACATTGTCACCAAACCAATTCAACATGTGATGAGAATTGGTCAGTTTGTATCAAAGGATCATGTTTTCATACATGGCCTTATGTAGATCTAGTTACCAGGGTTTAACTTTAAACTATCTAAGATTGACACATTCATAGCTTTTTCTATTAGGCTAGTAAAGTCATATTTAGGGTTACTTGACTAAAAGAAATAAGAAGGTAGGATTTGCCAGTATACACCTCAGGGTAGGGTCCAAAAATTGGGGCAAGTCAGGTAATGATAACACAACTATTTTTCCCTGGCCTAACTGCACAAACTTATAGAAAATACACATCTTTAAGTATAAAGTTAGGTTAACGTTGTCAGGCTCAAACTAGTAACCACTAGCCTCTCCTTGCTGCGATTTCAAATCCCAGCAGAGACCAGAAAAACTTTCAACAATCAGAAAGCTGTCCAGCAGTGGCTTACAGAATGTTGGTGGTTCTACCTGGGTGCATGCCAGGGGTGTTCAACCATTATAGTGGGTCAAGTTACCGAATGACCCATTATAGTGGGTCAAGTTACCGAATGACCCTAGCTGATGGTACAACATTAAATCCCAATGTAAACTGGCTTAATTTACATACATCTAATTATAAAAAGTGTAGAACCTAGCATGGAAAAAATAGTGGGGTGGACCGCCCTGCCCATTTTTAACGATCCCACGCTGCCCTAATCACCGCCACCTAAGTCTGAATATGCAAATACAGTTTCTACTAATAAATCTGTGTAGTAATTCAGTTAATTTTTCACATTTTTAGATTACTTAACCTGCATTATAAGTTTTAATAACATCATTTACCTAGCTGCATGTACATTATTCATGATAAGAAACAAAGTAAGACTTTATAGATTTTATCAAAGCGCACACTGCCCACATTGGCCTTTAGTGCCCTGCCCAGTATCATGTGTGCCCTGCCGTTTTTTCTGCCTAGTTACAACACTAATAAACTTCAAATTCAACTTCTTATGACTGCTACTGTGTCTTATGTCTGTTATTCAGACTGTATTCAAAGTCAGAATAACGAAAATTTTATGATTTTCATTGCGTCCCAGTAAAACAACATGAGCCTTTTATTTACATGAGCCAGTAATACTAATCTTAAATCTCATTAAATTATAAATACATATTAAAATAGATATGTCATCTTATTTGATATTACACAATAATATATAGCTTACACGTTCATACATGCTGGTCTAAGTGTTTATGTACATGATACCATGATAAATGTTGAGGCCTAAAATTAAATCATCAACCATATTGTAACTAGCCTACTTATACATCCTATACCATGCTGTATTGTTAGACAACAAATGAATCATTTAACTAGTAAGTCTTTTCATTGTGGATAGTCACTGAACCAAATTTACGAAATTTTAATGAGGTTGAATTATCTGTCACTTGCTTAAAATTAATTGCCAAATACAGCCACGATGTCTTCATACATTACCCTAGTTTTGACAGTGAATTACTGAGGTACATACTACAATAACTACAACAACAACAACATATCATGCGTCATACTTTGTGTTATACTGGCAAGTGGGGCCATATGTGCAACAGGTGTTTTTCACTATGGAGATGTAAGGGAACATTACTTCAAGAGGATTTTATATGGTTTTACACAATAACCCCACCAAAAAGTAAAATCATTGCAATTCATCAATACTGCAGTGAAATTCATGTAATTTGTAAAAGACAATACTTTATTGTACTATGAATAATAATGTTAACATGTAAATGTAGAATAATTTAACAGTACCTTGAGAAAGCATTAAAATGACAGAAGTTAAACATAAAATGTCTAATTTAGTGACCAGTGAGTGTGCGAGTCTAACATAATGAAATATCTGCAAACTAAGTAATCCACGAAATAGGGGCCTCTGTGGTCAAGAAGCTATATTGGCCTCAAGTTATCACTGGTCCCTAACAGCTGTGAGTTCAAATCCCAAATGAGACCAGACAAACTTCACTTGTGAGGACACTGTTCAGCTAGCTTACAGAAGTTTTGTGGTTCTACCCAGAACACCTTGGGTCTTCCTCCAATGTTACAGCTGAAAAAGTTGCCAAATGACCCTCATTGTTGGTGTAATGTTTAAAACCCGCAGAAGAAATACAACAAAAATAAATGGGGAGGGCATTTGTGATAACTTAAAACACAGTTAACAAAGCAATAAAAGAACATGTGAAAATTACTATATAAACAAACATACTTAAATAATTTCAACTTCTGTTATAACAAGATGTTATAATGATTTCATACGTTTATACATACATGATTAAATTTAAACTTAACTGGATATATTTAAACCACAAAACTTTTTAAACTACACCTCTGAATCATACAAGATTAAATCTGATACAAACCAGAATTTTGATGAGCTGGTTATAATTCTGTGGAAATTAGTCATGAAAACTGTCACTATGTTTGTATAACACAATTTATTCATGACTAATTTCGAGCAATAGCTTAATCTAAGATAATTTTATTTTTATGTTAATTCAGTAAAATGCATCTTGTAGGTAGTCACACATGGATTGCATTGTTGATCACTCTATTAAAATTAATTGTCAGCTCAAGTAGCAAGGACATCAAACAAAATGAATCATGAATGAACTTATATCTTACACTCCGTATATAGTATGTAACTTCATTCATTAAAATGTTTTCACAATCCTTCACCATGCACTGATGTTTGGGCATGTTGAAAAAGAAGTTGTATATAAAAAGGAATACAACTGTGACTTTGAGTCCTTGAGTTCTTGAACTGTTCATGAACATTAAAAGACAGTTCTTAATGAACTGTACTTATAAATGGCAGTAGACACAACTGTTACTAAAGGCCATAGTGAATACTGAACATTTTTATAAACACATGTGCTGAATTTCTGTCTCATTTTAAGCATTGTTTGAAATTTTGTTGGAAATTTTCTTCTTAAAGAAGATTCGTAGCCCTTTAAATCAGCATGATGTCTCAAAAGTCAGGTAAACATCTGACCGACCCATCTTTACATACAAAAAAAAGAAAAATAAATCCCTATGCCAATCAACCCATATTTTTTGGCATGTAACCAGAAACAAACCTTTTTTTTTTTGTTTAGGCCTTATACAGTTAAATGATAGTTACCTTCTGAGTCAAATTAACACAGCAGTGCTGACAATTTCAGTTACCAGTAAACATGAGATAACTCTACTGACAGCCAATAACAGAGGTTGCAAAATATTTAAATAGCTTGTATATACTAGACAGAATATTACACAACTCTCCGTACTAGACTAAATGAGGACTACCAAACAATGATGATGAGATGATAGGACGTAGGCCAACTCTGCAACAATACAACCAGTACTTTCGCAAACTCAGGTTGAAACCCAACAAAAAAAACAAAACTGAATATGGTACATGATTCTACAACCAACATGATCAACGTAAATCAATAATCAGGTCTTACGGTATTCAGACAATGCTGTGTTATGCACTGGAATACCTAAGTATTCTCCATGCTGGTCTTCACCAGATCAATTTAATACAAGTCGTTAATGCACAAGGACTTCTTACATAATTCATTGTTTACACTATCCAGCATACATTTATCATCAAATATGTTTAGTAAGCCAAGCAAAATGTCTCTGATTGTCAAATTGAAATCAAATAAGGCACCAAGACATCCCAGGTGAAATGCATACCATGGTTACTGCATAGTATTTCATTGTTTTTGATATCTGAACATGTTATTTCATGGTTGCCACTGAAAAACAATCAAATGCCATTTGGATACACCATGGTCAATTTTATGAGTATGACCATATTAGAAAATGTTCCTGCAGTGTAACGGTAAAATACCATGAAATACCATGTTCTGCTATGAAACAAAATTTCAAACCATGGTCAAACGCTTGGTCACATCAAATAACCATGAAAATATACCATGGTCAGCTAACCATGGTAAAAAAACAACCAACAGACATGATATATGTCTAGATGTGATCTATCATGTTCAACCCTACAGACTAAATCATTCTTAGACAAATTAAACAATTGCAAACAGGAAAAAAATGGATAAAATGAGTAAGGCTGTTTTCAATCAGAACAGAATCATTGTATTGTGAGTAAATACTGTGAAATATTGTTGTGAGTAGGTCATCAGGTCAAATCAGTTGCAATCTTTACCCAGTTGAGTTGAGAAGGGTCATCATGGACTTCTTGGGTTTTTTTTTTGGTAGGTGAATATTGTTTCTTGTGTAACTATGGCTGATCATGTTAATGCATGGTTCATTGAGTATGCATTGTTTCTTTATTTTTACTTAATCATGTTTACATCATGTTTAACCATGGCTGACCATGTTATTTTAAACTGTCATTTTTGTGGTAGACCATGGAAAAACATAGTCATAATATGGTTAGAGACTATGAGAAACCATGGTTAGTGACCATATGTTAGCAGCCATTTAACTAAACATGGTCAACAAAACATGGTCAATCATGGTTAACCATGATCTGTGGGGCATGGTAGTTCATGGTATTTCATGAAAAAACACGATCATTTTCACCTGGGATTCCAACCATTTATTAATTAACAATAATTATCACCACAACTACAAAAGTTAAATATGGCTAGAAAACACTCACTGTATAGTAAAACCTTGATAATGAGACCACCTTTGGAACCCGAAATCAGTTGTAATAATGAGGTGGTCTCATAAGTCATATAATCAAGTTGAATTATAGAGGATCAAGTTACTGAAAGACAGTCTGAAAATAAGAGGTCATTATAACAAGGTGGTCATAATAATGAGCTGGTCATTATTAGAGGTTTTGCTGTATTTTGCTTATGTTCAGTTTAATGTCCCACCAACAATCTCACACATTTGTAGAATTGGTTCTTGTTAGTACAATTGCACCAGTACTAGAAATAACTTCCATTCCTAAGACACATAAAACCACACCTGACACACTGGTGGAATTTATACAGAGATACCACATAAATTACAGGGATTGAAAAAGGAGCATTTCCAGTATACCACATAAGTAAGACACTGCAGATGTTAGAGTGGGAACTCTTAAATCAGAGAATAGCCGTCTACCTCAGGGCCAAAGGGGGCTGGTTTTCAGTCACAAAAATAGCACAGGTAAATCAGATAAGAGCAGGTAATGATTTAAAGCAAAGAAACAGGAATTTCAACAGTAATATACAAATCCAACTTTATACACAGTATTTTACTGAAACAGGAAAACTAAACGACCCAGAGTAATGCAATAAGAAATTGAATATTGAAACTTGGCTGCAGGTTTATAGCAAACAAAAACAATATTACAAGCCGCATGTTCGTGAAACCACATGAAACTTGTCACTGAAACAGCATGCATGTTACAACTGTACACATGTTATTGTGCGTAGGCATGCAACATCTAAATAAATAAATAAAATAGCCCTTGAAATTCCAGCTCAGATAATTTAGCCACATGTAATATACAGTTATTCAGTTTTATCTAGAGTGAACATCAAAACTGAATCAAGAAAAGGATGGCTTTAAACACTGATGTCGATGTCGCTAAATCCAGAAGGAGTGACCCGGTCTATTCATGCTGACACAGATAAAACAGTTATCAGATTAATAGACTCCTACTCTTAACATTTTGCTAGGCAATATATAAGCAACTCTGACCTGTTGACAAACACAGACTAGTTTTATAGAGCAATAAGTAAGACACTTAGATTCAAATAAATCATAATAAGACTACTGAAAATAAATACTTAAGATGGGTTTAAGGAGTGTCAGCGAGGGGTGTATAGATTATGTACTTTATTATAATGTGTATGGGTAAGCAGTTCAGCTCTTTTTGCACTCATTTCCTGACATATACTGACAATATCAAAATTTATTTATAACAAATGCTTATATATGCAAGCATTTTATTTCATTAGACTGGGGCAAATAAATAGTACATCACAAATATGCCATAAATCAGAAATCTTACAATTAGGAACAAGGCGAAAACAGGGATTTTTTAACAAGTAGGGGAAGGGTCCTTTTTTTTAAATTTGGGGAAAAATAATATGGTAGTTTTGCAAAATGGGGAATAAAAAACTTGATGTAAACTGAATTTTAGGGGAAGACTGCATGCTTTAAAGATTTTTCCTGAGGGGAAAACATCTTTTGAAGAAAAAAAATGGGAAAATCTAGCCATTTAATAATCTATCAAAAAAAATATTTTTTAGGCACAAATATTTTGTCATCCCAAACTTATTATGTCATAAAGGGAGAAAGCATTTTCCTGAACAATTATTTTCTTTTTCTAACATCATGAGTGTAAATTATGAAATTTGATAAAATATTACAAAATTTAATCCAAATATGACAGACTGACGTCTGTCAGAAAGTATGAAAATAAACCAATTGTGAAAACATTTTTTTGACATAGCCTTTTTGTAAAAAAGAAAATTGTCTGCATGATACTAAATGCAGATGCATCATGCATCAAATGTTTTATAAAAAATGTTTCCAGCAAGCAGTTGATCGATCCTGATCAAAATGAGGCAAAATGTGAAAGCTTGCTGCCAGATTCAATTAATGGTACAGCATCAATAATTTATGGAGACCATGGTACACATTCACACAAATAACCACACCTAAATGATACCACTTCCTGTCTGTATTAGGTGTTCCTTTGAAACATCAGGATGTTACCTTTACAGTACTCAATTTCAAAGTGCAAAAATGTCAGGACAAAAAATGACTTTGTTTAAGCCATAATTCCAGATTCCACCTAATTGAGCCTGCTTCATCAGCAGACCTGAAAATACCTCCATTTCTTTGTCTTTTTTTTGTAAATTTTCAAAACATGTTTAAAACACCAGACCAAATTATTTAAAACCAGACATGTAGTCGCATCAAACTAATTCTGGAACCAAAAATTTTAACAAGCAAATTGTTCAGTTTGAAAGAGGAAAGAATGGAAGTACAGAAAAGTCAGTCAACAGCCAGCAGCAAAGATGTATCTTTCAAACAATTGATACTTGTAACTTAAAGAAGTACAGGACCAACCAACAGGTTATTGACCTGTCCAATGCTCATTTGTTTCTTCCATATAACCATTGTGGCTTTCACACTTATTGTTAATCAATTCACTGCCATATTAAATGTACATAATGATATATTCCTAAATATGCTTTGAAATGGAATGGAAACCATCTGACAGTTTGCTATTGTAAATTATACACAGAACAGCATGGAATCAATTTTTATCACAGCTGTTTCTGGATACATGAGCTTAATTGATTGAAATATAATGAACAATGTAGACAAAAAAGATAAAATGCAAGCAACAAGTATAATAATCTACATGTAATAGTGTATTATGTCATATGATACATAGATTGAACTAGGATTATAACAGAATATTCATGCATTATTATAGTCAGATGTATGCAAGTTTCTTCAATTAACAAATCAGAATATTAAAATCAAAGCAATTAACTTCAAATCTTGGAGTCCATTATAACGTGGAATGATGATGGCTTAAACATCAAATCATTGAGACATACCAGCATAAAAAAGAAACCTATTATTTTCCTTTAATGCAAAACTAATGGTATGATGTTACACAGTTTGCAAACCATAAAGATCAAGATGGTTTTTTCAACACTTGGTAACATGCAATACTTAATTCTTACACGAGGCTGCAGTTTTATCAAAAACACAAATGAATAATTCATTATAACCGTGAGGGCTAAAATAGGCAACTCTCTGAGGTTACAGACTGAAATAAAGAATTAAGAAGAAAGGTTTGGGTATGAGAGAACTGGTATATCATTTTGAATAATGACAAAGGCTTTCAAGAAAATTTTAATGTCTACTTAAATAAAAGGTATGAGCAGTTTTAGTCCAGCTATGAGTAGCTTTAGTTAATCTATGACTAGCTTCAGTTAGTCAATGAACAGCTCTAGTCAAGCTAAGAGCAGCTTAAGACTAGCTATGAGCAGTTTTTGTCCAGAAACTATGAACAGCTTCAGTCAATCTATGAACAGCTTCAGTCAATCTATGATTCAATCTATGAACAGCTTCAGTCAAGCTATGAGCAGCTTTACACTACTTATGCGCATTCCAGGAACTATGAACAGCTTTGGTTATTAAACTATTAGCAAATGTTTACTGGGCAGCTTCACTTAAGATCAGCATCAGCTATGTACAGCTTTAGTCCAGGTATGTACAGCTTTAATCCAGGTATGTACAGCTTTAGTCCAGGTATGTACAGCTTTCGTCCAGGTATGTACAGCTTTCCTCCAGGTATGTACAGCTTTAGTCCCAGAATGTGCAACTTTGAGGAGTTTAAGACCTGAGCTATGAGTATCAATAAGCTATGAACAACTTCAATCCTGAGCTATAATTATGCTGCTTATATGAGCCATAAGTAGTTTCAGTTACGCTTTGCTGATCTGTGTGCAGTTTCTGTCCAGATAATCACACAAATCAAACCAGGAAATAACAACAGAAAAAGGGAAATACACATTTATAAGTATTTCCAGCATCTAAAGATAATATTGAATAGACATACACACTGGTACAGGTATTCTAAGTATTTGTTTTCAACTGATAAACAAATAAAACAATAATAAAATGCATTCACTTAGTGTTTGATAACATTTCAAATACAGTTATCTGATAGCTGGGAAAGAATGTACAAAATCCAGGCCATGTTGTGTGTCGCTTGTCACTAATTTTTCAATTACTATAACATCGGAATTCAAAACATTCCAACAAGTTTACATACAATAACAACTATATTATCACAAAGGTTCAGTGAGGAAATAAACCATTTGTTAACATAATGCTAAATTGATCAATATTCAAATTGATATATATAGTACATAAATGTGTATTATAAGTTACAACATATACAGCGGCATGTATTGCAATGTGGCTATATAACACATATGAAATAACTTTGAAGAACAGACTACATTCAATAGATATTTTGCTATCTTGTAATTTCCACTGCACTCAAAATCAGCCAAATAATTACTTCCTGGGCCTTGTACATCAGCACTTAACAAAGTCTATACACAGTAAGAGTACATGTACTTTATACCAGCACCAGATAGACATATAACAGATGATGGAGGTACAATGAAAAACATGGCATGCAAATCTGTCTAAACCACAAGTACTGGTTCATATGCACTTTTACTTTATAAAACCACAATTATCTTACTAGGGCATCACTTAAAATGAAACTAGAACTCCAGCCTCTGATGTTTGCATTAACTCATATAGCAGGGATTTGAGTATGATGTACAAACAAACATACTGATAAGCTCTTTTCTTAGCAGAATGAGGTTTTTTCTACAAAGTAATTGCTCGGATTCAATAGAATTTCAATATGTTGATGTACACAAAAAGTATCATGATCAAAAAAGTTATTTAATATACTAAATACACCTTATAATAAACATCACTGGGGGTGTCACATTTTTCTGAGGTCTCCAATCTGTCAAGTTATCATTTAAATGATAGTTTGACCAATTGAATATTATTAATCATAATCATTTTACTAAGGAATGGTTGGGGCATTTATATTATTTATGAGGGAAGAGATCAATGAGGACTATTGTAAAGTAATTCAGTTAGGATCAGTGTTATAGGCCAGTAAGTCTTAAACATGTCAAGTCAAGCCTTGACGCAACGTAACAATTGTGGTAGGTTATAGTGGCAAGTGGAAAGCTAAGACAGTGATCTTTTGCAATTTTGGGAAAGAGTGCAGGTCAGGTCCGATTGGAAAAAAATGCATGGTGTGATGCCAAAATTGGGAATTTTTAGGGAAAAAATCTTGATTTTCATTGGCAAGCATCTGTTTACCAGACCTAAAACAAAGAAGGAAAAGAATCGCTAATTGATGCCATAAATAATTTAAGGGCTCAAAAAACCAACAGTTTCTTCCAAAAATTAGCACCAAAGGTTGTAAAATATATTCACAAGTCAATTAATAGATTCCTAAATAAGGACTGTAGCAAATTCTTTTTCAAATGACATAAATTTTACAGTTCGAAACATTGAACAAGTTTTTAACAGACAAATGAAGAGTATTAGGCAAATTTTGAAATTCAAGTGAAGAAAAAAGACAAAATCCTTAGCAACAACCAACTGAATGAACATATTATCCACATTTGAGAATGAGAAAACAAATATTTGCATTTTTCATTGATTTAAATTCAAGAACATCTCACTCTGTCTATGACACATGTGTAATATTCATGGATACAAACTTGGATACAAATTTGCATTTTGGCTAGAAAATTGGTCATAATCAACTTAAAAAAGATCAAACATATTTACATGTATACAAAAAAAATAATGTTTTTAAACAATGGATTGATTTTTTTCACTAGGTTTTACATTGCACTATAACAGTTAGGGTCATTTGGCAACTTGGAAAAAGACCCCAGGTGTTAACACGGGTAGAACCTGACTGAAGTTCCATAAGAATTAGAGCTGGACAGTGTCCTCACATATGACTTTTTCTGGTCTCAAGAGGGATTCAAACACACGGCAGTGAGGGGCCAGTTATTACTAGTTGAAGACCATAACCAAGTTATACAACAGAGACCCTTCACTGCAGACCGAGATAAATATATTAAATATCCATCTAGAGTATAGTATGAGAAAGAAAAATCTATTCAAGCTTTTATGAACAGATTTGTACTATTTATTTCGCATGGTCAAGAGGTTAGTGTGCAGGACTTGTAACCCAGAGATCCGGGTTTGAATCCCGGCAGCGGCAGGTCATACCTTTCTAAGAAAATTTGACATAAAGGTGGATTTTCCTCCATATGTGGAGAAGTTGCCAGCTCCTTGCGGAGGGGTAAGTTAGTACTGGTTAGTATACAGTCCAGGAAAACTGGTTAGGTGAACCGGACTGTATATAACTGAAAAAGTGTTAAAAACTGCATTAAACCCCAGGGACAATATGAGTCACCAAAAGCTATTTTTTTCAAATGATAATTAGAATTTCCTTCCATCAGTTTGTTCCATAACAAAAATCGACAGAAAAGTAACAGGTGGCCAAACTTCATTCCATTTTTTGTTCACGTGGCCGTTTAATGTCACACCAACAGCCAGGGTTGTTTGACAACTTTCCAACTTGAATGGTGGAGGAAGACCCAAGGCACATACCTGGGTAGAACCAATGACCTTTAATGAGCTGACTGGGCAGGTTCCTCACATGTGAAATTCAGAACTCGAACTGACAGTGGTAAGCTAGCGGGCTAGTGATTACTAGACAGAGACCATAACCACTTGATCATGGAGGACCCTATTTTTCCAAGTGGTATTTGACAATTTTTATAAGACCAGTAAAAAGTCAGTTCTTGTTTAACAGGCTCATGTATCACTACAATAATATTTAACCCCCAAGGGCTGAAAATTGTCTCAGTTACAAAAAAGTAAGGCCTAGATAGGTTTGTTTCCGGTTACACGACCGACCCATCTCTTTTTTCCTACCGACTCAAAAGGTTTTACTGCATCCAAATCATAGTGTTATAGTGTAATTTTCACAACAGTGTTGCCAATACATTTTGTATATGCAAAAAGAAATGTTAAAGAAAAAAATCCATACCGACCCATATATTTTTGAGCATGTAACTGGAAACAAACATTTTTTTTTGTTTAGGTCTAAAGATAAAAAGCCTGAACTTCCTTAAAAGTTATACAAGTTCAAAAAAGAGGAAGCAAATTACAAATGTATAAAGCATGACTGTGTAGTGGCTGAACAATTAAAATTGGTTATGTAATAAAATACTTCTATAATTTTAATACAAGGAAAAATCATGCAGAAATAAACATGGCAAAGAAGATACTTACTTACAAAGCTTCCTCAGAGAGCAATGACTCATACTTGATAGCATTAAAACATAGCAAACTTATTAAAACTTTAAAAAACTGTTTAAAAAATTGTAGTACAGTAGGGTAACAAACTAACTAAAATAGTTTTTTAATTTGTAACCGTATTACTATTACAGTCATACTGATAGAATAAGCCTGGGGGACCTCTGTGTTGGAGTGGCAATAGTCTCTGAAGGTAATCACTAGCACCTCACCCTAATCACTAGCACCTCACCCTAATCACTAGCACCTCACCCCAGTGTTTGAATTCCACCATGGACCAAATTTCACATGTGAGAAAACTGTCCAGCTTGCTCATGGAAAGTCAGTGATTATATCCAGATAAGTCCAGACCCTAAGGGTATTATTTAGACAATAAATCAAAAATATTCCTTAAAAAATATCAGGATTCTATGCTTTTATACGTAAAGTATGCTAATTAAATTGCAATTTGCCACTCAACAAATATCTAATAACTCTTTAAACAGGGCAATATTCATGCAATGTTTTCCAAACAAAAAATGAAAATCAGCAGAAATAGGATTACTTATAATAACCTTTTTTTCCACCACAAACTGACTCACAGACAGGTCCCAATTCATCATATTATCCATTTCCTGTGTTGTCAACTTCAGACAATAGAAATAGAAGAAGTAAAGTAAAAAGAACCTCCCGTATTGATAGGCCACTATACAAATACTTAAAGACGAGGCATAAATGGCAGGATAGGAGAAATTCTGAGGGTTTCTAATGATAATTCAGACTTCAGATTAACAGATTTACAACAGTTGCAGCAATTAGCAGAACAAATTCAGATGTTCTTGCTTCTTTTCATATAAAGAGTGTTTCTTACAGCAAATAAACTTACAGACAGTTTCAGTCAGACTGAATGTTAAGGTAAAGCAGCCTGTACCAGTGCTCCCATTCACGAACACATGTACATAATTTACGCACAATAAAATAAAATCACATACATTTTTTCAACCATGTACGTATGTGCATGTACGATAATAATCAATAGAAACTACTTCTTCTGAAACAGACTATAGATTCTGTGACGTATCGATAGTGTGACGTATCGAGTGACCATGCGATCATGACATGTTTTCGCACGAAAATATAACAACGTATTTGATTGGCCCAGACATACACATGTAGTAAAACTGTTGACTGGTTATTAAATCAATTTTTTTATCAATGAGCGATGTAAAAATGGAGACAAATATAGTAACACAGTCATAATTTTTCTTCTCACGAGAGCATGACATACTATGCGCTGTCTGCAAAAATGGCGAGCAAAACAAAAACTCTGAATGACTTTGGGTTTAAATCTGGCCTGTCTGCAACAAAATCCTCAGTGTCATTATATCGCAATGACATTCTTTCCCCAAGAAATATATAAAAAGTTGGGTGTGAGTCTTGTACACCAGAACCAACAAAACAACATGTTTTCCTGGAGCATAGACGATAACGTATTATCCGAATGTACATACAGTTCCAAACAATCTCGATCCGTAGTTGTTTTGGCATTGCGGCTAAGTGTCATTAAAATTGCAGACATGTGTATTTAATGTTGATTAAACCAATAAATATAATATAGATAGGGTAAATAAATTGAATTTGACAAAAAAAGAATCCCTCCACCCGTAGAGCTGCTCTTGATTTATTCATTAAGAGAGTTAATGTTCGCTGAATAATTTGTACATTGTTTTCAAATTTATTCGATACTGACTCTTATTTTTTATTCATATATGACTTTAATACACATATTTCTGTGACATGCATTTAATGAGTAATTCTAATCGACTATCTTGTTTTTCTACGGTAACTTGAGTTGTCTCCAGTGGGGGACAAAGAAGGTGTGAAATAATTGACACGAACGGTAATATGTCAACTTATATAACATTTTGAGCAAGTTGTAGTTGAAGTTATACATAGAGCAGCCATTAAAATGAATCAGTAAAATTAGGTGGTAGAATCATCTGAATGTAAAGCTTTCAGGACTAGAGTATGGCAGGTCATTTTAATTTGACAAAGTGTACATTTTATGTGTGCAAACTTTAAAGTTATATGCATCATATTTTTGAGTTAAAATATGAAATAAACATGTTGTTTTGATATTGGGAATAAAATATGCTTATAATTACTATAATTTCTTATTTGTACCCCCATATTTGGACTGTGAGTGTACCCCCATTTTTTTTTACCATGGGGGTACATGTACCCCCAGAAAATAAAACTAGTGGGAACACTGCTGTACTGATGCTAGGGCTGAAAAAGCATCCATAACTACTAAGTGAATTACATCTTCTACACAATGTGATCGTAATTTTTAAGCAGGTTGTCTGAACTGATCAATAAAAATTATTCATCATATGCTTAACTTCATATTAGCGGCAGCATAATAATGCTCAAATCTATTTTCTCTACCCCACAATGGACCACTGTTTCTAGGCAAAGAAAGACATCTCTCAGACTGACTCTAGATAAAAAAATATTAATGAATCTCAAAGTTTTAAAAGTGATAATATTATGGGACATATCTTGTACAGTTTATTAATATCTTGTAGAAAGTATGAAGTTTTAATTATAATGCTTGAATCACATTAGTTTTCACTCTTGATATAGTAACAAACACAAGTATAGTTATAACCTACTTTTAAGAGAAATTTACCAAATGTCTATTACATTACACTGGATGTAATGCATTTATAGCAATAAATCTCAAAATAGCCACATGTTCAAGTAAACCTCTCTCCATATATATATATATCAGACACAGTGCTTGCACACATACAATAAGCGTAAAATTATAACAACAAAAAACTACAACCCCAATGTCCACGTTATGTAAGACATCAAAATGATAACAATCGTTCTTTGTTGTCTATTACTAATACTAGTCTTTCAAGGACTAAAAGGGAATTAAATACAACTGTTATCATAATGTACAATACACTGACACCACACCCACACACTATGAAGTCAGTCACTATAACTTCCCCAATGTTTATTTATGAACAACTATGAGTTTGAAGACAAGATTAGATAATTCTATTAATAGAAAAATTAAATTCTCAAGGCATAGGCCTAAATGCCTTAATACAACTGCAAATAACAAGAGGATGGCTCATTTTAATGAGGTCCTAACTAAGGAGTTGGAGAATGTTTCAATTCTGGAAATTTCAACATCCAAATTTCTATACAAGTATTTCCCAATGGGATGTAACTGCAATGTCTAATTATTTCTAATAAGAAAGCATTTTATCAACAGGCATGTTCATGGCACAAATTTCAGGAAGTATCTTGTTCTATCAGTATCTTGTTCTATCAGTCAGGACGGAACATTCTGATAGAGTTAAAGGCACCAAACATTCGTTGACAAAGTTAGATTTCAACATCACCAATTTTTACATCTTAAAATCGAATCATACACATGTGCAGCCAGGATGATAAAGATATAATTTTCAGACAAATACACTGAACTGGAAAAAAGTTCTGTTTCCCTGGAGCTTAAATTTATCATGTCGAGCCTACAACTTGTATAAATTTATAAAAATATGGAGCAACTCAATAGTTTGCATGTCTTTTTTATTAGAACAAATACATTTGTTTGTAATAATACAGAGCTGTCAAATAAATAAGACATGATACTTCACTGCCATAAGCAAGAATCACTGTTGGAGCAGATTATGTGGCCATAATGATAGAGCTTTAGGTTTATCACTGATATCTTTGTAAACCCATGCTTTCATCACTGACATTTTTGTAAACTCATGCTTTCAAATACACAATTATTTTCCCCCAGAAATGACCAATGCAGGCAAACAGTTCAAGATATAATAATTATGTTAAAAAGTTATTCCTTCTACTATATTATCAAAATACTCAGTCAGAAATATCAAAATATAAACATAGATCTGTTTAATAACAAATATCCTTCAGTGTTACACAAACTAAATAACAACAAATTACTGACTGAGCACAATCCATTTACAATGCCAAGATACCAAGACAAACTACATGGTAACATATATATTTAGTCTAACTAGACTTTACACAATCAATAAAATCCAAACATCTGTCAAATGAATAAAAGCTCACAAAAGAGAGTACAAACATCAAGAGTTAAAATTCCAGCATACATATTCCCCAGATAAATAGCTGAACCAAGACATAGACAGGTACTATGTCAATCATGAACCTCATTAAATAATCATTAACATCAACAGATACTAAATGAAAACTCTGGAATAAAGATAGAAATTATGTAAAGAAATGTTTACTTTTATGATTAAATAGACATATTAACATTGTTTTTTATCACTAATCTTTCACATTTTCTGACCTTTTCATGTACTCTAACTCAATATATAGTTTAAATAATTTCTAAGAAACTACACAGAACCATTATACTATCATGTTTGAATAACAGGAGAGAGAGGTTGAGATATTACACCTGTCACAGATCATGGCAAAAGGTCAAATGAAATTTTAGCTTCAATTCATCTTCTAAACAATAATCTGTTATCAGATAAAGGAAAGCAATTATCTCCTCTATCTATACGATTCTAGACATAAAGTAAAACCCAACAGAGAGTCATAACATAGAAATGGTACATGTTATAATCTAGGAATGAAATAGAAGACTCTTGTTTTCTAATTTTTGCCTTTTAATTTAAATGATACTGTTTTGCAGTGGTGTACATTATCCAGTAATGGTCTGTATCTGTGGTTTCAGTACAATTTGCACAGCTATGATTTAAGTACAATGCTTCAGCAATCAAATATACTTGAGTTACTGCCAAGGACAGATGTACATAAATTGATAATGCGCTAACAATTGTATGAAGCTGAACAAAAACATCAGGAAGGTACTTCAGGTAACCCAGTACATCAGAATGAGATCCATGTATACCAGCTTTCTTTCAATCAGACAGAGATCCAGAGATTTCTTTTTTATTCATTAATAAAAGACGGAACATAAATCTTTCAACAATCAATATCTAAACCATTCCATAAATTGTCTACTGTAGACACTACCCTTAATGCTAAAAAGCAAAACATAACTATACATATTAAACACAAAACTCATTTTAATAACTGTAGATTCATCTCAACTATACATAATCATTCTGTACATTATAAAAAGTTCATCAAGTTAACATGTATACAAAAATGCAACATGAGAATTTGAATGGGAATAACTATGTCCTTAATTTTAATTCAAAATAAAAATAAAAAAGTTTGAAAAAGTAAATGAAATCATCAAACTTCCAAAGATTCCTAAGTAAGCAATAAATTACTTGTTCTACACCCATGTCATCTAATGCCACTTAAGAAAATTATACACAAGCAAACAAGTACAACCAAAAGAAAACAGCTATTCTTACAAAAATCTGTAACATTGGGTCAATGGTCTGTGAACAAACAAATCTTTGATAAGTAAGGGTCATTAAACTATTCAGAATCAGATGAAACAAACAGTCTTAAATGGATGTCTTTGAATAGCATTATGTCAGTCTTTTGTTGATATATAATTAGTATCAATATATGTTTAGCCTATACAAGTATAAGTTCAAAGTTTGGTACATATATGCTTATATATCAATATCATTTGATCACTGAATGACCTATGGAAAAAAATATAATTTAATGTTCATCATTTGTGATAGTTTTATTTATGTGAAAGGGGAGTTGCATTGAGTGCTATTGGCCCATTGACCCATACAACTTCAGGATATTACTGATAACCGACTTCAATAGAAAGAAAAAAACAATCCAGACATTTCTGAAACAAAATGGATGATACTTCCTTCACTTGAGCATTGTGCTAAACCATAATGGAATATAATGAAAGAATGACATTAAAGGTTTAAGTATGTGCAGATGTAACAAACATCAATATAAATACAAATACTTACTATTATTTGACTTCAAATCCCTATGAATCAATGGAATGGGTGCTTCTACATGTAAATAATACATTCCTTTTGCTATTTGCATAGCCCAATCTACAAGAATATCTGGAGGAATTTGTCTTCCATTAAGCACTCTATTTAAGGAACCACCAGCAGCATATTCCATAACTAAACATAGATTAGGTTCCTGGAGACATACTCCATGCAATGACACAATATTAGGATGATCAAGAAGCCAAAACAACTTAGCCTCCTGGCTTACATTGGCAACTGTGGCACCAGGTTCATCAGGATCCTGGTGAGCTATTTTTACAGCAACAACTTTGTTTCTCCAAGTTGCATGAAACACCTTACCAAAACCTCCTACACCAATAACTTCATTCAATTTTAATTCATTGAAGTCAATCTGAAGAGGAATTTTCTGAATAACATCTGCCTCCTTTGAAACAAAATTACTTGGGAAAATTCCAACCTTTTCTCCAACTTTACCCGTCCACCAGCCATGATCACCAGATATTTTAGCGTCAGTGGAAAGCACTTCCACTTGTACACCACGGCGTAAAGTCAACTCATCTTCTCGAGTTGCATCATAATCAAATATTGCGGTAAAATATGGACCATCACTGGCTTTTCGCACAATTGATGGCCTGGCATAAGCTATTGAATTTGATGCCACGGACATGTCAGAATGTAATGCACACGGCATTTGAACACACTGACTGGTTCTATAACAAGTGACAATAAGAATAGAAACATAAGAATCAACTATCCAATATTCACATTTATGATGACATAATCAGACACTGCCTAAAATATATCCACTCTTCGCTACATGATTTTTGACAGCTCTTAAGCTTCATAACACATGAAATTGCTGTAATAATCCAGTTTAAGGTAAATGCTTGTCGACCATAGCAAATTTTACCCTTAGTGCTATGTTTATGTTATACGATCGAAAAGATTTAGTTAATCTATGAGAGAGAGTTTTCACTTGCGTTCCCATCTTTCAGACCTTTGTTTCGTCTCAAAAATTTAGGCCGCCATGTTGGTTGGTGTACTTTGACCTTGACCAATCGGGTGTGAACGGGTGTACTATGCGACTCATCAGTGAATATACGGAACCAATGATACTAGATAAACAATATTCACTAATCATATAAGAATTACGCTATATGTTAGGGATATTTATAGAAGTGTCCGAACATAAATCATTTAGGGAAATATTCACTTTTATTATAACTATAGGTGTTGACATTCGAGGGCATGAAATATTTGGATATAATGTGTAGATGTAGATCCATTCAGTTTACATGTATATCCTTATATACATAGCATATACACGCATACACGTGTTTCTTTGAAATATGTTTCATTGACCCAGTCACTAACCTGACACGTTTGTATGAAAATCAGGCAATATGTACACCTCATGTGTTTACTTTCGGAGTTTTAGGTGATATATAACTGCCAATTAATTGTTCACTAAAAAGGTTGTTTCATAAAAAGGCGATCAACAGATCAAATAGACAAGAAAAGGGTTCCGAGAAAAAAAAACACAAAAAAAACCACTTCATCCTAACTATAACCTATCCCCCCAAAAAACAAAACCAAGTAAACACATACAAACGTACAAAACATGCTGGCACATAGTTCATGATTAGCATTATACTGACCGAAAAAATATTTCTTAAACTTTTGATAGACTCTTACATCAGTCACATTTTATTTTTTGTTTTATAGATTGTTACCATGTAACAAATCTATGATTTGGTGGGACCAAAGAACTAAGTACGTTTGTGTTAAAGAGGTCTTCGGTTAGACTGATAAAAAAACTTGCCCATCTTAAAATTACCTGATTGTCAATAGCTTTCTTAACTGGTCGATTTATTCAGTTGCTGTTCTAATTCAGAGATATTTAAACAACCCAAAAATTGAAATATTACAATACGATCTAAAACCATCATACATATTATTTGTATAATGGTCTCAGATACGATGTATAATAAATGCTTGATTGGTCGTATAATATAATAACTTAATTTGTAATTAAAACTTTGATCTGCAACCATGAATATCACGCATTAAATTCACACAGGAAACGGCAAAGAATCATAAAATGTATGCAAAAATATCAAACAAACAAACTAGAGTTACTTCGGTCAAGGATCTTACTGAAAATTGTACCAAATCGAGACGACAAAAGACAACATAGACGATAAGTCTCACTGAGATGCTCTGTGACTGGGTTAAAGTTACATAAGTCTTAAATACATACCGCGATTCGTCTTATGAAACTTGATTAAATTGCTAAAAATAGTACTTTAATAATATTTCACTATTTTTTGTAATTCGTGAGACATTTTTCATACAAACGTTTGGGGACTATACCATCCGTGATTGCCCCAAAACGTTCGGATTACACTATGTAATGCGATATATGTTATTTTGGCGGGAAAACAAGTCAGTCGTGTGTCAAGTGTTTGTCTTGCGTTAGATTTACGCGTATTTCACTATTTAGCATACCAGTAACAAATCAGTCAGGACAGTATTTCCGTTTTTTACCAGTTATATATAGAGTTAGATGTTTTTACCACATTTTTACCACACGATATCTCTTAAAAGATCGAATAATTATTAAGGCATTCATGTTTAAATCTCTTAAATTTAACGAGAGAACGACTTTAACAGAATTACGACAATATTCGAGCACGGCAACACGTGATAGCAATCAACACAATAAATTTCTACAGAATGTAAAAATTCGAGGAATATCATCGTGTCATGATTTCTACCTTATGAGCTTC
Organism: Lutraria rhynchaena; assembly: GCA_008271625.1. NCBI lineage: Eukaryota > Metazoa > Mollusca > Bivalvia > Venerida > Mactridae > Lutraria > Lutraria rhynchaena. The sequence continues at coordinate 1,614,289 of VIBL01000086.1, forward strand.
ATTCAGAGAAATTTAAGTTAGATACTAAACTATATATACTAAACTATATATATAAACTATATATATACACACACTAAAACACAGTACTAGCGTTAACCATCGCGGGATAGATGTCGTGTGTCGTGTGACCTTTTTATCTATTATATCACTACCACAAGATCAAATACAGTGTACATGCATACGCATGTGAAGACTATCCAAATACAAAAAATAATTTAATCAGACATGTATCTGTAGAATATTAATAAAAATGACTACCAGAAATTAACAACCACATCCTGCCCATTTCAAAACATTACAAGTGCCAATATCATGCACTATAATTCTTCTCGCTCTTAAGTATGGACCATTATTGGGATGATTCCTGATAAAATGAAGAGCTAGTCATCGTAAACTTTTATCCAAAAAAAGAAAAATCTGGTCCAGATTTTGAGATCAATTAATTGATTATAGTCAATGTTTGATTAATCATTTTATTTTAAATTGTTTTTCCAACCAAACTAGATTTTTTCCTAGCGACTTTTGATGAAGTAACAAATATGTACTAAATATAGGTTTTTATAAATTGAGAACTAAGGCCAAAATGTTTCAGTCGAAATCATAGAAAAAGGCGAATGGGGGTCTGAGATAGCGTGTATACTCAGCCGCAATATACACAAAACAAAATGTCAGCCTCCTTGGCGAGAAATTTTGCTCGGCTTAGATGTCATATTTTGCGGTTCAAATCCAATACAGCGATTTTCAGTCAAAACGTATGTTATTCTGTATTGATATTCAAAAGGTTCATTGGAAACTATTAAGTTTATTTGTTCATAATTCCGTATTTTGAATCTCCGTGCCGCTCGGCATGTCAGATCCGGATGCCCTTCACTAATAATGAAATAAGATAGTCAGACTTGCATCTTTGCTCCCAGGGATTTACGATTAAATCCGAACCTAAGGGATCTCGATCTTCACAGTGTTTGCCAAATTAATCGAACTTTAACCAGACCGAAACAAAGTGTATCCTGTTATTTTTAAAATCATTGTTGCCCATGATGTCATGACCAAGTAGAACTAGCCTAGTACTAAAGTAAATTAGGAGCGAGAAAAATTCCTAATCTCCTCTCCCCTTTTTTTATCTGAGCTGACCAGCTCTCCAGTTTGAAACTACATGTCTCTGCTTGGGTTAGCCAAACAAACTGCCACCATTATTTTGTTTGACCATTTTAGTTATGTTCATAAATAAATTTTATCACCTGCAATCAGCCTTTAAATTTTAACTACATAGGCATTGGGAATGAATCCTGACAGCAATAAACCCATCCTTTACCTGCCAACTCACAAGATTTCACGGCATCCAAATCTTAGTGCTAAATTGTAATTTTTGCAACAGTGTTGCCGATACATGTAAAACAAACATAAAAGAAAAAAAGCCCTTCCTACCGACTCATATTTTTTAGGGCATGTATCCGGAAACATTTTTTTTTTGCTTAGGCCTCATGCACTCACTGGTAGAATATACAGTGTTTTTTTTTAATTATCAAAATACATGTGGCTTTTTGAAGGGGAAAATGTAGTGTGATAAATCAGAAAAAAGTGGAAAATTTGAAAGACTGTCTCTTATTTACATAGCATTTTTAAGGTAAAATATAACTTCTTAAGCTAGTGAAAACAGCTGATATTCAGCTGTAAAATATACAAAAAAAATAATGGCATGATAATTTTACATGTCCTATATTTATTTCTCCACATTTTACAATTTTTTTACAGTTTACCATTTACCTCTGTTTCAGAGATGTTTATTTCATGATGATGTAGATAATTACACGGTACCATATTTTCCTGAGGAGGTTAAGAAAAGTGCATTAGACGCAGAGTATCCTGATGTAGAAATATCAAAAGAAGAATTCAAATTTGTGGAGCGACTGCTACCTCCCATAACTATTCCCTCTCCACCAGAACATGAACAGTATCCAACACCATCTGGTTGGGTTCCTCCTAATGGTAGGTGGAGTTGTAAATACTGATACTGTGGATAATGCTTGCCCTATCAATAATTGTTCACTGTTTTACTTGTTTGAAAGCTGATTCTGTATTATGCTATTTCTGTTTTGCAAAAAATACTCAATTTAGTTGTTCATGTGGATGAAAGTTGTTTTTTTTATTGGGGGGGGAGCAGTAATTGTTTTTTAGCATATTTTGAATGTACTTATTGTATAATTTTTTCCATAAAGACACCCAATCAGCTATTTAATTTTCATTATGTTTTTTTTATATTAAACTTTGATAGTATTGTAATAGGAAGCAGAAAATAAAGTTCCCACTTCAGTGCTCAAACCCATGGCCGTCTGCTTGCAAGTCAGCTGCTCTACTAACTGAGATAATTGGGCTGACGGGCATACAAACTACTATAAACACATATGTATACAGTCCTGTTACAGTATGTATCTTCTATTTTCAGTGAAATTGCAGCCAAAGGAGTATGGTGTTAGAAGAACAAGAAATCATCAGTTACCATGCTATTACAGAAAACATTTTAATGGAAGAGAAACAACTCGTGTGCTGCATGTTTATGGAGACATCTGGGTAAGTCTTATATTTAATAACATTTTATAATATAGCTAAACATAGTGTGGTACTGCTATGTATGTTTTCTAGTCAAATGTATATTCTTACAGTGTACTTTTTTTCTTTGAGTCTGTAATGTTTTAAAAAATAAATTAGTCGTATCTTTACTCACACAACTGCCTGAACTGTGGACTGCTTCATTAATTTTGAGAAACACAATTCTTTTTGTGTGGTCATATTTTCAATCGAGTGTGTTTTCTGCTTTTTCAATACACATAAACTTATATTGGAGCCTGCTGTAAGTTTTAAATTTGTTTATTTATTTATGTTTGTTCAGAAACTGCGAGATGATGTAGCAGAATATTTTGCTGATGAAGAATTCAAAGTTGATATACAAGTACATGAAGTCGGAAGATGGATACGATTAAGAGGAAATTATTTGGAAAAAATGGCCAAGTTCTTGTTAAGTAAAGGGTTCTAAGATGCTTATATAAGCTGTCCTAGTTGCATTTATTTTAACCATTTAGCGGAACAAGATTGTAATGTAGGTGTTGCATCAAATTGTGTTGATAATCTGTCATTTATTATTTATATCGCTAGATGATTCCCCAGTGTTTAGCACTTATGGACCAATTAGATAAACCTGGGCATTGAATGGTTGAAATAAGTCTATAAGAAGTTGTGTTTTAAACATTCAAATATGTGAATTTTGACCCCAGATGTGTGGACTTGGTCTGACAATGATAGTGTTGATTATTTGTGAAGTTCATATTCACGTTTATTGCTTTATTTTATATATGAAGGTGTACTTGACAAAAGCCTATATTATATATGTTATCAAAAGTAATCGTAATCAGATAATTAATGAGGTTTCAAATGTCCTCATTGTAAATTATTCATGTTTTTGATCAGGCAAACTTCATCATAATTGTGAAATTCCTGCATTAACTTTTCTGTTCAGTATAAAATTAAGTTGATTCAAGCTCCACTCTATAAAATATCCAGTGTCTGTTTTTACTATGCTGATAATCAATGGTAAAAATTACAAAAACTTAGAAACGTATCAAACGTGCTCAGCATGTACACAAGTATGATGTTATATCCAGTTTTTACTCATATGTAAACTGCCTGTTTAGCCATCAGGTGATAATATTTTTATCATTAACCTTACTTTCATTAGTAAATATTGTTTCACTAGCGTTATTGTTTTTTCTTTCACATCATGTTTCATTTGTACTAATAAGGTAAATAATGGATCATTTTTATGCTTACATATTTGTTGTGAAAAGTTGTCATATAATAAAATTGTTTTGAATATATTTAGTTTGTTTTAATTAAGTACTTTGTTACATTTTATCTTAGACTAAAATTGATACTTTATTTTACCTGGGCCATATCTAGTCTCAGGTGCTCTGTTATATCTTATTGTTAGATGAAAGTTTGTACCTGACATGAGCATTCTGCAGTTTTTATTGAGTCAACCAGAACTGTATGTTTTTTTGTATACTGTGAATAATCTGGTAAATACTTGTTCTTCTAAATCAAGATTTTGATGAGAGCTTGTGAGACTGTTGACTGGTTTTGTTTGTTTGTCATTATCATTTTTATGGCTATGATTATTCATTTATGCAGATTTCATAACTCTACTGTCTGATCCAAGTTTTTATCAATAATGATGTGTTCACCTTTTGGCTCATTATATTTCTTCCGTTACACAGTATTTTTGCAGTAATAGATTGATGTGATTTGACAATATTCTTTCACTTTAGCTCAATTTCATGTACAAAGCTGAAGTCTGAAGCCTATGTTATTTTTTATTGTTTATCCACATTTATATTGCCTCACTACATGTGATCAGATGAAATAATCCATGTGTTAAAGCAGTAACTGAGATTTAAATAATCCATGTATTAAAGCAGTGACTGAGATTTAAATAATCCATGTATTAAAGCAGTAACTGAGATTTAAATAATCCATGTGTTAAAGCAGTAACTGAGATTTAAATAATCCATGTATTAAAGCAGTGACTGAGATTTAAATAATCCATGTATTAAAGCAGTAACTGAGATTTAAATAATCCATGTATTAAAGCAGTGACTGAGATTTAAATAATCCATGTATTAAAGCAGTGACTGAGATTTAAATAATCCATGTATTAAAGCAGCAACTGAGATTTAAATAATCCATGTATTAAAGCAGCAACTGAGATTTAAATAATCCATGTTTTAAAGCAGCAACTGAGATTTAAATAATCCATGTTTTAAAGCAGCAACTGAGATTTAAATAATCCATGTGTTAAAGCAGTGACTGAGATTTAAATAATCCATGTATTAAAGCAGCAACTGAGATTTAAATAATCCATGTATTAAAGCAGCAACTGAGATTTAAATAATCCATGTGTTAAAGCAGTGACTGAGATTTAAATAATCCATGTATTAAAGCAGTAACTGAGATTTAAATAATCCATGTGTTAAAGCAGTGACTGAGATTTAAATAATCCATGTGTTAAAGCAGTGACTGAGATTTAAATAATCCATGTATTAAAGCAGTAACTGAGATTTAAATAATCCATGTGTTAAAGCAGTGACTGAGATTTAAATAATCCATGTATTAAAGCAGTGACTGAGATTTAAATAATCCATGTGTTAAAGCAGTGACTGAGATTTAAATAATCCATGTGTTAAAGCAGTGACTGAGATTTAAATAATCCATGTGTTAAAGCAGTGACTGAGATTTAAATAATCCATGTATTAAAGCAGTGACTGAGATTTAAATAATCCATGTATTAAAGCAGTGACTGAGATTTAAATAATCCATGTATTAAAGCAGTGACTGAGATTTAAATAATCCATGTATTAAAGCAGTAACTGAGATTTAAATAATCCATGTATTAAAGCAGTGACTGAGATTTAGATCATTTTTTCTGTTTACAGTATGATACAAAACATAAACTCATAAACTTTAACCTTTATTTCTCACAAATACATTAACAATATTGAAAATTTTAATTTGCAATGCTTGTAAGCAATGATTGATAACAAGAATACATAACACTGTCTTCAAAATCTTTTTAACAACAATATTATTACATAAAGTAGACAGATGACTTTATGCAAAACTATTACAACTGAAGTTTAGTCACAGAAGCAATAACCTGAGATTTGTGCCAACTCCTCGATATAAACATTCATTTTAATACTTTTAAAAATGTACTTCATAAGATAAAACTATGTATATTGTAACAGTTGTCCTGACAGTGCTTATCTCCCTTGGCAGTACAACCTCCATTATTTACCTCACCTATTTATTTACCGGACCTATTAAAAGGATGGTTATATAGAATGTTTATAAAAATCATAAATAGTTCCTGTGGACATGCTGTATTAATACTATGCATTCTTACTACAGGTACCAGTTTAATTATTTACTTAATATCTAAATATGGAAATTTTGTGTAAATTGAAGGATTAATTGAATAAAAATTTCAACGGAATTAATTTCAAAAAAGTCATGTTAAAAGTAACTTATTGTGGCCCTGTACTGCTAATGGAGATGATTCACTGCTAGCAGGTCGTACAATCACATTAACAGTCATTACAATAATGGCATAGATCAAACTCCTTCAGCAGTTACTTCCCTTACACAAAGAATTAGGTGAACTGAGAAAGACTAGCTCTGAGAAGCTTGGGTATAAAAATTCAATGCAAGCATTAGATAAAGTATGGAAATAGGTTAAAAGGTAAACTGGTTTGAGTATTCAATGTAAAATCAATGCTAAAGGTGATGATAATATTGCAGGTTTGATAACAAGGGGAGCTGATAGCAAATATGCAACATATTATTTATCTAGAAAGTCCTAGGTTTAGAGCTTGCAGTAGTAATTTTACAGTTCATAAAACAAGATTAACGCAAAATAAACAAACCTGATGTTCCATACGTAATTTTTATGACATTTTATATCACTGAAGTATTATTCTTATTATTGCACAGATATATGAGTTCATATATTATAAAAGAAGTGTGTCATGTTCTCAGACTGTTCAGAAATAGGGAAGAATAACGAGAACAATTTTAAGTTACTAACGATAAATGTCATAATTCTCTAAAAAGTATATGTGAATTAGGAGAGAGGTCGGTCAGTGCAACATTTGTACTTGTATGAGATGAAGTACAGAAACAATTATAGTACAAAGGTACCCATTAAATATTTCCTATTTACAAGCTTAACAGCGATATAGCTTGATGCGAGCAAAGTTTTGAGCATGAAAAGCATAATATGTACATTGATGAATGTAAATTATCCAATAATAACTTAACATCTATGATAAAGTTACAGAATAAGTAACTTTTAATGAATGGTTTGTGCACAAGACTCATGTGTTAATATAGTAAGATTAATATGTAGGTCAAATAGACTTAAACAGAACTTCTAAACACAACTCTCAAGAATGAAATTTTCTCATGAAGTAATCTATTTTACTTATAAATAATATTTGTATTTTATTATGTTATAATTTGAGCTTAGTAAAATGAGAAAGCATGGATATCTAAATGTTCACTTTTGTTATTGTGGTATGTTTTATGATCAAAACATTTTACAGTTTTATGCTTTACAAGATTTTTATCTCAAACTGTAAATTAGGCTTATGAAGCCAGGAAAATGATACACATGTAATAGTATTAGGCTTATGAAATCACGAAAACGATATATTAGGCTTGTGAAGTCATGAAAATGATATATAAGCTTTAGCAGGAAAACTCCTTTATGCCTGTATCAGAAATTTGAAGTAATCAATGCATTTGCAAACAACTAATGCATGGCTTAGTGATACAAACGAGCAAACATGTAAGTTTTCTAATTAGGTAATTCAATGTACATAACAAAAATAACAATAACAACTTGGAATGATGTATTTTAGTGATATGGCAAACAAAGTTCATTCAGTACACAATATGAACATACGCAAGGATGTAGGTCCCAAGTTCATGAAATATATGAAATGTATCTCAAAGCCCTGAAGGTCATGTTAGAGAGACATTTTTATGGTTACTTAACAAAAAAAAGGTCGCAAAACATTCTTTACTTTTTTCTTAACCTACTATTCTTACTTTGGAGGTACAATACGTCCACAAATATATTCGTACTTCTGATTTTACAGTCAGGAACTTAGATGCCAATTAACAACAAGGTTGGTCTGGTAACTATAAACAATACTGTATTTTTTGAGGCCTTTTTAAACTCAGACCAGTCTAAAGTCAGTTTGTTTAATTGCTTGCTTCCTCTGTAGTCTTAAATTGACCAATAGCAAGGCTAGATTCTGAGACTTGTTAATCACTTAGTTTTTTTTTACTGTGGCCCCATGTATATTATATGAACAAGCTTATGATTAATAGGAATGTGATTATAACTGAATTTATTTGTACATAGATGCTCTCGTGAGACCCTTGGCATGGAAAGTTTCAAATTAATTTAGTCCTGAAAATCAGAATTTAAGAAAACATCTATGTTATTTCATGACCCTGGGACCTAGACATAAAAACTTGGTTCTGTGAGCAAATTTAATAAATATAAATGTGCAATGACAACACACTTCTTCAGCACTGTCTGTTTGTATAGGGACGTTGGGCAATACTGTAAATTATACTGTTTTGAACACGTACAAAAACTTTACCAGTGAATGGTGTATAAAGTATGATAAACTGCACAAATCCTGATAACTTGACATGCAGACATTTATGAATATGAGTACTTTTAAGTTTTATTGGAAAAATTATGTTGCATCCTTTGTGCCAACTGTTGTACCTCGAAATAAATTTTAATGCATTAAAGTATGAACATGATGAATAAAATTCAACTTTGGACAATGTGCAATTAGAGGACACTGCTCTAAATGACTTATTGCTTAAAATCTTCCTAACATGGAATGTATCCCTACCTGACTGATCATGACAGCTTGGAAAATATTACTGAAAGCGTACAATCAAAATTAATTAACAAAATGATTGATGATCAAACTATGCATTAACAATACAGACTTATGAAAGACATTCTTATATTACGTAACGCTACAAATATTTTATAATACATAGTTACATTTTCTCCCAGAAATCAGATGAATCTCAGATTCCTATGTTATGGCACTCATAAATTTTCACATATGTAGAGCAAACACCATTTACATGTATGTACCACTTGCACCACATAAAGATAAACTGGAATTTATTTTTTAAATCAATGTGCCTTCATTTCAACTCCAGTACTGTATAGTTAACTGTCGGGCGAACATGCTTCAAGAGAAAATAAGCTGTTCCAGTTAAGCTTGGTACAATGTGTTCCTTTACGTCCCATCAGCTTTCAGGAGATGACAAAAGTAGGGGTTCCCTACTCTGTGACTCAAAATGATCTTTAAAACCAGCAGCGGATGCATTAGCATCACAGGACAGACTTCCAGATGTGTCCTCTGTGTTTTCTGTAATACTTGCAGCCTTTGCAAGAGTAGAAGCATCTTTGAAGCAGTCACTCATTGGATAATGACACAATGATACATCAGCATTCAAGACTTCCTCGTCCTAAAATACATGAAAATATGCGGAGGGATGCTTAACAACAAGGTAATGGTGGATTCCATAGAAAAAAGTCACATTTCAAAACTTCATGTCAATAAGGACATCCTGAAAAAAATGATTGGTTTGCAGTTTTTCGACAGATTCATAAAAAATCCCGACTCCAATCGTTTAGCGATTTTGACTGTTTTTCCTTTTTGTTCTTTATTCTAGCTTTTCGCTTCAGTACTGGCATTTAATGTTAACAAAAATACTTACCTACCTACCCACTGTTAAAAGCTTGTGTAGTGTGACGTACACAAACATTTTTTAGAATGAGCTAAACATCCATTTATCATGACTTTAAAATACTCGTATTGTTTTCGTAAATTACTGTTTGTAGCAATAGAGATAATATGGTCTTTAATTATGAACGATAAATGTCTCAAATTATGACTATGATCATATAATACATGAAGCATGATACAGTTCTTTCCCTCCACAAGAAATGACTGTCATTTTTCAAATGGAAATTAGTGCCGCGAGCTGAGAGGTTTCCGGCTGTCTCTTACAGTAATGAGAATGGTGAGAGAGAATACAATTTTTCAGACAATGTCCAGTTTCAGGATTCCAATATATTCCAACTACACTCATATATATATACGAGGATAGTAATTCTTACGTAGTTGCATTTTAGATAATTGGCTTTTTTCATGACAATAGCAAATGATAAAAACCTGAAGGCACATGTCGAGAAGGTCTATAATTTCTCCAAATGATGGCCGTATATCAGGTACTGAGTTCCAGCACATAATCATTATCTTGCTCCTAGTAAAGATAAATAAATATAATACAAGTAACACCATCACACATTATAATGATACAAATCAAGTCAGCAAGTCTTGTTCCAGAACAGTGGCTACCCACGACTCACTAGCGACATCTATGGTCTGATGCAAAGTGATTTTTCACTCTCCTAATGATGCACCTTGGGATAATCTACTTTCTTTTACAGAAATATATGCACAACTTTATCCTTGGGTCTGATAAGTTATAGTTAATTTCAAACTAATATTATGATACGATCTGTACTTTGCACAATGAGGAAAAGTTCACACAAACTGTCTTCATACACTACCACACAAAGATTGCGTGAGACTAATACTTTAAAAAGAATAATTGACATGTTGTATTATCCTCATTATGTGTAACTTCTGAGGAATGTTTCTGTTTCAAATTACGAATCTTTTGCATACTCTCGCTAACAACATGGAATATTCGTAACTATGCGCTGGTTTACGTTTCGTAAGAAAATTGACATATAACATTTGATCTGAGATATTTTCGTTATCTCCATTGATATCTATAAGTCTTGTTGAATTGTTGTAACATAAAATTTAATTCTTTTAATGAAACTATATGATGATAGCCTTGTCCTGTAAGTGTAACTTACAATCTAGCGGGACATTTATCGGGTGGATCCAGACGACCTCCAGATGCAACAAAATGCATGACGTCACTATTTGTCTGACCCGGATATGGCATATAACCTAATGTAAAGACCTCCCACAATAACACGCCGTAAGACCTGTCAAAAAGAAGCGTAAAAATATTTACCTTAAAAAAAATCAAATAAAACTGAATTTTATTCAGATAATCCTTTTCTCGAACCATATCTCCATCTAAGGTAGAGAGACTACCGACGTAAATATAATATCTGTGAAAAGTTCAGTGACCGGGATATTTCAAAACAAATATTTTAACCTTTTGCCTCATATGCAAAGTTTTGGACGCTTCCAAATTCAAAGCATATATACAAAATATCTATTTCTATTAAATTCATTTCAGAAAATTGGGTTATTTCTCTCTGACAGGGTGGAAAACATTGTGGCAAAAGAAGCCATTACTCATTACAAGCAATGGTTTCTTTTGCCACAATGTTTTCAAAAGTCGTCTGCTTCAGATGTGGGGAAATGTGGTATTATGAGGCAAAGGGTTAAGTACGGTGACTCTTTTGTGTTAAAAAATTACAGTTTATGTTCTGCAATATCACCAACTTACCACGTATCTGTTTTACTGGTAAACACACCGTCAAGGAATGCTTCAGGTGGCATCCACTTTATGGGCAACATCGCCTTTCCCCCTTTACGGTAATAGTCAGAGCTAAAACATCAAAGTTAAAGCAAATATAATAATGGTTATACATATATGCAATTAACCACAACATGGTGTTATTTGACAGTAACAACAGTACATGCCGAATACAACTGGACATTATTTTGCGCAGCGGGTTTCTAACGGGTTTAATGAAGAGTATAATTAAAATACAACATTGTTGTACTGATGATAAAATACTGCTTTTCATTCTTAAAACACTGATTTTAAATGTCGTGAGATAAATAACACTTTTTTGTATTTTTTTTCACAACTAAGAAAGACTTGGGCTTGCAGAAACTAAGTCAGAATGGATTTGCGCGGAAATATGAACATGCGTTCTTTGCGCGGAAATATGAACATGCGTTCTTTGCGCGGAAATATGAACATGCGTTCTTTGCGCGGAGATATGAACATGCGTTCTTTGCGCAGAAATATAATTATGCGTTCAACAGTGCAGTTTAGTGTACAGAAATTCGCTTGATACATATTTGTTACAAACATGAATTGGCGTTACAATTCAGCTTCATGTTTTTGAATATGGAATCCTAATATTTGCATAAAGCAGTCCCATTTGAACGCTATTATCAAGTCTGTATTAATTTTATTGCGTTTTATCACGCGAAAAGCTACACGCATGAACTTGCAAATTTTAGTAATGGAATTGTATCAAATGATTTTACTTAAAGTATATGATACTGGGGACTTGGTCGCACCATTGGCGTGTTAAACTGAATACTTTTACGAGCAGCAAATATTTCAGTAAATTGACTTGTAACAAAATTCCATGTATTACGGTAGAAACTGTCAGCATCTCACATTATATAATACATGTAATAGTATTGTAGACACATACGTCAATCATAACGATACAAAAAAAATTCAAGATAGATCGAAAAGAAGGGAAAACTTATTCCACCATGTAAGTATCATTTTTGTTACAATCAGACTCAGGAAATGGAATATACAGTTATATTGATGGGCAACATTTATTTTGTGTCGGTGACAAAAGCAATAATAAATTGTTTTGTCTCAAATATCAGTTGTACATTTGCTTCATGTTTATAATTCATTTTAAACTGCAACAGAAAGTACAAACAGAGAGATGTGAATTCCTGGAAAACGCCACATGCAAAACATTTTCACCTGAATCATTATTTAACTGTTTTAACGTGCCCTACATATATTAAGCTTCATTTATCACGATGATAGTTACAGTACCGTGGAAAATAATATGAAGGATGATCACGTGACCTTCAAAAAGGAACAACGTTTTATTTACTGGTATTCCATGGTACCTATTTTACGTAGACTGGTCCTTAAATAACATTGGCAAAACATTGTATGAGTAACTTTCTCAATACTAAACAATTAGAATCCATGGTATATTTGATGGACCAAATCTCAGGAGCAAAATATAGTAAATTCTTCATATAAACATTTTACGGTCTCCTTAAGCTTTCCTGATAGGTTTGTTTAGGCTATGGTCACAAGTAATCAAGTTGTCCCGAAGACATTATTACTCGTTGTCGCGACATTATTGTAACTGAATATATGGTCAGGACATACGTCCACACACAAATACACATGCGCATCGTCACGATATTGTATTCAGCAAGTAAAGATTTTTAATGTATTCAAATATGACTCCTAGTTTCGGATGAAAAAAAGCTGCTTAAAGCTGCAAGTGCTTTATGTTTGTATGATGAGAATCTTATTTTAAACTTGTCAGCAGAGAACATGACAAATACAATATTCTTGATTGGTGTTAACATCCGGGTCTGTCTATCATTTAATCGTACTCTTACACAACCGTACCTATAAATATCTCTAGACATTCCAAAATCAGCAATCTTTGCTATTCTATCTGGTCCTCGTGTTGTCAATAAACAATTTCTTGCTGCGACGTCTCTGAAACAAAATCAGCTGTCGTTAATCACAGCTATGAAAACACCCACTCATACATACTATAAAAACATATGAAAAATCTATCATTCACCATCGAGAAAAGTAATGCTATATAGAAGATATATATAAAACAATAAAAACAACAAATAAAGCCTTACATAGAAAATAATCGATTTGTGTGCTGACTATTTCTGAAGAATGGTACTCTCATGGTAGTATAGATTCTTATTTATGCTCAGCTGTCACCATGAACCCCTATCATGCATGTACGTATGTCATGATGAAAGTCATGTGTGAATGTAACCGGCATTTCTCTGATATGTTCAAGATTTTTTTATCATGTAAAGTTCGACCGTTTATTTTAGGAAAAACAGATTTTTAGTTGAAAAAGTCTTTGAAATTTCCCGACTCTGCGTACAAAGTATACAAATAGATAAATTATATTTGTTTTGAAAATTCATCTAAAATACATGCTGGAAGCCAATTTATTCAATTATTTCCTCAATATCATAAAGTGACCAAAGCGAAAGAAAATATATAGATTAGCAGCTTGAATGGATTACAGACTTGTGTACAAAATGAATAGATTACTAACCCGTGCATAAAATGAATAGATTACTAAACTGTGTACAAAATTAATAGATTACTAAACTGTGTACAAAATTAATAGATTACTAAATTGTGTACAAAATTAATAGATTACTAAACTGTGTACAAAATGAATGGATTACACCTCTGTGTACAAAATGAATGGATTACACCTCTGTGTACAAACTGAATGGATAACAAACCTGTGTATAAAATGAATGGATTTCACCTCTGTGTACGAAATGAATAGATTACTAACCTGTGTACAAAATGTTTTTCCTCCAAATGTCGACAACCATTGGCAATATCTAAGGCTAGCTTTAGAAGTTCTTCCATGGAGAGGTTACACGCGCGATCCTGCTGATACAGCGATATTACTATGATATAACAAACTATAGAACCATTAGAACTCTGTAAGCCAACAGTTAAAATGTTTTACGTGAATTGCAAAGCTTTTTGAATACAAATTATAAACCATGGATGACAGAAAACGGACACATAGGTTTGCAAAACAATCGACAGTGCCCTGTTCTAAGTAGATAGATATTCATGTAGTAATTTTCCAAGCGGATGCAAAGCAGCATATTGGCTAGTTTTCAATCATTCTGTATAGAAATTTTGATACAATTAGGAGTAGCTACTGTATGACGTATTTCACAGAACTGATTGGCAACCGATTTGTTGTTACGTCTAACTTTAGTGATAATGCAAGGAACTGATTCTTGAGATTAGGTTCTACAGGATAGAGACCGTGTCCTGACGCTTCAACCTGCTAAAAATCGTAAAGAAGACGACCAATGTCAGTATGTTAATGCCAGTCGAAATACAGATACAAGTATCCACAGTTACTGACGCATGCTCAAATCCCACAGATACAAAAGTTTTAAAGACAAGTACCATGACAAAGTTTGATGTCTGCTCTGATAAACATTCACCTAACTTATCTCCATTAATACAGTACTTACGAGACGACTGATTTATTTCCTACTAGTGAGCAGTGTACTGACAATGACATACGCACTGCAGACAAAATATGGCAATTTATTTAATAGATCACATCCCTAGTGATTTAAAAGTCTCTCACACAATACATTTGTTCACTATTTATAATTGTACAAAACGTCTGTGGCATTACCATTTCGCTGTCTTTTATATCATTTACGCAATGATTACTCCGCAAGACAATTCAGTGTTTGTAACAGGGACGTATAAACGACATTTGAGATGTCATCCTCGTTAATTTTGAATTGGTTTCAAAATAACTCATGATTTAACTTTGCTAACTCAGCATTAATACCAAAATTTGATATTCATCTCTTGATTTATTGAAAAACTAAGTTGGACCCAGACACATACTGCTCCTAAGTGTCTTGTACGTATAAATCATTTCCTAGGAAAACGTGAAACTTCAAGCATCTGTTTGGTGGTTTATGGATTTGTGGAGGCAGTATTTTGGGAAGGTGAGATTTTTGTGTGTTATTTTTAAGGAATACTTTTCTTATCGTCATTAGACTCAGACAACTTACCCCTTTCGTTCTTGAATCCCTCAGAAAAGATCGCAAGTCGCCACCTTCTAATAATTCTAGTACGATGTATCTTGGATGTTCCTCAAAGCATACACCTAGACATTTCACCACGTTCTTGTGCATAAATTTACTGAAAGGAAATAATCTAAATCCCTGTAATGAAATCTTTTGACACTTTTGCTAAATACACATCTAAGAATAGATAACGTCCATTTTCCAGTTTAAACATGAGCATGACCACAGTTTGGGGCCATTGGGATATGCATGAATTCTGAGGTTCCAGTTTTTCGAAACATTTAAGCAAAAGAAATAGAAGAAGGCGATTCGGGACCAGCTCGAATGTTCGGTTTTCCGAAGATTCCAGTTTATATACATATTTTATATCTAAAACTTCTACAAGTTTGTAAGTACAGTCAATAGGTGCAGCATGCCTTATTGGAGACTCATACTATAGTATCTTTACCTGTATTTTTTTCTCGGAGAATCATTAATTTTTTGATGTACAGGCTATTATGTTATATTTGAGATAAAATACTTTATAAATTAGAACTAAAGCAATCATTCAAGTTTTTGCCAAATTGTCGAAAATAATAAACCCAAAGTGATCAAACATACTTCTTTTAAACCGAATAAAAATCGAAGAGCAACTTGTGATTAATCACAAAACTGACGTTTTAACAAACGAATTAAATCCTCTTTCTGACTGGTAAACTGTTTATGAACAATGCTCGTACTAGGTGCTGACATCCACAATTTTGTAATACAATATCTATGAATAAAAATATTATACACAATTGGAACGATAAATCCTTCAAATATAGATATTATTAAGAAGACAAAGCACATAATGTAGAAATCCAAGTCCAAGCATTTTCAAGCGTGTTTTCATGTATGTTTTATTCTACGAAATAATGTCGGCATGTTACCCACATCATTGAACATTTTCCGGTCCATGACAAATGGTATTGCTAAAAGGTCTATGGTTGATAACGGCATTAACTACCTGATAATCACTGCTTCCATCAGAAAATCAGTTTCGGCCTGTTCCATACTGAGGGCTGGCAGAGTCTGAAATACCATTTCCATTTGTTTAATTACCAAAAAGAACATGGTTAGGGAATTATAAAGAAACAGTTTTGTTTATAACACTTTGGTCAACTTGGAAATGAACCTTTTTGATACTCGTTCAAAAAGCTAACAGCGTTTGGTGCCTCTTATAGCACAATGCATGTATATATATAAAGAGAAAAAAATGAATAGTAATCTAATATGTGTATCAATAACCAATCAAAAAAGTTAAACACGGGTTGATTTCTGAACTCTGATGCAAGATGCTTTCACGTGTTTTACTAGGTTCACGTATAGGCTATGTCACTCTCAGCGACTGTTGTATTCTGCATTTGTTTTATATGACTTATTGTCATCGGGGTGTAACGCCGTTTTTCAACAATTTTTCAGTTATGTACGGCGACCGGTTTACCTAACCAGCTTTCCTGGACTATATACTAACCAGTACTAACTTACCCTTCCACAAGGTGCCCGCAACTTCTCCACATGTGGAAGAAAATCGACATTTTTGTCAATGTTTCATAGAAGGGTATGACCTGCCGCGATCGGGATTCGAACCCGGATCTCCCGGTCACAAGTCCAGCGCGCTAACCACTGGACCACGGCCGCGGCGTTGTATTCTGAAACACTCGATAAGTGTAGCTGATAATTGCTATTAAGTTATTAACGGATGTCAGACTTCTAGAGGGTAAAATTTCAGAATAATTACTCTCTATGTCATGTCGACAGATTTCATGCATCAAAATTATGTGAACTTGTAAAGAATGTTGTCAGTCCTACATCGCATCAATTAATGGGTGTGCTGGCGACGTCATTGTCGAATAAAAACAATGTGAACAATGAGAACTAATGGAAAATAATTGTTTCCATTTATCATCGCTGATTTTAGTAGCAATTTCTTGCCGCGTCAGAGAAATGATAAAATAACACATGCTTTTTTAAACTTGACAAAAAGTTTTTAAAAAGATTGCGAGATAAAATGTTTATCACAAACAAAACTGTTAATAAAGAGAATTATGCGATGAAAGTCTAATTTCGTGTAAAAAACATGAAATTGTGAATAAAAACATGAATACGAAAACACGAGCTCTACAAGAAAATTAAAATTACCAGGAAATCTTCGCATGAAATTCACAATGTGAATGAATCTTGCTTTTTTTAAGAACATGAGCTTTTAAGTAATTAAAGCACGGGATTCATGCGTTCGTAATTAACACACGACATCATTTTCCCTATGCTTGTATACATGTGTGTGTGTGTGGGGGGGGGGGTAGTACTATCATATCGAGGTAGATTTTAAGAGTACCATTTACAAAGTTTTTAGGGTTAGGATTAGACTATTAGTGTTAATTGTTATCGGTAAATTTTCCCCCAAATGTCGTACTTTAAGGGGCACCTTCGTACCGACTCGAGGTTATACCTCATAATGCCATGATCTAAATTGCATACAAAGTGGAGTACATTTATGATAGAAATACCATGGTCAGATAGCTCTACCAACCTCTGTGTGCGTGTTGCACGCCTGTGCGCGAGAACATATTTATTGTACAATATAGT
The DNA here is from genome assembly GCA_008271625.1 of Lutraria rhynchaena. Lineage (NCBI taxonomy): Eukaryota > Metazoa > Mollusca > Bivalvia > Venerida > Mactridae > Lutraria > Lutraria rhynchaena. The sequence goes on from VIBL01000086.1 coordinate 1,632,183, forward strand.
ATGTGTTGTTACCATGACAGCAATTGCTGAATATTGCAAAAACTTGTTTATAGCTGATATTCGATTTCACTACATTGCGTGAATTGATAATAATATTTTAAGCTCTTAAAATAACGGTGTACAACAACGAACGCAGTTAATTATTAAAATGGCACCAAGTTATTAGCAATTTATCTTTTCTTTTTTCTAACATTTAATTGGAACAGACTATATTACCTGTAAGTAAGAGCAAAATACGCGATCACAATATAATAAAATGGCGCACTGACGATGGCAGCTCGCATTGTAATGATTTACTGACATTATAATATAATAAGACTCCAGCTAGCAATAGCTGCATTCTCCAATTATTAAAACCATTTAAATTTTAAACCCGAAATAGAGAGCAACAGGAAAATTAATATTTTCTTCTGTTATTCATAAAACACAGCTTACCTTCACAGCTACAGGAAGCTCTTTCACATTAGCGCACAGGTTCTTAAGGGACCCTTCATACACTTCACCAAAAGCCCCTTGACCGAGAAGTCTGAAAAGTAACGGATAATACTCAAACACCTTGTCATACAACATTAACACGTTTATTTTCATTTTAAAGAAAAAATACAAACTTTAACAACCCAGAATAGTGCAGGTAATTTCAAAGTTTCTAAATAAATTAACATTCAAAATATCAACCAGACCAGTAAACTTAACCAATGTTATATTTACATCAAATTTACATTGATTTAGGTACACAAACAACCAGGAAATGTGACTTTTTTCGGTTAAATTGCCAAGACTATCATATTTGCTAATTCTGTCCGAGAATTGAGAACGTACATTAGTCAGCAAGATAAGGAAACATCCGGAAAAATACCAGCTTATTGCGCATAACGTAGTCCGATATGCATGCCACTTAAATATATTTCAAAGCAGATTGTTGACTTTTAAATCTTCAATATTATTTAAGACAAAATATGTAACAGAATAAATAAAACAAAATACAGGAACCTGATCAAGGTTAGTTTATTTCTAGGAATCTCTCGCAATTGTTGTTCTGGATATTTTGCGGTGATAAAATCATAGTTTGGATTTAGTTCTGTCACGGCACATCTAAGTTGCATGTCGATAGATGAAGATTGCACTGGTGCCACATTTACATTGTCGTCTGATACTGTAGATACCATTTCAAGTCTGGCTGTCGGTCCAGTATTGGCCTTCCGTCGTCTGATAGCTGTTACAATTTATAGACAACAAAATGAATGTACATAAAACACACGGCGCTCTCTTAAAAATACACTCCGAACTATGCAGATTGTTAGACTCCATCAATTTGCAATTCTAATCAGGTTCAGTCACAACTGATTCCGTTAGGAATGCAGAAGTTCAACATTGATTTATTACGTTCAAACAATTCAACGGAACATTTATGTGGTGTGCAAAAAATGTTGCGCAATAATAATAAATATGGCGGCAGTTATCATCCAATTCTAAGAATAATGTCTTTTGTCTGGTCGTTAAACACGGAAAACGTCTTAAAATAAATAAACCTGTGCGATAATTGGTGTTAGCCAGTGCTTATGACATATCAGATACACAGACATTAGTCTGTGATGTGTTTGTTGTAATTATACAATATTTTTCCTTGGATTGTCCAATTTTCTGCAGACAAACCAAAAAAAAGAGAAATATTTTATTCATTATCTTGCAAAATCAGAGTTTCCTTGCCTTACAAGACAACTAAAATAAATAAATGTAATGAGAACAACAGAAGAAGTGTCAGTCACAAACCATATCCGGTAAAATTATCTCATGAAGACTGGACAGGAACTGTTCAGCATGCAGAGCGGACAAGGTTTTTTTCATCATTTGTTTGGCCGAAAAAGGAGAAATAATTCTAAAGTGTCGAAGCTATTTTGCTGGTTATCAATTTTGACCAAGGTAATATTCCTGTGAAAGTTTTGACCGAGTTTGGTAAATATTGTATCAGAACCGTTCAACTTAGCATTTTCTTTGTCGACGCCGCTTGCCATTTGTATTCCAATAATTGCATGCATGCAAGACTGGTGTATGAACATGCTAGTGTTTGCGCATGTATACATACAGTATGATAGAGTTTTCTCATTCAGAAAATGTGGTAAAATATCCATATAAGGTATGTGTGGTAAAAAAGCAAGAGCAGAACGTTTGTTTGAACATTTGCAGATAAACATAAGGTATTTTATTTTGATATTGTGTGAATTTATCTTCTGAAAGCAATAAAACTCTGGCTTTTTTACAATAACCAGACATGATATGACATATAGATTGCCTTTTTTACTTTACGGTAGCAAAACAAATAGTCAATCCTGTAAAAATACATCAAATACATGAAAATGAATTTCAGATAAATATGTTTTTGAGACAGTAACAATGTATGATATTCTATTTGAACAAAATTACGTCCCACATAAACCTATAATTACCAATGGACAAAAGCAGATGTTTTTTTTAAACCGAGCACACAAAAATTTACCTAGACAGAGTATAGCTGTTCCCATGACGACAGAGACAACTATCGCAGAAAGAGTAATAGCTATAATAAGGGCAACACTCATTTTTTCAGGATGTTGTTTTATCGTTACGTATGTCGTCACAGGTTCTTCTGAAAAACAACAAAAAAAACTTTATACAGTATTGATGTACATGAAAAGACGGACTAAATGTGCCGAATTATTAGTGCAGTACAACATCAGAAAAACTGGAATGGTCTTAAATTTATGCGGAAAGTTTGATTTCTCATAGTTTTATTTACATCCATCTAACATCCGTGTAATTGCATGCGTAAATCGGAAAATTAAATGCAAATATTTTTCTTCTGCCTAAAAGGATAGCTGTTTGTAGTGCGTTTGTCACCTAGAAGTGCGTACATTAAATGTTTAAATACGGAAAATATGAATGTACAAAGACACAAACCGTACCAAAATATTTTAAAATGAGTTTTATAGAAACAAAATCGCCTTAAACAAATACATTAATTCTGACGGGTAGTAGGAGACTTTAAAAGTCTCAATGCATCTCACAAAACACTTTCCTTTTTCGAAAATCGCTATTATTCAAATCATTACCAAATTCAATTATACCCAGAAGTAATTTCTAGCAAATATAAAAGCGCTGCAACCGAATGGTTTTTTCTTATATTGGCAACCACATAGATCAGATAATTTTCAGTCAGTCGATTTTCACGATTGCTTACAGACACCAGTGACACGGGCCACATAGTCTTAGTTGGGCTTAAGATAATTTAATGATCTGTGAGAGTTTCTAGTGTCTAGTTTCTAGCTTTTCATGCCACAAATCCGGGAAGATTTAAAGTAAAGTTTTTTCAATCATATTACTTAGCATCTATAACATTCTGAATTCGTAGTCAACTGTAAGAACAGTGTATGAACTATTTAATATGTGACCCTACCAGCGCTTAATTTCTGAAACGCTCGCTTTTTTTGAAGAACCGAAAATACTTTGATACAATGAAAGAGTAACAGATTTCTGATAAATAACTGATAAAGCGTACAAATTATTAATTCTGTGATGTGGTTCTGATGTTTTAGAGGAACACTACAGAAAATTTGATTACATACCGGCGATGAAATATTGACAAAGAATTAACAATGAACCAAAGACACTGACAATATAATCATTCTGTCTGCACAATCACTTTAAACACGTTTTATGTTCAGAAATAAAATTCATGATACATCAATTTTCCTGACATAATTTGACTACCACAATCAGTTAAAACGGCAATTTGGCGGCGCTATCAGAGTCATAAAAACAAGTTAGATTTCCCTGAGGTAACTGTTCCCCAATATACAGAAGAACAAAAATTCTTATCAGAAAAACGAGCATTATGTAACAATTTTCTAGAAAAGAAGGAGCACTTAGGAAGACTTAGTTTACAATTTGGTATCGTCTTCAATGCTCCCAGGGGGGTAACAAATGTGAATATAAAACATACAAGCAATCAGAAATAATCTTATATCACTATGACAGATTTCTGTTGAGCGTTCTAAAATTATATTTTGAAAACGATAATTTTTGACGTGAAGTATAAATGAGTGACTCTGTCTGGAGTCAGAAGAGCATTTTGGAACGTTGATTGCTTCTCGTGTCAATGTTGCTCATTCGGTTTGTAGTGGTTTTGAAACCAATCAGTTAAATAGCGATGCTTAGGTATAATTTGGTTCTAGTAAAACCATCGACGTATTGGAATCACCGCATTAAGGGATATACTACATGTTTGTACACAAACGACATTAGAGGTGACCATTACTTCACACCACGTGACACATAACTTGTTCATACAAACGCCAATGTATATTACCTGCCAAGATGTCCAAATTCAAACATAATCACAATGACTTATACCACCTTATTGATTAATCAAACCAGCTGCATGTGTTTTGAAATCACCACACTACCTTTACCCGTCACAATGATAATACATGTAATTAATCATTACCTGGTTCAGGGTCACAATGGTATTCTGTATCATTTTTGAACTCCTCGAGTGTAATATGTTTTAATGTACTTTGTGTGTCAATCAGTTTATCTCCCTCTATTGCAAAGCCTGGAAAAATAAATCTCAACACATGAATAAATATTTACACACAATTAATGGATCTCGATATAATATCCCGTTAGGTAAAACACAGAATCGCGTTGCTAACACACATTCAAATCCTTAATTAACTTGATGATTATTGACTAGAAAATGTCCTGAACATTGTTAGAATGGTTAGGTTGAACGAAAGAAATAGTGTAATGAATGTCACATCCAGAGCACACAGCTTCCCTACATAGGTATAATTACAAACCATATTTTGAAAGAAAGCGAAGGAAAAAATATCAAAGATAAAACTGGAATGGTCGTTGTTGTTGTAATGTTGATATGTGTATAAATGAATAGAACTCACCAAAACATCCCGGACTGAATGATATGTCATCAAGTGCTATATCACCATGATCTAAAATCGCACCGTGGGCACGGAACTTGATCACATATCTAGAATACAATGTATATAACAATACAATAAATGCAAGGGAATGTGGATTAGAACCACAAGATCAAAACAACTGTACCTTTCAATTAAAAATCCCCCGGCAGAAAGACCTATAGCAACAGCCAAACAAGTAGATCTAACTACGTTAGATGAATAATGATAAAACAATTCCATTACCCCAGTTACACTTATGGAGCCTCCAGTCTGCATAAGCATTTAACCGACTGGTTAACATGGATAAGAATTGGATTCCGAGAAAAAATACAACCTTCCCAACCCCCTACCTCAAATCCACGCAACACATAAAGACCGTACAAAAATTGAGGACAAAACACAGTCTCTTGGCGGGTTCCGCCTTGGTAAGCTCGTGTTCTCCCTGTCTTCACGTGTCTCTTATTTATCACAGGTAACTGAACTGTAAGGTCACTGGTATTGGATGATATCTTATCGATGAAAATGTATCAAAAGAAAACCATATTTTGATAACTAGTAATCAATATGACCTTTCTCAAGGATACGTCTGTTTTCGAATGCAATCAGAAATCAAGGTTTGACATCACTAGAATTACCGAGATAAAGTGACAGTAACAAATGAGAGTGTGTGAAAATTTCTTCCTAAAACAAATTACGCGATTCAGTTGTTTGATAAAGAAGGTACAAGCGACAAAATTGAGTATTCAAAAAGACCTAATCCAAGTACTTATATATATGTTAACCTCATTTTTGTGAAATTGTCAAACTAAATGGAACAATCAGAGGAAGACTTTGGGCATGGACAAAACTCTATTAAAGTGGCAGAATTCATGCACCAACGTCAGCTGATCGCCTGCATGCCGTCTATAACTCCATGCGTGACCATATTATTACCTTAATGTAGGTTTGATTGTGATTTCAGCAAAGTTCCAGTCTCTACCTTGGTTCCCTTCTTTGGCCCAGTGCCAGGTCTTTTTGTTATTAGAGCATAATTCAGTTTGAGATACTTCTAACATGTTAACATCTTTCCCTAACATGTGGTAGAAAAAACGTAACTGAAAAAAAGGAAAAAGTACTGATTTCAAGGTGCTATAATTAAAGTGAATTGACCTTTTTATTAATGAATGGCAAATTACATCCGACATAACCAATAGTACCTAATACAAGTGATATTACACAACACCCTCCCAGATGTGAATTAGCTGTTAGCAATATTCCACAAAATAAGGTACAAACATTTTCCACAGTTACGTCTTTATACCAGGTTCCAGTTTAAAACATGGAGTCTCTGAACTATTGGTTCATACTTTTAAACAATGCCGAAACTGAATTTCTAGACTAGCTTGTTAACTGGATTGTATGTCGAGTTATTTGATCACAATCTATTTCGTTTGACGCATGTGTGCATAATATAAAGCATGATAGCCGATAAAAGATACAGCAATTCAGAGAAATAAACACACATTATGTTCGGCCTTAAAACAGACAATACTGCTGCAGACTCATAAAACATAATATGTTATAGAGCATACAAATAAAACAAAACAAGACACATGAACGAAACGAAATGAAACGAAATGAAATCCCCAAAGGGTAAATATCTTGTACGTTGTATTTCATGTTTACCATCCGCTTTCAATTTCTTCAAAGAAACAGAACACAAACCTTGCATTTATCAGCAAAGTTCTCATGAATCGACGGCATAACAACACTACGTAATGTTGCTGACTCAAGCATGTCCCCATCTCCTCCAGATATATACATATAATAACCTACAACAGTCAACGTCAACATTAAATGGATACGTGAAATAACAGAAACACAATACAATAGCCTGAATATTTCGTACATGTATTTGTCATAGCGTGGTTCTCAATAGAGCCTAGATGGATTTTTCACTATAATTTCGCAGTATCAAGAATTATTAGCTAATCACAACTATTATTTACACCATAGTCCGTCTGTTTGTATCTCTTAGTTCAACAGCAGAAAGCCGAACATTAGAAAGTTAAACAGGAGAAAATCCAACAGAAGGAAGTCCAAGAATTAAAAGTTTAAGAGTTGAAAGTCAAAGAGTAGAAAGTCCAACAATAGAAAGTCCAAGAGTTGAAACTTCAAGTGTAGAAGGTACAACAATAGAAAGTCCAAGAGTTGAAACTTCAAGTGTAGAAGGTACAACAATAGAAAGTCAAAGAGTAGAAAGTCCAACAATAGAAAGTCCAAGAGTTGAAACTTCAAGAGTAGAAAGTCCAACAATAGAAAGTCCAAGAGTTGAAACTTCAAGTGTAGAAGGTCCAACAATAGAAAGTCAAAGAGTAGAAAGTCCAACAATAGAAAGTCCAAGAGTTGAAACTTCAAGAGTAGAAAGTCCAACAATAGAATGTCCAAGATCTCAAAATCGAGGAGAGAGTTTTACATAAAAAATTACCATAAACATTGTAATTAAGCAAAAGAGCTCTTAATACATGAACAAGGCTTTGTTGTTTTTATCAGAATGCACAAGAAAAATTAATGGGGCCTATTCTTTGAAAATTGTGTTGAGTATATTACAACATTAAGAATGCGAGTATATTCAGAGATCAAACAGATGAGGGAAGGAAAACTTCCTCTGTTTTGTTTTACATTTATTTACTTCAATTTAACAAACAACTGTATTTGTTTACTACATACGATATACAAAATAAAGTGCTAATCTCTCTGATTCATCGGAAGTGTTTCAAACAGGAAACATTACACCGGAGGTAAAAGGGGCGTATATATTAATAGGTCGTGACAAAAGTAATATCAGCTTACCTGATTTTGTTTTCAATGTATGATCCACTTCCGGTCCCGTGCGTTCAGGATATGTGGGTCCTTGTTGCAGATGCCACTTAAATCCGGTGTGATGTTCAATATCTACCCAGCCACATGATCCATTCTCGAACGTACACAGTGCAGGGTTGGGTAGATTATCTACACATTACAAAATGAAATTTTAGACATTTTTTATTACTAATAGATATTTTTTCTGTGCGATTAATGTTTGAAAGATAGACGGATTTAAATGTGGGCAAGTGATAGGCTGGTACAATAGAATATGGATAAGAAAAAGGATTCCTTGTAAAAAAACATACAGAACTTCCTACTTTCCCTAAAATACTACTTTCGCCAAATCCCCAACGCAAACCTAATCAACACATAGGACCAAACTAAAAATGGAGGACAAAACAGTACAGTAAAACCTCGATAATGAGTCCACGTTCGGGATCGGAAAAATTGGTCGTAATGATGAGGTAGTTTCAGTATCAAGTTGAATTATCGGGGAGTTATTGAAAGCCGGTTTGAAAATAAGTGGTCGTTATAACAAGGTGGTCGTAATAACAAGGTGGTCTCTATGTGAAGTTTTGCTATAGATAAAAATGCATCTGTTAGGATGTTAAGATAAATAAATATTCATCATTATTTATAGCGTTAGATAAAACAGAGCTCCATTATTTCCACAACTTATCAGACAAATTAAATTATTAGACGAATCATTACATGTTTTTTTAAATTGCAAATTCTTGCGGTACATTGTGATTTTTAAAAGTTCGACAAACATGGTTTCAGACGAATTTAAATTTATATTACAAACAACAAAAGCAAATTTTGACGCTAACGTAATTTTCTGATAAAAATATTCATCAAAATTGAATTACGTGTTTCAGATGAATTCAATTTTGTTATTTTCTAAAAACCTTGCAACGCAATTAAACAATTATATTACGATACGTTTCACTGCTAGTGATGCAAGTGCCAATGTTTTGTGAAATTTATTTATCGAACCTCATCTAATGGGAACAAATTCGATTTCAATAATATAACGCAACATGCCAAGTATTTAATATCAAAGTTTCTGAAAAATTAGATTATACATCGGAAATTACAAGATTTATTCGCCTTATGTGATCTGCCACAACAAATATGGAGAGAACACGTGACTGGGTGACACCCAATATGCTCTTTGCAACTTGTAATATGATCACCGTAACTTAGAAACATTTCAGAATATGACTGCGGGTGCTGCATAGGACATTATCAGTATAGAAGTCTAAAAGAATCGCTTTGTCGATCTAAAAATGGAGAGTTTTTGTAACAAATTTCGCACGGAAATAAAATTAATTGTGAACAAGATAATAATGAAATGTACAAAGTGAATGTCGGTTATGAATATGTGATGATAATTTCTCTTCGAAGTGTCATGTAGCAAGCTAATAGCAAGTTACACCCAATAAAAAGATAAGATGTTGTTACTCAAATTCCTGTCAGTGAATGGAGGCCACAATATATTTAACAATACAAAAATTTCCGGTCGATTACGGAAATGAACGGATATTTTTGGAAACTTACGATTGTGTCATTCATAAATATGTACGCTTACTACCATCATGTATCATGACAAGATAATACTTGTGTTTGGTTTTAATAAACTGCAAAGCCTTTTTTGGAACATAAATCTGAGGAATTGATTAGTGTAATGGTCCAAAGAGCTTATTCCAAAAGGTGTTTGGGAATTGTATGATCGTACAAGATTCATTTAGTAATTCGTCGTGAAGACACACACTTCAAGCCTATCAAATCACGACAGACACTCAATTTTAATCAATAAAACAAATAATTCTAAGTAATGTTTATAGTAAGACACACAAATAACTTTCAACTGAAGTATCTTATTTCCAAGTGAAATGAAGAAGAATAGCATCATCAGAGACAAAGAGAAGTGAACTGTGAACAATGACGTATTTGGTTTGTCGGAAGCTCTTGGGAAGCATTCTGTCTACGAAAGAAGACTCGTTATTTTCACAATTAGGATAATGTAACCGACAACACAGACAGACTCGCGTCAATGTTTTGAACATACTCAATGGTTGAATGCGGCTTTTCTTTAGACTGTTTATTACTTTTAGAAGTAGATAAATTTGGTTTTATTTGCGTCACAAACTCACTCAAATTTACACTGTTATATTATTGTTATATTTAACGTTATAAAAGTTCACAAAAAGGGTATAGTGTCTTTCATGCATGCTAATTCTGTAAGTATTTCATAAAATATAGAACAAATCAAATCAGACTTGTTTACAGCGTGTATCTACTTTTCAACTATAGGTAAGGGGCCATCGTGCTCTAGTGGTTATGATCTTGTAATCTTAAGCCCCTCACCTCTGTCAGGACAAAATTTCACATGTGATGAAGATGTCCGGCTGGAAAAGTCGTCAAATGACCCCGGTAACTGGTACGACATTAAACTCCAGTGAAAAATATAAAAAAATATGAAAAATTATATATCTGAATACTTAAAGCGTGTGTTATAGTAGAACTACATTATTTAATCCACTGATTTTAATTTTTTAAAAGTGTAATTATACTCAGATAAAAGTATCAAGGTTTTAAAGAATGAAATACAATGTCTAGCCTCTATGAAGACATAACTTATATGCAGCTTCCGTCCAGTATCATCTACTGAGGTTACTTAAATTGTCATGATAGAAATGTTGGTAAGAGTATTGTAACTGTGCCTTCACAAGATCTCGTATTGAAGCTAATTCTACCAACACGTGTACTTTTGACAATCTTTTGTTACCATTTTCCATGGTAAAAATTGATCATTTATCACTTATTAAACTCGTTTATGGTCCCCAAAGTAACACAGACACGTAAAGTTCATTACTCTCTGTTTGCCTTAAGTAAAAGTTCTTCTAAATAATTACAATGGTACGTCTTTACTTTAAATATATATTTACTAAGAAATAGACGCTTTTTGAGAAGCGGGACAATGTTTTTTTATTCGGTATTCTTCCAGGAGACAAAAAGACAACTGAAGACCGCTGTTCAGCCATCAAAGATAAAAAGATACATGACCAAATAAACTTGACCTTGAAAAGATTTTTGTATTTTTCGATACCTGGAAAATTGTAATTTATAGGCGAGAAAAGGATTTCTGGAGAGAAAAAAACGAACATACAAAAAATCGTACTGAGTATATTTGCCTCAACATGTCCTTAAAAAGTGAGAATACGCTCAACAGAAGCAGAAGAAGTAAACAACACTCTAACACCTACAGGTATACAAATAAATACATGTGTTTATAGAAGAAGTAAACAACACTCTAACACCTACAGGTATACAAATAAATACATGTGTTTATAGAAGAAGTAAACAACACTCTAACACCTACAGGTATACAAATAAATACATGTGTTTATAGAAGAAGTAAACAACACTCTAACACCTACAGGTATACAAATAAATACATGTGTTTATAGAAGAAGTAAACAACACTCTAACACCAACAGGTATACAAATAAATACATGTGTTTATAGAAGAAGTAAACAGTACTTTAACAACTACAGGTATACAAATAAATACATGTGTTTATAGAAGAAGTAAACAACACTCTAACAACTACAGGTATACAAATAAATACATGTGTTTATAGAAGAAGTAAACAGCACTCTAACAACTATAGGTATACAAATAAATACATGTGTTTACAGAAGAAGTAAACAGCACTCTAACAACTACAAGTATGCAAATAAATACATGTGTTTATAGAAGAAGTAAACAGCACTCTAACAACTACAGGTATACAAATAAATACATGTGTTTATAGAAGAAGTAAACAGCACTCTAACACCTACAGGTATACAAATAAATACATGTGTTTATAGAAGAAGTAAACAGCACTATAGCACCTACAGGTATACAAATAAATACATGTGTTTATAGAAGAAGTAAACAGCACTCTAACAACTACAGTTTACAAATAAATACATGTGTTTATAGAAGAAGTAAACAGCACTCTAACAACTACAAGTATACAAATAAATACATGTGTTTATAGAAGAAGTAAACAGCACTCTAACACCTACAGGTATACAAATAAATACATGTGTTTATAGAAGAAGTATCAGACTAACGTAAATTTCTCTGTTAACCATCGTAGAAGGTAATTCATGTGCATAAGAACGGCATAAGTTTCTTAAGTTCTCTGACAAAGTTCTCTCTATAAATAACCGACACTTGTAAGTCCTCACCAACTGGTTCAAGTGTGTCAGAAGAGCAGTCAACGGGTTCATACCGTATTGCTCCTAGACCGCTCTTTTCTAAAACTTAATATCAAACGCAGAAGAGTACATACCCAGTACTAGACTGGAAAGCATTTCTATATCAAATTAGGAGGGAAATGATTTTAATGCGGAACAACCGAGGAACTAAGAACTCTCTAGAGTTAAAAGTCGCACGAACAGCCAGGTTCATTGGGAGACTTTCAAACGTAGGCTTACACCTGGGTAGAACCACCGATCTTCTAGATGGACAGCTTTCTCAAGTGTGAAATTTGATTCCAGGAGGGATTCGAACTCACAATGGTGAGGGTCTATTAATGAGTGTCTTCAATCATAATGGCAAATAGAAATTATCATGTGTCAGTCGATTCATGTACAAAGAACACGAACTGTTCAATGTCGAATTGTACATTAAGGAATCCATTTAAACTCTTTCATAAGACTTGTTTTATTAACTTCATTAGGCACTCAATAATGGTCTGCTTTTAGTTTCTGGGGTTTCATAAGAAAGTAATGGAACTTTTAGACATATATCTACACTTATTAACATTGAAATTAATAGCGTGTAATTCTTATGGTAAAACGACTTTTATCGGTGTACCAAACCGCTTCAGGTTATCACTATGTCTCCATTTAGCTTAGAATCCATGAAATGTCAGGCATATTTATTTCGGAACTATTGCTAGTTATTAACCCTCCTATGTAACGCTAAACATACAAATGCTGAAACATGAAGTTCGTCTAGAAATAGCTCATGATGTTCCTGAAGTTTTAGGTTCATTCAGCACAAATACTGCTATATGTTAAGAGGACTGATAAATGATAAATAATAATCATGTTGTTAATGCATAAAAATACCATGTACCTGTTACAAGTTAAAACAAAACATCGATCGTTACTATTGTAGATTAATAAATTGTTTACTCTAAAACAAACAGTCTAACATCTAAACAACTTAAAAAGTCAATATCAAAATATTAAATTAACTTAAACAGTGTTAATATTGATGTCTCGTTATCCAAATGAAAAATATTGAAAATTAGATCGAAAGTAGTGTTTTTTATAACCAGTCGATCTAAATAATAAAATCGTCGAAAAGTGAGGTCCCACAACATTAACTGCTAATTATTACAAATACATGTATAAAAAGCATTATCGTATCATTAAATATTTGTTATGTATAATATTTACTAGTATACAGCACAACTTCGCTCGTTCATCTAACGTACTGTCTCGTTTAGTTAACAGACATCTAGATTTCTTATTCTCCACCGAAGCTAAATATTATTTTCAACGCCGTCTTTCATAACAAATAATTTATTTTTCATCATTAATGGGGATGTGCAGGACCAACCTCGTTAACGATAAAATTCCTGGTATTCGAAAGCCTCCAGATGTAATAAAATGTATATAAAGAGGTTTAGTTTATCAGTTGACGCCAAACTTAGGTCCAATATTTGCGGGGTGACATTTCTCATATTTCTTGATCTTATTCTAAACTGGCGTTCATAACCAAAGCGGTCGAGTACGGAGCCCCTAAAGGGACATTCCACGCTTTTATTTTAACTGTAGTATTTTTGTATTTCGTTTTATTCGAAATATTATTTCGTATTTATGAAATGTCATTTAATTTTACGAATTATTATATCGTAATTACGAATTATTTTGTCGTTTTTATTAAATATTAATTCTCAACGAAGTGTAAAATTTCACATTAGGGGCTCCGTATCCGGGTATAGTGTCAGCTTTATACTTCGCTGTAGCGATTGATATCACACTTTTCTATTTACATCGGCTTTACAGTTCATAAATGATTTAATTCTGTATTCATAGACTTCGATCGGATTTACATTTATATTATTGTCAATATTTGCATACTTATTGTAACTGTTTGATTTGTTGCACGTTGTCATAACAAAGTGGTGCAAGACAAGATGCTTCAAAGTTTCCTTTAAATCCCTTCAGACTTTGGTTTAAATCATACATTTTCATTTTACGTTTTGTCCTAATTGTCTATAGTATAGAACTGAACAGGATTCCTAGAAAAAAAAACACATACAAAAATTACATCCATCCCAAATTTCTACCTTCCTCATCTCTTAACTCACTCTAAACCAAACCCAATTTAAGTCTGTACAAAAAGTAGAGGATAAAACACAGTCTCCTGAAGAGTACCGCCAATGAACGGTGCGTAGTTCGTTCCTGTCTTAGACTTTAGATGTACATTTATTTGAGTGCTTGTTTTTATTTCATTGATCACCATTTTGGTGGTTTGACTATTGGCTTTATATACTCATATGCATTTTCCCACCTTTCGTAAGTGTGCACGTGTTAAGAATGAAGTTTATTCCGTCGCATCATATTAATAATTGTTGTTTGTATACTGTTCCAGGTTAGGATATTATTTTAATGTCTATTTCGTATAGTTTGGTGTCGTCTGTTTGATGTAAACTGTGGGTGAGGTTGATTTTAAGAAAGTCTTTGTAAAGGCGGAATTTCATGCATAAAGTAAAGCCTATGAATTGACTGATACTGTCTTGAGCTACAAGGAAACGTTAAAAGAATTGTTTATATTCATTTTATAAATTGGATTCATTTCTCGATCAAAAATAAAGTCCTTGTACATATAACTTGTATTACTGGTCCAATCAATGTGAAAAATGCCCATTTTCTGTTGAAGAAGAAATGAACAAGTAAACACACTGTTTTGATCACTATGATATACCTACGAGTATTGAGACTTACTGTTTCATTTGGACAGAAACCAAAGATGTCATACACGACGAACGAACCAGTGATCTGTGGAGACTAAACGCTTAAGAAAATTGCAGAGAGAGGCTAGAAAGGGCAATTTCTACAAGATAGCCTGCGTCGGTCATTTTATCAATGTTGCTGTGGGGAATATAGTCATTAACGATAACACAAATATAAAGAGCAACGTGATTTTACCAAAACCAAAGACATCGTAAAAAGACAATTATGGTTGTGTTGATAGAGTTGTAAAGAACATGAATGATAATGGCACTACAATCACACACGTTAGTGTACAACTATTAATGGTGAGTGAAGATATTGCATGCTTTCATATGGCAAAATATAAACAATGGAATTATTTTGTGCATTCCGCCACCATTACGGATACACACCCAGACATTCATCTTCTCGTTTAGTTGTTTATGTTGAAATGTTTGCGTAGTTATTTTTACAGGAACCTGAACGCTATTATTTAACCTATTAAAATAGTCCATCAAAGGCAAGAATACAGGTAATTTTCAGTACACACGATACGATTTATGTTGCATGATTGCAATGTATCGTCAGACTATTTATCATCTCTTTAAATTTCCGTGACAATGATGTTTTAGAAAGGTTTGGCACACTCCTGACAGTTTACCATTAGTTCTAAAAGCAACAGTCGACATGCGATACTTGCAATCTATAATTTTCAGCCACTCCTTCCGTAATCATAGTATTTCGCTAAACAAGCAAATATAACTATTATTTCATACGATTCAGCATCCGTGGAGACAATATGCATGTGGCAGTGAGTGATATCGTGTGAGTCTCAATAGATTCGTCCATAATAACAGTGTTCAATTTTTACCTTGCCAAACAACAATGTAAAGTGTCATTTATGATTTTGAAACTTGTTTATGCTCATATCAAAGTACAATGCAATTAATTTGGTTCTCAATATGTTTTGCCACTTTTAATATATTGGATACCATAGAAAACAAGCTTTTGGTCAAACTTTAATTCTACACTGGGGAGGGGAATCTTTAGAGCATAATGTTTCCGTGCACTGAACACTAAACTTCAATAAGCAGCGCTAGGAAGGGGCAACATGAATACAAAGCCAAAAATCATATTGACAACCTCACCAATATGGCTCATTAACACTGACCATTATTTTAACAACCTTACTAGCATGGCTCATGCAAAACAACACAGACATCAACTAAATACAAATCCTTACCACAGATTATCTCATCTTTTCCATTGGGGCAATCTTTTTTCAAGTCACAAACATTTTCCCAAGTTACGCATGTCCCATCATCGCATATAAAATCATTGGCATTGGGACATCCTTGGTCACCGACTGTAAGAGAATATAAGTCAGCAGAAACGTATATTAAAGCCTAGTGATGATTAAAATAACAAAAACTAAATAGAATACTTGTGAGATAAGGTTGGTTATATCATAGTCTACATACTGTTTGATTGATGAGGTGCCTTGTTTAAATATACCCACCTTTATGTTCTTTTTTATTCAAACAGTTTTGAAAACAAATCTTTTAAAATTGAACATCGGACTTACCGAATCAACACAAAGCGCACATTGCGTCAGAAGAGTTTCCCTTTAATACAAAGAACTTTTATCTGTTAACGATCAACTAAAAGAACTGGGTACAAAGAATAAATAGTTTATACTAAATTTGAGCTAAAATACTAAAGTTTCACCGTTTTTTAAGTTTTACGCTATAAACTATATTGACGGGATAAGTGTGGCTAGCGCGTTCGATTTTCTTCTTAGTCCGACATCTTGACTATTTACATATTCTTACTGACAAATCATACGATTTTATAAATCATAAGACGTCTATATACAATACTGCTTTGTATCAGTTCCGCCAGAAATGTAAGTGTTAAGAGGAAAATCTTATTTTTGAAAAGAAAGTAAAAACAAGTTCCATGGAAACGCTGTTTCGGACACTTCTGCTCGTTCGAGTTTCACAAATACTATAAATGTTTATAATACGCTGCATTTGTCATCGAGACAAATTCCATTGACATCAGCATGTTGCTTAAAGCTGCAGAAAATATTTTCCTTGTTCGTTTGTGGCTTCATTATAGTCCAAATCCATTAAAAAATTATTCTTATTTCTCAAGAATGACATCCGAGATAAGATTAGATAGGTTTTCGGGTCCGTAAGTAGCATAAAAATTCTATTGACATATTTAACAGAAGTTGGAAATAATAAAAAAAAAACTTTCGCCCACGGATGTATTTATATCCGAAAGGAAGCCGAATTAAGAATGCAATGAACAATATTTATATGTTTTGCACTATTCACTATTGCACTAAGTTTTCATAATTTTGTACTGTTTACATGAATTTGTTGCAACATGTTCATCATTTATAACATTTTCACAAATATTATGTATTAACATGCTTGCAAAAATAAATCGGTCGGAGGCCTTATTTCTTTTGAATTAACTTCGAAAAAAAAATCATCGGTTAGAATGGTATTACAGAATTACAGATTTATATATAATTATCATGAAAAAAACAATTGTGTAGGTTTGCGTCCATTGACTTACCCGCTTCACATCGGTGAGCTGTAACGTTGGCAACAATTACAAACCCTTCTGTCTCTTCTAGTTTGAAATTGATAGTGATGTTAGTCTTCTCACCTGATGTTATTTGTTGACGTATTGTCTCTTTTTGCCATCTGTAATTAGAAATCGTTATATCTTATTGTTATGATTATACGGTAAAACCTCAAACAGAGACCACCACGATATCACGACCACCTTGTAATAACAACCGCCTATTTTCGGACCGGCTTCCAATAACTCCCCTATAATTCGACTTGATAATGAGACCATCTCATTATAACGACCGATCTTTCTGGTCCCGAATGTGGTCTCATTTTTCAGGTTTTACTGCACGTGCATTTAATACGATGGATGATTGGGTTGATAAATGGATGTTAATTAATCAGTTAATTAATTAATTGAATGAATAGGCCCAATTCACCTCATCATAGATTTGTTATAAATTTTGTTATCAGTTGGTGTTGACTAATTATTGCAATGCTCGTAAGTGAATTACTTTTAAATAAACAGGTAACTAAACTGACTGTCCGATTTGCTCCTAGAAGCATTGTCCCGATAGAATAAGCACGCGCAACGAACGGAATGATATTTCAATTGAATAAAATAACATAACTGACGGATTTTTAAAACTTAATTAAAACTTTTTTTGTCAAAAAGTCGAATTTTCCACAATTTTGAGAAATGTCCGCTTCTACAAAATACTTTATTATTAGAATATTCGAATTAAAATCCTTTTCCCATGGTGTACAAAATACGGTAGCAATGTGATTACAATAATTAGAAAAAAAACATGACCACAACAAAACGATATTCGGCATTCAATTAAGCATTCGTCTCGTATTTAGATCAGATTCTTTGCAGTGCATGGAAATGCTAAAACCAACGAATGGATTCGATGCTCTTTGATTAAATCTTGTTGCGTCTCTATTTCCACGGAGGAGTTTTTAATGAAATTTGATCTCTGGGACCGTTAATTTTAAATTTATTTTGAGGATAACTTTTTTCGCGGATTGGGTGCAGTCTCTATTTTATGGCAAATTAAAATCTTCTCGAGTAGTTTTGTAAGAACAGGAAAAAATGAAAGTGCTTTTGCGAATGACATTTTCATAAATCCATGGAGACAACTAGTGACAGAAACTGTGTTGTCTTTTTTCCATTGAGCAAAGTTATCTCTGTCCTCACATTTGCTTTAAAAGCTAAAGAGTTCAAAGGGATTTTGAAAAAGGTAAGCACAAGTGTTTAAAGTGATTTGAAGATGACTTTTAATGTAGATACTAAACAATATTTTTGTTATGTATTTGTCTGTTTGTCTGCCTTCGCATATATTACGTCACTATCACTTAAAGTAGTAACTCGTCATTCTCAGTAATGCACGAGGCAGTATAAGCATTATTAAATGTATAACTGGAAATAATTCAGAATTTATCTATTTTTGTTACCTTACGGTTTCGATGTGGTGTAGTCAATTCGTTACAGTGATAATCTTTATATGGTTCCAACCACAACATGATTTATTCTGTAATATAATCTGGCTGGAATACGCTTCGGTAATTCCCATTGTTGAATATAAACCAACTATAATTGAGTTCTGTTAAATTACCCTCGACTGCAACAGCCAACAAATCATCACCAGTAATGTTTACGGTGCAAAACTTACGGAGTATTCTAAGATTGGAAGAAGTGTTGAAGCAGTAGCCATCTTCAATTCTAATTGACCTAAATCCTTCGTTCTCTTGTAATAGAAGCTATCGCACGTAACGTACAGAATAAATCCAGACTGTCAAAACTAAATGATCAAGAACAAATCGTTTTGTTTTATTGCATTTGAGGGTTTTTCATTCCTCAGAATGAAAGAAAAGGCATAAATTTCTAAATTTCTTAAAAAATACTTTTTGGTCAACATTTCTATTTTAACGCAATTAAGCACAAATGTAAATTGATTTTGGTAGTGTCTATAAGGTATTTTGGTCAACCTTTTGTCAGTTATATGACGTGGCCAGTTTGTCTAAACAGTGTATCTCTGGTATCTGCCAGTCCTAACATGTACCCGTTCATTTCCTTGTTTGTATTTATCAATATCAGCATCTACGGCTTTTTTTTGTTCCCAAATATATATGATATGTTAATAGCGTGTATTGTACTTCCATAACCATAGCTTTTGTTGGTTGAACCCTTGCAGTGGTTCATTAGTATATTACAAGCATGAAGATACTAATGATATTGATATTTACGCGGCTATTGAGTAAAATGCTTTTCATAGTCTGTGTTCTCTCTATGGTGAAGTTTGAACATCACATTCTCTCAATGATTGTATTCTAATTAGAGTTTATTAATCTAACGATCAAAGGGTTTTATTTTGTTTTGAATTAGAGATCACAAACTGGATATAACGTGTCTTTTTAATGAAAACAGTAAAAATCAAGTACATGTATTTTTATCCGTCAAATACAAAATTTACAGACATGTAAATGTGCTACTGTAATACATCCGTAACGAATAAAATGTTAAGGACACGAACCCAAACAAACAAATCTTAGCTGATGTTTCTATAAAGTGCAAACCCTTTATCTTCATATTGTTCATTTCTTGCCTTAAATATTCAATTTATTTGACATCATATGAAATAAACTTTCAAGCAACTAGTACCAAGCATAATTTAACATTTTTGGTAAATTCACTACACAAATTGAAAACATTTTTGCCATTAAACATTATTAAAAGCTTATGTATGAAATACATGTATATAAGGTTACAACATATCAATATTTAATACCTTCCGTAAAGTGAGTAACACATAAGGGCAAACGTCCACATTCTCCTGAAAGAATACACGTGTTAGTAGTATTTGAACACGTGATTATTTACAACAATATGAATGTTGAATGGATTTGATAACGGTGGAATACCTGTAACCCCAAAATTGTAACCCGTAACAAAATATTAGTAGAACTATCGAATCGAATAATGTAAACATTTGATTTACATCAAATTGTGCAAATGGTGTCTGGTACTTTTCTGGTGTCTTCTTTTGTGCTTGTGAAGCAAGTTTTTGTTGGGCTGACATCTAGGATAGAGTAGATGTCAATAATAAACCCATGTATTTGTAAACGTTAGTAATGTTGATAGGTTGACCACGAAAAAAACATCGTTCGCGTGAAGACATATTTCCACTGTTACGGAATACAATAATCTCCGTTTTATTTGATTCCATACCAGTAAACAAACAGATCTGGTCCATGACATTTATTAGGCTTTGCAAGTTAACAATAGATTCTGCACAGTTTGCGACGTCATCTGCAAACATGAGACACATAATGTCGGGCATTGAATTATCAATAAACATTCTTGATCTACAATTTGAACGCAGCATTGGATTAAGTTCATTTATAAATAGTGAACATATAGTAGAATTACACATATCCCCTTGTCTGGTGCCATAGTTGCAAGGGAAGTAATCCGTGGTTGAACCAGATACAGATGTTGGAACGCCTTTGTAAACTTTAAAAAAGTTCGTGGTGACTAATTTTGTCGAACGTTTTTTTTAATCTACATAAATGCAATAGAAATGCCAGCCCCCTTGCCTCGACAATTTTTTTGCACAATTGCCTGCAAACTTAATAAATATACGATTGCATGTTAAACAGCTTTATTACACATGTAGGTCACGCGCCGTACATAGAACATATGTAACAATATGTATAGGACAGGAGAATGAGTTATAGTTTTCGAGGTTTTTGAACTGACCCAGCTCCAGCCAAAGAGACAACATTGTAGTTGTTTGGCTCATTCTTTGGACCAGATTTATGTAACGGGTAAACAGTACTTTCTCATGTTTTAGGAAAAGAACCGGTTGAGAATATTTTGTTGAAAAAAAAACACATAAAATAGGCGCTATATCAATTTTTATGTGTAAATAAAACTCTGTGCCTTGTCCGTTATTTCCAGGGCTTTTATTGTATCCAAGTTTAGAAATAGCTTGGAAAATTTTATCCACTGTAATTTCAGCATTAAATTCGTCTCCTTCATTATCACTTAAAATTGTAGTAGTTCCTGCTGTAGGGGCGAAACACAACTCACAAAAATAATTAAACCGTTCATTTTCATCTGAACAGTTGGATGTTTGTGATTCGCGGCTTTCGCTTTTTAGAATTTTCCTAAATTTTGTAGGATTATTTCCACTTTCAATCAGCGTTCGTCTTTTCTGTTTTTGGAGTATATTTTTATCTCTTTAATATATCGTTTAAAAGCATCTTTGCATCATTGTTTATAGACTTGTAGATACTCCAAACCATTTGTCACATTAAATGTACGCATTGCATGGTATTGTTATGTTTCAATAAATTACAACGAGGATCCCACCATGGGGGTGACTATGGGTGCGCTCGATTGGACTGTCGGAACTGTGCCAGAATCAAATTCCGACTCTTCCACAGAATCTGCCAAACGAGTGAAATTGGCTGTCGGAACTGAATCATAGTAATGGCGGCTAAACTTCTGTTATTTGACGAAATTCTTGACAGTTCGTCGGATGAGAATTTTGAAGACAATTCGTTTGAAGCGGTAATTGTACTTGCTATCGCAGCCGCTATGTAAGTAAACCCTTCAGTCAGGTTGATTAAATCGGTGTTTCATTGTTTAAAACGTACTGGTATGGTAACTTGCAAGTTCCCTTATCAGAGATAAAATTCAAACAGGTGATGAATTCGGACACTGAACTATATAATAGAATAATATCTTCACTGAAGTTAGCAGTGAAGTCGCCGCCATCTTGGGTATAGTATAAACCTCGACCGATTCCGTTCACACCACCTATTTCGATAGAATGGGTAGAACGCTGCCAGAACAGAGTTCCGACGCACTCGATTGAAGTTCTTCCAGTTCTAACAGTCGGAATTTCCAATCGAGCACCCCCTATATGTTGTATATCTAAACCTTACGCGCATGCAGAATAGACTTGGTTGTATTTTGATAAAGTAGTGTTACGGAGTTTTCAGCATGTTATTTAATGGGTTTGACACTTAAATGGACTACATGTCTACCACTACTTGTTATAGCAGAATATCCATGATTTACTGCCTGCCAATGTTGCATAATAATTTCTATGTAGTTGCAGACTTTTCAACTTATCTGCTTTTCTGAGATATTGGAATGTATGGAGACATCAACTATCGCTTGTTATTTTAATGTACATTAAAAAGGAATGAGAAATATTCTCCGGTAAATAATTATATAATTGGATTACAGCCAGAAAAACTCGCTTGTTCTAAGATTGGCGTTCTGAACTCGGGACAATAAAGGAATTATGGAATACGGACCCATTAGATTTATTTAAACAATTTGGTTAGTATGTAAATGGACTACTACTTTGTTCTCTCTAAACGTCAGTCGCTTGAAAATATAATCATTTCTAAAGCTTATCAATCATGTGCGATTGTGTGGTATGTTGACAAATCTGTATACAAATCAGTATTAATCAAATGCAATATTTTACATATTAGATAAATGATCGGCGAATGATTTATTAAAGAAATGTTAAATCCATTCAAGCAACAGACAGAGTTCTTGATAAAAATTGCTATCATTTCAGCTAAAAGGACAAATATTACTCAATGGTACAATTGATGCGCCTAATTGATCTCTGTTATTTGCAAAATTGTTACTGGGAAGGAGAGACTTTTTTATTATTGGACTGAAGCGATGCGAGTTTTGTCCGTGAAGACTTTATGGCGTGATTCAAACCCACATCTTAGAATCAATTATCAGGAGGGTCACGACGTAATTTCCTGAACTCAAGCTAACACTGGATTAGATAAATCCCCAAGGGATGTTTGTACAAGTCTACATGATTGCAACGAGACAAGGGACACATGAGGTAGTTTATTTTGAATTATGTTTGGACGCCAGACGGGAGACAATGTTGAATGAGCGTTCGTTCGACCAGGATTTGATAGTCTTTGTAGGAAGGTGGCTTTTCATAGGACTTAAATCGTCAGAACCATCCATGTTGCAACTTTCATAATCCATACTGTCAATATATTTAGCCTGATAGTTGTTTGAGTGAAAAAAAAACATGCTGCTGGTCAAGATCGAAAATTTTGTAAACTCGGAACATATTGTGTTGGAAATTCAACGGCTTTTTAATAACTTATGTTATTTGATTCAATTATTGATAAAAATCGACATTCCCAGTTACACATTGTGATTCATTCAATATAAAATCATGATGGTAAATTCAAGTACTTATAGAACAACACAGAATTACCACACCAAAAGCACAAACCATTCCTCCCGAATCTCTATAAACACAGTCCGCAAATGACAGGAGGGCTTGGTGGACTCACCGTTCTCACTGTGGACCTTTGTCTACTGACGTATTTCATACCACATGCCTGATTTATTTAAACCCGGAATTCGTTATCTTAAGGCTTACGATCGGGAACGATCGCGTTAGGTCATGGATGTCTGGTACAGACCATTATATCATTATGCTTTATTGCCAAACTATGCCATAAAGCGAATACTACAAGAATAAAACACTCTTTAGACAGCAGACACATTAACCAACAAAAATATACTTAATACAACATATATGGGACAAAATTAGAAATGAAACAACGAAAAATCTGCAATCACTTATCGGATCAAATAAACCAAATTGGAAGTAATCAGACAGACATTCTAGGGTTACATTAATTGCGATCGATGAAGATACTTAATACCAGTGAGTTAATGCTTCAGTTTTATGTTGATAGACCATTAGTGTTTCGTCTCTGTTCAGCAGTAACACCAAACGCTTGAAGCAACATTTGACCACCAAACGTAATGAAATTATCACAAATACCGAAAACTAATCTTCAGACGAATAAGAGAAAATCGCAAAACAATACTTTAATACGTTATAAAACAATAAAAAAACTTTGAATATTTCACTAATGGAACAAGAAAAGGGTATACTTTTCACAATATTTGCCGAAAAAAATATGGCAGCTTTTTAGAACTATTTAACACGTATAAATTCAATGTGTCGTGTGGGATCCGAAACAAATCACCACGAAGGTTCTGTGGGTGTAATTCCAACCGCTATAACTAATGATCCATTATGACGACCATACAATGTTCCGCAAAAACCGCATTCACTGAATCCGTTAATTGATAATTTAAGACAAACAAGTGTTGATTATGAACAAAGGATGCACGCATCCTCATATAACAGCAACACAAAACAATTCGAATAGCAATAATATACAATTACTGAATTGTATAACGCACAATTTGTTGTACAAAGCTTTTATGAACAGAAAGAAACGCTCGTTTACGGGAAATATTAGAAAGGGACATTTTTAATGAATTAGTTTTCCTGATATTGATTGTCAAGCAACAATTTATTCAGGCCTGGTTGCGTAAGATCTTTTATGAACCTGTTCATGGTATGAACTGACTATGAAATCAAATCCCGGTATAAACCGAAGCTCTGATATTCAAATGATCTGCATTTTTAATGGTAAATTCAGTCGGGAGCCATACGCAATTCACATGTCTGTGAATCATTTTTATATCTTTCGATCTTTCAACAGAACAAAATTAATGAGTATCGTTCGTCGATTTTTTTTCAGTCATAAATCAAAAATATGTCATCAGCAGTGACGGAGATGAATTGTAGTTTAAGCCGTGGGAATTACACAGATCATTAAAATGTGAAAATATCCGTGAATAATTGAAATTAGCATATTTATATTGAATATGTAACATTCTCTTAAGCAATTAATATATCGAAGTGGAATAAATTTATATTGTTTACGGTCTGTTTAGAGTTTCACTGAAACATCGCACTTCCATCTTGTCAGGAAAAGGAAAACATGAAATAAACAAGTTCAAGCAGATATCTATGTTTACTGTGGTATTTATTCATCTGGCGAAAGTCAGTTAATCTTTTCTGAATTAGTTTAGTACACGTAAAACTTATTCAATCATTTTCGTACGCTTGAAAAATAAACACAATGAAAATAACACATCATGCCTTTTTCTCCATAAATAAATAATGCATTAAACATTTGCTGTCAATTGGTAATATCCCAGCATTGAGACCTTTTTAAATTTTCAATTATAGAGAGCCAGAAACTGCATTTCTGCTATTCAGAAAACAGAAGAGTGCAAATACATTATTCACCCCTTTAAATGCATTCTAGACATAAAGCAGAAACATAATATCCATCTCAATTACAAATCAATAAGCAAACACTATCAGTAACCATTGATAAACACCGGGTGATTAATTAATCAATCTCTCCCAGATTTATTCTATCATAATAATGCCATACGTCATCATGCTATCTTTTATACAATTTTACCATATTAGCCCGCTAATCACCAATAATATGTTTACAAATAATTAAATAATCACTCATTGGTGATAATTGCATACATTACACAATCTCTTTAGCATAACAAAAACACAAATATACCGTCAATATCAACACAGGATACATCAATTAATTTACCTGTAGTTCTGTGATTTGTAATGCTTCAAAACGCTTTAACGTGCATTGAAACGAGTTCAGGAATTTGTTTCCGCTATCAGAAAATCAGGCAAATAATTGTGACAATACTCAACTCCGTGGCTTGGTTTAATTATGTTTTTCACACCGCAGGGAACTAGGTCTCCTTTGATTGAAGCATTTCATTGGCACCTCTCCCAGGTTCAATAAGTTGTGATTTATTGCCTCTATTAATGCTTTGTGATTACAAAACGTATTATGTCGCCTTTACCATGGTAATATTTCGGTTTAGAAAGAATTTTAAATTGCTTTCAGATTGTCCCGAATAATTGAACCGTAACAACATATTCAGGAAAATGGTGCAATATTTCACATATATTGTCATTTTGTCGTTGATTTGTCACATTCGTGAATTCTTCTTGCAAGATTTGATGTTGTATGTTTACCATTCTGCTCTGAAAATTTCATCGTCAAATAATTAAGCTACCAGTTTCACTCAGTGACAATCAATTTGTACATCTCTGTTGTTAATCGATATAGCATTACTTTTCAATCTGAATGTATTTGTCTGTTTTATAACTTTTATGGACTTTTAAACACTTCTTTGGAGAAGTTCTAGTGACATCGGCGCGGTTTCAATTTGTTAAATAATTATTATTTGGTTTATTTGTTTTTATGAAGCCGTAAAACATGTTGTCTTGTCGTTTTATTTCGTTGTCGCATGTATTTTGTCATTGGAACAAAGATAAAGAAGTTAAAGAAATCCCCGTGGGAGTGAGATCTAGATCAAACACCACGTGAGAGTGAGATCTAGATCAAACACCACGCTGTGTTCATGCTGAATTATTGAAACGAAATCCACATAATTCATTTTATTCAATAAAAAATGTATGTTTCCTTCATAATGATAGATTTGGTCTTGGAATGAAGTACACATTTTGAAAATATATACGGCGTTATGAAATCAACAAGAAGGGAAAACAAAGAAATGTCGCTGGCGATAAAGTTGACCATTCCATGTAGATTGCTCAATTTACAACTATACCAACAGTAGTTTGCGTTTATAGTGTTATATGCTCTATTTAGTGCATGTGTTGTGTGTATTGGCATGTGCCATTTTTGGTCGGCGAGTGGTTATGTTAGATGACGTGGAAATGTGGAATTCTTTGCATATGGTATTTCTATTCATGATATTGTACTTGATATGCTGCGATATTTAAGACAATGAACTGGACGAACATTTCAGGGTTTCCTAATGAAGAGTGAATAAAATAAAAATGATAGGGAAATCATGAATGAGCGCCGTATTACAGAGGCGCAAAAATTTCGCCATTAAAACCTGATGGCTCACTTATTCAACCACATCAGGGCCCGGGCAAAACTATTTTTGGCAGAATGTCAAACTGAAGTGATGTAGTATCGCATAATTAATGTTGTCCGTTAAAATAAAATGCACAGAATAACAATACAACAAAGACACGATTATTTAGATGTACCTGCAATTAATTTATTCTTATCCATAGTAACGTTTTTATTATTAATTCTTACAACGTGAAAAGTGAGATCGTTGTAAAGAAGTATTTGTCGGCCGTTAAACGATGTTGTAGTTAGTTACATGTACCCTGAAAACATCAACGAAGCAGCAGCCGACGAAGACAATACACTGTCTTCATTAGCCACAAGATTACTTCATACTTGGAAAAACCTTCTGTGTTGGTTATGAAAATATAACTGACTTACTAGTATATGCGAGAATATATGTGATTCAGGTAGTTTACGATCAATATAAAAGAAATATATAAGCAATTCAAAAAACTTTCAATAGCATGGAAATATTTTAGATTTGCATAAGATTTTTTTCTGTTGAAAATACACCAAACCTGCAATATTTTCTGTACATATATACGACACTATTGAAAACTATTGGGTTAAACAGCCGAGGTTTAACCCAGATCTATCAGAGAGTGAACAATCAACTGAACCACGTGGGTACTCATTTTAAACAGATGTAGAGAGGCAAAATAGCATGTGGAACTTTAATTGGTTTGTAGAAATATAAATGTTCAACATCTGTAATTTAAACAAGTTCCTTTAAAGGTAACTTGTTTGGCAGAATGGCAAAGATCGAACACTGTTTCGAATGCAACTTTAATATTATAAGTACATGTTTTTAATGATACCTACTACTCAGCCTCACCCCATCTTCCATGTTACTGTGAACTGTAAGGAATTTGGGGTGACTTACTCAACGAATAATAAACTGACAATATAACTAAAAAGAATATAAAATATCAATTCCGACATGACCTTCCTAAGCATGAAGAAGAAATCGTCTCATTGAAAAGTTCAGAATACGATCTAAAGATGATATTAACAAAACATATAGAATGATTATTATACTGATTTAAAATTTGAAATCTCAGAAATCCATATTGAGAGCTGATAGTGTACGAGTAAACAGGCTAATTCTGAATTTAAAGTAACTGAGACCTTTCCGTCCTCACTCTTCGATTTGTATAACAGTAGTAAGACATTAAACGTCGTTTTGGTTGTTTAAAACTAACATTTCAGTCAATAATGAAACGTGTATTTTACACATAATGTTACAGTTGCATTGATATGCAAACTGAACTAACGACATCATCGCCATGAAAATGACTATCATATGATATTGGTCGCTGAAATCAATTTGCCGCGTGCAAGTTACAAAAAAAACGACATTTTTTATGACATTTCGGGCACACAAAAGAAACTAATTACATAAAACATTATTCTTAATCATGCTACTTGATTAAACTGTGAATTCCAACACTGTTGTTTGTGCTAACAGCGATTCCAATACATTGCTTAATTCCAAAAACATGCTCGTATTTCAATTATCAAAGAGAAAAGAAAAAAAACTTTTCACGGACTCTAAAATGCCTTCGACATTAAAAATGACAAATTAATTAGATATTGAGGGAACGGTTCAGCAAATTAAGAGTAAAAACATGATTTAATTGGACAGAATAATCTTAATCAGAACATCGCATTGTTTGCTCAAGTTGAGCGCGTTCTCTTCATACAAAGGTGTTTAACAGAATGTTAGTGAGAGAATACCAGCATATGCCGTTGGCGCTGCACATGACAGTGAACAACGTAATTTTCTAAACGTTTGTCTGTGTGTTTAGTTTCTCTCCTTTTATTTGTATCAATAGCTTGGAATGCTTAGCATGAAAGTCAACACGCGGCGTTTGAATAGAAAAGAAAGTCTTTTTGTACTTTTAGAAACCTCTACCGTAAACAAACTAATTTAGAAAGATTTCTTGTAACTTAATATGGTATTTCTATGCAAATGTGCAGCAAGTAGACGCTCTTGTAATATTTCGAAGAAGACATTTATACACACATTTAGATGAGTTCTTCGTGGTACACCGAATTAAATTTGTGGTAAAGATGGCGACGAAAGTTTCTGAATAAAAATGAGAAGAGAGCTATTTTTATGTAAGATATTGCTGTTCCACTATGATTCAAGTCTGTGCATGGGAAATATGATATCGAATTATCTTTTTAACGCGTTGAGAATATTAAGAGTGCTACTAAGAGGACAGAGTCAGGCTGAGAAATGTTCACCACTAATTGTCTTATCATTCTGATGCACAATGCTCAATATTCTTTACAAAGTATTGGATGTACTCAGGATTAAAATATTATTTGGAAAATACATAGATTGACCCTGGTTTGGAATAATTTTGAACTTTTTTCATTATTTAGTTCACGGAGTTTTAAGCAAAACCATTCATGATAATTACCAATATAAATTCAGCATTCCTCCATTTTTATTGGAACAGGCTGACATTTCCTTAGAGCTCTTTTATCCCGCATATTCGAAATAGATTTCAATTACTTATTCTAAACCTACAAACGCATTCCTGGTATTCACAACACAATTTGTATTCATTATTCAAATATTTAAATGCATTCTAGACATAAAGCAGAAACATAATATCCATCTCAATTACAAATCAATAAGCAAACACTATCAGTAACCATTGATAAACACCGGGTGATTAATTAATCAATCTCTCCCAGATTTATTCTATCACGATTTTGGAAGTAAATTATCAGGGTAATTTCAGTGCACGGTCGTTATATGCCCGCTAACCATTGGTAATATATCTAATTAAAGCGTTATGTTATTTTGTGTTTGTTCTATACAATTACGCTTTAAGTTATGTTCAACACTAAATCAAACGCACTACATATTAAACACCTGTAGGTTTCTAGTTAAAAGTCCATTAATAATGCGATAGCTTGAATATATAGACGATTACAGGAATTTAGTTTTTAATGGAAAGAGAGCTGATATAGTTTTGTTCCAGTAACAGAGCGTCTTGTTTTAATTATATATTAATATAGCCCATTCGGATTTCTTGTTTCACTTGTAAACACCACAGGGAATTGAATCTGGATTTCATTTGTTACCTCTCTTAGAATCAATAAACCTTGATTTATTACCTCTGTTATTGCTTTGTGATTACAAAACATATCAACTCGACTTCATCTAGGCTGTATATCGGATTATAGGATATCTTAAATGAGTTCTAACGGTGCGAGAGTGATGGAAAGAAAAGCGTAAATTTTAAAGCCTGTATCATTTCCTTTACTTTTCTACAGTAAGCCAGTGGATTTTCACATTCAAGATTTAATTCCGCGTGACTATGATGTATAAAAGTACGCAAATGGAACAGTATACGATAGATAGAGAAAATGAGAACATTTATTTCTCATTTAATATCGAGGTTTTCACGGTAGTAATGAAAATGAAGATGCATTAAGATAATTTTAAGATATTTTCATATAATTTCATTAGTAAAAGGGAACTATTTTTTAAACAATTATTTTATACGAGTTATGTAGAAGCCATACACAAATCACGGAACTGAAAATCAGCAATAACTACACGGAAAAGAAGTTACTTTATTATGTACAGTAATAAATATAAACCAGAGCTCCTCAGAGCGGTGCCAATGCTCGTCTGATTTACATCATTCTATTTATTAAGCAATTTTGATCAAAATTAAAACTAAAATTAAAAAAGGGGCATAACTCCGAAATACAGTTTTCAGAATAATGCCCCATTGTTTTGCAACTGTGCTTTGTCGTGACAGTCAAGTATTCCAAGTGTTGTGTTAATATCTTTAAAAGTGTTTGAGTAATGGACTACATTAAAGTTTTTGCACAAAGACGACTACGACGACGCAGCGATCATAAACTCGTGGCTCGATTTTTCTTCGAAATAGACGAGCTAAAATAATTTATTTTTAATCACGATCCATGAAATCTTGTTAACCTACGTGATAAAAACTAACCACCGAAATCAGAAATACATAATGACGATTGATTCAAAATTTAACACGTGTCACAAGAATGCTATCATATCCTAATCTGATATCTCTCCTACAGCATACCAGTGTACCAATCACCAAATGGATAGGAACATTTGTATGGTCTCATGCAAAACTTTCATGGAAATAATGCAACAAGTAAAGTAGATTTTAAGACAATTATTTGATATCTCAAAATAGCAGAAAATCTTAATTTGGCAAACATGATCTGAAATAAAACCCCATTAACGAACGTGTGCGCGTGCTTGCCATATGCAAGGAAGTTATCTGGAAAATTCGTTTTTGGAATGGCTGCTTTTGACACTATTCTCAGCCACAAAAATAAACAAGAAAATTGATATTAAATGTACTTTTACATTCCAAATATTAGAAAAAATGAATAATTGAGGTAATGATGTATCAGTATGTGTCAGTTCATGTATTTTCAATTCTCAGAACAATTATGTTGGAAATTCGAATAGATCTGTTTTTTTAGCAATATAGATAACGTTATTAGACGGCGTTGTGATAAATCCTCAGTAAATACGGCTACTAAGTCGACGTTTTGAGAACTCAACGTTTCAGAACGATAAGTGAATACTAACAACATATCAGCACGGACGTAAACAACAAATGTTTGATAAATACAACAACCATACAAAATACATCATGGAATTCCAGTCAACTTTTATATTTCTCAGAGGTCGTTACACATCCGCTCAGTATCGCATACAGTCCATGAATTGTTTTCTCATTAGAAAATATTTATCACAAAGGTCCATTAATGCAATGCTAAAAGGAGAAAGTTTTCATTGCAGAATTACTTTAGAAGCGACAAGTTTATGTAGTTATTAAATCGAATTAGCGTTTAATGTGAAGATATTAATAATTCCCCGACTGCATGAGATCACGTGCTTTTTAGATACTATATTTCAACAGATATACGCAGTAATTATACGCAATAATACAGAAAACATCTGTAATCCGAATACCTCATTAATAAGGACAAATTACGAGGTACATATATGTTCGACTCATAGAGGTTTTATTGTACAAAGTAGTTATGTTCCAGCATGCATTATCTTAATATACATGCGAGTGAAACGGTAAAATGACCATTGGGTAACCAAACAATGGAGAGAGAATGTTATCATTGTTTCTTAAACACGGTAAAGGGTTAAAGAAGAGAATATTTGTAGACAAACCAAATTGACCTGATATTGACTTATGTCTTGTCTGTCGATCAGCGGTTGTTTTATATTTTCTCAGAGGCTAACCTGAGACAGACAACGGAGTCCATTTATTTCGATTTTTTTATCGGATCAGCTGTGATTGTGTTCTTAATATATGACATAAATATAACACATTTGTCTGAAATATACTTAAGACAAAGCTTATGTCATGATTTTAATATTTCATTAATTATATAGCCTGCTTGTTTTCTGCAATATGATGTCTAACCCATTCGGCGATCTCTTCTGTAAAGCCTCGTTTTTATAATAAAACCCAACGTTTCTCCTTTAGGGTCTTCAAGTCCTTTTGTAGAAGTATCAGAATGATCCTACCATCGTGATCAATATGTGTTGTATTTATTTATCATCAGACATGATGAAACAAAGTACTTTGGCAAAACATTTACATGCATTCTTTCTAAAACAACATATACTAGTATAACTGTACGGTATTTTATCTTAATCTTAGAATTATCTGGTAATGAATAAATGGTTCTGTCAGTATCCCGGCTACCGCTCAGACTAAAATATGACGAAACGGTTTATCGCGTAAGAAGACAAGTTATTGCTCTCGACTGTGTTATCATAACATTAATACTTCACTCTGTGGTGTATTAAACATTTTTCGAGAAATTGCTTGTCTCACAATTCCGACAGAATATGTTCAGAAGGGGAGACAGTAACTGTTGCAAAACACCGTCTTGCCCAATAAAGTAAGTTTTGTAAAATATATCTTTCATGTGTTTTATTTGATTTTATGATGTCCCTGTGTATCGATAATGTCCGACTATTAAGTGACACATCTAATATGTGTCAGTTACCTGCCAATATTTTACTGTTTTCCAGTAAGTAACGAACAAAAAATGCCACACGAAGTAAAGCGTGGATCCGAGGTGGAGGACACAAAAGTCAACGAATGTAATACACCCAGTCGTATTAGTCAGTCACTATATTTTATTCCAGTCATGGGGTTTCAAACAAGATGAGGATATATACGTATTCACCTTATGGAATAGATGAAAAACTCATTGGAAATTGAATTAAATACTAAGATACTAAGCGACATGCTCGATTCATACGCCCGTTTGTTTGAACTGAGTTTAACGAGGTGTGTTTGTAGAACTTCAGTTGTGTACGAGACATATTGCTTAACCAAGTGATCTTAAAGTCTCCCGTAAAATGTTCCCCTTTCCATTCCATTAGAAACTGTCTAAGGTTTGATAACTACTGGAAAGATCACGGAGAAAGACATGCCCTGCCCTACTCGAAAACTCATCACGAAAAAAGTCCTGCACTTAAGACACTGAGTGATCCCGTGTCCTACTTTAGGTAAAGTGTGTGATATAACACAAAAGACAATGTATTCGCCATTGACTGTACGGTGAAATGCGGATACTGTTATTGAAAAAAAAAAAGAAATCAAGAACTTAAAAAACACTGTAAGCTTATTGCTCCTGGATTCCAAATTTACCATCCCCATTGGTGGAAAGGTCTATCTCATTATTTATTCCCCATTCATTCAAAGCTTACAATAGTTTCCTGAATACGTTTTACGTCAATCGAATCATATTAAACATTAAACTGTGGAATGACACATCAACATGACATGACGGAGGTAAAACTAATTAATTACATGGAAATCTGCATGATTTAGTTATAAATATAATCCCGCAAGCTTTGTGACATGTGATTTATAAATAGACATTTATATTAACACAAAAACCTCTAAACTTCATTTTATTCACCCATTTTATCATAATATTACATCTGTTTTAGCTTCTAGATAATTAATAGACTAATAATATAATGCGTCATATGTAATTACTTTATTTTTGTTTGACGAAGCAGATAAATTACAAATAATTTACAACTTAGAAGAATTATTAATAGAAGAAAAAACAGTAACGTATCAAAAACATCATTTTTTTATACCGAGTGAACTTTCTCACATTAAATGTATAATTATTCCACCTGAACAGTGCAAGCCTTGTGCATACTCTGGCCAAGTTTATGCGGGTTTATCTTTTTTTAAAAATATTTGGAAGCAAGTTTCATTTGAAATCCATAACCATAACAATTTGGCGCGAAACTGAACAAATATTATTTTCCAGACGTACAAAAAATAACGTGCCCACATACAGTACATTATACCAGTCGCACTGCAAACATCACGCAAATGAACATTAATTCAAACCAGTAATAACCCTCTACTTTTCGGTTAAAATATCACGTGGCCCATTGCAGAAATTTATTACCCAAACCCATTAGTAGATGGTCGTATCAGTTCTGTTGTGTTTTATCCTACGATCGTTATCATCAATGCGAAATTTCTTCTCGTCCATTAAACGCTAGAACGCTATAGAGAAGACAGATCGGTCTATGAAATAACGTGTATGCTTGCTTTTACGACATTTGTCCTCCCTAAAGAGAAAAACGCTTAATTCAAAACATCACATTTTACATGTCAAAATTTCGAATTTTATCAAGTAATGCATCAAGCGTATAGACATGTTCGTCGTCATAAAATATACCGAATCCCATCTAATTGCCTGGATCCGTTTGAATAACGAGTTGTTTGATACTAAAGAACTTCGTGCAGAGTTATCATACACCTAAAGAAAACATTATATTGACTTTTATAGAACTAGATATAATTCTTATATTGTATATGTTTCTTTTTTGATAACTTTAGTGGAGTCACTTCATTGATTTATTTCTGAGGTAAAATAAAGTTTTGAAGTACGCTGATTTCGCATTTGCACATTTGAGTCAAGTTCATACATATATCGTTGACATGCGTGGCCTCACGTATGACCTAGCAGTAAGATGACAGAATCAAACATGTAAAAACTTGTCTTCCTACCGTCTGTAATTGGTAAATTTTAAGACCGTTACAAACCGATTGTATACGACACTTTTGAGAATAGCTTAAAAGTTCTTGTGATATTATCAAGAAACGGGCAAGCAAAATTACACATCCTTTTTGGGGGGGGGTGAAACTGTTAATTTCATAATCGAAGGTTGCTGATCTATATTAATATTCGGGTAGTTGTGTTCCGTCAGCAATTATTTTGTCCCCAACCTCTCCGACTAGCTCCAAATCATGAGAAAGTAATTATTTGCTTATTAGGGTGCACCTGTTAACAGAGATAAGCAACGAACTAAGGACAACCAATATTATATGTTTACACTTGGAGAATTTCAGCAGATCCCTATCTATTGAAAAGAAAAGGGGTCTCCGTGGTAAGGTTGTATTGGTCTCCGAGGTTGTATTGGTCTCCGTGGTAAGGTTGTATTGGTCTCCGTGGTAAGGTTGTATTGGGTCTCCGTGGTAAGGTTGTATTGGGTCTCCGTGGTAAGGTTGTATTGGTCTCCGTGGTAAGGTTGTATTGGGTCTCCGTGGTAAGGTTGTATTGGTCTCCGTGGTAAGGTTGTATTGGTCTCCGTGGTAAGGTTGTATTGGGTCTCCGTGGTAAGGTTGTATTGGGTCTCCGTGGTAAGGTTTTATTGGTCTCC
This sequence comes from Lutraria rhynchaena, assembly GCA_008271625.1. Lineage (NCBI taxonomy): Eukaryota > Metazoa > Mollusca > Bivalvia > Venerida > Mactridae > Lutraria > Lutraria rhynchaena. The sequence continues at coordinate 1,668,209 of VIBL01000086.1, forward strand.
GTGGTAAGGTTGGGTCTCCGTGGTAAGGTTGTATTGTCTCCGTGGTAAGGTTGTATTGGGTCTCCGTGGTAAGGTTGTATTGGGTCTCCGTGGTAAGGGTGTATTGGGTCTCCGTGGTAAGGTTGTATTGGGTCTCCGTGGTAAGGTTGTATTGGGTCTCCGTGGTAAGGTTGTATTGGGTCTCCGTGGTAAGGTTGTATTGGTCTCCGTGGTAAGGTTGTATTGGGTCTCCGTGGTAAGGTTGTATTGGGTCTCCGTGGTAAGGTTGTATTGGTCTCTGGCTTGAAATAACTTGCCTCTCACCTCTGTGAGTTCGAATCCCACTTGGGACAAAATTTCATGTGAGGAAGCTGTGCAGCAAGCTTACGTAAGGTCGGTGGTTCTATCAAGGTGTAGGCTTGAGCCTTCCTTGACACTTAAAGCTGGAATGTCGCCAAATAACCCTGGCTCTTGGTAAGACGTTAAACTCTAGTGAAAAAATAAACTGAAAGAGAAAAAAAACTGCTAAAACGTTAGGCTGAAATAAAAATTGGGTGTGATAAAACAAACTACCCAAGAATAAAGTTGAAATGAAATCTTTTAGGCGAACGATGATTTAGTAAAATTGCGCTAAATCGACGGGAAGAACGCACATCTCGCTGGTGTTAATGAGGCTTAAATGACAGACAACTGTTGTTGATTTGTTCTCCGCTCTGTGCTTCTAGACGCATTTATCAACGCTGATATGTCATGTTGGTGTAATTGATAGCCTTCTTCTACCCAATTGGACTTTTAGAGGAATACACGAAAAATCATTATTCTTGAACATTGCCCCTTCAATCAGGAATTCAAACGGATTTTCACAAAAGCTGCGTGAACAATTTCGAAATTTTAATTGTTGTTTTCAATATTTACTCCGAATTGTAATATACATGTCTCAATTTGGATAAAACTGTAATGAGCGAATATAGATGAACACTTCCGCTGTGATATGAGTGTGAAAATATACATAAACGGTCAATAAACGTCGGCTAGTCACTCAACAAAGCAGAATACATGGAACGATCAATGGTGTATCTCACAAACATGCGGCGAATTGGCGAACACTCGTTTCCGCATGGTTTACGGTTCACCACAAGATAATGCATAACTAAATTAGACCAGGGGGTCCTAGAGAAATCGATTATTCAGAAATTCCAAAATTGGTCTCTTATTGTGTGTATATCATATCAAGATGTCGAGTCATTATGGAAATGAGTTAGAGAGGATTGGAATTTGTAGAGAATAGAATTTCCAGATCCTAAGAATTGTGTGTTTTTATAAAATATATATTTTTTATTTTTTCAGTCGACCAAATTTCGGTTTTCCGTCTCAGTGGAGAATTGAACTCCCGTGTGGGGATGACAAATAATTTGTTTCTGTTTTTAGCGACTGAGAACGTAACAAATAACAAACGTTTACAATTTCTACTGAAAAAAAACTTTCTATGAATAGCAAGAGAGTACACCCTATCCATATGTATATATATGGATATAAGATGTGATAACACTGCTTATATAAGTGATAATTTTAAGCTCAACATAAACGGTAGTAATATTTTTATACAGAACATCTAATTACAATCATTATCAAACTACGTGTAAGTGAAACTTCGTTACGAATTAAGTCAATATTTAACTATGAAATGAGTCCGTGTGTTATATCTATATGTCCAGTGTCGTTGGGTAGTTTTAACCAAATAAAGATTTCTTTTATGACAGAACGCCCAAATAAAAATACCAATGTTTGACATCCAATTAGCCCCTTACAACCACGAACACTATATTACAGATTCAAGATAACGTTTTAAACTTCGTTAAAAGACGTATGAATGTATAATACGTAAGACAGTCAGATAATTTTGCTTTCAGATACCAACATCAGAAGCTACTAAAAATGATGTAGACATCGCAAAAACACATACATATAGCCTTAATACCTTTGGGTGTCATTGCAACACTGAAGACATAAAATAAGGACAAAGTTGTAAAACAAACCACAGATAGGATAAATGAATGTACCACAGCACCTAATATGAAAGGGAGTTCGACGATCGCAAAATTCCACATCGACAGAGAAACTCGCTCTTCAAACAGACATAAAAGAAGCACTGTGATCCTCCGGGGATTATATTCATATCAAAATAATTACAGAATTTACATAATGTTTGTACACACGGCTTAGTAGTAATTATACGGGATAAAGTAACACTACGGGCCTAGTAAAACAGTGACATAACAAAAAGGAACTACCTAAATGTTTGCATGTAATTCTTATAATTAAAGGTACAACAGACAGTTTGAAATGTATAAAAAAAACATTCAATTCTACGAAAAGATGGATAATTAATCCATTAAAGAACTGAAGGACGGTGCATTATCTAATTTACATCTGTTGTTAATGATAAAGCAGTATAATCATGTCTTGGGAACGGCGAACTAGGCAAATTGAAAAAAAAACGATTATCGCCTAAATCGCTGAACTAATTACTCGACTTGTAATGTAAACACAAATATTCACGAGAGATATTTTCTACGATTTATTTATCAATTAGCTTCAGTGCACGAGCTCGGCGTGGTTTTATGTCATCATTTCACCAGCACAAAGCGGAAAGGCAAAATGTTAATCAGTTTGTTACAAATAAAATCACTTGTAACAAGGTTTAATAAAACTCAAGAACGCACGTTTCGCAGTACAAATGTCGTGTATCACGAAATGTCGAAATTCCTAAACTGACACGAATCTTTTAGAATCGCATATTAGATATTTGTCCTCGGCTAATTTGGAACAAAGTATTTGCATAGGCCTAGTGATATAAGGAAAGTTATCTATCAGAATGTCACACCATGATAATGATCATGTAAAAACAGATGTTAAGTGTAATAATGTCTGTTACGGGTCATTGTTAAGAAACAACACTGGCCATTGTTTTTCCCATAATGTCCAAATTATCCCGAGAAATTAAATGCTTCTCACACTAATTCAGTAGTAATGTCAAATTGAAAAGATCGTAGTAAGGATGGCGCTTCATCCGGCTTAAAAATTGACTACTTAATCAAATAATTGACTGGTTCGTAATTTTATTTGTATTCCCGTTCATTTTTTTCCATTAAACTTTAACCTAGCCCTTTCTAGTATCTCGATATGGTACAAAAACCTTAAGGATCAGCGTCGAAGCCTTGTAATATACAAGTGCGGCATTTACAAAGAATAACATGCACTAATTAATGTATCGTATCCACATTGGTGTATTTTTATGTACATGCTCAATGCTATTCAACAATGTTAACATAAAAACAGTATTTTGCCATTTTCGTTATTTCAGCAGTGTTTCATATAATGATGATTTAAGTGTCTTCAGTTTAGCATTAGGCATTTAGCATCAAGCTGTTTGCATCTAACATCTTAGGGAAAAGAGACACAAAGGACGAATCTATTTTATAAACGCGCTCTCCAAAGAGCATACATTTAACATAAACTCAATACGATGACAAGATATATTACCACACGCTGATCAAACCTAAGTTCAACCAAGAATTGCAATCAATTTTTCGCACCTCCAGGGGAGAAAGCAATAATATTTGATAAAACATTAGAATTACAAAGTCGGACAAGGTAAAACAAAAGAGACATCACAAATAATTTGTATGTCGGTAAATTACAGACAGTAAGTTCAGACATGTTAATAATATAATTATTGTTTCTATATTTCTTTCTCGAATGAAACCACAGTATCTAAAAAAGCATAAACAACATTAAAGTCACAGCGGCCCACAAGATAACATAAAACAGATGATCTCAGACTTACCGGTAAGCATTTTGTCGACTTTGTTTATTTACGTTTAAAACAGAATTTCGCCTGAAATGCTACAAGCGAAAAACCATCATTCCCCATCAAACTTCAGAAGTCTAACCAGTAGACCATCAAACCAACAGTACGGCGAACATTAACGCACAATATAACTTATTACATAAAAACAGTATGAAATTAAAACACAACCCCATAGATACGGTTAACACCAACATAGATAACGTACACCCCGCACCAGAACACAGCCACAAAACTAATCAAAAAGTCACAGCCCCCCAGGAACACAGCCACAAAGCCAAGCAGGACGACTCAATTTGACAGCAATATGCCAAACAATAACACATTTATTATTCCTATTTCTATTAATGTATTTTTTTTCTCACGCCACCCTCTTGATCTTAGGGATTATCCGCTATACAAGCGTCAAGAAAATATATTCTGATAAATATGACAATTGTGATGCTGTGTCCGTCATTTCTGTGGATAATTATACAAATAACAAAACGTTAATGATAGAACGTTCATGTACTGTAGTTTAATTTGATGTAGTAATTACTGATTAATTATAACTTAATGTCGTCAAAAATCCAGTCAAACTCTTAGAAATGACCCGTTAAAGTATTAAACAAATAACCGAATCATCGTAGGACACGGATCTGTGGTAATAAGTATTATCTAGACAAAATATCACCCATTCATTAATTCAAAAGTCATGAGCGTACTAAATGAAACAAATTAACAAAGATGCCTGGAATTGTACTTCCGGACTGAAGTCATGACCCTTATATGAAACATAATTATCTTGTCTAAAGCACTCACTGTTCAGAGTTTGATATTGGCGCACTAAATAAGATAGATATACATAATAAGATCAGGTAACAACTAGGTTGTCACAAATATCAGAAGGAGAGGGTGAATGGGTAGGAAGGAAACGATTCTAAAGGAATGAAATATATTATATAAATTAAAGGAAATGTTCTCTGCAATATATTAGAAAAAATAATGACCAATCTAGTCCACGTCAATAAAAAATGACACACTGAGTTATACTTGGAAAAATACGGGAAAACTTGGAAAGATTGGAAGCCAGTTTCTACACGAGTGTATAGAGGTCTATTCAAAGTCGAACATCAGTTTTACCCCGCACGGTAGAAACACAAACGCAATAAACAAGTGCATCCCAAAATGTACGTGACACAAACCGCAATAACTAATATGTTAACATGTGTTTTATTTTTGAATTATGGTCGTGTCCTGCCTGATTGTATAATAAGTTTTTTCTCTTTCCTTGATATGCAAGATATCGATTTTCCTTTGGACAAAAAATGAAATCATCGACTTGAAGGCAAAGAGACAAACGACCGCGGAATTAGTTTACTTAACCAGAAAAGTGGCGGCAAAGTTCGCCCAATTCATTTCACAGTGTGTCAGTGTACCATTTAATCATTTATACTAGATCGGGCTAATCTATCACCCCGGCTTTATATGGCAACACAAACAGAGCGTATAATTGACCATTTATCAATTAAGGCGTTATGTCTGACTTACAGACAGATTATTGAAATAAAAGGAAGCAAACTGTACCTTATCACAGCTGATAGATAACTCCGGGTTATGATCGTTTGTTCTGCCAATGCTCTAAATGAGCATGATAAAATATACCAGTCCGCAGCAAATTATATCTTAATTGAGTGTAATAGGAAAATATTGCTTCGGAACTTAAATCACTAAAATCTTTGCATGCATTGTATGGGTATTGATAGTAAACATTGTAGTTTGATAAATCACCACACACTACTGAATCGCATTCTTTTGATCTTTGTTTTAATCAGTTAACATAAAAAAGTCTGTAACAGCGACTAGTTGATTTAAAATAATACGAGTTTGTGAAATATCAGAGTGCTCAAAATAGAGAAATAGAATGCTGTCTTTTGTAAACTCGTGACAAATAATTTCATAGGGCTATTTTATAGCAAATGAATCACAATGACCCAAAAAGTGTCGAATAATGTGAGTGTATACTTCATTATTGTGACTGCTAAAAGATAAAAAAAGAAAAAAAACGAATGCCTATAATATCCCGGGAGTACCGCTTTTAAGCAGACAGTAGTTCACTACACGATATGAATGCTGTGGTTTGCATTTGTATGTCCAGACATAAACGGTTACCTAACCAAGCTTATTTTTCGGCGCTGAGTTTCTAACGTCAAACTCCAAATTACGAACATATTTGGGGTTAAATCATACGTCATATACTCACATGGTCTGAATAGGTAAAAAAGAACAGTTTACGACTTACCTACATTAATTTTGTTGGTCAAATAACTCTGAACATGAACTTTTCTAGTCTAATGGTCGTATCCTGTTGTCAGTCGTAGTTGTGATGTAGATTTGAGTCTTTCTGTTCTTCTGACATTTATGGTGTACATAATTATGTCAAAATGCAAGTTATGTTGTCTGAAATGACTTAATTTCAATAACATAATAATTCTACAACTCTCATTTTATGCGCCATTAATGTCTTATTTGGCATTGTGCCAGCTAAATATTTAGACAAATAAATGCATATCATTCCATTAGGATATGAAATAACACTTTTGTAAAACGTATTACGGGAAAAGAGAAACAACATCTTTTAAGGCGCAGAATCAGGAATATTAATGAACAACAATTATACTGTACAGTTTTTATGTTTCCGATATTTATTTACGTAAACATCACTATAATGAGATCAACAAATTGTTTGTTGCAAGATTGTATACAACATTACTTTGACGTAATACGGGTGAATAATATTGGAATTACAGACAGGTTGATTGTACGTCAACAACGTCCATAATTAGTGAAAATAATGGATAAAAGTTAATGTTTTAAACCTCTATGAAGTGGTATCATGTGTCATGTCTTTCGTTTGGTATTTCATTAAAACATCGAAAATGTTTAATTCAGATCCATGTTGCGAATTTGCCGGGCATTTGGATAATATCAACAGCTTTCTGTGATGAGAACATTTTATCATATTATCAAATTGTGGTTTGTATCAAACAAATAGAACATGAAGCTCTTCTGTCCTTTTTTCACTGGGATTTAACGCCCCACCAACAGCCAGGTCATTTGACGACTTTTCCATCCTTCACAGTGAATGAGGACCCAAAACATACAAGTCTGGGCAGAACCATCGACCTTCCGTGAACTAGCTGGACACATAAGAAATTCGCCCGGTCCGGGGTGAGAACTCACAACGGCAAGGGGCTAGTGATTACTATTAAGAGACCATACCGACTAGTTCAGGGAGGCCCAAGTTTTAATCTTTTAAGCATAAACATAAAATCACATGTTTCCGCGCAACATTAATTAGCTAAAGTGACTCATGTCGATACATTAAAGTGTCGAAAACAACATTGACAAATCAAAAAGACAACAAGGAAATAATATTAGTCACAATTACAGTGTTCAAGTTAAATGACAACAATATTATGACACGATATTTATTCCGCGCGGTATCATCAGGGGACAACCACAACTTGGGTTGATAAGACATTCATCAGAAAGCTACTGGGTTATTTAATTCCGTAGTCTTTCACTGATCGGTCACGACCAAATAAATGTAAGGTAGGCATCCAGCCAACGGTGTACAAACACGAAATTTATTTATACAATTGAGGAGAACAAAGTGCATGCCAAACTTTTGATACATAAACAAACAAACGCATCATAACAAGCTCTATCATAAAATAAGCCACACTGAATGTGAGCCCAGATCGATAACAATAACATTAACAATGTGTTAGATGATATAACTTCACTGCAAATTTGAAATAGTCTAATTTCACTAAATAATTGAGGCATTTCATTGCTTTCAATAGCAAGTAACATTCATGCCAGGTTACATTTCAATGCTTGTTTAAAATGATTTACTCTTTTTTTGCATGCGATTTGTAGGTGATATGATCACTGGAAAATACATGCACTCTACTTCCTGCCCAGGATCTAAATTTACCCGGATTGCATGCTTTTTGATCGCTTTATCATCTGCATATTCCTTATCTACTCACACAGTTCCAACATTTAATGAATGATTTAAACAGAATGATATAAACATGATGTGGTCATCTATATTATAGTCCTTACCTACACATACAGTTCCCGCATTTAATACATGATTTAAACATAGTGATATAAACATGAAGTGGTCATCTATATTATAGTCCTTACCTACACATACAGTTCCCGCATTTAATACATGATTTAAACATAGTGATATAAACATGAAGTGGTCATCTATATTATAGTCCTTACCTACACATACAGTTCCGGCATTTAATACATGATTTAAACATAGTGATATAAACCTGAACTCTGAATGGGTTAATTATTTAGTTGAATGATTCATACTAACACTGAGAAAACAGAGGCTCATCAGTACAGAAAGTCAGAACACATGTTTGATTTTTAGTCCAAGCCTCCAGTTCAACACTGTCACATAATAACAAAGGCTCTCAGCCGAACTCAAATACTTTGCACGTGATAATATGAAATGTTTTGAACAGTATCTTGTGGCACGCCATGCCAAAACTATATACAATTTTAACAAGAATAATTTTGAATATTTCCGTGAATCTGGAGGTCAGTTGAAACAGTTCGGACACAAACATTCTCTGTCAATAATTTAGGTCGGATATAATGATACATAGCAGCTGCTCTGAGAAACTTCCAAAGAATTAAAGATGACATAGAAATAAGTTAATCGCGACAATAAAACGTGTCCCCGAGTACTTATTGTTATGTCGTTCGGTAGTCAATGGATTTTTGTACAATTACTTTGTGTATTATTCTGACATAATTCTACAGACACATTCATAACTATCATACGTTTAGCGTAATTATAGGTTAACACATTATAAAGTTTTTACCTGCAGAGATCTGTCAAACAGCACCTTTTTATGACAAGGAGTGATAATAAACCAATGCCTTATAAAACAATTATGGAAAATATATCTTGTGAGGAAAAATACACTATTCTCTTCATTTCCCAGCTTTTATACAAAGAATCAGAACGACTCCTTACCACAAAGAGTCTTCATCAAATTTAACTATAACTTTGGTATTTATTAGACCAGAGTAAAATGTGATGTGAATTTAAGTGATTGTTTCGTGTCATAACAAAATTTACATTATTTAAACCGACCTTATATTCTCCCAACTAAAACCAAAATTGCCAAGCCTACGGATGACATTTTGATTGACAAATTGTGACAATATGAGAAACCTAAACTGTTTAATTTGATGTTAAAATATTTTATGGTGCAAATAAAACGTGACAATTCACCGACTAACAAAATCTTAAAAACACAATTTAACAGAATATCGTTTGACAAAAGATGATATCTGTCCGCGACGAAATCCCATTGAGACAGACTGTTTCTCAATCTATCTGCAAAAATATATTTTGTCAAGATATTGAGGTTTGGCCGTTTATTTGATATTCCTCGGAGCGATGTCCGCGGGCGTATTCAATGCGTGATTTTGGTAAAAAGTTATGTGATAAATACAGTAGAATGAATTATATTATCATCATTACACAATGAACGAGCAAGTGGTAACTTTTCTCAAACAATGATAAATTACGTTATGTAGTTCCGGTAAAAGTTTAGCATAGAAAGGACAGCTGGCTTAGAAACTGTAAGTCGCACCGGAATCAGCAATATGGAATTTGTGCATGCGAGTGAATTGTAAGCCAATGGAATAACACATCCGTACGAATAAAACCGAGATTCACACACACACACACACACACACACACACACACACACACACACACACACACACACACACACACACACAAAGTTGTACATTTTACTAACAACTTGTTCATTGTATTACACCGAGATCATTTTAGTATTAACTCGCGCCCAGTAGCACACTGCATGCCAAAATATGACCATGGTGAAATATATTTTATTACAAATACATTGACGTCAGCAAAAAAGTCAAATAAATCAACGGAGCATGTATGATTAAATTGTGGAAACAATGTTATATTTTATTCAACTTAAATTCCCCGGAGAGTGGCCATCATTCCGAGCTAATAATCTGAAATGTCAAGTGAATATTGCTTATCGATAATTTATGTATGGAGTGATATTATGATACTAGAAATAACATAGTTATAATCCATTCTGATAAATGAACAAAAAAACTCCCTGAAAATACATGTACTATAAAAATCGAAGCTTTAGTTAAAACTGTATTAGAATTAAATGTTCATTTCTAGTTTTGTACCAAAAAGACATGTATTGTTATACAATGCAACCTCTCCAAAGCAACACCCTCTTGGAGAAACAAAAATTATGTTGTTGTTCTTGAGAGATTGCTGCTCTAGATAGCCTACAGTTGGAAAAATCAAGTTGTTGTTATTAAAGGGAGGTTGTAACTACAGAGGGCCGCTCTGTAAAGGTTACATTATTTTGTTCTAAGATTGAGCTCGCCTTCACGCCGAACTTATTTATGAAAAAAAAATATTCCAAGTGCCAATCCTATACAAGTCATGTCGCATTACCGAAGGAGAGACAGAAAATAGATGCTTAAGACCAATATATACCAAGTGCATTGAATTATGTTATAACGTGAAGAAAAACACATCAATTTTCTATTCTAAGATAAGAACACATATGATAGTAAAGACGTGTTAATATGAAAACTCGCGAGAAACACCGAGAATGATTCCTATACGGAACAACTCACGAAAATATTACTATTTGAAAACCATACTTAGCCAGTCAGAATATCAACTAATATCCAGAGCCAGTCAGACAACCTATTTTGTCAGAGCGAAACTAAACACTGGTGACGATGCCATGGTTACTTTGGTTATGTATAGTGATACCATTCTAGAAATTATCCGACACATTATTTTGAAAAAAAAGATTATATTGAATATCAAATTACCCTAAACACCGTGACAGTTCAGAATACTTCATGTGAACTTTTTCTCTCATCAGATAATAGAGGTATGTACAGAGATATTGAAATCTGATGTCTTATAATGAAATTGAGAAACTGCCATCATTTTCCGATCAGTATCATCAACTTCCGCCGGACTGGTTTCTGTGAATTCAAACAGAATTTGACGTCTGACAGCTATATTAATTAATAAAACTAACAGTACAGTCAATTACTATCCTGATGTTTAATTTCAAGAAGCAGTGTTAATTAACACCCAAATCAATAGACTGTCTGATGGATTGGTAAGGGGAAAGATTGTTGTAATATTTATCGAAGTAACCTCTAATTCCTAGTGATGCTTTTGCCATCGACGACTTTCCTAATTCGACTATCGAATAAATTATTGTCCAATGTTTGTCTGTATAAATATTCTTTCCGTAAGCTTGAGATTGTATCCTTTTAAAAAAAATTGTCAAAAATGTCGATTTTCTTCCACATAAGGAGAAGTTTGCCGGCTCCTTGTGGGAGGATAAGTTAGTACTGGTTAGTAAACAGTCAAGGAAAACTGGTTACTTGCACCGGCCGCCATAATTAACAAACAAAAAATGTTGAGAAACGGTGTGATACCCTGTTGAATCAAACCTCTACAAAGACAGATAGTATATTCTACACTTTAAATTTGATAAAAAATAAAAAACAGAAAATATAGACCATAGTGTCAGACTTCACAGTCTCATTATCTTTGTCTAAAAGTCTGACATCGAGAATTGATTCCGCACCTGATGACTGTTTGAAAAACATTGGAATTGAAAATATTAAAGTAATATTTGTTCACGTTTTGATCATGAAAGCATGATGCGTAAAATTATAATCCACGATTTCACGCCTTCGATGAAGACTTACAAGGTTACAATTTTCTTGCTTCTAGAATGAGACATATGGTTTTTTAGGACACTATCGGACTCGTCGTATATTGCTGTCTCATTACATATAGTCACAAATGATCGCCAAGCAGTATGTGACCCGAAGAGTAAGTTTACATTATCAATTAAATATCTCGTTTAGGTTATACAAGTTGCTGAAATTCTTCTGATAACTCCATGGATAGTTATCTAATAACACTTTTCTAGCATATCTTAATGTCTCTCTATATATATGTCACCGACGTGGAACTATAAACCTGGTATGCGCTTGGTAGGATCTTTTTAAGGGGTTTAATGAAGGACAACCATATAGCAGATGCATGTCTATAAAAATACCGATTCACGTTGTGGTTTAAACCGACCTGATATGAATATGAGCCGAAATCAATGGTTGTTATGGTAGAAATGCAATACATGATATTTAATCCCCAGAACATTTGATACGGCAAATGACAATAACATTTAGATCATTGAAACGATTGTTTTACTATCGGCCCGATCACGTTGAAGGAATGGAGTATAATGGCGTATTAGGCCTAAAATGGGCACATGGACCAAAAACACGTATATCATATATATTCATATACAAGGGTTACAACTTCCGAAATGACAGTTTCTGCACAAGTTTGTTTAAAACTACGTAACCTTTTAAGGAATCCCACAAATTTCTAATAACTGGTGTCTACAGATAGCTAATACATTATACTACACATAACCAGCTAGCACTTTGTCCAATTCAGAACAATTAAGCAAATATGTAATCTTTTTCCTCTGAAAAATCGTCAATTTCGTTCAGTCGAACGCGATCTCGAAATACACCAAATTGATCAGAATTACCATACTAAATACACCACCACTAAAACAACAGGTAGAGGAATGACAACGCGTGCTGACCACAAATATCTCTAAAATACACTGATCCGACACAAAAGAATAATCCAGGAATGTTCTACTCATGTAAAATTAACAAAATCGTCGACTCCGTCATAGATTTCCACCTGGCTACGCCATTATGATTCAGCCAATGAAACGTCCGCTTACAAACAAATTACGGGGCAAAGGTCACTGCATCGTAATATTTGAAGTTTCAATCATGCGACGATTTTTTGTGAAGTGAACGTGAATAGAACGTTCCTGGATTACATTTTTGCGCTGAATCAGTGCATTTTAGTAATGTTTATAGTAAGCATGCGTTGTCATTACTGTACCTGTTGTTTTAAGGTGTATTTAGTATGGTAATTCTGATCATTTTGGTGTTGCGAGGTCGCGTTCGACTAAACGAAATTGACGATGTATCAAAGGAAAAAGTTGAAATACCTGCTTTATCGTTTAGAATTGGACCAAATATTTATTGGTTGTGTATAGTATAATGTATTAGCTATCTGCAGACACCTGTTATTAGAAATTTGAGGGATGTCTGGAAAAGTTAGGTAGTGTTAAAAAAACTTGGTACCGGAGCTGTCATTTCGGAAGTTGTAACCCTTGTATATGTATACATATAATATAGGCGTTTTTGGTCCGTGTGGCCATTTTAAGCCTAATGCACCATTATACACCATCCCTTCAACGTGCTAGCTCCTTATGAATATGTTTTCCTTAAGTCTTTCTATAATTCTATGACAGAGTTGATTTTAAGGATTCATTGTATACATGGTACTTAAGTACTTTTGACTTTTATGTGTGATATGTGTGAGAAGTTATCACCTTGACAACTGATATGTGATTAGTTGAATCACGTAGATTTTGATGTTAGAGGGAAAATGCATCACTTCGGTCACTCCGCTTGTGGAGATAGGATCTTATTGATGTTATCTAAATATGTTTGCATGTGATTGGGACATGTGCTAGATTGACAATTTCTTTGTTCCTATTTCTGTATTGTCTCAAAGGCTTGATTAGCATTATTCATTGATAGACTTTCTTGATAGTGGTAATTTTAATTAAAAGATTATATTTTATTGATTTCTTGCTTGATCCCAAAATGGCAGAATTTGCATAGAATGACCTTCTTTAATAATTATTTAACACATTAATTACATTACTTTACTGGATACATGTCTGCCCAGTGTTTTCACTATTTTGTTATCATTTTAACTTTTAGATCTGCCTGTAACCTAACACCGATTGCATTTATGGGAGAAAAAAGCAAACTTACAATTTCATTAGTAAACGTAATCAGTTAACATATTATTTTTTAAATTTGTAATATTATCTTATCAAGTTACGACATTCTAATTCAGTAGGATCCTTATCAACAATTTGCATCCGTCCATTGTCAACCAGAATCATGCGCATGTAGATTGTCACAAGCTGTTTAATTCACGTCAGATTCAGCAATGCTCTTAATTACGTGAATATCATGAAATATTTACCACAGACATCATGTTTCGATGAAATTAGGGGGCAATTAAAACGTGAAGACGGGATTTGTAAAATATACAACATGATTAAGAACATATAATCTGTCGTGTCTTAAAATGCATGCTAAGGATTATTGTCGCTTTATAAGACATATGAAACTTTTGAATAATTTATCACTACTGGAGTGAGAGACTACTTAATTCTAGCAATTAAGTCGTCTGGTAGATTAATGACTTACTGTAGTTTCGTGGAGAATAAAGATATAGTTTGGTTAGACAAAGCCAAACCCTATTTTAGCATTTACAATTACAATGAACAATATTATACTGTAATGGTTACTAGACAGCGGAAATTTGGTGAACGCACGCTTTTAAGTGACATGACAGATAAAAAATCCATGATGATTTAATGACAGCAGATAACTCTAGTACAAGAACTCGTAATCTTTATTTAAGAGAGCATTGAGTCCATCTCTCTTAATATATCATCTTTGAGGTTGGCAATAATGTACAAAGTTAAGTATCTTTAAATATCACTCTGAAAACGAATGTTGTCTTTCTTTTCTATTTCTTGAGCGAACGTCTAGGAATTCAACGTAAATAGTAGTACATGTATTAGCTGTTCAGGCGATCATTTCTATCAAGTCCATCTCCAGAATTATCATGCTCTTTAAAAGAGGTGGTCTTAATCGTATGTTAAAATGAACCGCTAAATACGCATTAGAAAAACCTTCTTGCATTTACCCGTGGTCGTTGTTAACTATGTCGGTCTGGTGTGACTATAGATTATATATATATGTATAATATATGTATATACTTATTGATAAGTATAAAATGTCGTACGACACAAGCCTGTCAACAAAGAACACTCATTTCTGTTCTTATCCAATTCAGTACCAGGTGCGTCGACGAAATTTAATTTTAGAACAGGATGATAATAGTAAAGGCTATTTACTACAAAGTGTTCGGATAGCTACATCCATATTTCTGGGACATGTCGCTAGCAGCAACTTTTACTTCTCCTTAACATCACAAGGCTTCAAACAAAGATATCCGCCTCTGAAATTCTGAGAATTTGTTGGTTTTCCCACAAATGAACTTGTGATCTATAGAATGAATTCAACCACATGCAAGTGGCAATATTCGCTATTTTGTTGTCAATTACTATAGTCACGTTTTCAATTAAACGATCAAAACGATCAGACGAAGAATGAACCCAGAAAGAATGGAATATTCGAAGTCATCGTATGAAGTTTGTGACAAAAAATAACTCATAAATAGTTTAATATCATGTTCGTGACTTGGAAAAAATAACAAAAAATGCTTGAATTTTACAAATTTATCAAACCACTTCCATTCCATGTAGATGTTTCTATTTGTGGACCCACAAAATGAATGTGTCATTGTTATGGAAAAACTTGGCAGATAGCCAGGATAAAATCATAATTCTACGATATACAACAGTCTCCCTGGCACAACCCATTTTAATATTCGATCGTTACTAGACCAATAGGGACATGAAGGAGACTGGAAATATCTCTCAAGCTTAAGTCTGTAAAATATTTGTAGTTTGGAATATTATTTAGACAGAAGCCATTTATTTAAAGTAACTGCACATCAATCATAACAAAATATCACAGCAAATTTTCAGCCTGAACTCGATGCACCACAAAGTAGCTGGATGTCCTTTAAAAACAAATAGAAAACAATGCATGGTCATGCATTAGGGTATAATTAGTTATGAATAATGGACTGCATACTAACGAGAACTAACTTACCCTTCCACAACGAGAGAGGAAAAAATCGACAATTTTGTCAAATTTTCATAGAAGGTATAACCTGCCGCGATCGGGATTCGAACCCGGATCTCCGGGTTACATGTCACACTAACCACTTGACCACGGCCGCGGCCATTTTTTTCAAGCTAACATTTATGATTATGAAAAGAAAAGTTAAATACGACAGATATTTACATCTCTGTGTTATAAGAAAACCAAACCCTAAATTATTTCGCGTGTGATTTAGATCGAATAAACATCGAAAGCAATTAAATGCGTACATTTTTAGACAGCTAACTGGATATCTGTGGTTCAAATAAGATGTTATATATATACATTTTTAGACAGCTAACTGGATATCTGTGGTTCAAATAAGATGTTATATATATACATTTTTAGACAGCTAACTGGATACCTGTGGTTCAAATAAGATGTTATATATATACATTTTTAGACAGTTAACTGGATACCTGTGGTTCAAATAAGATGTTATATATATACTTTTTTAGACAGCTAACTGGATACCTGTGGTTCAAATAAGATGTTATATATATATATGGTAGTGTTGGTTACTTACACTTATCATCCATGTAGTAATAACGATCATTTTGTCCATTCTATCGGCATAGTACGACAATTTGATGATGTGGAGTAAGGCTATTTACTGCCATAAGATAATACACACGTATCATCTGGACACGAAGCCGGATATGAAGAGTTAACTACTTTAACAAACGGTTCTGTTATATCTAACACTGTGTGATTCATTCCACTTAAACTGAGTGAAACTCAAGCTTGTCACATTCTGATGTGTCTAACGCAATATCTAGACGAAATGCTTTAATTAAAATTGTATTCAACGAGATAATAATTCCGATTAATAGTCTCAAAAGAATTGACTTGCTTGTTTAGCAATTAAAATCAATCTAGGCGAATGTTTTCTATTAAGCAAGATTTTAGTTGATCCATCGCTTGAATGTGTAGTTATTTCGTACACTTGATAAACACAAATATGCGTGTCTCCATTGTACAAAAACAGGTGTAGATTTTCTAAACATAATCAATCGCCTCTCGATAAATAATTCATATATAACAGTGAGTATGGAACAAAATAATAATAAATTGTTTTAGATCGAATTCAGTCATATATACATGACAGGATTTTGTTAAAATGTTCTAAGCAGCGAGAACATCCTTACAAGGTACTCCAAGGTAATCATCTTTGATTATTTGGGAAATCAAATTACCCCATACAATGTGAAAATTCAGAATTGGTACAAAATGTCGTTCCTAAATTCGTGTGAAGAGACACTGAATTACAAAGATTTTGGATTTTGTTACAATTCGTCCTTCTTCAGAGTCATCTGAGTTACTTTCGTTAATTTATCTTACATCCCAAATCAATGACAGAAGACAGATTGATTAGTAAAACTAACAATGTAAGCAATTACTACATGAATATTTAACTTAAACACACAGACACAGTAATAATTACCAAAAACATCAATAAATAGTGGTAATGCATCACAGTAAATTCTAATCCCAGGTGATGCATTTAGTATCGACTTTTCTGATGCAGTGTTCAACTAATTTTTGTCCCATGTCTGTATATGTCCGTATATCTATACCTGAACGTATTCATCACAACTCGTTATTTTGTTTGACAATTAATCAACATTAAATATACTGACTATGTACATATCTATTAACACATGAACATAAAGCTAGCGTACTGTCAAATTGTTTAAATTTTCAATGTGCAATGATAGCAGTATGAAGGCACTTGTTTCGTTTTGCTTGTCTCAATGAATGAGGCAGTATAGTGCAATTTGTCACATTTGTATATTCGTACACGATCATCTTTTGCGCCATATTCCAATCCACTTTGCTTCAACCCATTTCTTGTTTAGATTCCCCGCCTCAGTTTCAATTTTGCTGCTATACCCTATAATTTCGTTCCACCTTTCATGTGCTTTTAACTAAAAGTATCATTGTTTTCCCTATCCCAGTCTCCTTGCTCGCTCTAATTATATTCCAAGTCCTCGTGATCTGTGGGAGGATATCTTGGATTTAGATGTGATCATAATGGAATACAATGCGACCATCTCAAATACTTTTGTAACTACGCTAACGCTTATTTATTTTTGTACAGGTGTATCAGTGTATGTTTTAAAGATAAACGATGAATATTTCAAAAAAGAAAATAACTACAATTCTGTAAGTATGGCACATTATATGTATAAATAGTCGCACATATGTTTCATTGTATTCAGTCGAAACTGATGCGGTTTGCAATGACATTGTCTTATCTAGACAATACGAAGTGTATTCATTATGTAAAATAGAGTTTCATTGTATTCTTGCGTGTATGCTGCATCTGTTGACGTCTTTCCTTTGATACTCGTAACAACATTTGCAAACACATTATCGAATAAAACTAACTTCCTGAAGTATAAACACATAAAACGAGAACCGAATTGACAAGATATTTTATAGTTTATGTTTTTATTCACGGAACGCTGATAATTTAGCGCAGCAACCATCAGATTGCCAGTCGCTATTTATTACCACTATTATTTCGTTTCTAAACATTCATCAAGCGAGAATAATTAACCAGACATATTAGAACGTAATACCTACTATTCACTGAAGGCACTGATTTTATCAGTATGGCTTTCAAAAAGAGGAACAGAAGAAAGACCTACATTTTAATCAAATGAAACTCATCGTATTGAAAAATAGTGGTGGTTCTAACAAGTTGAAATGGTCATGATGAATAGAATGAATGTGAAATGTATTTCTAGGAAATGTCACATTTAAATCAACCCAAAACCAGGACAGTTAGTAATTTAGGTAAAATGAACAAACGAGAACAAATGTTTAGAAGAGTGTCTCTAAACTGCGCTGGAAGGTAAAAACTTGAAGTTTGTAACAATTGTTGGCATCCGATTTGTATTCCTTTATGACTGTGTGACTTAAAACAATGGTACATATAAAACTATCATAATCAAAGTAGTCCATTCCGTGAACAGTCAAACCAATAAGATCTGTTTTTGTTACAAATAATGCAAAACTCTATGTTTTTTCCCATATATACATTTTATATTTCGTTTGAGAACGTACAAAAGTTACTTCGATGATTTCCGATTAGGCCTAAACAAAAAAAAAGTTTTTTCCGGTTACATGCCCAAACATATGTTGGCAACACTGTTGTGAAAATTACAATATAGCACTACGATTTGGATGCCGTAAAAACTTATGAGTCGGCAGGTAAAAGATGGGTCGGTCGGGTAACCGGAAACAAACCTTTTTTAGGCTTTACTTCAGTACTTTTTCTACTTACAATTGCATTTTTGTCCTTTGTTTTCATCTATGGATCGCAGATTTTATACTTTCGTACCATCACAAAGCTTAACGCGAACAACCTCCCACAATCCGTTCAAAAGCACTTTTCTCATCATACTTTGAATCAGTTCAATAATTATTGCTTGGAATTGAATCTTAATAAGAATATTAATAAGTTTATGATATTCGCGAGTTGAATTCTTACATTTCTATGGACATCGACCGAACAATGGTTTTGGGATTTGTGTTAAATTCTCAATAGCGTGATCTACGAAAAGGCCCAGGAAACCATGGTTGTAACAAACAGTTATGGCAGACGATCTTGAAGCTATTCCGTGATGAAAACGATTTGGACTGTGGCTTGGATGATGAGAATTCGAATATTGTCATTTATTACACGAATAACAATATATTGGCGAAAGAGTAATTTTCCGTCGGAAGATTATCCGGTAGGTTTTTTGTCTGGTTCTTAAGTAATAACTATTCCTTTTCAATTCTCAGTGACAACATTTGTATGTGTTTCAACAGCAATGACACCAATCTAAGAGGAAAAACGTTTAATAGAATATTGAAAAGGAATAGTTTAACATTACTGAATGCAACTTATATTTCGTAGATCGCCACACACAACACTGAAAAATGTTATCATGCATGTGATGTAGATTTAGTAAATTACACGAATTAAACAAAAACTTACCCAAGCGCATCTGCATCGATGCTTATTTTGTTGTTGGATGATTTTTCATTTCCTGTCTGAACCGTTGTCTTGATAATGCCACTTGCATCTTCACTGTGGTACACTATATCAACACAGACTGTGTTATTTGGAAAGTTCGCATTAATGATTTCCTGGTTGATAGTTCCTCGCAAACTGTTCTTCCCTTGAATAAGTAGGGTCGATTCTGTAAATACAATTGAAAAAAAAATCTGCAGTATGAACAAATACAGTGGACAGATTTCAAAATTGTTTCAAGAATGTTATATCAGATTTAAAGAAGGAAATGGATTTTTTTCTATCGTAATGGGCTGAAATTTTTTAAAGTCCTGTGTCTGTGCATGCGTGTATTTTCAATTATCAAAGTTTCAACCAAGAGACCATTTTGATCACCTCGATTGTTTTCAGACGATAAAATCATTGAAATCAGCAATATTTGACATACAACTATCGTTCGGATACACCAAAAACATTAATCAAGCCTCATATCGGTGTGTCTTATTATCTAGGATGAGAGATTTTCATCTACGGACGTATTTGTTCAAGTTTATCTTACAGACAGAATGGATCTGTTTGAGAAAACAGCCTCCTATCTGATATAACTGACAGTCTCAATCCCTCATATCTGATTTGTGGTGTTTGAAGCCATTACTGACGGTGGTCGATGATGCCACAAATAATATTGGGAAAAGCAGTGCTGATGACATTTTGTAATTATCTGTATATACAGCTTTAACAGAGACAAACCTCCCAGGTTTTACACCAACCGTAATTAATCCTTTGCCTCATAATACCACATTTTCCCCGCACCTGAAGCAGACGACTATTGTGACAAAAGAACCTATTGCTTGTAACGAGTAATGGCTTCTTTTGCCACAATGTTTCTCACTCTGTCAGGGAGAAATAACCCAATCTTCTTAAATAAATTGATGTTTTGTAAATTTGCTTTGAATTTGGTAGAGGTCAAAACCAAGAGGTTAATAAAGGTCATGATTTCAGCTTTGCATTTCAAAAAACGCATATTTTCTTTGATCGGGGCACGCATTAAACGTCACGTGGACACAACATTACGACCTAGTAAATATCAAAAAGCAATCGTAATAACATTATTTATGAGTCATTTAAATTTCAGACCAAATTGTTTTTACAGAGTGACGCCAGTGTTTAAATTGTTATGTATCATAGAATTCATTTTAATTCTATGGCCAAAACATTTCATTCCTACAGCAATTCTTGATGTTCTCAATATATTTCATGAAACGGTCAACGAAAACCGAATTTCACGTTAGAGTTTTTGCTCACAGACATTTAGAATATTTGTCGGACATTGAGATGCTATATAAACAAGGAATGTCTCGATCTATTGTGTTGCTAAAGATAGCAATAATGATTCATACAGTGAACCGTCCACGAAACGAGGCGAAGTGTAAACCTTTTTGTATCTTTGAATTTTGATTTAAACAAGTGGTTTAAAAGTTGTTACCTAATTGATATTACGTCGTCGTCCCCTATGGTGCAATAGATCTAATCGCATGCATTAATAACGGACCTCCCATGGTAACATTGCAATAAATTCTACATAAAACATCCTAATTTCACCCATTATTACCTTAAACGTTTTTTTTCCACAGAATTCGACCCCGTTCAACAGTTCTATAAAAACGTTTTTATAACCTTTCGTTCCGGTGAATGCGCCTTTTTCAGTTTGTCGACTAAAAGAAATCGGGGAGCCGCGACCGTGGTCCAGTGGTTAGTGCGCCGGACTTGTAACCCTGAGATCCGGGTTCTAATCCCGATCGTCTCAGGTCATACCCTTTCATGGAAATTCGACAAAAAATGTGGAGAAGTTGCGGACTCCTTGTGAAAGGGTAAGTTAGTATTGGTTGGTGTTCAGTCCAGGAAAACTGGTTAGGTGTACCGGTCGCCATATATAACTGAAAAATTGTTAAAAACGGCGTTAAACCCCAGTACCATTGTCACATAAAAACAAACAAAATAAATCGGATTAAATTGTAACGTTTCTTGTACGATTTCTCGGCAACGGATTGGGCTAGGTGTTTAGTTTTGTGCGAAAATATACCCGTAACTAATGCAAACTTTGTTTTAAAGCATTCATCCTTGTTCTTTTATAATTTTGCATCTTGTAAAGGCGATGCACATTCACCGAAATTTGGGTTAAATTATTATGTTTTATAAAGAATTTAGTGCAGTTTTGCAAAGCCTGTGGATCTAATTACAATTCTAAAGTCTTTAAATTCATAATGATGACTGACTTTTAAACATGCCTAGGTTTGGGAGATAGATGTATCGTACTTTTTTGCATGTGGTTATTCCTGGGAGTCTATGCTCTAAATATGTTCTTTTCTAGTTAATGATTATCAAATAAATGTGCGATATCACACATGTTACGGCACAGGGGGCTAGCACGTTGAAGGGATGGTGTATAATGACGTATTAGGCCTAAAATGGCCACACGGACCAAAAACACATATATCATATACATGTATATACATATACAAGGGTTACAACTTCCGAAATGACAGTTTCTGCACCAAGTTTGTTTAACACTACCTAACTTTTTAAGAAATCGTTCAAATTTCTAATAACTGGTGTCTACAAATAGCTCATACATTATACTTCACATAACCAATAAGCACTTTGTCCAATTCACAACAATGAAGCAGACATTTAATCTTTTTCCTCCACAAAAAAAGTCAATATCGTTCAGTCGAACGCGACCTCGCAACCTGTGTGTTACGGTGTTTCATCTGCTTATTTGAAAAACAAATCATGACAATTTAATGGCAATATAGAAAATAAAGCATATGCTAACCAAATATTTTTGTTACTTTTAAATAGAGTATGTTCCAGGATAAATTGTTGCATAAAGTGACATCCGATCATTATCCAACATTATCCCTATGTAGTACAGATGGGTCCTTAGTGCGCGTAAGCATCAGACGGTAACGAAGGTAGAAGGGCTGGTGAAACAGTTCAACATGTCGCCATTTATAACATACGTATGGAAGTCACATATGTTCTGTTTCACTTTAGCCGTCTTAGGAGTATTATGTGCCCTGCATTCTGTGAAGTGTTTAAAGGATGGTCTGCATCTTATATCTACAGACATTGAAATGTCGACTGTACCGGATTATTCAGATAAATAATTATATGCCTCTTCTTTGCTATGGTTTCGGTTCAACAATTTAGGATTTCCTGAGTATACGGGACAGTCGTAGAATAAGTCAATGTTTGAGATACAAGTCTGTGCAGTGGATTTATTGGAAGCTACAATGTCCTGCACATATAAGGAATTCATTAGTTGATTATTGAATTTGTTGCGGGAAATCAAAATCTCGTAATTGCACTGATACCATTTATCTAGCATATGAGCAATGATCAGACATTTTACCGTCAAATCATCACATTCAACCGTACAATTCATAAGAACGTTGACATTTTCGTGTGTATGTTATACAATTAAGCAATTATGTTATAATACATTGTGTTATAAATGTAATATTACAGGCGACTCCGAATATGACTTTTATAAAGCCTAGGTTTTACAAATAAAAAAAACGAAAGTGTTTAGTTATTTGGTTTTGTGATGTTCTGTTTTCTGTGTTATGTGCCATGGTTATTGGTGCGAGCCGCACTGATTGGGTTGTGGATTGTATTGCTGTATGAAGGATTGTACCAGACGGACTGATTGTATTGCTGTATGAGGATGATGCCAGCTGCGGACTGTATTGTTGTATGAAGAATGGTACCAGCCGCGGACTGTATTGTTGTATGAAGGATGGTACCAGCTGTGGACTGTATTGTTCTATGAAAGATGGTACCAGCTGTGGACTGTATTGTTGTATGAAGGATGGTACCAGCTGCGGACTGTATTGTTGTATGAAACATGGTACCAGCTGTGGGCTGTATTGTAGTAAAAAGGATGGTACCAGCTGCGGACTGTATTGTTGTATGAAGAATGGTACCGGCTGTGGACTGAATTGTAGTACAAAGGATGGTACCAGCTGCGGACTGTATTGTTGTATGAAGAATGGTACCAGCTGTGGACTGTATTGTTGTATGAAAGATGGTACCAACTGTGGGCTGTATTGTTGTATGAAAGATGGTACCAACTGTGGGCTGTATTGTTGTATGAAAGATGGTACCAACTGTGGGCTGTATTGTTGTATGAAGAATGGTACCAACTGTGGGCTGTATTGTTGTATGAAAGATGGTACCAACTGTGGGCTGTATTGTTGTATGAAAGATGGTACCAACTGTGGGCTGTATTGTTGTATGAAGAATGGTACCAGTTGTGCGCCGTATTGTTGTATGAAAGATGGTACCGGCTGTGGGCTGCATCGTTGTATGAAGAATGGTACCAGCCGCACTGATTGGGTTGCGGGCTGTTTGGTGCCAGATGTGGTGATAGGTTTTAGTAAGTTTTGATTTTACATACTTCTGTTTTTATATCTTTCGGTAAGTTGAGATGAGCCATAGTTGATGATTTGTGGCAAAAATAATTGAATATCCAGAAATACCGGAATTACAGTAACTAAGATCTTAATTGTCCTTGTCTCAGATTCCTATTGACACCACAAACATCATGTAACTCGTGTTATTTTGATATATTGTAAATTATTATTTTTATGAATGTTTGATTGATCATATTGTCTACATGTAACAATCTTGTTTTATATCTGCACAATTTTGCGGTTCGAAGTACTGTCAAAATCTATTTCTTGCGAAATATACATTACTATTGCATGCTTCTAAATAAGTTTAGGAAGCATCTCGCGTGCTCAAATGGATACGCGGTATATTGTGTATCATTCGGACAACCGAATACAATTTCTATTGCCAACAATGAGGAATCGTATAATGTAAGATATTTTGATCAGCATGACTTGAATGATTTATTTATGGCTTGAGATAGAAAAAAAAATATGAAAAAAAAATTAAGATGCCATCGATAATGTGTTCTTATGCAAGGTGCTTGGGATAGAGCTTAGGAATTAAATAGATTATTAAATAAATTATATTTTTCAATTTAAATTGCAACACTTTTTAACACATTAATCAAACTGAAACAATGTTAAACGATTTTCATATATTGGTAACGAATTGAAGTGTTTTTGTGTCAAGCTGTTTATCCTTATCTTCGATAATTAGAATGCGTAATTTACTTGAAATTTCTCGTAATTTCCATGAAGTTTCGTTTCAAGGATAGCACTCTGTTAACCATATGTTGATATGACTTTGTATATATGAGGTATACATCTCATGGTTGCAGATTCTGCTTCAATTACATTTTTGTCATTTACCATATAATGACCATTTTCAGTTCTAGATGCTCTTCTTGTTTTATTATAGTCTTCATATAAAAGATGAGAAAACTTATGATGTTATACTCCTCCTATATTGTCATTTGTGTGAAATATATTTTATACTTGTTTCTAACATTGTTTCAGGTCATTTCTTCACTCGGTATTCGGAGGTGTTGTTATGTAATTGTGGTTACACCCGTAGTGTAGTGTATAGGTCACCTTTATATTTCTATTTAAATAGTCAATCTTAACAATCTTAAAAACCTTTATACTATTTGCTGAAATACGATTTAAATGGAAAACTTAAACGTCAACACAGTCTTAACAAATGTGCGTAAGCGTCAACGACATATGTACAAACGATGGGATAACTGATAGTTCTCAATTTCTGTCATTAGTTAATTTGTCCAAACTAAATTGATATTAATCTGATAATATGCCTGACTTCTCTTGACTCGATTACCCAATTATGTATTCTTAAAACCAATTACCGAGGACATGTACGTTGTGGATGATTTGCTCTTTGACAAATTAGTCTAGAACTCATTTCAGAACTTATCTCAGTTATGCTAGACAGTTTGACATATATTCTGCCGGACACAAATGACACAAATTATCTGGTGAGAACTTACCGTAATTCTATGCCCGTTCATTTTAATTATGATTAATGTGACATATTCTGTTATATTGTAATATTTTCGGAATCATCATTTTATATCGTCTGCAAGAAAACACGCCTATTTACTTATCAGTTTGAACAATTTTAATGATGTCTGCACATACAAATGTGGCCTATGAGTAAGATACGGACTGATTTAGCAAATATAAAAGCGAACTAGGAAGTAGTTAACAAAACTTCGGATAAGCACAATAACCGGACATTTATGCTGACAGATCTCAACTACTCGATTACAATGGAGGCGGGTAATCTGCTAAGGAAACATGACAGTAAACGAAAACAGTAATGGACATGCTCATAATAATACCAGGGTTCAACGTGCAGACAAGATTTCTGAAATGAATATCATTTGCATTAATGACTCCCTCATTCAATGTAAGAGTCGATATGTTGTCTCAAGAAATAATATGGGAGGAAATGGGTGTGTTCAGCAAAATGAAGTACATCATTATATTCATACGAGATACAAAAAATGTAAATCAAGCTTTTGACAACACTGCCTTTGCTATTGCCCTCATGTTCGAAGACAATACGTAGTTATAATCTTCTTTCCGGCGAACAAATATGCAAATGATTGCATAAAACAACCTACATGAAGATATCAATGAGACATAAGTGTAAACTGAACTAACATTACGACTTGATGTTGGAGGTACAAGAAGTGTACTGACTAGACTAAGGGATATCCATAAAAATAAAAGAATCGTCTAGACCACGTTAAGGTATATTAGTCATCGTTAAAGTGGAAAAAGACAATCTGTCTAGAGTAATGTATTATTTGATTGATGCACGGTATTGACCGATGTATTCCGATTTTCTGCATTTCTAAATGTCTCTGTTCTCTATCTAGATGAATATGAAATACTTGAAGCACAGACATTAATACATCATAGATATACAAGCCTATATTTTCTCTTGCAAGCACTATGAAATAGACGGGTTCTTATACATTTGTGGGTCTAGTGAACATAACTTGAAAAGTAAAAGTACAAATGTAAATTTGGTGTAAAACTGGATTTTGAAGCATCGAACAACTCTTAAAATAACATATTTGTACTCTGGAGTAATTTCAGTTATACCTCGGTATATTTAAAGCATAGATAACCGACCATTATTATGATGTCACCGTACGGCTTTCAATGTGACATATACACGTAAAATGTGGCTGATCCCATACTTTCCAAAATAAGTGCTTTAGTCTTCGGAGAAATCATGTCGGTCAGTTTAGCTCTAACAATTACTATATAAGTTTATGATTACTATTCTATAAATCACTTTGATAAAGGTTTTACATACCATGTTTCTAAGAAACAGTTTGACTCAGTAAAGTTAATTCAAAACGTATCTGTTTTCTTACCATGTTTTACCAATCAAGTTATGAAATCAATCAGCTGTTCGTGGAGAGACCTGACAGTTCTAGAGGTGCATCCTGTGGTTTCAGTTATTAAATATGTTTCGAGCACAGGATGATTCTAGTCACATAATTTAATTGTAGCATACATGGTCTTCAAACTACAAATACCATATGTCTATGTGTAGATTTCTTACACAGTACTATAAATCTATGTGTAGACATGCTATACAGTACCATAGATCTATGTGTAGATATGTTATACAGTACCATAGATCTATGTGTAGATATGTTACACAGTACTATAGATCTATGTGTAAATATGTTACACAGTACCACAGATCTATGTGTAGATATGTTACACAGTACTATAGATCTATGTGTAGATATGTTACACAGTACTATAGATCTATGTGTAGATTTGCTACACAGTTCTATAGATCTATGTGTAGATTTGTTACACAGTACTATAGATCTATGTGTAGATATGTTATACAGTACTATAGATCTATGTGTAGATTTGTTATACAGTACCATAGATCTATGTGTAGATATGTTACACAGTTCTATAGATCTATGTGTAGATGTGTTATACAGTATTATAGATCTATGTGTAGATTTGTTATACAGTACCATAGATCTATGTGTAGATATGTTATACAGTATTATAGATCTATGTGTAGATATGTTACACAGTTCTATAGATCTATGTGTAGATGTGTTATACAGTACCACAGATCTATGTGTAGATATGTTACACAGTTCTATAGATCTATGTGTAGATATGTTATACAGTACCACAAATCTATGTGTAGATATGTTATACAGTACCACAAATCTATGTGTAGATTTGTTACACAGTTCTATGTGTAGATTTGTTACAAAGTTCTATAGATCTATGTGTAGATATGTTTATACAGTACCATAGATCTATGTGTAGATATGTTATACAGTGCATATATGACTTTACTATGACCAATTTTTCCTTACATTCGAATTCAACTGTCTGAGCATCATTACCTTGAAATAAAAAAAGAACTCGGGGAGAAATCGGGGAGGGGGGAAATATTGATTTCACTTTAACCGATTCTTCCCTATAATTCCTCCGAACTCACCATAATTGTTTTCCACGTCGAAATCACGCAAAGGAGAATTATTTAAACAATTGTAAAATATACGTTTATTACAGGGTAACAAATGAAAGGACTCGCACATTTGACTTAACAGACACCATTGTCTGCACAAATTCATTTTCCGAATCACTGGCTTCATTTTTAATTTTTTGTTCGTCATTTTTCTTATGGGTCAACCCTCCATGGAAGAAATACAAGCAAATTATCTATGTAATAGTCTTCCGTTCAATCATAGACCATTTTAATGTCATCACCATGTGTTGCTAACATTCCAAAAGAAGATCAAAGATTATTTTTCTAACCTTTTCCAACTGATAGTAGCCTGTACTGTTTAATGAATCGAGAAAAATATTATCAAAACTAAAAGTGCGTCAATATAAACACACTATGACTTAGCATTTTTTTCTCAAACCAGTTTTGCCAGTGCATGTCCATATAGTTAATGCATGTAGGATGTTCTTTTTTTTAAATCCATGACAGAGTAAATCGCAAAAAGCCATTTAAAATATTACTAATAGATCGCTTCTCTGACACATGTTCCATAAAAACGAAATATAATTTATATGAGTCCCTTGGTTATACAATGTAAATGCTTTACTTGTCAATAATGATATAACATCGTTTGAATAAGCTTCCATACATATGATGGATAATTACATATGACAAAATGGCGCACTACGCGACAGATGTTATTATCATATATAGTTATACTTCAAGATATAGTATAATGTACCAGTTATGGTTTACCATAAATATTGAGTATAAAATGTAAATAATGCAATATTGTGTTATGGAAATTTGAATATTGTGAACATTTAATGGAAACATCAAAATAATTAGTTGGACCATGAGGTGTAAGGTACAATACAAAGAAGTATGGAGACAGTACAAAATTGTTAACACTGGCTTCATATTGGACATTCGAAAAATACCCCGGCTTCAATAAAACAAAAAAAAGAAAACAACATTAAATACATTGCGATTAAATTGTTTTATCACTATTACAATTTGGTCGAAGCTGATTGTTTTATTATATTTCATTCATTCTTTTGTATTTGAAGGCGTAAAATGTTTACTGATGGCCATTATCCAATCTGTATGTCGTATTTCTGGATCATTTTGTGTATTCATTTTTGATGACTTTTATAACTAATGATGCAATCCGATTTGTATTGGTTACAGGTATTACATGTAGCATGATATGTACATCACATGGTTAGTGCGTATGAAACTTTACTTTAAATTATTCAGAAATAAAATAAGGGGAAAAATTCATGTGATTATTGTTGTATCATAATCCGAGATAAGAAGGTAGTTGATGTAGTTTACTTCATTTCTGTTCTCATTGATAACATTCATTTCAGATAAAATTAATGTTGTTTTATAATATTTGTGCCTTTTTTTTCATTTGTCTACAATTCATTTGGCCCGTCTTTGTTAGTTTGCAGTTATTGTAGTCTGTATGGTAAGGTCGAACTGATTATAAATGAAAAAGTACCGTGATCTTTTCACCTTAATATCTAAGGTGATCCGCCATATACGGAACTTTTTTCACACTTGACAGTCCCCAGAGTGTATTCTGTTCTTCATAACTTCGCTAACCATTTCGTTCTGGACATCACCATTCGGATAACGTCAACTTATCAAAATGAATGCTTAAAATCACAATAATATCATCATACATCGTGATCCTGGAGATACTATTCCCAGAATAGAGTTCCATCTCATCTTTCATCAATTTAATTCATTAGAAGTGAAGGTTTGTTAAAAATAATGATCACGTGGATTACATCATTCCTTACACAAGCTGACATTGGTAAACTGGTTTATATCCCTATAATGATCATTATGAATGCATATTTCATGATTATCGGATGTCTGTAAGACATAATGATTTAACAAGAAAATCATTTTCAACATGCAAAATGTAGTTCCTGAACAGGCATGTTGAAACATGTACAGTTTCTATACAAAACATTTCTTATAAAAAAATGTCGTATTTTCAAGCGTTACTAAGAATTGTACTACATTTTATTGTTCGTATTATTTCCATGCAATCGTACCTTGAATATGATGTTGTAAATCAGGTTTTATTCTTCAGCCATTGTACTTGATTGATCTCATATCAAAGTTGCATGTCGGGACCTCTTTAACTACGTACACATTTCGCTTTAGCGAAGGCTTGATTTTTCAATTCTGAATTAAATTTATTCACTTCATTTTAATTGAAGATGTTCTGCGCTTTCAAAAAAACCCAGTTCTTTCTGATTCTATTTAGCTCGTTCTTTTTTCTCCGCTCGTTACATAATGAATATGTTTACACAACGAATCTTTCTCCCGATTTTCATTTGCACTGATCTATTTTAGATTAATTGATGACATTTTATTAATTGACATGCTAAACGTCACCGTCCGTAGAAAGACAAGTGTGACATATATATAATTCCCACGAGACTAGAATTCGCTGTTTAATGATTTACTTCTGTCAATAATGACTACATATTGTTTGACTATATTTGCATTTGTATGGCGAATTTGTCCCAACGAAAGTATATGGATGATATGAAAATCATCAAACAGCACCCACAACAGCTGTTCTTATTATATGGCGACATGTTTTGGGTCCTTTTAACGAATGATGATGGTGGTAATTGTTAGTTATGAGGATCTTTCCTAGCTTTCACGAGTGTAAATAATAACATTTCAGGCGTGTTTAGCACTTAGTCTTTATTTTTCCTGTCTCAAGGCTTGTTATGAAATATGATAATCTGCATTTTATCACCTGTCTTCTCCTTTTTATTTATTTGTACTGTTCTAGTCCCGTGTCCAGAATTTATAACCGACAGTGTGGGTTGTAAGACGTATTGTTTTGTATAATAAGATACTCGGGGTAACCCTTTCAAGTGTTATCATTGCTCCTTAGTGTCCCCTTGGTTAGTTATTAACGTTCGAAATATTTTTTTAAATCCGAGTGATTAGTCTCTGAGAAGGCTCGTTTTATGGAAGAAGTGCAGGATCGTAACAATTCATTTCTGTATGGAATTATTTATTTGGTTATCACAGAATTCATCTTCGACTTTTAATGAAATAGAGGCAGTGGAATGGAATGCGTGTCAAATATCTAGAAATCAATTTTCCTATCGCAGAAAACGCATCTTACGAAATTCACCAGGATAATGGCGTATGTTTCTTAGATGATTAAATTAGAAGAATGAAACTGGGGATAAGACAGTCTAGATAATGGGTAAAGATACTTTTTATTGACAGAAACTCGATACAAACAAGGGAATTAGTTAATAACATAAAAAGAAACAGTCTTACAATGGTTGAAAAATTAAGAAATGGTCACTAGATAAAAAACTAACAATCGTGTTAATCTTAGTTGACGCGCTCTTATTATTTGACGTTAGAAATGTCGATAATATTCTATTTAGGTACAGAGCAACCTCTCCAGAGCGGCCCTCTCTTGAGCGAAAACCTCCCTTCAACTACAGCATGTTTTTTCCCCACTGTACGATTGGCCATTTATTTAACCTCTCTAGAGCGGCAACCTCTCAACAACGACATAATTTTGCGTCTCACAAAGGTGTTGCCTCGGAGAGGTGCATTGTTTTCAAAGCATTGCACATAATGATGTCTTGCAAATATGTAAATCTAATGGCAACAAAATACGAATATCAATGCATGTACACTGAATGTAAAAGTATCAATTATAACAGTTCTTAATGCATGCTAATCGGCCTTACTTCAAAGTCTACACGACAGCTGCATGTTGGGTTTTAAAGATGGAATTCGATTGAACTTTGAATTCTCACCAGCATTTTTGATCAAAACATGTAACGTGTAGTATGTAAGTGAGTTCATATTTTTCTAACTTTTTATTTTATGCACGCTTACAAGATGGCACACATGGTAATGTTGTAATCATGATAGTTTGATTCCTCAGGTATGTTACATGCAATGCATTCGCACAGACCAAGAGGACAATGAACCGCATATCAACAAACAAGACTTAGTTGGGAGGCATCGTAGTTTAGAGGTATACGTCCGACCTCTGATCCGAAGGTCATGAGTTCGAATCCCGGCTTCGACGGGTTTCGTTCATGAACTTCACAATCCCATTTTTCGGATGCATTACTGGTGTAGTGTCCATGAAGCGGACTCGAGCGGGATTAATATAAGCAAAACTGCTTGTTTCACAATCGAGCTAAAATAAATTAGTATAAACCAATACTTAGCTGGATGAAATTGTCACGTGACATAAAATTACCTCGTGAGGTCTTCCTTAAAACATATTTGTTTGGGATTACGTGATCCAAACATTTACAGTAGTTAGGGAAAAAGACAGGTAAACATCTTTTTGATATTATACGATTGCAATGAAAACGAAAAACTGGTATAAAGTACAAAAATTGTTAAAATAGCTTATATTTTTGGGCCAGAGGATTTTTGAGTTGATCGCCGTTTAGAAAACCAACAATCCTTTTAACGATGGCCTTTTGTATACATTCATGTCTTAACATTTTCACGGAAAATACAAGTTCATGTTTGTTTATGCCAAAATACAATTAGCACATAAACATTTTATATTGATTCCCACATTTTATACACAACAATCTTTCTGAAATTCGTCAAGACTTAATGGCAATCACACTCATTGTATCACAAAGATAGACTTGTTTTTGTATTACAGCTGTATGGTATTTGTAAGAAAGGGAGCATATGTACTGTCAAGATAAGCAGGAATCCTAGATTTGTTGCGTTATTTTTAGTGCATAACATAGTCGTGTCTTGAAAAATCTGCATAAGTGCAAAGTCGTGTGGCAGTCTCTTTTTTCAGACTGTTTTATGATGTTGTATATACACAAACACCACAGCCTCATCTGGTTTTAAATACCTTATGTCTGAAATGAATGACTGGTTAATTCTCAAGAAACTTTTCTAGGCTCCGTTCCTTTGAACAGTTAATAATAAATTAATGTGCGGAATGAATTCATCAGTGTAACTATGAATGATGATTATATTACATCAATTTAAATTAAATCGATAATTATATAAATGCTATTAACTGTTTAAATAATTATTATTTGATCAAGTTATCTCTTGAATATTCATAGAACATTTCGAACGAGTTGCTGCATAAAATCTTTCTAATTAAGCGTTTGAAGTCAAAATTGACAGGTAATACTTTAACTGCAGAATTATTACACTTATCAGTTGACATGCGGTTGAAGTTAAGCCAAGGAAAATTCTAGATAATTGGTTTGACCCTTATATATAACGCTTCTAGTGTTTGTTTCTACAGTTATATCTCGTGTAACAACTTTTTGATTACATTAACCAAATCATGGATAAAATAAATAAAGTGCTGACAAATCGATGTCTTTATATCACACGCTTGAGTTTACAAAAAGATTTGTCTCTGTAAATCTTGCTAATATAAAGTCATCGTTCATTGATTGCTGTTTGTCGTAATTATTCTTTTATTTGCTATTCAAATGAATTATGAATCACTTACCTGTTACGTTATCTAAATTTGGACACGATTGTTCGCTCTGACAAACTTTTGCCTTAAGTTGGGTACGATTCACTGAAACAAATCCACGAATAATTTTCCAATCACACCTGACTCCAAACGTACAACCATCACTACAGGCACACCAAACGACGGTACAAAAACAACACGTAATCCAGTTCATTGCTAATTCGTTTTAGAAATTCTCCCGTTCGAGACTAATGACAATGATACATTATTTTGTTCCATTATTCTAACATCGCTTGAGTTCGCTTTCTAACAGTTTAACGTTGTTATTCTAACTCGCGGCGATGTTATTCCCAATATAAGTGGAGTTCTTTTTCAAAAAATATCCATTCACATAGCGCCGAACATTACAACAACGGCAGCTCAAATTTACCAATAATGTTAAAGTTGTCTTGCTATAGAAGATGCTCGTTCTTGCAACTTGTTGAATAACCGTCCTATACAAAGTTGTATCAGAAACGATCTCTGTTTTTGTGTTCCAATATTTCTCAAACCACTTTTGGCAAATGTTTACGTAGACTCCAGTTGTGATCTTTCTCTGCTAGCCGTTCAGACAATATTACGCTCGGAATATTTTCCAAGATTCGCCTGAAAAATATGACACATTTGATCGAAATATTTTGCTTAACAGTGACAGGAAAAATAATGATTCTACATTAATCTGATATTCTAATATTGTACATCATGATATCGATATATCAAAGCGAAGGCTTTGTAGATATATCCTCATGACACAAACTTGTGCTTCTACAATGATAACATGCCTTTCACTCGTAAGTATATAGGTACATTGTTTATTATATCATGCACGTACGTGTTCGTCCATTGTCTGTTTAAAGTATATGGTTATGTCTTTGCTATAATATTCTATGAAATTATCTAAGTGTTAAAATTTATAACAATATTGAAATATAATGGTATAATCAGTGCCATCGTCTTCATCACCACCTACACTATCATCATCATCACCATCATCATCATCATCATCATCAACAACATCAACAAGAAAACAACAACTACATCATCATCATCAACAACAACAGCATCATCATTAACATCAACAAGGAAACAACAACTACATCATCATCATCATCATCACAATCATCAACATCAACGAGAAAACAACAACTACATCATCATCAACATCATCACAATCAATACCATCGTCATCGATATCAACAAGAAAACAACTACATCATCATTATCACCACAATCATCAACGTCAACAAGAAAACAACAACTACATCAACATCATCACCACAATCATCAACGTCAACAAGAAAACAACAACTACATCAACATCATCACCACAATCATCAACGTCAACAAGAAAACAACAACTACATCAACATCATCACCACAATCATCAACGTCAACAAGAAAACAACAACTTCATCAACACCATCACCACAATCATCAACAAGAGAACAACAGCTACATCATCATCATCATCACAACAAGCATCTACGTCAACCAATGAACGCGGCATCTGCAGCAACAACAGCATTAATAGCTACCGCGAATACATCTATTTGTCTGAACTCATTTTATTAACTAATTCATCAAATGATCATGATTTGTAAGAAATATGTGTACTCGCACGTACATAATATGCAGAAATAATTCATTCAGTCCAGTTAGCTGAGTGTTTATAACCGCAGTCCTTACCTTTCGGTTTGGCAAGGGAAGACTAGAAAAACTTCGGTAAATTGCCATAACTTACCTTAACACACTTTTAATCCTCACTTTATATATAACAGAAAGGTACAAAATATATGCATAGACATTCGATAAAAATGAATAAATTTAGTGTGAAATAAATGTCCTTACTATGATCAATCCTAACATGATTAAAGCAGTGAATACAACAGATGACTTGTACCAGTGGTTTATTGTATTGTTTTAATGTTTTCTAGTAGTCAGTTATATGAACTATTGAACATTGCATGGTAACAGATGTTTCTCATTGGTTTTTATACAGACATTATTACAAGATACAAACATCCGAACCAGCTCCCTGTATGACATGATTCGTTATGTTGCTACAATCGGTAAAACTATCGTTAGTATAGAGTCATTTCCTTGTTTTTTGTTTGAATTATTCAGCATTAAATTATCTGCTGGAATATCAAGATAAGGATGGTGGGTGATTGAAGTCACTGTAGTGGAAATACAACCAGTAGGATTGCATGGGCACGTGCGCACGTGCTTATTGTCCTGTTGGTGGAGCATGTGTATATACGTATGAATTTTATATAAGTTATATAAAACGCTTCTATGCAGAACTTCAATAAATGAGGCACATTATCCATATATATTGTATTGGCGCCATTGTTGTCTTTGATGTTTTGTTTAATGCTAGTAATTCAATCTTCGTTCTTTCTCACTTCATGTTGCTTGTCAGATATGATATTGAGAAACTAAGTTAGTAAATATATTCAGAATAAATCATATTAATAAGTGTTACTGTAATAATGTTGAATTGATTGAACTTCTCCGCGCAAAAGTCAAAATCTGTTGAACTTTTATACAACGACATCAACAATAAATGCCTCCTTTTTTAATTTTTCACATTTTTATAATGTTATTTGTGAGTGGATGAAAAATTTCTATTAAATAGTATAAAACACTATAATTGTAAATATAAAAACAATATACGGTATAAACATGTATTTTCATAAAATAGCATATAATATACCTGCTTATTGCGTATTGGTCAGGTGCATGTTTATATTACATATTGTTCGTACAGTTTTTTGTATATAAATCTCCATACATCAATAAATGTGATGGAATATAAATAAAGTCCATCTATCTATGATGTGATAGCACGTGTGATATAATATCATGATTTTTATATTTATTACAACATTTTACAATTGTAAGAAGTGTTACTAAGTCTGGTTACAATGATTTTGGATGTCATTTATGAAGGAATAAAGAATTGTGTGTCTGTATCATTGATTTCATATTTTGTTTCTGTCACTCGTAAACACACGACCGAATCGAACTTCACCTCTTAATGTCAAAGCTCTAAGCACAGATGAACCAGATGTCAGGTAAGAACTGGTTTCCATTAATGACACGTTTGCGCGAAATCTCGAGTAGCATATGCTATCATCATACGATGATTTGTTAAGTCTTAACAATTTAAAAAATAATCTTCACCCGAAGTGTTTGTTTAAAAACATGAAACGCTGTATAAATTAAATAATGTTCTGTTCTATTCTATTCTGTAAAATAAATTGAAGAGCTGTTATATATCAGTATGATGTATATGAAAGCAACAATACAATAAGCGATCTAACTACGGGGACATTTCTAATGCAACCAAACTTTGTAAACGTTTGCCAAACAGAACAAAATCATTACCATCTTACTGTACCATCGCGGATAATAAAATGTGGATTTGTAGAAAGACGCGCTATTTGTTTGTAACGGAAGAAAATCATCTATTTATTAGAGCCAACACACGCTGTGTAACTACTACGATTTGGAACTATTAGTGATCATTTACGTTAATGTCTTTGAATACAGAAGGTACTAATTAACTAAGTTCTCCCTGGTAATTTCATTTCAGTACGAAGCAGTATTTCGTACGCATCAAATAAAATACTGGCAAATTTCTCGCACATGAATTGCATATTACTGCCATCTTAATTTTAGCGCAGTAAACATAACGTTTTGGCAGATAATCTAAAGAAGATATCGTTAATCAATTTGATGCATTGTTTTCTGGGAAAATCGTATTTCGTCATTTTTTGCGGTATTTTTGTAGCGTTTTCGCAAATTGTTGGCGGAGTTTCGAAGTTATGTTAATATGGTTTTGTTGTTAAACTAGCAGTGCCTTACATTCTAGAACTTCTAGAAAAAAACACGTACCTCGGCAATGCGCATGCGCGCACTTATCTTTTTTAATTCTGTCATGGTGTCATAACAACGAAAATATGTCGAGCAACATGCACCAAATACCACTAAAGAGTTTCAAATGACATCTTCTTACAGAATTGTACAAATAATACTTGCATTGAACGATTAGAAATATTAAATCGGTTTATTCAAGTAAACTTCTTAGACAAATTCAATATGTAATCCGATTTGCATCGTTAGATGCGGATTTTAGTTTCGAGGCATTTTCTGTTTCAAGATTTTTTTCAGGAATGAACACATGGCTGCGTATTGTAAGTCTTAAAAAGTTGCAATATAAATAACTTACGCTGTTTTTTCAATAAGTGTTCCTAGTGGGCCACTAGGAGTTCAAATTAACAGCCGTTAGATTAGACGGATGTACGTGTAGCGTACATACTGAATACATTGTATAGTTTTAACAATTCCTGTCCCGTGACCTGCCTTTAACTTGTTAACACGTACGTTTAGATACATCACATCTACTTTTTAGAAAACTACAAATTACAAATTAAGTTAAGGAGACTATTATATTTGTTATTAAAATAATATCAATAAACCTGATTCATATTGATAATGTATGGGATTAAAGTAAAAATACTTGAAAAGATAATAATAATGAGTGGATTATTAAATTGTTTATTTTATAATTAAATAAAGAAAACAAAGTTGATGTACGTTCTGCTGTTAAAAACATCCGCGTTCATTATACGCATTACACAACTTCAATACATAATTTTAACAATTCGAGAAGAGAATGAAACAGAATCGTTGATTAACATTCGACGCTTGCCATTCATGCAGTTTGAAATAAAATCAACATTAGTCGATGCATAATGCAACAAAAGGCAGTTTGTCGGCCTTTGTATAAATATCGACTGAAGTAGTCGTATGTATTTATTGTCCAGTAGCCAAACCATGTCATGTTTTTCCAGGAAAGTAATACGGGCATTTTCAATCATTTTCAACTATAAATTAATTTGTTCGAAGTATTTCTAAATTTATTGATTTGAAACATCCCTTCATATGACCATTAGCATCAACTGTAGCGACTTTATATCATTGTATTAAGCACATATCAATTTTTATGTATTACATGGCTGGTTTGTGAAATAGCAATGTTACAGGGTAAGCATTTGAAAACTATTCTCCTTTAATTGACAAATTCGTGATAAAAGAAAATAAAGTATGAATTATTCGAAAAATTACCAAATTTATTTTGCAGGGAATTGTCAACGTTAAAACATCTGAAACAGTTTTCTTGAGTCAGCAATTCTCATTTGTGAAGTATGATCACTTGTATATTTGTGACCTCATAAAATATTCCAACACGACATGCCATTCACTGACTCTTGAAATTTTTCCGGCACCCAATTAGTCCAACGGGGGACACGGCAAAAAATATTTTTAAACGTTGCCTAAATCTCATATCGTTTGAGGAGAATAAATGTCTGCATTAAAAAGATAGAAACCCAGTTTGAAGCTAATATAAACCAGATCCTTTTTCGATAAAATATTCTTTTTTACCTGTAAATTATTGCAATGGTAACAGACGATTGAAGCCAAAAGGTACACCAGCACATGTGCAACGTGTTCATTTTCCAAGATTTTTAATACTTAGAATATAAAATGAACGATATTAAGGTGTATTGTTTATTCATTCGTGACTCCAGGCGGCATTATAATACATTGTAATTAATTTGATATACACGCAGTGATAATCTATTTTAGAAACAGACACGTGACGTAAACAGGGGAGACAACAAAAACGTGACTGAAGAGTCCAGAATGATAAAAAACCAGACTAACACAGCGCGTACGAACATCGGTTAATATAATCAGAGAACTGAATTATACTTGGATAAATTAAAATACAATGTCTAGTCTCTCAACACAGTACTTCCTTTTCTAATTCTATGTTTTCTTATATATCCTAAATAGCGTGTGCTTCTTATCCGAAAAAAACAACTCCGATATGATCGAACAATTATTTGATATGGACAGAGCAGCTAAGACGAAGGAAAACAAAAATACATTAAAGGATAGGTCCACAGGGTATTGTGAACGAAAGACGAACGTGATATGATAATCGATTATATGATTTGCGTGTTTAAGACATGCGTAATTGAAGGTTGATCTTCTGTCTGGATCGTTTTGGGAGTTGAATAACACGGCCGAAAGAGAAAAACATTCATACTGAGAAGAAAGTCTTGAATAAAACAAGACTGCGCCTATGAAGTATTTAACACTTTTTTACAAATCAGCATCATTTTATTGTCAGTTATACTGAAAAAATCTTTCTCGATTTATGTAACAATTCGATATTGTGAGAATGATGAATGAACAACCGATCCCAAGTGTGACGTTTTCTTCAAG
Organism: Lutraria rhynchaena; assembly: GCA_008271625.1. Lineage (NCBI taxonomy): Eukaryota > Metazoa > Mollusca > Bivalvia > Venerida > Mactridae > Lutraria > Lutraria rhynchaena. The sequence goes on from VIBL01000086.1 coordinate 1,708,418, forward strand.
GTGTATTAGCACAAATACATTTCCATTGTAATGAACCATTATTTAACACGAAACATCCCATATTTAGTATAGAACAAATTCGTAGAGAAAAACGCGTCTGTAGTGTGTGAAAGTCTACTTAGTTCTTATCAGTTGTGTGAGACAAAGTATCCATAATGATACGAATTAGTGAACAGTCAAATTGAAGAGAAAAATATTCCACAATATATAAACCACAATCTCCTACCACATAAGAACATTCGGATGTTTCTTTTGAATGATCCAAAGAACTTGCCCACGGCTTAATATACTCTTTTAAAAATGGAATAACATTTACAGTATTTAAGTTTCAAAACAACTGTTCCCGGACGAATATTCGTGAATGTTTTACTAGTATTAAAAAGTTAACCAGTAACACTTGCATTCATGACACATATTTGGAATAAAGCATGAGCTGTATGTTTGAATGCTACATGTATGTTTTACATTCTTCTTTGTGTCATAGGACCAACATTTTCCTTTCCTTCTTATAAAAATACAGACAGAAGTTTTAAATATACATGTACACACCTTCAACTGATGTATTCCCGTATATGTCCCAATATGTAAACTGATGCAGATCGGTAAATCCAAGAAAAACAAGCATTAATAAATGGAATTCGGTTAACTGTTATTCTTATCTCATAATGAACCAGCCTACCAGATCAATACCAATGACCATCAAAGCTTAAGAAATAAGATGACAATATAAACATCTAAAATAAAATTACTATCAACGCTGTGCGTCACCGCGGTGAATTCTTTACATTCATCCTTTCAATTAACACCGCCTTCAGGAGAAGTCACTGTTGCTAATTGACAATTGACGGTTACAGTCAATACTGCGATAATTTCTTATTCAATAAAACAATAGAAGTGAGGAACGTCGCTGACTTGTAATTGATACAAGCATATCAAGCAACTTCAGAAACCTAGAAATACTCCAAGTATACCGCAATAGGCTAAACACCAACAAGCCCTCGAAGATCAGAAAAAAATGTATGACAATATAACACAGAATAAATTCTTTTTTTTTCCTGCGGTATACTTAGTGCACGCGGTTAATATTTTATAAGAGAATGATCTCGTGCGCAGGACGTCTTATCGAGGGCGTGGCATTTTATATCGTGCGCAAGACATCAAGTATGGAACTGGTATCAAACATGTCAGTGATTCCCGGTTGTTCCCGTAGAGTCATGAAACCAAGTTAAAGGTTTATTTGTATGAAGTTCAAGTGGTACGTCAGAAGAACACCGCCTTAAATTTTAATGATCTTCTTACTTTTATACATCCATTAAAATATAAAAAAAATACTGTTTGTATCTATCTTGATTAATTAATATGTTGTTACAAATCATGAGGATTAGCAAATTCAGACTAAAGTCACAAAAGGGTACGAGATTTTAACGCCCGCCTGAAATGTCGCAGCGCTTCGCATCGAACAAACCGAATATGACCAGCACATACGTAATAGACAAATTGCCAAGCAACGCAAAAAAAAATTACCGAAATTCAGAAACTAAATTTTTACGACCTCATTATTACGACCGAAATTTTTGGTCTCATAATTGAAGTTTTACTATGACAAATTATTTAATATATTTTTAATTTAAAGCAGTTTTGACCGGCTGTACCCATGGCTTTTATGTCGTTTAATACTTGACTAACTGGTATTTTCTGTCTGTTTTATCTACAAAAGACCGTATTCCATGATCATATTGAGTTTACAGAATGTTATAATTATATTGTGTCGTATTGTAGAACCTAACCCATAAATAGAAATCAAAGAAGTTTTACATTGATGTCTAAATTCTTGATTAACAATACTACATCAAATGATATGCAAGAAAAGAATTCTGTAATTATTAGATTTTCAAAGAGATTCAATAATAAAGCCAGACAGAAATACAAGCAGACAGCATTCTTATTTCAACGAAGTTCGTTATCCACAATGCGTTAAAATGTTGTAGGCAAACGAACTTTAATATCATGTAACCAACTGAACCAATTTGTCATGGAGAGCTGCAATGATTGCGTGTTTTCCTCGGGTATGGATACAGTGTTAGCAGTGTCTCCCCGGGTTTATTTAGTGTTAACAGTGTCTCCCCGGGTTATTTCGTGTTAGCATTGTTTCCCAGTGTGTTATTTAATATTCGCAGTGTTTCCCTAAGCATTAATCAGTGTAAATAGTGTTTCTCCGAGTTTTAATCAGGGTGAGCGGTGTTTTCCAGGGCATGATTTAGTGTTACGGCACCTAAAATAATATGCTTAGTCTTAAAACAGGTCCCTACTTCTTCAGTCTAACGAAACAAACACGAATATCCCATTACCTGATACATTCTAGATCATTAAAACCATCGAAAAGCTTAAAATGTGTGTAGAAACTAATTATCAGGTGAGTGTCTGAACACTTGAAAACATTAATTTTAGAATTCCAGATGCAACTGATTATCATGATTAGTGTTATGTTAAAACAACCAAAGTAGTTTCTTTGTTTTGGTAACTGACAGCTGCATTATGAATTTGAATTCTCTTAACTATCCATTACTTTATTTATTCATCATAACACTTATACTGTAAAGTATGGTTTAAATGCTTAGCATTCAAAAGTACACCTCTATGCTTTGAGATTTCAAAAAAGACTACGCGACGTAAATGAAGCAGGTGGCCAAATTATGATTTCTTAACTATTTGACCACAGTATTTTTCGCCAAACTTTGTAAATTTTCGTCCATTAGGATTCTCATCATTCAGTAACAAAGAAACAGACAACTGTATAATTAACTTACTATGAACTGGCATTTTTTTAGAAATTGTTTCTGTCCGACAAAATACATTGAAAAAATAATTACTAGCTTACTACTGGAGAACAATAGTAAAGTTCTCCCAAAGCTTTACTTATCCCATCATTTGACATCTTTGTAGTACTTTTGGTTATTGTTTGTCGATTTTGTAAATGTGTTGTGTGCAAGACGGTTCCCCGGGGACTCTATGTTCTTCATCTAATGTATACTAATATGTATTGGGTAGGGTCTGGAGTCGGTGAGTTTTAGGGAAGGTAGTAATTTGGGGAAGGGTTGATGGTTTGCACGTGCGTTTTTCAGGAATCCTTTTCTTATTCATCTCATACATTCTTTTACCATTTACGTTGGTATGATGTGTTGTGATATGTGGTCGACAGTTGCGTGATGTAAATCGTATGTATTCGATATCGACGGTGTTCTACATTATTTGGAAAGAAAGATGATATGCAAACGTGCTAAAGATAGACACAAGTAGATCGACAGTTCGTACTGACACAGAAATACGTTACAAAGAAAATTCAATTGTTTTTATTGGGTCATAGGCGAAACTCATTTCCTATTATTACAATTTCATTGGAAATCAAGTCAGCATCGTAATACAAATTGTAACTTAGTTTTTCCATCTGACACATACCATCAAATCGTCCTTATGTAGATTGTATTAAAGTAATTGCCTACTATGTTCCATGTTATTCTATCTATGTAGCAGCAGATGTTCTTAAAGAATTTATGTTTGATCTCATGTTATGATATAATGACCAATATGTTAAGAAAACTATAAAAATAGCACTCCCCGGATACCATCAATTGCCCTTAACATGACAAGAACATGGAATATATCTTCAATAAAAATGAAAAAATGTCACATCACTTTATGCATTATGACATTTACATTATTTTCCCTTATAAATGCTTGGATTACGCAGAGTCTAAGGATTAGTATATCATTTGCGTCATTCTCTGACATAAATGTGATAATATCATGGATTCATGAGAAGAAAAACATTATGTTTATTTCCACATAAAAGAATGTACGAAACAATAATATTATGGATTACACAATTCCTGTACGACAATATGGTTGATATGAAATGTTCAGATATGAAATTACAACCTGGGGTCACTAACCTTCGAGTAAACCATCGGCCCAAAGTCTGGGGCTTGTAAATTTCTATTTGGACTTGCCAATTTTGCCAACTTGTTTATCGGGCTTTGGGATATTGTTTATTTTCAATAGCCAACTTATAGGGCAGGCTAATGCTTAAAACTGAGCCCTAAAATTGGATTTTTAAATAATTGCCGACTGTGTTTTTCACAGTTTTATCTAAATTACAAAATGTATAATTTTAGTATTTTTATTGTCCTTGTGGGCAAATTTAACGTAGATTTGTTGTCCGCTTGTTACAGGGGATGTTTATGGATTTCAAGGACCAAGCTCTGGCTGAAGATAATTCTCGTAAAAGTTTACATTAAACCATTAAAACATTCATTAAAACTGATTTTATTTTTTATGACAATGATGTAAATCTAGAGAATTGTGTTATGAAGTACATAACGCTCTTATAATTTGATAAGTTGATTTAATTATCTGTGAGTACTCTCAATTAATATATTACAGCCTTGCGTCCTTATGTGAATTTTCTAAATATAAAACCACTTCAAAGGAAAAGACACATGATAAAACAATTAGTCTTTTGATAATACAAAATCAACAGCCGATCAAGCAATACTAACAAAACTGCAAAGAGATCACAGAACAGACGACATCCGATAAACATCAGCGGGGATACAACAAATTGTGTGACTCTTTCGGTTTTGTTTTGTTTTTCTGTTGGTAATATTTTTGGGATTGTCGAATTTATTGCATGCATCATTCCCGGGGAATCTATTTTCATCATATCTATAAATAACAAAAACGACAGACAATTTTATACAAATCATGTCTGATCTTTGTACTCCATAATTACAGAAATTACAAAAAGCAATAGAATCTAATTCATAAATTCACATTATATGAACAAGCTTGGAACGATTTATATCTCATTTAATGTTTGCTATGTCACGAAAAGTGATTATTAATGCGAAAGTAGGATAAAGAAATGCTTAATTTGGTTCATTAATGATTTATCGGTATTTAAGAGTCGAATACCATTTAATGTTTTACCGTTTGACAGCGACCTGGTAAACAACGAAAATATAGATCAAGTCAACATGCCAGACAAAACCCTGTTTAATGTCAAATACAATATAAGAGCTTCTTCCAGTTTTCTTCCAGAGGTATTCCAGTTTTTATTTGTTTATGGTGAAAATGTTTTGTCAATTAAACTAAGTTTATGAAACTTGTTAACAACGATATATTATGTCATGTTGTCGATATTAATCCAATATATACATGTTGTTATCAAACAAAAAAAATCAACATTTTTGGTGGAAAGTAAGAGCTATTAAAATTCTAAAGGTTCTGAAGGGGCGATGTGAAACGCTAGGAATGAACGAGGCTGGCGGTACACATGCACCTGTGACATTGGTCATTATACATTTATGTCGTTTATGTACTGGTACATATATAATTACCGGCATGGGGGTCATTAAATATCATGTATTTTGTAGTAACCGAATAAAAAAAATCAGTAGACGGCACATACCATATATTCGCGTATCATAAGCACAGCCTTATCACAGCGGCATATTTTAATAGTCACAAACACTTGGACAGTGTTAAACAAATCAACAACACATGAACCCAGGGATAATATCTTGTGATAGTCTGTAGCCAAAGGAGAGAGTCTATCTAATGGTCTCAACTTTCAATACTAATAGCAGCGAACAAAGTGACGAGTAACTGAGTTCATTCAGCTGAATGGCAACAACTTTAAAAGAATAATTACTGTATTTGTTGCGCATGTTTGCGTGTATGGTTGATCGGGAATGCAATTTTTTCACGAATGTTGTTGCTATATTGAGGCAAATTCGTGAAAAAAGAGCAAACTAGTGATCCCTGAAAATCAGTGCTTTATTGTTTGACTTGTAACATTTTTGTTAGATTTACAATCTAGATTTTCTGATGACAATTATATACATAAACGGAAATTGCATACCGTAGTGCAGACAAAGTCGACATACATTTCCGTGTTGATACACTGCTTGGACTGCTGTGAAAGAGGAATGGCTCGTACCATTACGGAAATAGATAAATGTTAAAAATCATCCCTACGGCAGAACACCCACGACAGAATGTCTGAAAGGCAGTTCTGGGGAAAATGTTGGATTTAAAAATGATTTGATTACGTCTGTACTAGGGCATGTTGACAGTCCATGAATTACCAGGAAGGTAGAACACATGGTTCTTAAGTCTCAATATCTGTTTCCTCTTAGTATTGTTCATTAGTCATCGTTCTGTTCAAACTAATTCAGATTCATTAATGTTAAAACGAATAGCTAGAATAATGCCTGCCCTCAAAGTCGATTAATAGTAAAAATTATACAGATCCCGGGATTGATGAAAAATATATCCGTACATGTGTCCACACCCCTGTCTTATCCGCTACAAAACTTTGTCATAACATCTCACATAACTTTGTCACAAGCCGTCTTTGTGCAGTACCTTTTGTCCTTCACCTTTAATGTGGATCTCTGTGTTGTATGTGTTTTTTTTTCCAGAAACCCCACTCTTACCTATAATGTTGTACGTTTTAATCAAATAAAAACAAATTGTGATCCAGACCATTGTCACGATCTATTCTTTAAGAATCATTTAAAATTCAAAATATCTTTTCTAGGTAAAACACAGTGTATTGCCAACATAATAGTGCAGTTAATTAAGCAGATATAACGATAAAAAGGTTAGAAAACTTGGCACGACAGTTAGTTAAACCATGTGTTTAAGTATGTTTGATATGAAGGATAAATTTAAGGCAGAGCACATTAAATGGAAGTGTATACATATGTTACCTGTTATATCATAAATTTTCAATATCTTTTCACGTGTGATACTAATCTTTGGTTTCTTTTTTTCTGTGTTGATAGCAAAAAGAACTAGATAAAATTAAGTCCTTTAAAACATTAAATTTCAAATGAAATTTCAGGAAACTGAACGGCAAAAATAGCATGACAATCAGCGAGAGTCCCCTAAAATGTAATGAAACTGATTGGAAATCATTTGAATGTAGGTTAATAAATGAATAAATAAATGTATTGATCATTGAATTGGTTTTGATTATGGAAACTATGCTGTAAGTTTATAAGAGTGAATTTGTCATCACTTAGTATATATGTCCACAGTTTCTATCAAAGTAGATTCTTCTTATTACCAGTTAAAAATAACATCATTCAGCAGCAGTAGCAGCAGCAGCAGCAGCAGCACAATTGTGCACAACAGGAATTGAACCAAGGATACACTGTTGTGTAACATAGTCATGCGTGGTTTGGAGCCACGTGTGATCAGTTGTATGTCAAACAACTTTTTACATCATAGCCATCACGCACAAAATGCGTGCGATAATTACCATGTCTGTCTGGCAACACAATGGTGCATTAGTGTATTATTAATTTAGATGCGCATAAAATATTCCTGCCTTACATTTTATCAAACAATATTGCTGTCTAGTATGTGATCAGAGAAAAAAAATCGCATGATGAAATATTTATGATATTAATCGAAACGTTGTTATGACAATATGAAATACATTTCTACTTACTGCACGAGGTCCAAACATTTAGTCCAGCCACCATGTATTACAATGATTAAATGCTGTCTACATCACGCTTTTTTGTTTGTGGTATCCATAATATACGCATTGGGTATAATTATGTTTCTATTAAATGTCTGACTCTTTCCACTTCTATTGCGCAATTAATTCATGCTAGATAAATACGTTTTATTAATTTCGTTTTAAGATGTATCTGCCGTGTAAACACATTCTGCCGATGTATTAAATAAACAGTTTGTATAATAAGGATACATAGATAAAGACAGTAAGCTGTAATAAGTCATGGAAAACAACAGTAGATATTTTTTGTAGGGGGGGGGGCTTTCTTCCCGGGCGGGCTTGACATCCATGTTGTTTGGTGTTATGGCTTAAATTGTGTTGATTGCGTCCTTAGTTTGATTTATTTAATTTGAATTTAAATTTAAAGTCTTTAGATGTATTTTCGATCTGTTACAATTTCTTCAAAACATTTGTATTTATTGGTATGCTCTTTTACGATAATTTGTGATTTGGCAGTGTTGTAGTTTGTAACTGTTTAAAGCCTAGTTGACAGGTTTGTTAGTCTGGGACGGTTGTAATTAATTTGTTGCACATGATATTTCTGTCAGAATACACTCCCATATATGAATTAAACACTATTATTACTAAGGTAGATAATCATATGCCTCTAGTCGATATAGTAACAATAATATTTTTTTCAGACTTTGTAATAATACAAGAATTCCATTATCAGCAATATATAATCAATGTACATGCTAGAAAAAAACTTTGACAGATTATCAGAATAAAGTGATGTCAATTTATTATTCATTAAGGATTTTATTTTCGATTTCTATTGTAAATACAGACTGAATAATCTGACTAAAGCCGGACTTATGGAAAATTCTGATCACTTAGAAAGTACTCTGATTAAAGCCGGACTTATGGAAAATTCTGATCACTTAGAAAGTACTCGGTGAATAAAGTGTCTATTAGAGGGAGACGTTTGCTAATATAAACCAGATTCATATTTCAAAGAGAAGTTGTTGTTCCTACCTGTCATCTATCGGTAAGAGGAACAAACGATTGAAGCCAAAAGGTTCATCAGCAAGTTTGTTATCGATTAACATTCCGAGATTTGTCTAACATGTTCATTAAAGTGTATATTAAAGTGGTATTTTAGGCTTTCATTGTAATAGATCATAATTTAGTTGTGCGTCTATTTTTATACGCACGTGTTGTTTTACATCTGAACACCCAAGATGACAATTATGGCAGACAACTGTGGTATCAGTCATTTGAAAAAAACTTTTTTGAAAAACCATTTTCGGAAGGCAATGACTTATGCAACAAAGGCCACCTCTTTAACGCTCCAGTTGACAAAGCAAACATACTCAACAGGCAATACCAGTCTGTCTTTACCCAAGAATAGTAGGGTGAGGTCCCCATGATATTCAATAAATTACTCAAGGAGGGCATTGTACCTGACGACTGGAGACATGCAAATGTGACAGCAGTCCACAAGAAGGGTACAAGACAAGACCCAGCTAACTACCGACCAGTGTCTCTTACCAGCATATGATGTAAGCTTGTACAGCACAATATTGCCAGTCATACCATGAAAAATTTGAACAATATCTAAACATTCCATCCAATTCAAAAGGTACTCTACGGACCAGTTAAAATACAGTACTCTCTACCAGCATCTGTACCTGAGGTTCCCTCTTTGGCTTTTTCCAAGAGGAGTTGTTCTACCAGTCTTTCTAATGGAGACTCCTAGTTGTAGTTCATATGACGGAACTCATATGAAATCATTCAGGAACTTGTCGGAATAGCGTCACGCAAGCCGGAGTGGGCACACGTACAGTCTCTGAAATTTTAAACAACTGAACCACCTTGTATGCTTCAAACTATTTCTATTGCACACCCGTTATCCGATGCTAGTTTCTGCCTTTCCTTTTATTTCTTCTCTATTTTCTCCGTTTTATTCTTGTGCATATATAATGGTCAAGTTTTGACAATTTAGCGTAACATGTAGATGTAGATAACTAACTTTTTTACTCTGTTAACCTACATCCGTGTAGCAGGAATGATCATTGAATGTATGTTAGCCATCGATAGCTTTGTACATAGAACTTTAGAAAAATGAAAATCCACTTCTGGCCAACTCAAGAATTCAAATAAAATCCGATCAGTTATATAGGATACTTTTCCCATGTTGTTTCTCGACATGTCCGAATTGTTTGCCTTATTTCAGGACGTAATTCATTCGATCCGACAGCTGCATTTCATACTGACATAGCATCTAAAACGAATGTTAAAGACAATGCCCACAGGGTATTTGTGGACGAAAGTCGAACGTGATGTAATAATCGAATAAATGATTTTCGTGTTTAAGACGAGCGTAATTGAGTGTTGTTCTTCAAAATGTAGAATCCAGGGAATTGTGGAACAGAAGACTACATTTACAATACTAAGATCATATTTATAACACGCCGAACGTCAATAAATGAACGTCAGAAACAATTCGTAGAAATCCTGTGATACATGTATATGTTTTTAAAACAAAACTGGAAATCATCCTTATTTTGTCATGGGTGATTTATCGATATTGTATTTAGTTTCAGACGAATGTGATAAGTACGTAATGTAAGGAACTAGTCCCAGATGCGACATGTTTGTACAACAATAAATTCTATTTTGTGATGTATCATCCATATTTCGTATAAAGCTGTTGTATAAAATCTAGTGTATGAACATATCTGATAACTTTAAAAACAGGTTCCAAATAAGGGAGTGGTGTTAAATTTTAACAGAACATTCGAATGTTATAGGAAAATGTATGGAATGTAACATCGCGTCATGGAAATAAAAAAATAAAATTGAACCTTCTTATTAATTTCTCAGAATGTTTTTTTTCTCCTTTCGTTACCGGCGGTAAATTATGTGTACCTCAATATTTACTCGAGTTACTTTTTGTTAGCTCTTCTTTTATTATTCCACTTAGCCTTTCCCAACTCACATACATACGCTTTGTATTGTTTCTCTGGTTTTCTGTTTGAAATATTATCAAAAGGTCACACACATTACAAAGACCACAATAAAAAATAAAATATACGATATATACTGGCCGTCATAAGAAAGTAACCAGTAAGTGATGTTGGTATAAAGCGCAAGCTATCGAAATGAATTTAATTCTGGAAAAAGCTGAAACATTTCATTATATGGTTTATTGTTATCCATTATTGACCATAAAATTGCTGTATACCATTAAAATTTCAAGGGCAGTATATTAGGCCAAAACAGAAGAATTTTTCTGATGGTTACTTTCTTATGACGGCTAGTATACGTACATGGAAATCAAGGTTTACCGACATTTAAACGGTCTGCAGTTACTTTCTACTGGGAATTTAAATCTGAATAATAAGCCTAAAGTCACTCTTATATCGATGTTATTACAACACAAATGTCTAGGAACCAATCCAAACTCACATTCTCACGAGTTGGAATCATCTATTTTAACGTAATGCCCTCTGTCCAAAAGTTGACGCGTTTTCTGATCATTATTCAATCTACATACGAAAATGTTACCAGATATTTCAGATAAGGTGTCTGTCTCGATATATCTGATAATCACAAATTAGAAGTGCAATCCGGACAAGATATACATGTATGTACGTTTAATCTGATATAAATGGTCTATGATCGTTGTAATAATTTCGTTGAAAACCTCTCTGAATACCGGAACTCTCTGAAAACCGGACTTTTGACCCGGTCCGGACAGGGTCCGTTATTCAGAGGTTACACTGTATTATGCAATGAATTTCCAAAGAATGGATAAAAGTCATCCATCACCGGTGCATGAATATCATATTCTATAGGTTTGGTATATTTTAATTAACAGGTGCACAATTGAATACACTAGCAATCGGTAAATTCTGGTTTCTTCCGCAGACAGGCATACCATTACTGATTCCTGTACGTTACGTAATAACCCGTCCAGATTATATTTGCACGGGATGTTCGTGATTTGAATATTCAAGAAGCAGTGAACTAGATCTAATATAATTACTTCAGTGCATGCAGACAGTATATTACTAGTTCAGATTTTAGAGGAAATTAGAAACAGATGTGTTATTTCCTAACGCGAGTATCGAATAATTTCAATATGCCATATTCAATAATTTAATTCACTTAAAGTAAGTAGATTTTGTATGAAAAGACATTCCCTGCAAAATCGACGGGCGTAATGGAATTGTGTTAATTCTGACAAGAAAATATACAATAAAAGAAATTCAATTTCTTTTATTCGGTCATGGGCGAAATTCATTTCCTGTCCAATATCGAATGCACGGAAATCGTGTGTGTCGTATAAAGTAATTTGTAACTGAGAAATTTCTGATGAATAACACCATATGTTGAATAAGCAGATGTTTGTAAATTTTGGTGGTTCTTTACTAGAGAAAGATGAAACCAAAGTGCCACACTTGCGGTGCCTTGTATAATATGCAATTAGGTCATGTCGGAAACAAAGTTTACACTTTCTTTGAGGAAAAAAACGTCCAAAATGACACATAAACAATCTGAACGAATGTCGGTCACTAAAATTTATCGTACAGTCGACTAGTGGTGAATTCGAGTCATGTAAACAGTATGTAATGTTTTCTCCGTGTTTTACAGTCATATTAACAGTATGTAATGTTTTCTCAGTGTTTTACAGTCATATTAACAGTATGTAATGTTTTCTCCGTGTTTTACATTCATATTAACAGTATGTAATATTTTCTCCGTGTTTTACAGTCATGTTAACAGTATGTAATGTTTTCTCAGTGTTTTACAGTCATATTAACAGTATGTAATGTTTTCTCCGTGTTTTACAGTCATATTAACAGTATGTAATATTTTCTCCGTGTTTTACAGTCATGTTAACAGTATGTAATATTTTCTCCGTGTTTTACATTCATGTTAACAGTATGTAATATTTTCTCCGTGTTTTACATTCATGTTAACAGTATGTAATATTTTCTCCGTGTTTTACATTCATGTTAACAGTATGTAATATTTTCTCCGTGTTTTACAGTCATGTTAACAGTATGTAATATTTTCTCAGTGTTTTACATTCATGTTAACAGTATATAATGTTTTCTCCGTGTTTTACATTCATATTAACAGTATGTAATGTTTTCTCCGTGTTTTACATTCATATTAACAGTATGTAATATTTTCTCCGTGTTTTACAGTCATATTAACAGTATGTAATGTTTTCTCCGTGTTTTACATTCATATTAACAGTATGTAATATTTTCTCCGTGTTTTACAGTCATATTAACAGTATGTAATATTTTCTCAGTGTTTTACATTCATGTTAACAGTATGTAATGTTTTCTCCGTGTTTTACAGTCATGTTAACAGTATGTAGTGTTTTCTCCGTGTTTTACCGTCATCAATGCTTCATTCCGGGTTCGTATCGCACTATATTTGCCTATTACTGCCACGTTTTGTATGTGTATTGCCAGAAACTCCGTCTATTCTGCCATTACCAGGCAATTCATAAGGAACTTTACTTTGAGAAAGTACAAATTCTAATGTATCTCAGTTAAACATCATCATTTTAGGAGATTAAGGCTAATAGACATTATGACAGCTTACATCTTCATGATGATTGTTTATGCAAAATATTGATTCGGTTGTTCTGAATTTTACTTGTATAATTTCGTCGGAAACTGTAAATTGTCATTTAAATGACAAATATTGGAAATATACTTCTAAGAGAAACTTTTTGAATGTCTAAAGACTTGATGTAATATGACATTCACATTACTTCTACTACTACTTCTGATGTAGGATTATCGTGGTTTTAGCGTTAATAAATGTTTGATTTGTAGTTTACGTTCGAGAGTAAGTGAACTTGGGAGATATACAGAGAGATACAGATAGTCGTAACAAAGAAGTAAAGTTCTCGTTAGACCTGACAGATTCACATCATCATAGATTATCATAGATAATTGGCTGTCAGCTTTATGTACAAAAGACAATTGATCGTATAATTAAAAGCGAATGACAAGCATTGGTCAAGAAAGGAATTCAAAGTTAACAACCGGTTTCGAGTATCGAGCAACGTCACCATGGTCACTACATGGTTACCAACATTCCTATTTACCACTATATGGTTACCAACAATCATAATTTCACTAACGGAATTACACCGAAAATATTATAACCATTTCCTACAGATTCATTTATCCTCCTGGCACAACAGACAATTTATCAATTTCAGAATCTCTAAATAACATATTACTTCAAGCTATATTATACGTCATATTAAAGAAAGGATGTAAAATAAATTGACGTCTGAAAATATTCTTCGTGTTGCTGGAGGTCTTTGCAAATATATACCAGCGTTAGTGAAGCGATACTTTGTTATTTTTTGCTAACACAAATGTCTGAAGGTGTAAGTATCTACAAAAAATGACGATTCAATTTTCTACCAATCATTGAAGCATAAGTGTAGCAGTGTCTCCAAATGATCATATTTCCCTCAAGTGTTTTGTGGAAATAGTAAAGTAAGTCTCCGGGTACAATGCACTCTAGTACAATTATTAGCTTAGTTAAAGTGTCCAAGTCTCATCCAGGCAACCTTACGATAATTTTCTTTTCTCTGTTTTTAACGTCGCGCCAACAACCAGGGACATTTTGCGTCATGTCCAGCTTTACCGGTGGAGGAAGACCTTGGCGAGCACCTGGCAAGAATCGCCGACCTTCTGCATGGTAACTGGACAGGTTCCTCACGTACGAATTCTGTCCGATACCGGATGGAATTCGAACTCACAGTAGTGAGGGACTAGTGATAACTAGCCAGGGACCATATCCACTAGACCACGAAGGCCCTTCTTACGATAATTAAATATGTTATTTTCAACAAAAGAAGTGAAGTTTATGGAATTTTCTTTTTGCATTTAGTAAACATTAAGCATTGAAATCACTATATTTGAAATTTGAAATTATACATCCATAAACTCCAATAATAGTAATTTATGACAATTCCGTACGCATATGCCGTACTGTGTATTTAAACGGTTATAAATGTTTCCTTAGTCTCTAGGACATATTAACTAAGTCTGTCTCGTGTTCGCCTAGTTTTACCATACATACTGGTAATCGTATATCTAAATATGTATACAGTATCACAAATCCTCCTATATTTTTGTTCAAAGCTACATGAAACGGGATAAGTTTTAGACTTTGATCGTTAATAAACATGCGAGTGACGTAAAATTTATGTCTTCAAACTTTAAATAACAACATATGACAGACAACATGCGACAGTTCATAATAACATGATGGTGATAATAAAGGATAGGCCTCTGTGGTACAATAAATAAGTTACAATTCTCCTTCTTCTGGGGGGATCTGTAAGAATACAATCGTTACATGTGCAACTGGAGTTAAAAATGTGATCACATATGTAGGGCAAATTAAGCGCATATGGTAAATATTTTGTGATAAATGTGATCGATGCCGATTTTTGATGTGATCTGCCAAGAACGTGGTCCTACCGGGTCTGTTTATAACGCAATGGATTTATGAATGAGACTCTCCTAGTGCCTTGTACTTCATAATTGATATAAAACACTAATATTGCTTATTCAAACGAATCAATTTCAAATTAATGATATGATAATAACGATTTCAGGAAATATTTACTTTCTCTCGACAAAAAACTAGGTGATAATTGTTCTTGACGACATTTATTAATGATTTATTGGCACCATAAGATCAACCAATATTCAATATCCCCGTTAAATGGCCATCATGCGAACAATAAAGTTTTTTTCATTTTAATTTTTTCCAGCTGAATTGAACATAACAATTATTGTTCAACCATTTAGACTGCCATATAGTGGGGTCGACAAAACCGTTTTGTTCATTTCAATAATATAGCATAACTATAACTCAATAGGAATATTGTACTGACTTTACAAAATTATTGTAAAGATATTAGAACATTTTACTTTACATCATTCACTGCGACAATTATACAAAATGTAAATATACTCAGAGACAAACGTTAAACGAATCACGTATCTCTAAGTGGATTTTGAACTAAAATTACCGTACTCGGTTATTTTCAGTTGAGCATGGCAAAATGCTTACTTAATTTGAACTACAGAGAATTACGAAAATCTAATAAAACATTTTGTGGACTGTTTTAAGGTGCATTAGCCTGAAGGTATAATGAGGTGAATCCACAAATTCATAGTCTGATGTGCCCGTCGTGAATACAAACGATCAAATAATAAAGCAATTATTTTTTCTTTCGCAATATTTTGTCACCTCTAACACAACAATGCACACGTAATTTATATATTTCACTCTAGTTAATATATATGGTACATTAAAAAATCAACGACAGTAAAATGTGCATCAAAAAGATGACGGCGTGTACTCGATCGGAAAATTGCACTAGTCGTAACGAGGCAAAGTACTTGTAATTATCCCTAATACCCCTAAAAATGACGAGTGCGTGTTGGACCGATTCAGTCTCTGCCCAGATTTGTCGTTTGTTATATATCACATACATCTCTGTCAACGTCCGTAAAGTAGTTCAAAAACATGGGTCCAGGTCTCCTTTAGTTTCTATCTGATACTCAAAATAACGCTGATCTCATTTCTCTAAATGTATATTGGTCGTCATATTTTTACACGATTACCTTCGACTTATGCGTTTCGTTTTCATTATAGCGATTTAACTTTGTGACCTAATTACCAAAAGTAAACACTCTCCGTCGGGAAATAGTTACTTGAAAATTAAAATAATTTCTCCGATTTTCTGGTAAATTATAACATCTTTGTCACGAATGCATTGTGTAAAAGGAATTGCTTCACTTAATTGTATTTTTTTTTACAATTTTTGGCTTTATTTCTTGTTTTAGAAAAATCTTGTAAAAAGCTGAGACGTTGACAGAGATCTAAGTGAGGGATAACGAACGACAACTCTGGATAGAAATCGGGGTCGCTTGGCTATCATTGATATCGTCAGATCAGAGAGGAGCGTTTCAAGCTAATGTTTGGATATGAAAACTACATTGGTTCCTAACCCTGTTACATTTAATGAAAACGTGATACCATGGTGACAGATAACGCATCTGAAATATTGACACACTTAACCGTCAGCCTTTTATCGAATGAACCTTCAAGTGATTAAAGTTTGTCATGTGATTTGAAGTAAACATGCCATTGTTGACCTATTCTTAGTATTCTGGAATTGAAAATGTTCGACTAAAACCTTTTTTGTGTTTCAGTATAAAACGGAATATTACCTTTACTGTAGAAATGATTTCAACAATTATTTCAACAATTATTTCAATGTAAGAAAGTTTCTAGTGTGGTTCTCTTTGTCCCGAAATTCATATAATTCAATAATCGTAAAATTGTGGTAAACAGTAAATATTTAAAGTTACAGCCAATCTGGTCGATTATATTAGCCACATACAAGGTCGTGCAGTCCAGTTCAAAATTTACATTCTGACATTTTTATAGGAACAGGCATGTTTCATAGAAATCAGAAAATTTGTGCAATATTTAGAGTCATAAGCTCGGCTGTACTACTTGACATTTTAAATCAAACTACATGCATTAATTTCTTTCTGTCATTTAACCATGCACGCTGACACACATGAAGAGAATCGACTTAGATGAAGAATGTTCAACATATAAAACATCTTATTCTCATTTCCCATATTTCCCGTTGTTTCATAATTACCATTGCTTTTCAATGACTTTTCTAAAATTTAGGAAATGTTAATAGCGTGTCTTACACGAAAATATGTATTTTTGTTTTTGGTTCAACACCCAGAAGATGGATTGAAATCCTCGTTGATGTTTTTGCAACATTTGTTCTATGTTTTGTTCTAAGATTAAGCAATTGCTGTCATGAAAGGAAGTTCTATTTTGTTCCAACACGGTAATTTGATGGTATTTATCATAAAAGCTGGAAAGCTGAATACGCTGTAAAACACAAAATTCATTACTTCCCGAAATTTCATTTACAAATAGATGTCCTATTAACATCATAAAAATAAAAAAATCTTCACCATACCATTAAAATCAGCATGCTATCATATCTAAACTAATTCGAAGTATCCAGATATAAATATTGCCTTTTCATGGAAGTCTTTCGTTATAAGATTACAGTAAGGCAAATATGACGCGAATGTCAGATTAACCCAGTTATAAAAACAGCATATAAGGAAGCATTCTGCACCTACCTATCATACAGACACGAACATGAACACGTTCCGAGTTTGCTGCACATACAAACAATCCATTTATACTATGAACATGTAAGCTAAAAATCCCGAAAATCATGTTCAATACACAGTATGTAACAAACATAACGTGAAAAAATGAAATTCCAAAAGCCTTATACGCACAAGTTGGTTATAATTCCAAATACTAATTCCAAACAACGCATAACGAAATGGTATAGCGATGTTTTGCCATGAAATGTCATTGATAATATACATGCAGCTTTGATAATGTATTTCCATTGAATGATTTCAAGCCCCATAATTAGACTCTGAAAACGATCATCGGATCATTGAATATATTTCCATTCGTTTTTAACAAATGTATGTGATAAACTCATACAACTGTCAAATGAATCAAAATAAATTATCAGCTCGAATAGATGGAATATAAATGTATTGTGAACTTAAATCATATTGAAAATACTTCACGAAAATACTAAAATCGCTATCAATTATTACAATGTTGGGATTTCATGTGCTTTTGACGATCTTTGTTATTACTTTTTATAAGGTTTATCAGTACGAATAAATTCAATATAGGGGACAAACATGTCAATCAATCATTCTATATGACAAAGCGAGTGTACTTTTAACGCAGAAAGGCAGATTTAGCACTTAAATGTTTGTAATTATGTCAAACAAACATCGCAACTTTATTTACTTTGAAGTCTATAGTAAATATTATAACATGTTTGTATGCATTTTGATCATATAATACAACTAAAATGATGGTTAAATAGTCACTTGTCAACCTTCTCGTTAACATTTTTACCAGCTTTGTCAATAATGTTTACCAGTTTATTCAATTAATTTAAATCCTGAACATAATTTTATGAAGGGTTATAAATCAGTGCTCTCCATATCAATATTGTGTTAAACTTATTTAGAAATGAGTTTTAAACCAGACAAAATTATCATAACATTGTAAATGATCTCGAGACATTGTCTTGAAATCATTTGAGTTTTATTCCATCCATCATCCGTACACCTGTACGTGCGTTTTTACTTGTATTCATCCGTACACCTGTACGTATGTTTTTACTTGTATTCATCCGTACACCTGTACGTATGTTTTTACTTGTATTCATCCGTACACCTGTACGTATGTTTTTACTTGTATTCATCCGTACACCTGTACGTATGTTTTTACTTGTATTCATCCGTACACCTGTACGTATGTTTTTACTTGTATTCATCCGTACACCTGTACGTATGTTTTTACTTTTATTCATCCGTACACCTGTACGTATGTTTTTACTTTTATTCGTAACGTAATCTTCTAAGTTTGATATGTTGTGTCAGCTACAATGATTTATGTAGAAAAGTAATTATTTTTACGTCAAGGAAATTCAATTTAGATGGAACTTAAGACCGGAACAGTTTCCGAAGACCACGCAACGTTTGAGTGTCCGTTGGATTCTAGCCAGGAATTCTCCCGGAACTCTGAATAGATAAAATCACGGTACTGAGAGCTAAAATTGAAATTCTGCAATATATGCATCATAAATTGACATTTCTATGTCATTTCTTTGTTTTCCGTAAAATTTATAAAAAACAATATGAATAGCCGATTAAGTGGTTGAGTTTCGGAGTTTTTTTATATTTGATTAAGTATTTTAGAAATGTCTGACTTCATTTTCTGCGCTTCCCTCTGATGGCTTGTCATAAATTGATAATACATGTACATGTAATTCACAACAAACTCAAGAAATGTACAAAATGCAATTTACTTTGACCATCAGTTTTGTTAATCAACAAGAAAGGGAAAGGTTTTGGTCGTAAATCGATTTAAATCGCCATACTTTGTCCGCATAAAGTTCTAAGTCCGTTCCTCTAGGGACTTTAAGTGTAATTGTGTCTGAATTTGTTCTCCCGTGTTTATCAGCATGAACCGCTTTGTTAGAACAGACAATTTGGTTCAAATTCAGACGCAATGTTGTACAATAGGAGAAAAATACATAGAAATGTGGTGATTATTGTTTTCTTATCAAACACTGATAATATCACTTGATCTAACAGCTGTCACTTTTCCTCTTACTGCTAATGTTTACCCCTTCAAGTAAAATTGTCTACAATAAATGAAAATGAAATTAGACACGACACATCCAAAGTAAATATTAGGTAAACAATTTGCGATTTTGGAATTAACCCTCAGCTGAAATGGTTAGATTTGATATTGTCTGTGTGTTAATCCGTCTCAGGAATATTTGAAAGTTACAAACAAGAAGCCTGTGGTTATTTAAGTGAATTGTGAGAGTTTCTTCAGAATGCTAATTCCCATTTGTTTTGTTTCTTTATTTTACGACTGAGCTCTTCCAGAAAGCCTCCATATTCGGTTTTATAAAGTTCAATCACAATTTACAACCAATCAGAATTCAGCATTTCATAAAAACACGGCTATAAAACAAGTTCATCCACGTTAAATCGGGAAACTAAGAAATAAGGAGACATCACCAACTAGTTCAGATATCTACAGAGAATAGTATGATGAAATTGAGCGCTGAATCCACTAAATGCATAGATAGATTGTGCACAATGTTATATGGAAAATGTAAAAATTCTAAATGGAGAGAGAAAAGTCAATGTGAGCACTGAACTTGTGAGAGAGGGAAACAAAAAAGAGAAAAAATGTAGGAAAATTAAAATCAAATTGGAGGTAACAGATTAATCCAGTAAACCACTTATGATTGGAGTAGTATATATCATTAATTCCACAATATCGATAAGTTTCTTATCACTGGTTTGTCAAATATCTTTGAAATAAATGTCAATAAGTGATTCACATGGATAGCCGGTACTGCCTACAGCAAACAAATAATTATATTACATACGGTGCATCAAGCTCTGCAAATTTTCTGCAGACATATGTGTGTAACATGAGTACCATGGTTTCATATGTTATATAATGAAACCTTTGTCACGCTTCGTAGAAATGACATTTTACCATGCAGACATCTTTCGTCTTAATGAAAATTTATGATAGAATTATGTCTACCACGTGTTTCCTTTGTTGAATTTTGCTTTATACGACTACGCAATAAAAAAATTACGTTGAATTCTGTTTTGATTCATTTTCATATCTAGTAATTGCAATTGAACAAATGTGAGCTTATCCAAGCTGTTTTTGCTACTGTTTTCTTTTTCAATACTCAACGGTAGAAAAGTAAGCGTAATAGGAACTTCCCGCTTATTAAAATCATTAATCACTTCCGCTAAATGATTTCAGCGATGTGGAGCATTGTGGTCTGTAGCGACGACGCCAATTTTAAGAAAAAAATAGCCGAAGTTTTTTTGCTCCGCTTTACGTGGACGTTGATTCTATTTTGTTTGGACAAGTAAATTTACATGTTGTCATTAGTTAAATAGTTAAAGTAATTTATATTTGTTCGCAGGTTCAATTTGTATATGGAAGCCACATTTGTACAGTGACGAGGGGATGCTAAATAATACCAAACCTTATAGTATGACATTTTGTGGGCCTATTCAAAGAATAATATTATGAGAAGTAAATAATGTCTTGTGTAGAGACATTCTCATGTACAGCAATTCACACAGACAATAAGATTCAGTGGAGTCTGATTTTGTCTCATTATTTCCTTTTCTTTCGCTCGTATTTGTTGCTTTCGATTAAAGCTTAAGTTTCTTTGATAATTATAGACAAAGACAAAATGCTTCAAAACACAATAACATGTGTCTTGAGAGTATATTACATGATATATAATTCTCCATGACATTGTTATATGTGCAGCTCTCATGACGAAAGAGAATACTGTTCAATTCAAATTAGAACGACTGGCTAATTGGAAGGCTGTCAAAAAAACGATGTCCTGCGGGAAACTCAGACATTTGTAGTCAATATGATACGTGAACCATAAGTATAACTAAAAATATCAAGAATATTCTACAGATCTTAATAATTGCATACTAGGAAATTATACTCAGGCATCCTTTGGGAAATATACGGTATCCCAACAAATGCCAGAGCATCAAACGGTACTGTTTTAGGTCATTAGTGATATTTCTTGCGTTTTATTTTGAGAACAGAGGACTTGAATTCAATCTTTGATGCGCATTTATTTGCACAATGTATTTCAATTCGGGTCTATAATTTGATTTACCACAACGCACTAGGGAATGTCTTTTGGCAATAGACGAATTTAAAAACGTCACTTTCAAAGTCGATTGAATTTTACATTTAATACAAAATATTTTATTGGATGATAAAAAGTTTCTTTTTTGTTCTCTTGGGGGTCGGCGAATATTCTACGATGGATAATAATGGACTTTCATCACACGCAGACAGTTTGGTTTATATTTAAAAAAAATAAGAATAAGATAAGAATTGAAGTTAGATAGATTCCCATGGATGCTTAAACAATGAACAGGTTGACGATTTTCATACTCTCTTACTAACAAGTTTCAACTTTAGTACAA
Source organism: Lutraria rhynchaena (assembly GCA_008271625.1). Classification (NCBI taxonomy): domain Eukaryota; kingdom Metazoa; phylum Mollusca; class Bivalvia; order Venerida; family Mactridae; genus Lutraria; species Lutraria rhynchaena. Next base: position 1,730,672 of record VIBL01000086.1, read on the forward strand.
TGGTAAAAAAATAGGTCAAACCATTCAAGTACTCAATGACATCAACATCTAACAAGAACCCAAGGAAAAGATGAGAAAAAAATGTGGGGAAAAGACACGTCAGACATCGTGCAATGGAAGAATTCGTATGCTTTTGTGGTGTTCAACAGCGCACCATTTGTTAAGATCCGTAAGTGTCCTTTGTTTCATCACATGGTATATTGGATACTGACTAAATGTGGCATGATTTATGCTACCGAGCAACTACTGCACTAGTTAGAAGGAGTAGATATTCAGTCACTAGGGAAATTACAATGGACATCGAAACCATAGTTCGTACAGAATTCAAGATCCAGTCGTTGATCCAACTTACATTTTGCTTCCATTGTTATTAGTTATCCGTCTGGATTCCATCCAGAGGCCATTGAAGTTCTCCGAAGTTTTAAAGCGACACGAGTTTACATGTTACCCAGTTCCAGCAGCTGTGATGCATGTTCTTGTAGTATTATATTTTGTAGATATACACCACAGGCATTGATACGAAACTCATTCAGTTTATCGTAGAACTGACGTGTATGTGCGCAAACATTAGACTTTGTCCAATAATGCAACGGAGAAAGAGGTATAATTTAAATCTAGCACGAACTAAGTAATACGTGTTTTCATTTATTATTGATATTTGAACAATAAAAATTGGAGTAAATAAATACATAAATGAAATCAACGCGTAATATCAATAGTAGATGTGCAGATAAACGCACCTATTTTGCCCTAAAATTTAATAAATTTTTGTTAAGTTGTTTTATTGTAATTTGCATCAAGAAAAACCAATTCTTCGAAAATGAAAGGCTTTCAAAGTGAAGAATGAACAGTTCAATTCGCAATTATTCACCACATTGTCTAGTAGCATCAGGTACTTTAAAATTAAGAGATAAACACGCCATGAAGGTGATTTCAAATATTCATGAATCTCTTTTCATGTCTGATAAAATTGTTATTGATTTAATGTTCTCTTGAACAAGTTTCATTATACACGTAAAACTGTTCTCCTCTCAGCATCTACAGCACCATATACGGATTATGTATCCTTACAAACAATTACAGTATACGTATAGTACGTTGATCTGGGTCTAAAAACGCTTTTGTCTGTGTAATTTCTAATGTATAGCTAAATTTATAGTTGATATAGATGATATTGCCTGTTTTGAATATATTATTGAATATATATTTGATATATTATTATCATATATCATATACCAGTATGTATATTATTTTTTAATACAAATCTACGGTAATGTCAAACGTATTTAGTTTGACTCTCTCAATCCGACAATAAAATCAACGACTAAAACAAATACTTCATATTGTTAAACAAACCGGAAATATAAATGCATGTAATTAAAGTAAAAATGAGCTTTTAAAACATATCTATATCTACGGATGTCAAACAAAAACAAAACAAACCTGACATATAATTGTAAGTTTTTACTTACATGCTATGTTTATTCCACTGTATAATATAACGAAATGATGAATATTTAATGTAAAATTATCAGGAATTTGTTACTGGGTCAATCGTTCATTGTGCATCAATTCTCTGTCATTTATTTCCACTAACTATCACACAGTATTTAAATGTTCAACATTTCAATCTGAAAGTCAACATATAAAGTTTGATTACTTTCCCTTCAAGATAGGCCTGCGAAAAACATGATAAATCGAAGTATCTGATTGAATATTTGTGAAATATCGGTAAAGAAAGTAAGACATTTGTATTCTAAACAACTAAACTTGACATATGTGTTAACAACAAAAATGCTGTTCCATTTTTAATTGGGTTAAACAATTTTAATTAATTACATTTTCTACTGATTTCAACTGTACGAGTAGGTCCAAGGAGGCTAAGATCATATTGTTAAATCGCTTTACGACGTTGTTGCGACAATACAACTTTGTTTATCAAATGGATTTATTTTATACATATGTATATCAGAGGCTATGTGTGAGCGAGGTATCACATTAATGTTAATACCGTTGATAAATATGTTTTTATGATCCTCCGCAACACCTGTTCAAACGTTCTCTAACATTTTATACTCTTAAATTGTAGCATATCGGTGGACTTGTCTAACATGTGATAATGCACACTTAGACATTCATATGTATAATAGTTACCACAACACTATTGTTTATCATTTCTTTAATATGAATTAATACTTAGGCCTATAATCGCAAGACAGAGCGAATTATCATTTTGCGTATAATATTATCTTATGCCTTCAAAATCTATTTTAGTTTCAACTTTTATCACGATTCTCATTTTTGAACTTCTTCAATGAATTCAGCAACAAACGTTTTACTTCATGGATTACTACAGTACTTTGCAATTTACGGTCATACTGAAAATAATTCCACCCTACCAAATTTGTTAACTATGACAAATGTCTAGTACTTATCTGCCTCACGATTGTCTATTTATAAATTACATGAATTGATTATAAGCATCAATAAACCTGAAAGACATAAATGTTCTATTTTCGTGTTAGTGCAAATATTGCCGTCTGTAAATCTGATAAAATGAAAACATGGACAGTTTTATTACCGAAAAGAAGAAGATCAAAATAAGGAAGAACAATTATGTTTCATTTTACTACATTCACCGCACTACTTTCCAGAGTGATATTTAACCATGTCCCTTAAAGAAAACAATGCTAATACAATTATTAAACTGTAATCTTTTGTTGTTGCTTGTTCCAATTGTATCCAAGTTCAGCAATGTTGTTTGTGGTTATGGGAAAACCATGGAAAACGATATATATATGTTTAATGAGAACTAGTTTTTGAATATGCCTAATTATTTGTTGGTACTTACCTTGCATTTTAATGCGCACTTTTTGGATTCTTTATCTTATTCCTATTGCAAGACGTTGACGACTTGAAGGCGTACACTTTACAGTGTAATATAATATAGACACGCACGCACGCACGCACGCACGCACGCACGCACGCACTCGTGTTTAAATGTACAACCACACTTAGAATATCTCCGGGAGCTTACCCTAAACAAAAAGCTGAATGTTTACCAAGCCAGAATTCTTAGCCTTCCCCTTATATGGCAGTGTACAGTGATGGTTTGTTCATGTGGGGCCAAGTGATGAACGTCACATGATTGCAAACATACCATATGTTAAACTGTGTTTAACTCGTCCGACAGTCTGTTTCTACTACAAAGACCGCCACTCATAAATTGGCCTGCACAATCATAGCAAGCGATAGTCAAGGAAAACGGTCAATTTCGTCGCCCTTTGAATGGTCAGAATACGGTTAGGACAGTTATAATGTTTTGTATTCGCAACTTTGAGGGAAAATCAGTCAACCAATTAACCAATGTTAGCGGTTTTAAAAGTGCTCAGCAATTGCCCCCATTTTCAAGATAGACAGCAGCTGTTATAAAAAAAAAAAACAGTTCATTACAGATTTTTGAAATCGTGATATTAATGGCTACTTGAAAAACAATCCTGAACAAATATATCTGGTATTATATATAGTAAAACTTTTTTGCTATTTAGAATAGTTCAAAGATGATTATTTAAGTATTTCAATCAAGGAATAAACACGTGCAGTACTTGTAGGATGCTTTTCAAGACGGAAGTGATCAATGGATGGCACGTGTGTACTTCCACTCGTACCTATAAGAGCATTTTATTTTCAGAGTTCATACAAGATGTTTGCTCTGCTGGATTAATATAATCACTGTGAAATTTTCTAATTTGTCTTTCTTCGCCTGGTATTTCTAACTTTTATTAGTAATACTTATATTCACGCTGAATGGATCATTGACAATTGAAAGTAAAACCCGGGTCACCGGAGACGCCATATGCAAAACGTAGGAATCGTTTAATCATTTTAATCCACAATCAAGAAATAGAAAATTGTTGACCACTTGATAGAACTAATAATGCTCGACATTTTCTTGTGAACCCTTTTCTATCTATTGTCTACTCCATCAGTGAGTGTTCGGTTATGCATAGCTCTTTAATGTTCTCAATTCTTGTCTGCCTGTCTATTATTTACACATCTCCCGATCCCAGCTACATCACTTCATGGAATTGTGTATAGTGTGTCTCGAGGTGACATTTTTCCATAGAAAAAGCAAACTTTGTATTTTGTGAGTTTGTCATAAGATATTTATCAGATCTAAGGTTGGGCTATTTCACTTTCCGTGCATGGATCAATCTTATTTGATCAAATAAGAAAAGCGATTATACTGAATTAGTCTTGTACAATCAGTGATTGATCATGATGTATATACGAGCGTACATTGTGCATATTACCATATTTTAATACATCAAACAATTTTACTCCTAATGTACGCATCAATTAGTACCACGAATTATCTTAGAAGTTCACAGAATTTCAATGGTTTCTGCCAGGAATCCAGACTGTTACATAATAAAAGTGGAAGCAATAATCGTTCTGGAATATTGACGAGGTCTCAGGCTTCAGAATTAACAAAGGTTTCTGTGTTAATTGTATTTCTATCGCTATCTGATTTACTCAAGCGGTATATGAATTCGTTTAATACAATGTCTTCATAAGGTCGACCACGCTCACTGTGCGCTATTAAAAGATGTCTAATACATGCACATTTAGAAATATTTCTAAAAAGATAATTGTGCAATTCGTGTTGTCATGCCGATGTTCTGTTAGCAACAATCTGAGATAGATTTTCTGTATCAAAATTACTTATTTGTATCCGACCCAGGATAACGCACGCAACTGAACATAGCCATAAATTTAAGCTATCGGATAAGTAAACTGTACAATTATTTCGAAATACAACTGTTTTTAATCATTGAATACGAGCGGATATACTGGGGATATACTCGTATTGTCATCAATTGGATGCTCTTCGAGAAATCTTCAAAATCCGTTGTCAGAACATCGAGTCTCGTAATCATTTTTGCATTTCTTTTCGAGTCTGGTGGAGGATAAGGGTCAACGGTAAAACACTATGTACACCCCATAAATATCAAAAGAGCATCAATTTTATTGTAACGTTAAGGATCCACAATTATTGTGACCACTTTGTGTAATATTCATCTAGAGTCGTTTCCTGGTGCTTGCGTTTCCTGTCGTAAATGTTCGTGGCTTTTGTTCTGTAAACATGTAGGTGTGCTTTCATTAGTCGTTGAGTTCTCGGCTTCTTGGCCAGCATGTAAGCATGAACATGAATTTAATGGTAAAATATAATGAATGTGAACAATGGGAAATAACTTTAGCATGATTATCCATAACATACAAACCTATAAGAAACAGTATTTTACTTATAACAACATTCGAAATGTCAGTAGCAGAACATTATCTATGAATCAATCGCCAGAATTCTGGAGGCATTCTGAAAAAAAAACACACACACACACATTCACATCCATTAACTTAATAAATAATAAATATTAAAACAAAAGCCATTATCTGCCAGGAATGTTCTGTATTAAATCTGAATTTCATGTATTAAGTTTGATTAATCGCATTTTTAGAAGAGTCCGCTGCGTGGAGACTCCCACAAAGACAAATCAAATTATCGACCAGTATAATTTGAATATAATGACTTTTTAAAGCCAAATCATTCGTTCGCATTGGTTTGTCATGGCGCAGAATATATGCGTCTGAAATCAAAAACTCAATCCGCTTATAATAGACTGGGGGAACATTCATTCGGGCAGCATTTTGTTGTTTTGTTAATATTTCTTGTTAAGAACATAATGTTGATATCATTCTTAATGTATTCATGTAATGTTGCATGCATTCGACATTAGACTTAGATGTATTAGCTGTAAGTAAGTCTACACATGGACTTTGTGGTTGCACAATCCGAAATATGTATTTGCAACCGTCAAATGATTCCGCATTTACGAAATCCAAGTGAAATGATTGTCCTCCTAGAGGCGCGCCTAATTCAGTCTTTAATGTAAATATTCTACAGGATGTAAGTACAAACAGTAGAGACAGTAAACAAGTAACTGTGATAATATATTGAATCGATCAATGATAAACTGGCGTTTCCATATGGCAATCCCACTCGACAACAAGTTAAAGCAACCGTATTTCAGACCATAATGGTATGTGTCATTTCTTGGATTGCAAACGCTCAGTTATCCGATATTTGTACATGTATTTGGGTGTCAACATCGTACCGCACACATGTATGTACTCATCAATTTCAGTACAGTATAGCATATTGATGTTTTAAGTGCCTTTTTAGACTTCGAGTACAAGAGATTGGTTGATATTCAGTTGCGGCACTTCAAAGTGTTACCTACGGCCAGTTATTGCAAATTTCTCAATGGAATTCAATCTTTTATTTCTGTAAGTAATTTGTCTGGGTGTTAGAGATTATTTATGAATGGTTTCTCACTTTCATTCACCTTAAGTTAAACGTGTGGTTTCCAAATTGTATTGACAACAAAGAAAAAACTAGTTTTCCGTGTTTCCGTTTTTGGAAAGTGTCCATTTGGCGTACTGTACTACACGGGAGTGGGAAAGATTTTCTGTTTTCATGTGAATTATAAATGTAGACAAAATCATTATTCTGTTGCATAATTCGAGAAAGAATCATACAATGTGTAATTTACCATCAAGAAAACGTGTTTTGTTCGATGTTCAGTTTCAGGCAATTTGTCTCGTTCGTCTTTTATTTGGATATAATTTGAACTGACAAATAAATACAAGAAAATAGGAAATTATAGAATAAATACAGACTTCTGTGAACCTTATTTCCTGTATGTATATACAATGCATTTGAAATTGCTTTGCTCTAGAAAATCTTTCGAAAGAGTCACTTTGTTCATTCATTTTGTTGAATGATTTGCAGCACTATCGGAAAGAAATGCGGATACATTTTCAAGCAAACTAAATTTCGCATAAATTGTTTGTTTAGTCTGTGCCGTGTTAATGGCTTGCTAGTCTTATATTTTATCAAATTTCTTTTTTTTTAATTCCGCAAATACTGTAAAATATCGTGCCGATCTAAAATGCAAAACTAAAATAAGACAAATTGTACGCGTACGTATTACAAAATCATATCCCTAAAGTACTTAGACCAGAGTTTTGTTTGACTTGTTAACTTAAAACCGGTACAGTATAACCATGAAAACCGGACCCCTTCCGGACTGGGCCAAAAGTCCGGTTTTCTGAGAATTTCGGTTTTCAGAGAACTATTGATTCACAGAAATGAAAAAATGGGACATGAAAAAAATAGAGAATTTTAGAGAATTCCGGGTCGTTTTCAGGGTTTATAAATGCTGTATTATTGTGATGATGAGTAAGCTAGTATCCGTCCATTCGTTGACTCCCACAACGCACAGATAGCATTAACGTTTCTGTTCATGGAACCAGTATCCGTATTGAAGAATATATAAAATGGTACCCGCATAAACCCCATCGATATATGTAAGTAACTTACGTGATTAATTTTGACGGCGCGCTTCAAATTTATAGCGCCGTGATCTGTGGATCTATAATTCATGGTCATGCGAATCTCACATTTAACTGACAGAAAAAGTAACATCATTTTTATGACACGCTAAAATACATTTTGGCTGTTTAGTAATATGAAAAACCTGCACGTGGTGCACACCAGGCGCAATATAAATAATGCACGTTCAATGCTCGCTGCATTCTCGTTGTGAATTAATTATTAAATGTTATGATGTACATCAATGAATGCATCGCTAATTGTGATTCTAGAGATCGATTAAATAGATTTACATGCATTGGTTGTACATAAATGTGTATACAAGTTTAGTAAATGACTTTAGTAAAATATTTTGCTTTAGTTATTTCAATTTAACCAGAATCTATCCGATGGAAACCTTTTGGAAGATACTGATGTATAAATTGAACCTACTTTGACATCTTCCCATCAGAAGGCCAATTTATTTATTCAGCTTATCATGAAGCAACATTGTAATGATAAATCATTAAATGCGAAATTTAATTGAAGGTGAGTTTTAACCCGAGTAATAGCACTACAGCGCACTAGGCAGCTCTAGAACAACTCGTGTGAACATTTCCGATATTCGACCGGATTTGGTAAGTTTTATCCACAACCTTTAAGCAATCTTCATTTAGAAAAGCAAGTTTCGTTCCTGCCGCCTTCTCTTTGAATTGTAAACAAATAGTTCATATTTTATTTCTTTTGTTTATCGGTTAAGTAGTTGCTACCTGATTTGACTAATTGAACGGTATATGTCATGTCATCGATTCCGGTGAAGAAGGGTGGATTGGTTGCAAGAAGAAGCGGAATTGCTAAAATAAATGGTACGACTCTAGGACTAACTTCTATCATCATGATCATGTCTATATATTAAGACCTTAAGAATTGAGTTGGTTATAAACTTATATTGCACACCCCTGCCAAAAATTCGTCATTCAGAACCTATTCATTTGGTTGCTGAATCACATTTTTATGATAGAAAATTTTCATTCCATCTTCGGTAATAACAGCATTGTGTTGAATATAACTTATAATCATGATAATAGAAATGTCTCTTTGGAAATGAGTGTAAGGCACCTGCAGTATTTGGGAAGGTACCTTTGGGAATGCCAGAATAACTTGCATATCGGAACTTGAGCTGGAATCAACTCGGAATACCGGAGTCAACTTATATCATGTTAATTAGTGGAGTTTGCTTTATGAATTAAATCAATAATTTTATTGTGTTAAATTTGAAACCTATACTGATATATGACTGATTTACATAAATTTAATAATTTATTTGAATGAAATTCATTTTTATTCATTCATCAAGACAAAGTTATCTTCAAATGTGTTTCTGAGAATCTTAAATGTAAACCATTGACTGCTTTCTGGTAACTGCCAGTTATCAATTCTTTGGGCAAAATTCTGTAACAGGTTCAGTTCTGTTGTGAATCGTAGGACTCACGAGTGTGTATAATGTTTCAATATTTTGTTTGTACTTCGCGTTGTGTTTTCATAGATACAAAAAGATTCCAGTTCTTGTGTGTACTGGTCAATCACAGACCGAAATTACCTTTCAGACTAAATACACATAAATGACAAACACATATATTCAAGGAGATGAGCAATATAATTCAATTACTTAGATATGGACATGGACTGTAATATTGTTTATAAAGATTATACAAAATATACCAAACGACTAATACAATGAGTTAGATATCGACAGACGGTAATAGTACCGTTTATAAAGATAATATAAAACGTAACAAAATGAATGATATAGTGTATAAACACTAGAAGTAGCGGAAAAATATTTTCCAAAGAGGGTGTCTAAGCCTAAGCCTAGAAAGTTCACTGACCTGACGGTCAGCAAGCCTAGTTAACCCGAGAGACGGATGTAACGGCTTTTATACTCTTCAGATCGGCGGGTGAATGTAAAGTAAAATTTCATTGGTTAAACTGTGATTGGGTAAATATTTCAGTAGTTTACATAAAAGTAGGATTAAATTACCCAATCACTACGAAGCTTTCAAAAAGACTTCAGAACACAACAAAGGGAAGATAACATGAATTTAGTAAACACCGAAATGATTAAATCAAATAAAACGTATATGAACGCTACTGTTACAATTCATTCAAATTTCTTTTTATCACATGAATGATGAAAATGTTGTTTTGTAATGGGCTTAATGTTTTCTTCATGGTGCAAGATTTAGGATTCTATCATATAGGTTCATCTACATTATATGTCAGCTCAATCATTCCATTACTAATGAGTATTACATGACTGGTTCAGAGAAAAGAAAACATAATTGGAAGGTAAGAAAATGTGAGTCTTGGATAGGATGTATTAAGTTCACTTTGACAACATGAATTTGTGACATCATTAGTTTTTGGTCTCCACAATACATTCTCATTTTTATTTTAGATATTTTAATGTGTACTTGCTAATTATCTGATATTTACTCTACCTCAGAGAACAGTAATGACAAGAGCTCTGATTCAAAACTTACTATGAGACAATCAGGGAAGGAAAATAAAACCAGGTATGATAATGTTGGTAGATCTTCAAATAGCAACCATTGTTAAGACCATAACTACTGTAAAGAAATGACAAATTTCTTTGGCAGGATTCATAGGTTTCAAGGAAAAACAGGATTTTTTTCAAGGTCTTGTCAGAAAAAAGTCATGTTTACAGTTACCCGACCAACTTTTGTTATTGTGTGAATGCCCCAAAAGTTCTCTATCATAGTTCATATTCATTTCTAACTTCTTTCTGTCTAAATATGAATCGTTTGAGATGTTTGAGATCTGTCTATCAAAGTAAGATAGTCAATAGTCATTCTCCAGGACTGAGAAATTTCAAACTAATGACTTGCTTAAATCCTGGGTTGTTATTTGATTTTTGCTTTAAGTATGTACCGCATTTATAAAACTCATTGTACTTTTTACTTGCAAATTTATGTATCAGTAGAACACATCTACATGGTATTTCACAGGTATAAATGCAGTAAATATACTTGAAAAGATAAAAAATAACATTTTAGATGATTGTGTATGTTGAGTTTATTTTTGATCTCAAATTGTAAAAGAATGAAATTGATCAAAGTCACTTTCATTTTTATTTTGAATGTAGCGAAAATTTAGAGTACTAGATTAATAAAAGGTAAATATATATTTTGGCTTTTTAGAATGCATTATGGACTATAAAGTCAATCATATTTTATATTTAAGCTCTTACAGTTCAGAATACTGAACCCCCGTGTGACTTACAGAAGCCTATTTTTGGAAGTACCCAGTGTTAGGAAGTTAGATTTTTTATGTAACTGTACTGTTATTCTTTTCAGACCATTTCTCCGCCAGGGGAGCAAAAAGGAATTGGAAGATGAAAACACAAGACTTAAAGATTTAATTCAAATTCATGAACAAAAATTTAAAGATCTAGAATCTAAAGTCAATTTAATTGAGGTAAATCAATTACCTACTTCTCTAATCACTAAAGATGAAAGACTTGTTTTATTTTTAATGAGTACCAGCATGATTACATTTAATTGAAATAAGGCAGCCTCTTTAAGCATTTGGTGCAGTGTAGAATCTCATTTATTTATCAAATTTCTTTTAATTAATCAAGGTACTGGTACCATTACAAGCACCCGTGTACTTCTACTCCCAGGAGGGGTGTGATTTTACTGTAGAAATTACTTCTATAGTTGATGCACTTACCAGGCATAGGGAGTTTTCAGCTGCATCTCCTGTAGAGCAAATTTTTTCTGATCTTATATCATGCAATATTTTCAACCTTGACCTACCTATATGTTAAAAGTACTTCTAGAAATACAATTATCAATAAATCTTACTACTTTAAATTTTAAATTGAAAAATCTTCAATACTGTAAATAATGTTGTTTTTAACTTTAAATGTATCGTTCAATATGTTGTGGTTGTTACATCTTTCAGGAGGAACTAAGTGCTGCAAAAAATGAGGCTTGTAAAGTCACAGAAACTTGTGAGAAGAAATTGCTCTCTTGTAATATTGATCCAGGTACTTGAATCAATATTAGCTGTATTTTCTTGTTCTTTGTTATTTCTGAGATTCTTTCACATAATTTTACCAATCCTTATTAAGTTTTTGAGGAATGTTATGTATTTCAGTTATACCAATGTTAAGTGATGAGTCAAATGGGACTGATTTTTGCATAGAGTTACATGCCCTTGATTTAGAATAATTAGTCCATTTCACATGTTAACTTCTTAATTTGTTCACCAATGCTGATCATGACTAAATGTCAATGTATCTGTGATCTATGTCAGTGCTGATGAGAGGCGCTGATTGCTGAGTTATGTAAATTAAATTTATCAATAATAAATGTGTGCTGTTCGTGCATAACAGATAATTTACTCAAATTTATTGGCTTCTGGTGGTATTTCCCTGGTTTTCAAGTGTTTATTGTGTGGCTGTTGTCATGATGCTTGTGTCTGTATTTTGAGTCGACATGTGAATGATTACATGTGAACCTTCCAATTTCTATCATACTTACAGGCTACCATAATTATACTGTGTATTAGATTTGTTAACGTTGTTGCCTCCAGTCGGTTACTGCACTCTCTGTCTTCAAAATATGAATGATTTTTATCTTTGCAACATGAATATATGGCATTAATAGATTATATCTGCTTATCGTTTATTTAATCGATATCGTGATGAAAGTGTTGCTTTATCATTTTAATCTTCAAGTTGGTTTCACTGAATTATTCATGTGTGTTTTTAGATGTATTTTGACTAGGGTTGAGTATAATGAGTTACCTGCCTTAGTGGAAAGGTACTGAATGGGTCCGTTTTACTGGTACCTTTTACGTAAGATAAAAATCCCTGATGTGTATCACAGTTCCAGTAAGCTGATATGTTATACTTATATACTACTGTATACTATAAAATCATTATTTCATGTCCATTTAAAATCATTTTTAGAACTTTGAAACTCTTTAATTAATACACTGTGATATGGAATTATTTCTATGCAGAATAAGCTATTAAAGCATGAATACATTCTTGCTAGTTAAGTATTATTTATTTCTAGTCTCAAATGGGATTGAAATATAGAATGAATTCAATGCATTTTTGACTGTAAAACTGAATGCCATTACAGACTCATAATGCATGTATTACTCATGGAACATGTACAACATGGAACATGTGGCCCCTCCAGGTCAGTACAGAAAGGTTTGACACTTGAAAATGTCTGCGTCCAATATTCAGAGAAAAATAAAGAACAGCATAAAGTCCATGGTCCAGAAAGATCATCCGGTTTCTGGAATTTAGAGAGTAAGGTATTCAGAGAGTGTTTTACCTAGGATTATATTGAGGGAAAATCGGGACTTTGAAAATCGTCGATTTTCAGAGAGTTCCAGTATTTAGGGAGTCCGGTATTCAGAGGTTACACTGCATATGATATGCTGGTTAACTCATGAAACTCCCTATTTTGGACCTTTGTTGTGTTTGAAGTTGCGCAACTTGATTTTATTATTGTTTGACAGATTATCCAATATTAGTTCTGTCCCAGTACAGGTCAAGGACAATTAGTTCTATGTTGCGATACCATAATTTAATATATGATATCAGAAATTTTGTTATTCTCGTTATTTTGTGTTGTAATTCAAAACTGAGCACATCTGGTTTATACCATACATTCCTAAGCCTGGAGAGTGTATGAGAAATTGCTAATGTTCTATTCTGATTGACATTTTCTTGTTGATTTACTGTTCAGAAGCTTGTGGGTAAGTAAATATGACAGCATAAGGCAGTGATGTATGAGATCAATACATGAAAGAGGAACAATTTTAATTCTCATAAAGCTATCTGTCTGTCTTGTAGTTCTTTATGCATTGAAAACATGTTTGTCTTTTTATTATCATTCGAGTTACATGTATTAGTTTCAGAAATATAGCTTTCAAAGGAATTTCTACTGGAATAGGAGGCAGAAAATAAAGTTCCTAATGCGTGACCTTCTGCTCGCAAGTCAGCTGCTCTACCAACTGAACTAATTGGGCAGACAGGCATACAAACTACTATAAACTTATATACATACAACAGTGTTACTATACCATTTGACTATGACCTTTAAGTCAATACCATTGCAAGCCACTTAATTCATGTAATATGAAATTGTCTCAGAAAAACTTGGTGCTAAACATTGAACAATTTGCTTTTGTTATGTGTACAACACAAATGAAATTGTCTTGCAAGCACTTGCAGTAAGCATTGACTGAATAATTAAATAGCACTTATCCAAAACAAAACTGAATTAACTATCAATGTACAACCTTTTCAATGGATAGCTTGATATGTTTAGTGTGTTCCAGTCCAAAATATGTTGTATATTTAAATTCTTTTATAGGAACTTAAAAACTACAGATATGTGACCCTCTGATGGCAAACACATATCTTTCTGCTATTACCAGTAACCAATATTCTGATGAATGGAAACAGCCCAATCTTTACACTATTGTATGGTGGCATTTTATACTAAACTGTTAATGCATAGAGATTTTACTCGCCATACAATGATTTATGATTTTAAACTTTAGGGAAATCAAGTCATGAAGTATGAATTCCTGATTTTGGAAAAAAGTGGCTTAATTATGAAATACGTGCAAGAAATGTCCGAAGTATTTCATGCTTTAATACCAGTCACCTATTCATCAATTGCAATTGTTGTGCAGATTTCAGATCTTTACATTTCCCTAAGTGAATCAAAAAAGTCGACTACAAGCTTTGAAATCCGCTTTCCTTCATGCTCATTGCCCTCACAGTGTGATAATATGCACAATTTAATTATAAAAAACATAAGTCTATTATTGTGTTTTCTGGGAAAGCCATTGCATGTTTCATTTCTGAGTATGATACAATGTAATTAAAATGCATGTAAACATGTATGAATTAGTGTATCTGTTTTGTGAAACACTGATAATTTGATTGTGTTTTATAATTATTATACAACTAGTGCACATACATGCTTGAACATCTTGAATATGTGGGAAATTACCTACAATACTGATTAAAATCATTTTTCATTACATGATGAAGGTAAGAAGCACTCACTGTAAAGGTCATTTAATCAAAAAGTATACCAAACCAAATTCATATAATTATGCTCATTATTTCATTATTTGACAGACTTTGATATTGCTGTAAATATGTCTGTTTCAGTATCACTGACTATGATAACTACAGATGCAGAACAAGAAAGTGTGATCCAAAAATGTGGAGAAGAATCGAAGGTTTGTATGCTGAATTTTTACACAATTCTTCATGCATCAGATCATAATTTGTTTCAAAATGGAATAAGATTATGCCCACAAAGAAGGTTCTTTTGTTTGAATTTTTCGTATCTAATTAATTGTATTTCAGAAACAATTTCTTTCTTTTGTATCCTGAAATAAATAATGTATAATGAGTGTGTGTATGTGTTTTATTTGTTTGAATTTTTTCTTTTAAAACAGTTAAAAGTTGAAATTCTAAAGAAGAAAATGAAACAATTCAATTCATGGGCTGAAAATTGCATCAGTGACCTTGAGGTATGATAGTTTTTTCTACATCAATAACAGCTGTGAAGATCTGTCAAAAGTGAGGTTTATCTGCTAAATTTCTCTTATTTCACAATTTTTATCCAATCAATGTTTTGCTTCATAAGAAAATAATAGACTACATGTTTGTCTTCATGTTTTGCATTATATTCTCAAAAATGAAATATTTGAATGTATAACATCAAATTTGGAATTTCAAAACAATGAAATTGTCTGAACTAAATTAACAAAATTGTCTCAGATGTCAACTCAGGTTTTTTGTAATTTTATAAAACTAATTTTCAGGAAATTTCATCCCAGCTAGAAACTTCTTGTGAAACTTCAAGTTCTTGATTTATGGTACAAGAAACAAATAAACAATATTATGAAGATTGTGTTATCAACTGGAAATTGTTTTGCTATAACTTTGTGTCGGCAATTACCGTGACATGAAAGGGCTTTGAACAGTTCAATATGAAATTATTCTGAGGTATTATATTCTACTGACTGCTGTGTAAAATTAACTATGAAATATTTGATTTTGCTGACATGACTATCAAGTGATAAAGAAATTTTATGTACAATGGTGTCTTTTTACGGCCAAATTTTTGAAATGCTATTGTTATTGTATTATTTGACTGTAAAGCATTGTGATGAAAGTAACTATCCTCCTTAGTTATACATTTTATTAATAAGTGCTCATAATGTGGCTATAACTTTTTATAATAGATTTTAAAATGACAAGTGATGTATTAGTACTCATTATAAGTGGTGTAATTGTTTTCTAATTGTCTAAATGTGTGTTTCTTCCTATTACCTCATATTTTTATATGTGGAGTAAAGCAACAGTAATAACTTATACAATACATCATGATTACTTAATATTCTTCAGTACCTCTCAGTTCTTTTGGTAGATTGATTGCCTATTTTTTTTTAAATTAATTTATAAATTTTGAGATTTATTACCTCTAAGATTTATGATGTTAGAACTTGTGTTAGTTTTGTATTATTTTATTCTACAAAGTGATTGATTTTATGTTGTTAAGAATGGCTCTGTACATCACTGTAACATTATAATCACATTATAATTTATCATATAATCCTCTTTATATTTGATTCTGTTTGTCATTATTCAGTATTGAAGTGCTTTCAATGTTTACATCAATGAATTCCCTGTTTTTAACTTTTTAATTTCATCATCCTCATCAACATTTTTCATCACTATTATCATCAACTATCTTCTTCATTATTATCATCATCATTGTCATCATCAACAACATGATCGTCATCATCTTACTGATTGCATATTGTTTTCACTATTTGTATTGTTTTATCAGTTATAAAACTAATTTCTTTAATTACTGCTACCTCTTTATGGTCATTTTGTGTAGAAAATACCTAATAAATTGAATTAATCCCATAGTTTTATGTTTCTTGTCTTTAAACTTAATTCACTTTCCTGTTGTATGAATGGATTGTCCTGTAAATTGCTACCATAGAAAATGATTTTATCATAAATGTAGAGTAATAAGGAAAACCTGATTTATCGATGTACTTTGTTTCAATGCAAATGTGTGTACCTTTTAACAGGGTTCCCACCATAGTTGGCCATTATAAACCATCCCTTCTACGTGCTAGCCCCCTGTGGTTCCCACCGTCAGGGAAAAGTCAGGAGGAAATGATTTTTTCAAGGTCAGGGAAAAGTCAGGGAAGTTTGAAATTGGTCAGAGAAATTTGAAAAATCAGCAAAAGTCAGGGAAAAGTCAGGGAATTTTGTGAGAGAAGAATCTTGGTCGTACAGTAGGAAGCAAAATCAGAAAGGCTAAGGCAGTTTCTTCCATTATTTTGTGTATCTTTATTGTTATTTATGATTATGAGCATCTTTTTTAGTCTGGTAAACATCTTACTCTATAAAATATGCTTATGCCTGAAGATTTTGGATATTTCTTGTCATTTACAGTAACTAACTTATTAAAGAAGAAGCTGAAGGGGTTTAAAAATACATTTAATACTCAAAAATTGTGCAAACTTGACCCTGTGATTGGTCAGGGAAAAATGGCTTTGGTCGGGGAAAAGTGAGGGAAGTTTGATATCTCTTCTTTGTGGGAACCCTGTTTAAATTATGATGTTTTCATGATGGCAATAGGTAAACTAGATTTTCTCTGAATTTATGTAGGAATCAAATTGAGTTGTAAAGAAATATGTGAATATGCAATAAAGAGTTGCATGCCGAATATTCCATGTATATATAAACAATACTCAAAAGTTATATTTATTTATGCTTAATCACTGGTAAATTTGTTTTTATTTTGTTAAAGCTTAATGAAATGAAAGGTAATGCGCATGTCTGATTTAGACTAAGGGAGGTAACTATTATTATACTGTTTACACATTCACAACTGTTGCCTCCCTTGATTTCACGAACATTCTATTTATTTATTTTGTAGTTGTCTCCCTTAGGTAAATTGCGAGTGCGCATGCTCATTAGCAACAAGTACAAACAAAAACAAGCATGGCGTCGAAAACATTTGAAGACCTAGACCTTTCTCAGGAAGAAATAAAGAGGATAGAAACTGCATTGAAAGATGAAAAGTTTCGCAAAATGTTCGTTGAGTATGCGGAGGAGATTTCCAACCCGGAGAACCGCAAACGTTATGAGGAAGAGATTGCAATGTTGGAAAGAGAGCGAGGAATGGATGTTGAGTTTATCAATCCAACGCCGGGTCATGTCCTGAAAACTACTGTTGACGGTGGTAAGAAAGCATTTATCAATATTTGTCAAAATGAGAAGATTGCAAAGCCAACATCCAAACGAGAGACAAGTGGTGTCAAGCGAGGGTTGCACTGGCAGATCCCGCATTCATTTACCCCACCCAGAGAGGATTTTGACAAATCGAAACAAACGTGTATGGTTTATGATGTCGTTTTTCACCCTGATACATACCGTATGACCAGCAATAAAGCTTTCTTAAAACTCGTAGAAGACACAGCCATTGAAGGCATTGAGCGACAGTTTAATGTCAAGCTTGATAGAAACAATATCCGTCGTCCTAAACTTAAGTCAAAAGGAAACCTACCAGCTACTGTCATTAGGAACAGGAAAGGGGATGCTGAAAAAAGCCCAAAGGATGACAATGATCCCTTGTCAGGCATGCCTTATCCATATGGTGACAAAACAAGTGCTGAATTGGCTGCTGAAAAAAGTATCAGTGCAGACAAAAAAGCAAAGACAAAAGAAAACAAGACCAAGTCTAATATGGTTATCAAAGAAGAAAGTGGATATACAACTCCGAAGTTCTCTATCTTACATAGAACTGACATGGACTTGCAAAATTACACAAATGCACCAGATTCAAGACCAACAACCAGACCAAAAGAGCTTGTGATCTCTATTGAATTGCCATTGTGTAATTCTGCAGCTGGGGTTGATCTGGATATCTTCGAAGAAAAACTGGCATTGATGTCTGACAAGCCTGCCTATAAGCTTGAGTTAAAGCTACCTTATCCTGTTGATGATGAAAATGGATCAGCAAAATTTGATAAAAGTAAAAAAGCTTTGGTTGTGACTTTGCCAGTTATTCCTGGTGAAATTCCTAAAATGCCTAGCTTCATAGATGAGGTGAAAACAGTTGATCAAACAAATGATGTACCACCCCTTATTGAAGAGTTACCACCACTTGAAGATATCAGTGAAACTAAAGAACCAGCTTATGAAGATTTACCACCTCTGGAAGACATTGACCAAGATCATGGAAGTGAAAATATAATGCAACAAGCCCCAGTTATGAAACAATCTACAGTTGCATACTCTTTGCCTGAGTATACATTCAGTCAAGACTCTGAGACTGTTACTTTTGTGTTCCATGTGAGAAATATTGATGACCAGTCTGTCAGTAAATCATTTGCTTCTCCTGGAGAATGCTTAGTGAGATTTGTGTCTGTAGGGTCTGGAGGTTTTCCGATGCACTACAGCTTCTATTGCAAGTTTGAGCAGGGCTGTAGTATGGTACCTGAGCATTGCACCACAGATATCATTGGTAGAAACATGACCTTGACATTGCTTAAACAGAGGGACTGCAGGAAATTGTGGAACAAGTTTTCAGTTGGTGTTGATTGCAGCTCATCACAGGTTTGTCTTTGTTTTTTGTCTTTATAGCAGTACATTATACTAGTATTTTTTCTCAATCTTCTGAAAACATGATTGATTGAATGATACTTTGAAAGTGGGTTTTCATTTAATGTTTGTTACATAGATAATAACATAAAAAGTTAAAACCAGCAAGCTGTAGCTAAATGCTCCAAATTCATGCTTTGCATTGTAAATTAAGTAATATCTGATACCTGTTTTCTATTTAGGAAATAGGCTTAAATAGAATTTTAAGAAAGTAAGTGGCTTTCTAGGATGGTTCGGGGTGCTTCTTTGTGTTTAGGCAGAATGTACAGAATGTTGTGGTTGGTATCAGCTGTCAACCATATGGTCAAGTTCGTTCTAAATTTATTTTTGCAACAGAAAGTTTGAAGAAAAATACGTCAATCCATTTACAAATAACATTAACCCATGGATGACATTTTCGTGATTTTTAAAGTTGAATTACTTAACTGGTCAGTGTTAGCATACATTGTAATGAATGTAACAAGACTAATATACTCCGATGTTGTATGTTTTATGATGACCTTGTATCATCCTTGGCTCATAGCACTGTGTGCTTTGGTGTTTGGTCTAGAATTATGTGGTTGTTACAGATGGTGGTTGAATTTTTTATGATGGCTTTACATTTTTGCTGAATTTCGTAGGTAGTGCACTGGATTGATGTATTGTGTGTTCAAGGTACACTATATATATATATATATATATATTATGACATATTCAGGCATGCAGAAATGTATTCATGTTAACTGGTAAGTTCCTAATAGTAGAAATAATGGGGTCTGAAGGTTCCCTACTGTAGAAGGCAAAGGGGCAATGCACCCTGTTGGGAAAAAGTAGCTGGCAAGAATTTTCAAATAGCCGGTTGATTTTTCCGGCTTCCATCTCATTTCTTCTTCCCTGCATATTGATGCTTGTCTCTGAAAATAGATCAGTGTTGATATGACAGCAGTGTCATACCTTTAGTATGTTTTACATTTCGTCTGTCACATTAGTTTTATTCTGGGGAAGTCAGTCAGTTACGAATTAGTTCAAATCATGGACATATTGTTACATAGTTATTAAATTCTAGTTTATTTCATCATTCTTTTGCCATTCACTTGCATTGAAGTAACTTTGGGCGATATTGTTGTTTTTTGTTTTTTTGTCAATGTGTGCTTATTGATTGCAATTTTCTACTTGCTGTATTGAAGGCAGTGTCATGCATAACATTTGTTTGTATGACTTCTGTACCTTTTTTATCATTTAAGTTTTTTTTTTCCTTAAGGGATCTATTCTGTCGATTTTGCCAGGTGCCAAAGCCATATATTCCCTTATAAATGACCCTCCCCTAATAAATGCTCCCCCTTTTTGGACATGAGAAAAACAAAAGTGACTTAACATGACAGGCTATTTTGATCCGAGATGAACATTAGAAATTAGTGGAAAACACTTTTTAAATCCAAGGAATGACACAAACACATTTTAAATCCAGTACATGTGACAGCTCTCTACCAACATCAAAGGACTTGAGCCGCTAAACTTCAAAGTAGATTGTAGCGGAGACTTCAGAGAGATGAAGGTCGGCAGTTATTGCCATGTATACCTCACTTATAAGACTAATGTAAAGAGGGTAATTGTTGCATAAAAAAGCTTAAAGAAAAAGTATACCTTTATTACCTTTTTAGTAGAAAGTTGATTACTATTTATTCTGGTGAGCGATACTGGGCCAGCATGGCCCTCTTGTTCTCAATTAAATGCCTCCTCTTTCAAAATGTAATGCCCCAGGGGTGTTTATTAGGGAATATATGGTATACTTATGTTTTACCATTTGTATGTATCCCCCATGTAGTCCTTAGACCGTCAGTGGATTTTTTTTTTCTACAATTCTTTGGTTTGCTTGTAAAATAATGGTGGTTTATATGTATACATTACTTTATTACCTATAAATTGTAGTTTATTTTCATTGATTTGGCACAACCTAGCTGAGAGTATTTGGTCAATGTATTGAATTCATATAAGAACAATATATTAGTATTACTTTTAGTTAATATATTGGTTGATCTAATATATTCTGGTTATGGCAAAATCAATAGTATCGATATTGTGAACATGTATAATTAGCCGATACTTACAGAATACACTAGAGTTTAGTTGAATTATTTGTATCAAGTGTTGGAAAAATACTGATTTTTAAGGGGAATATTATTATACTTGTGTTCATACCTGGTTAACTACTTGCACACTTTATGTGTTTTATTGCTTATTTAAATCTTGCATGTATACAGTGTTGTGTATGTTTATACAGTATGAAATAGCAGTCAAGCTATATGTGTGGGTTTAATAGCCTCAAGTTAGTTTAGTCAGCAAGTTATAAAGCGCATGTTTTTGCGAAAAATTGTATTTTCACTGAAAGCTCATTATATTGAGAAAAGCATGTTGCTGAAAAAAGTGTTATAATTGTGTGGATATCATTGGAAATTGAGGAAATTGATGCATTTTAATTGTACTTGACTAAATTTATTATTTTCATTTCTTCAGATAGTGAATCTTTAATGAATAATTTAGGAAGTTTTAAACATTTGTATTGTTTTTAATATTTGCTGCATTTAATTTTATCTGGAATATATTTTGTGTCCCATTAAATGGGACCTTTCAGATAATTTCAGACATTGATTAAAAAGAATTTAAGATAAATGTATTATTATGATGCTAGAAACATGATACCTTTATACCTGTTTATGGTTAAATTGGTTTTTTAAAAAGGTTTCATATAGATGATTTGCAAAATTTAAAATACTGCAAAAGATTATCTTTCATTCATAGATTTTTGCTTGAATCTGCATAATTTACATTATCATTGTGTCAGGAATGACATTTCTGATGACATAATCTCTGTCTGTGTATGCATGTGTCCACTTATGTATATATATATATAGCTTGTGACAAAGGTTACTGAAAACTTCAAGTTAGTCGCCAGTTTTTATTGATTGTATGAAAGAGTTTCTATGACAACTACTTGCAAATTGTCTGGAAATACAAAATTCATTGTCTATTAATTTTGAGATTTTAGTATCTGTTTCATGTGTTCTCGTGCCAGCTGTTCAATATATTCAGGGTAGTAAATTGACCCTTAATTAGTTAATATATGACAAATAATGTTCTGACAGTTTAGTTGAACTTTACAGCTCTCAGGGTTGGGAAAGTATATCTTATTGTTCATGTAAATAATAATCTAGACTGGGAAATATTTTTTGGGGCTTGTACAGGTTAGAACTTTGCAGTACAAGTCAGTATTTCAAAAAGTTGAAAAAACTTGTGTTGTCTAGTGCATAATATACAACAACCAATCTGGTTCTTTTCCAGAAGTACTTGTCAGCTTCAACTTGACAGTAAATTGTTTTGGTGAGACATAAATTACACAAACAATATGTGAGATAGTCTTCTATCGAGTTCATACACTAAGCAGGATATTTTTATTTATAGCTCAAGTGTTGTATTGGAAGCCTCAAGTCTGATCATTGTGTTAGGTTTTACGTTTCCTGGTTTACAGGATTCATTTTATTTCTTTCCTCAATGTTCTTAATCTTTCTGATTACACTGTTGGCTTTGAGTTAAATAGTGCTTGCAGTCTATTTCTGTTATTTCATAGCTATATTGTCATCTTAAATCATTTGGCAATGCCATACATTACTGAGACTGTCTGACATGTACTTAGAACTACTATTGTCTGGAAAATCCTGCGGCTTAACACATGGATAGATTTCTCGGTAAATATACTTGGATGTACAGTAAACGGAAACATTCTCAGATTCTGAACCAAAAAATAGGTAAAAGTGGTATTATGCTAGAGATATTTCTCTGATCAATTGATCAGTTTGTTTTCATCATAAAAATGATTGGATGAATCTAATTGGCAATCATTATGAGTGGGAAAAGTGATTCTGTTCAAGTGGAAACTCCAGGACGAGTGGAGAGAATTAAAGCTTTGTATCCTGTCAGAACATTGCTATGGCTTATCTGGAGTGTGTGGATTTTATTTATTTATGTCTGGGTAAGTTAAATGTCAAGGTCATTTACCTGTATAATTTATATGAAACTTTTCATGTAGGTAATTGTGTTAATTTCATGATTTATACAGTATATCATAATTGATTACTTCTGATTTTTATATTATTGTCTGATTATTTGAATAAGACACGTTCTTGAAAATTTTTAGTACTTTATTAATGTCTGTAGTATTGTGAAGACATTGTGAAAATTTCCCTTGTAGGCTCACCTAGGTCTTATAGGTCAGACAAAGTGATGCAGTCGCCATAGAATGGTGTTTCTACTTACCATACTGTCTGGCTGTAGCTGTAGCAGTTTTGAAACAATGTCTTGTATGCATCAGTTCTTAATGATGGTCTAATCTGACATCAGTTAAGCAAGGCCAGTCTGTTCGAGGATGATCAAAAACTGTCCCAGATTGCTGAAATCTTGAATGAAGATTACTTTAATACAGTGCTACTGTGGCAATTAAATACCCGTTTGACAGCATTGACTGAATCACTTCTACTAAGCATCATTGAATTTTCAATACGTTAACGTTCAGAAAGTCACCGCGAGTTTTGAAAAAAATCAGAATGTTTTGTGTTTTTCTTTCTCTTAGGACTTGGAAGAAAGTATAGAGACTTGACATAAAACTTAAACATACACTGGCTGGATGTACCCATTGTTTGATGGACAAACATCTGTGCATCACATGGTTTACATGTTAAACATTTATGACTAATGTAGTTGTGTGAAAAAAAAACAAGCACAGTTTCTTTTGCATCTTAGTATATAATCATTTTGATTAAAACATACATTTTGCATTAGATCTGTGGGTTATATGTTCTAGTGTATATTCTAGCTAGATCTTTGGAGCTAACACTTGCTAAGTCCTGTGTCAGCCTTCTAAAAATAGTTATTGCTAAGAGTATATTAAGTACATGTATATAGTTCTTACAACTTCTGATTGCCCAGAATTATGATATATGTGCTTTGAAATCTGTGTATTATGACAGGTATGTTATTACGTATAATGATAACAGTTCTCATATTATACTTCAATAAGAACAGATTGAAGTCTATCTCTGCAATATTTCTGTATTTTACAAGCTTGACTAATTATTTGTTATAGTTATTTTTATATACATGCACACAATATTCTCTGAAACATCAGAAACTTACCTACCGTTCACATTGTGTACAGATGTCGTTTTACATCTTCCAGTACTGCATTGTATAAATATATATTCAGAATGGTCTTATCTGTGTCACTGTGGAAAAACCATCTTCCTAGGATGATAAAATTACTGTACCCAAAATCAATACCATTCTCTGTGTCTGAACCATGGATTGATTCACTGATGTGATGTGACCTAAATACAGCTAGAACCTACATCTAGACACTTTTTTCTGTCAGATTTAATGATTGCTTTCCAGATAAGTTTGAAAGTGGTGAAGTTTATGGTTAAAATTATCAATTGTAATATCTTGGGGAAGAAATCAAATACAGTTAAACTTAGTTCATCCTAATTGACAGGGACCTGAATTTGACTTGGGAGAAAACATGGTTTCAGAAAATATGTTTTCGAGCCATAACTAATGGAGGTAATCTGAGTGTACCAACACATGAAAATTGAACTAATTATCTTTGTCGATGTGTTGTGTATTATATAGACGGCTACAAAACATATGACACACATTCCTAATTATCTTTGTCGATGTGTTGTGTATTATATAGACGGCTACAAAACATATAACACACATTCCTAATTATCTTTGTCGATGTGTTGTGTATTATATAGACGGCTACAAAACATATTACACACATTCCTAATTATCAAAATTTATTTAGACTTCATACCTAATTGATCTTTTCACTAATGGCCGTCATAATTTTGGACAAAATGCATGAAATTATGCATGTAACTACATGTGTTGACCAGATAATCACTTTGGATAACTCAAGGTTTTTGAATTTCTGGTGGGTGATGTTTTTTTGTTCATTTAAATATATAATAAATCTATTTCAGATAACACCAGGTTTTCAGATAGAGCGGGCTTGGCTAAACACGCTTTTATTGTAGATGTATACTCAAGGTTATTTGAATGGTTCTATCTTTTTGTGTGACTGCTAGTTTTTCTTATAAACTTCATAATGTGACAGGTAACCATTAAGTCAATTAGAGGATGTGTGATACCTAATCTACTTAAGGTTTGATGCCCTAACTGCTTACTATATTAGCCCACTTGCCTTGAATATGACAGAATTTAGGGTTTGATAGCCAGTTTTGTTTCTTATAATTCTTAACAGCAAAATTGTGACTGTTTTACAACATTTTATCAAAGTTTATCATATTAGGAGCTGTAAGAAAACATTAACATTTGAAATGATGTTGTTGTTCAGTCCACAAAGTCTTTTAATAATTTGTGGCATAATTGAGGGTTGTTTATACGTGTACACATTCTTCATCTACATACATGTAAGCACCTCACCTTCCTTATTCATAAAGTTATGTAGGCTTCATAAGATTACCTTGTAATTCAATACCTGATAATGATCTTGTCACTTTACTGCTGCATGAAATGTGCTGGTTATTATTATATTGGAGACAAAACTTGGATATTTTATGTCCAGCTTTCATCATTTATTGTATTCATGTAACTGTTCAAGTTAAAGATTTAGGTAACTTTCAAACATTGTTAAGAATGCATTGCTCAACTTACTGATGGTCCATGGTCAGTTAATTCCAAAACAAATGAATCATTTATAAGTTCATTTCTTATAAATCCTGTTGAAAATACCTTGTCATTTTAGGATTACTTGACCAAAAAACTTAGGTCTGGTTGGTCAAAAAACTTACAATTTTTTTCTCAACATATCTTTTGTCAAATATAAGGAATGATTCATCCCAAAATGTTTTATACTTAAATACAGATTTTGCCATTGAAACTTTAGGTCAGCGCCAAATAATTGGCTGGGAAACTTTAAACATCACTATTTTTCTAGCTCCTCAGTAGAAGTAATTCAGTTTGAAATTTAAACTAAAATTTATAAAATATATTCTAATTTGCTGTCAGAAATGTTGATATCATCTCTATCTTAATTAGTTGTATTGTCTTAACATTGATTATGGCCATCACAAATACTGAAAATATGAAAGATTCCCAGATAATGACACTTCCCTAATTGATGCCTTGGGCCCTTGTTGAGAAATTAAAATTATACATGAAGATTTGCAGGGTGTTGAGACAAAATTTGTGATTAATAAACATTCATAACCTTTTGTTGAAGTAATTCTTACTCTGTTCTAAAATTTACACTACTTTGTATTTTATATCTTGTACTAAATGCCATGGTTCAATTAGTATTATATAAAACATCTGATGGTGAACTGGTTATTTGTGTTGCGCAAGTCTACATCCTTTATACTAGTAGTCTAGAACTTTCTGATGAAATCGAGTTATTATACAATGATTATGTGTCATTCAACCGGCTCAGTGATCAGCTGACTATATTGCATTTGATTGGCTGTGTTTTAATCTTTCTACTTCTATACATGTGTAAACGTCCATACACTATCCCGTTAACCTTTATTTTGAGCACCTCATGCAATAATATTAAGTTTAAAAATAAACTTGTTCAATTTATGATTGTGATCTCTAAGTCAGGTTGATTCTGTCAGTAAGGTAGTGGATTTTATTTAAACTATTTCAAAATATTGGATAAGGTCAGAAGTTAAGACTGACCTTGTACATTGTAAGTTGTTTACTAACACAGTTGACATCTTCACCTCATTTAACTGTCCACCATGGTCTGCTTGAGTGGGTTAACACTGTTTGCTAGTAGCGTGGGTATACAAATCTAGTCTCATATGGATGCATTTGGTTTCAGCTTGTGCATAGCTATCTTACTTGCGGTATAAAGCTTTAGTTAACCAATGCACATGTTTTGTTGAGGATTATAATATAAGTGTAAGGATAAGACATTGTGTTGTAAGTAAACAAAGTTATCTTGTTTGTTGTTAGCGGTTTTTATGTTGTTTTTGCTAGATAGTACATTGTTGTTATCATGTTTTGGTTTGAACAAGATAGCAGATTAGTGAATAAGCCCTGTACACTTATAGCTGTATGAGCTGTTACTATCTGTAATCTACTTCAGCTTTCCTTGTTATATTGTAGTTGCTTATTATTTCGTCATACTCTGCTCTAGATGGAACATTCTTGAATGATGTAAGGTTTACGTTCTGTACCAGTTTGAAATTAGCTTGCAGTGTTAATAAATGCAGATCCTTGATGAAACCTAACTGTAAGTAAATGGCTTTAAAAAGTGTGGTGATATTGAATCTTAAATGTAAAGACCACTTTTTTTTTAAAAAAAAATTGTTTCATAAATTTTAAGTTGTGAAAGTGAAAATTGAATGGCTTGCTAAGAATGAAAATCTGAATTTTTCAATTGTAAAATATTTAGATCTGTATAAACCTACAGGATATAATGTGTATGCATATTTTTTATGAAAGTAATTAATTGAAGGTGAGTTTAACTTATCATGCCCTCTAATTAATTAGCTTCTTTAAATTATGCTAATTGTGACAAGTTGAGTTCATAATGCGTGTCTTAGCAAATGTATGAATGCATATAGGAGATAAGATTTGTTATTTTATAACTTGCCGTGTTCATATCTTCAGATATTGTGGTGAAGATTTCAAATACAAAGTAGCCTTCGAGGCATTTCTCTATTGCATTTGTAGGATATATTAAGTTAGTTAATAGTGAGAACATCAAAGTATATTTTACGTATTTGAATGCATTATGTTCACCATGTGACAGGTTAGACGTTTAAAATGGTTAACAAATCAGGCAACAGAACCAAGGGTCCTATCACATGTCTTGCTTCAAAAAAACTTCAACAGTTCTTTGTAGAAATCAAATTGAGACTTCAGTCAACCACCATTTCTTGAAAATGGATGATGACCTTGTTTGTTATTGATATTTATACCAGCTCAGATTTTTTATCTAAAGTATTGATACTTCATAAGCTTTGGTTGTTTATCTAAAATATGCTTTCTTTGAATTTTAGGGCTCTAAATATTAAAATTCAAAGCTAAGTTTGAAGGAATGTTGCAGTGTAAATTAATTCTTAACATTTGCCTGTTGATAATTGACCACGGAAATGTTGTGTTTTTAGGGATATGAACACATTTATGCAGCCAGATGTTACCAACATCATAATGTCTCAACCTGTATCAGCTGCTGGAAGATCCTAACTGAGTCATACATTTTTATAAGACAGATCTTAAGTAATGAACCAATATTTACAAACATGGAGGCCTTGTTGATAAGCATTTAGGTTTTCCAGAACTTTATCAATGTTGTCAGCTTCTTTAAATGTAAATCCTGGTCTGATTGTTTAGATCTCTTTCCCTTTGTTTCAACATATAACATGGTTAGAAGTTTTCCAGAATTCTCCAGTACCTCTTTTTTTCCCAGGTCCTGACCCTACTGGTTTTTGTTGTTTCCACAGCACCAAGGTTAAGATTTCCGTTTTTTTTTTTTTTTGAAAATATTCAGTTTTTACCCATGATACTGTATAGTGACCATGTGTTGGCTAAAATGGTACAAACTTCGTACCCAGATAACACCAGTAGGACAATCACTCAGGGTATTAAGTGTTGTTAAGGAATTTATCATAAATCTTCGTATTGATTGTTTGTACCCCTGATTAGAATGAAGGCAGTCAAGTGAGTGATGCATGGAAGTGTATTTTACCTCCTCAGATTGATTAGAAAAATGAATACCGGAAGTATATTGTGTGACTTGTTATTGGTTAGGAACTTGGATATTGTGAAGTTGGTTATATATTTGTTCTTCCTACCTATTTGTTGGGTATTCATAAGCTTGTTTAGCTTTAGCTCTGTGACTTTTGTTTATCTTATGGAAATTACTGGTTTATATTAGGCCTAAAAATAGAAAAAAAAATGTTTCGGGTTTCATGCCCAAAAAATATGGATTGATAGGTAAGGATTTTTCTTTATTTTATTTTTCAACATAAATTGGCTACACTGTTTGGGAATATGTGCGCTGTAATATTAATGAGTTGTGAAAATTACAATATTGCACTACAATTTGGATGCCGTAAAAACTTATGAGTTGGCAGGTAAAATATTGGGTCAGTCGGGTAACTGGAATCAAACCTTTTCTTTTTTAGGCCTTATTGATGTTGAAAATGTCATTTGTCATGGAAAATTATTTTGGTATCCTGTGATAATTAATTTTTTCTTTGCAAATTTGTTTGTAAAAATGCACTGGCTTTTCGGGCTCAACCTTATAGTGACTGATATGTATCTATTGATTAAAGCAGTGGTTGCTATGGTAACATTTAGAATGAATATTTCCAGTGCTGAAAACTTTATTGTTTTCTTTTTCAAGTTTCATTTGTTATCTATTGATGATTGTCAAAGTTTGTATTGTATTTGCTGTCATATTCTGCTCAGATTATGTGTCATATTCTGCTCAGATTATGTGTCATATTCTGCTCAGATTATGTGTCATTTTCTTCGAAACAATTCTGGATTTAGCTTCAGTCATATACTTTGTTTCTATTTCTGAAAATTACTTGTATTTGCTTGGATGTTTTGTTCTTAATTCTTAGTTAACGTGTATACATGCATATCTATGTATAATCATTTTAAGTACACCAACGCTGATCATTCTTAAGTTTGTATGCAATGCTCTCATTTTTATATATATATGTATAGGTATTGTGTAGTGAAAAATTTTATCCTGGAAATTATTTGAGGAAGTTTAGTTTATCAGTGATCACTTGACTACCAGGATCTAATTATACTGCTTGAAATAAAATACAGTTAATGTGTACCTCTGACTGTCTTGTATTACTCATGTAGTCCATACTGCAGGGACTGCCTGTCTCAGTATGTCTGTGATTTGAAAATATAATTATTGAAAAAATTAATTCCGATTCAGTAACCCACATCAAAAGGTGTGGATTGGAAAAAAACAATGTTTAAATTCAGGCTGGAGGGATTTTCTGGTCATGATCATTGACCCCTTTGTGTACAGATCCAAAATGACTCCATATTTTATTGTACTGGAAAATATGGATCTCGGGGCTTTTTTTCTTTCTATAGCAAGGGTCGTTTATAGGTGTCTTCCCCTCAGGAAATATCCTTAAATTCATGCAGTTTTCCCCCCAAAATTCTGTTTGCTTCAAGTTTTTTCTTCCCTTTTGCAAAAATACTGTGTTCTTTTTTCCCCAAATTTTAGAAAGGCCCCTTCCCCTGCCCGTGAAAAAAAGCCCTGGATCTATATCTTTATTATACAAAATGCAAAATTCATTGCAGAACAAATCGTGTGCCTAGCCCTGTGTTTCTGCTCATAAATCTATTTATTTACCTATCAGGCTGAAACATGTGTTCAGTGTATGTGTTAGATGGTTATATAATATTTTAGAATTGTATTATTTCTGTATCTTATGTTGTGACTACTTTCAGGAGAAGATATTTGTTACAACTGACAATTTACAGGCGGAGTTAGATAAATTACAGACAGAAGGAGAAAGAATGGGAGTAACTGATGAACATTCACCTAACAGCCATGCTGCTGCTGCTGATGTTGAAGTCACAGAAATGAACGAGAAGAAGCTTACTTTGAACATTAGAGTAAGAGCATTTATCATGATTTGTGATGTTAAATCTTGTATTCTACATGCATCCAGGGGTGTAGAAATGTTTTCATGTAGTCGGTAAGCTACTAAAAGTAGGAGGGGGGGGTCTGAGGATTCCCCCTATTAAGGGACAAGGTGCAATGCCCCGTGGAGAAAAAGTAGCCAGGAAGAATGCTCGAATAGCCAGTTGATTTTTCCAGCTTCAGCCTCATTTCTTCACCCATGATGCATCTGTTAAAAAAAGATCATAAAAACCTGCCTTGAAATGAAGTCCAGCCATTGGTCAACATTGATAGTCATGTGACCAGTTGCTTTGTAGATTATTAACATACGACTCACAGGGCTTGACTAATCCACTCATCTGCTCATAATTACCAGTAGAAATTGACACAGGACGAGTTGAAATTGCTGTAGAACTAGAATTCTTAGCTGGTTGTCCTGCAGGATGAATAGTCTGAAAAAATTGTCGAGCCCTGACTCATTCGTTGAGGTATACATGATATCATTTAAAGTCAGGAACTTCTTAGTCAAATGTAAGAAGCTTCATTTAATGTACATTCTTCTTTAAGTATAGAACTTCAGATACTGTATTTTAGCTGAAACCTTTTGTAGTGTATTTAGTTTGATGATAAATCACCTCTTTATGCACCTAATAGATTTAACATTCCATTTTATGTCCCAACTACTAGCTATGAATAAACTAGTCAGTAATAGGGACTCTAAATCTTATTTCAGTGTTATTTAATGCTTTGCAAGCATTACACTAAGCTATCATAAGGCTTACTGTACAAGAAATGATTGATTGTTCTTGTCAGTTTGTGGAAGATCTGTGAAAAAAGGGTGACTTTCCCATAGTAACTAGCCTTTGTGCATTTAATATCATTTACTTGCACACCTTGTTTTCTTAGTATTAGGCCAAGAAATATTGATACTGTTTTCTGTTTTGTAAAATTTGTTCCGTGCCCAGGAATCATTTGGATTCATTATGTTTAGTTATTAGTCTGTGTTAAAATGAATCGTTGCGAACAAGATGAATAAAAAATTCTCTCTTAGTGTGTACTTATACTGCTATCATCTTATTACCCCCCCCTCAAGGAATGTTATTATCCATGAAAGTTGTATAAAATCTGGAATAACTTGGTAAATCAACAGAGTCAAATCACTATGTATGCACAATAATGTAATGGAAAAGTTACATTGTAAAATTCAGCTTCATGATATTGTAATGTAATGATAGTCAGGCCTAAGCAAAAAGAAAGGTATGTTTCTGGTTACATGCCCCCAAAAAATATGGATCAGTAGGTAGGGATTTTTCTTTCTTTTACATTTTGTTTTACATATATCGGCAACTTGGTTGTGATAATTACATTATAGCACTAAGATTTAGATGCCGTAAAAATTTTTGATTCGGCAGGTAAAAAATGGGTCGGTCAGGTAACTGGTAACAAACCTTTTTTTTAGGCCTCAGTACAGTTCAAATCAGGTTGAATTATACACTTCTGGATGTTCCACATGGCTTAAGACTGTTTTTGGTATTGAATTTCAATGTTCTGTGAGTGAACATTTGAACTGTGGCATGTGAAGTTGGCTAAATTTAGCGTGGTCAATTTGAAATTTTGGGTCGTCGAGAAGTTTTTGGAAAGAATGGTACATAGGTAAGGTCAAAGACTTTCTACAAAGGTATTTGCGTATACCTTTAAATGTTCTGTTTTACATTTACAGAAAGCGACATCAAGTTTCAGTGAAGAAGAGGAAGACTTGTATTGTGATGACTTACCATCATCTGCTGGTATAGAAGTTGTCCATTCACATGCTCTGCCGAATCTACATGGTATACTTAAACAAAGATCAGTGTCTGAATCCAGTGAAGATCCGTCCAGTGTTTCTAGGTACGTAAAATACACCAAAAACTGTTTGCTGGAACTTACATGTCTGACTTAATGTAAACTTGATTTATCATTTGTTATAGGTGTATAAAAATGTTGATAATGATAAAGGTCATACTGTGAATTCAGTCTTATTTTCAAATCTTGGTTAGACAGGTTCTTGACTTGATGTCATTATTGAGATATGCTTCATTCTGAAATAATTCAGACTTTATGCATTGTGTTATAGATCTGACAACCTAACAAATAATTGAAATTCTTATAACTTAATAGATAGTATGGTTTAGTTTTTTACTCTTTTGTCTGGAAGTCTTATTTGTTTAAATCACTTGTTTATATTTTAGTGTTGACAGTCCTACAAGTCTCAGTCCACGTGACAGTGACGGGTCAAAACGCTCTGTGACTTTCAACAGCAGAGTTGACCAAACTACATTCAAGACAAATGCTGCTGTATCAAGTATGAAACAAGCATTGAAGAGTAAAAGAAAGAGGAACAGACAGCGTGAGGAGAAGAAACGTAATCGTGAGAACAGAAAAAGACACAACAGTAATGGTTCAGAGGGTAGTAGCTGTGATGAACATGATGGAAGACACAGTTCTGAGTCCCACAGTGAGGATGATCCAGAAAGTGAAGATTTGGCCAAACAACTAGAAACCACTGGTTTGTGTATTTCACTGTATATCTCCAGAGTTACCTCCCTTTAGTAATCAATTTCAATGAAAACACATTTTTCAAGAAACATGGTTAAAAGTTTTCTTGAATTTTCCGGAACCTCCACTTTTTTCCCAGGTCCAGACCCTACTGGTTTTTATTGTTTCTACGGTACTGAGGTCTTCTGAAAATTTTCAACTTTCACCCATGAAGAATTAATGGACCAAAATTGCATTTAAATTAATCCAGTTTAGTTGAACTGAGATAATGCCTGTAACATTTTTAATATACCCTCCATGTGTATCTGGTAGCAAATTGCAAATTAGGCATTCATTACTTCTATGGTTATTTACTGAATGAATCATTGCTGTGTACTATCATAAATAACCATTAAAACTGAACAATGTCAATGATACAAGGACTGGTCATGTAACTGTATTGAGTAAGTACTGGATACTATGTCAAGTATTATATTAAGTGTTTAACATTGCATACTTCCTGATTTCATGCTTTTTCATCACGAATATAATGTAACATATGGTTATATTTGATGTAATGTTGTCATACTTTAGCTGATTTAGAGAGAGAACCGTCATGGTCAAGTGGTAATGGCCTCTGACTAGTAATCACTAGCCCCTCACTCACTGAGTTTGAACGCACCTGGGACCTGAAAAAAATTATTTGAGGCACCTATCCAGCTAGCTTAGGGAAGCTCGATTGTTCCACCCAGGTGTAAGTCCGGGGTCTTTCTCAACTGTTAACGCGAGAAAAGTCTTCAAATGACCTTGGTTGTTGATGCAACATAAAACCTCTGAGAGAAAAAAATGTAGTAATTCAGATCAGCAAAAATTGCATTCTTACTGAAGAGTCACCCTAGTTTAATACTCATATTCTGTTACGTTAATATCAATTCATTTGGAAGTTGTAATAAAGCAAAGTAGGGTTTGCTGAATTTGTTATTTTTTTCTGATCGAAGAGTTTATCCTCATCTGTACTGCCACTAACTTCTGAAGCTGTCCATATTTAATATATGTTCTTTACCTGCTTAAAACATCTGTGAAAGGTAGTGATACTAAGAAAGAATAAATCCAAAAGATCATATTAACTGGACATATTAAACTCTACTCTCAATGCTAATAAACTTGCTTAGTTCCTAGATAATCAGCAAAAAGTATGAATTAACTACTCCTCTAGACATTATGTTAGAACTGCATTATAGAAATTTATTTGTATTTCTATTATTAGGAAAGAAGATTGAAGATTGTGGTGTGATAGAGGAAGGCCATGAGGAGGTGGAGGAAAAAAGAGAGATTACTAATGAAGATAGTACAAATGGTGATGATGAAAGTAAAAAACCTGGTTATCAGATACAATCTGAAAATATGTCTGAATTAGAAAGCAAGGCTAGTAAACTGGCTTTGCAGGTGAAAACTAAAATGGCAGAAAAGAAATCTGATGTGAATGATAGTGATGATGATTTTGGTGATGAGAATGATGAAAGAACTATTGAAAAGGTTGAAAAGCAGGTTTTAGGGACTAAAGTTGAAGATCAAGAGAAAGATGTGAATAAGACTTCTAATGGAAGTGGAAAGTCTGAAAAAAGTGATGCATGTGATCTCAATTTGAAAGAAGATATGGCAGCTAAGAAGAACTCAGGGGGAACAACTGATAGTAGTGATAAAACAAGTGCAATCAAGGGAGACAATCCTGGGAAAGGAAGCAAAAAGAAAGGGGTCAAATTTGATGAAGATTCCAAGCTGGAAAAGGGAACTGAGCAGGGTGATGGGGACAAAAAAGGTCAAGAACCAGCGCCCCAGAAGAGTGATGTTGAAACAGAGTTGAAGTGGAATGAGACAAGTAAACATGACCCTAACAATGAGCACAGGACACAATGTGCCTTCAACTTCACAAATTCTGTCATGTTTGATCTTGATATTGATTAAGATGTAAAACAGAAGTCGGAATTTTAAAATGTGACAGGGAACATTTGTATTTCTGTATGGTATTTTGTGATGTTTTTGCTATTTTGGTACTCGTCAACGATTATTCTATAAAATTGTGAAAAAAATAAAAAAAATCTGTGAAAAAAGGCCAAAAACCTGATATATACAGGAAATACCGCTGCATTGGTTCTGTAAATATTTTCTGTTAAAAACTTGGAATTACTTACGATGTTCATATCTCAATTTTTCATATTCATATTTTCTCAACCAAATTATAATAAGTGAGATTAATCTTTCAATACTTAGGATGCAGCTTATTTTGTCTGAATAATTTTCTTAAATGTGGTATGCGTCTTAGCTTGTCTTAATATTTTCTTAAACATATAAAAGATTATCATATTTAAGAAGAACATGTTGAGAAGTAAATGCTGAAATGTCTTACTTTCAGATCTAGTATGTTTTTCTTCCATGATCCTTAAAACTCGTTTATTCATAATCCTTAGACTAAAATTATTTATAGTTGTACCATGCATGATTATTTCTCATGGGTTTATACATGAACAATTTCTAGACTTACTAACCTATTCTAAAGAAGCATCTTGGTAATTCAAATACAACACATAAAGGGATGATTATTCCTGTTTGTATATAGCATGGTGTCAGTCGTTAAGTAATTTGTCCTTTTTTCAGTGTTTGGACATCTCCTGTATATTGGTGACATTATGTTCAGAAAATGATCGCATTCTACATGTATATCTTGATGAAGTTCATGCATCCTCCCTGCAGCTACAGCTTTGAAAAACAAATCCTAATATTTCCTCTAGTGTAATGATATAACATTGTAAAGATAGCCTTACATCCTGGTATATTAAGTGAAAAAGAATTCAGGAGTACTTGTAGAACATTTACCTTGTAAACTGATTATGAATTTTAATCTGAAATTTGATTCTTTGTCTCAATTTCATTCTCGGGACAGGACTATTACAACTAGTACTTGCCAAATTATGTCACATCAGTTTAGTCCCTGGTCCTTTGCACATTAATTATACCTCTATATGAAATACTTACTGAAATATTTTCTTCAATCATTCTACAAAGTCAAATTTACTAGTCATCATAAATTGATGAAAGAATCCAACTCCATTAATCATTTTATCAGACTTTTTTTATAATTATTTCTTTGTACCTTAGTTTTGTGCTCAACATGTTTTCATTTTTGTGATAAATAAATGGTCTGTGATTAGTGAAATAGTAGAATTTTAGTGAGTCCTTGTTGGTGATTCTTTGCTGTTGTTTCTTTTGTTTTTGCTTTGATATAAATTTGATACATGTATAAATGATGCATTTAGTTGTATTGTGTTTAAATATAGAAAAAAACATTGCGTGCTGTGACAATGAAATGAGAATGATTTTTGTGTTTACAATCATTGAAGTTATTTTATTAGAAGTCAGTCTGAATATTTTTCAACTGAAGTTTTGGAGGGAGAATTTTTCTACGAGTAAATGAAAATGTTTAGAATGATGTAATGTTTGTCAAAAGTTTAGTATATGAAGATATGATATGAAAACACATTGCATTGTTCAATTCAAGTTAAAAAGAATTCAAATTAAAGAGTTATGGCCCTTGAAAGAGCTTAATCAAGCATATGTGTACCTGGGCTTTAATTCATTGTCATGTAATGAAACATTTTTTTGTCATTTTTACCTCCGAGTTAAAATTTGTTTATGTTAAATTCGTCGTTTACTAAGATGTTTAAATTTATTTTTAATTGAAAAGGTGAAAATTTTCTGTTCATTTGGAGACTTTAAGCTTTCAGACAGTTTTTTAATTGTATTTTATAAGTGTGTTGTTATGGTTACGAGTTTGTGTTTCTTGATCTTCAATTGTGTTCTGTTGTAATATGGTTTTCAGTCTGTATTTCTGCATTGTCTTATTTGAAGCTGTTCATGCACTTGTTGAAGATATCTATTTTTTCCCGTAAATTGATGTCAGTATTTCTATGCTACAGTTCTATTTCTCATACAATGAGTTTTATCTACAATGTTAGCCCCTTACTGATACCTGTATGTGAATTACTAGTATGAAAATATTTTATAGGCATTCAATTTGGTTATTTCAAATGTTAATGAAAATAACAAACAAATATATGAAGCGAAATGAAGAATTTATTTTTGCATTGCAATATTTAGTAAAAGATATTTTACGGTCATGTGATTGAAATCTTACGAATTCATGTATGAAGTTTCCTGCCATTTATCCATTTATAACAAAAATGGTTATTTTAATACTTGTTCATTTTTTGTTAAATGTTGTGTTCAATTTATTGTTGTTTTAGCATCAAGAGAGGTAAGCATTTTTTAAGGATACTGATTTGTTTACACTGTCTGAACATGTGACTCTATATTTCTGTTTACTTTTGTTTCACAGTTGTAATCTTGCTATATGTGATGTGCACTGGATAAAAATGGCACAATAAAAAAATGTTATCTGTAAACTTACATCAAGTAGGTACGTACATTTATGGGACCTTTGATAAAAATAAAGGTGTTGTTATGAAAAATCTGTTGTTTTTTTTTATTTTTACTTGTCCCAACACTGAGTCTTCTTGTTGCTGATTTTATGTGATAAGGCATAAACAAAAAAAGGTTTGTTTCTGGTTACATGCCCCCCCAAAAATATGGGTCAGTAGGTAGGGATTTTTTCTTTTACGTTTTTTTCTTACATATATTGGCAACACTGTT
Organism: Lutraria rhynchaena; assembly: GCA_008271625.1. Taxonomy (NCBI): domain Eukaryota; kingdom Metazoa; phylum Mollusca; class Bivalvia; order Venerida; family Mactridae; genus Lutraria; species Lutraria rhynchaena. The sequence continues at coordinate 1,768,763 of VIBL01000086.1, forward strand.
GTGAAAATTACAATATAGCACTGCGATTTGAATGCCGTAAAACTTTTGAGTCGGCAGGTAAAAGATGGGTCAGTTGGGTAACTGGAAACAAACCTATTTTTTTTAGGCCTAGTGATAACTGGTTGTGTTTGCTTTGACAGTATAGTACTAATCTGACAATCAATTGCTTGCGGATAAAAAAAACTAGATGTGTCTATGTGACGATATGGCTGAAAATTTTATATCCTGTTATTTTTCATGGAGATGTAGACTATTTCCTGTGGAAGTGAAGATCAGTTATAGTTGAATCACTGGTAAATTCTGTAACAACCTTGTCTGTGTCTCTAATAGTCTTAACATTTGGTTAAAAAAACAGATTTGCATACATTTACATACTAAGTGCAAATAATTTGAAATAGTTGCCTACTTTTGTTGTTAATATCAAAGAGTGTGTTGACTTGTTAAGATATCATTGTATCAACAAAGTTTTTTGTAATCAAAATGATTTTTTTGTACACACAAGTATTTAAGAGATGTGTAAATCAGTTAAATATTTTACATCTATGATAAATGATTCTATGAACTGAGGTCTTGACAGAAAAAAGCCCAGAAAATTCCAGAAAAAAATAATTTTCACGCTTTAATTAAGATAAATATGGCTACATTTTATAGGTTAAATTGCATTGAATATTTTACATCTTTCCTAAACATACATTAACTCTCATGAAGAAACAAACCATAGCATAAATATGTTAAAGTTATGTACAATGTAACTTGATAGTTGTGTCATTATGTGCCATTATCAAAGACTTGTTTGAATAAGTTAAACAACAACATTACACTGATATAAAAATTAACAAATTATATGACTGACACCTCTCTTGTGTCAAGCACAGACTAGTAAGTCATGTTAACTAGACCCACCATATTTGCCTATTATATAATCTATGTATGTTGTGTAAACACATGCTCCTGGCTTTTTGTTTCGCTTATAAGTGTACGTCATATGATTCGCTAGTTTCATAACGGCTGTATGTCTTGTTAAACTTATTCTAGCATGTGTTTGTCAATGGAACACAATACACAACTCAATTGTTTAGCACCTGTGCTACAGAATGGCTAACAAGCACACTGTTATATGTATAAAACAAAGTTACTGCGACTGTCAAAAACTTATAACAGCACAATCACTAACAGAATGATATTTTGTTGCCGTAATCAAAACGTACACATACTTAATTTGAGACTACATTCTCTTCTTTGAAGACATTTACCACAAAGCAAATCAAACGTCACATCGCGTACTTTCATGATTCATTCCGTTGCATAGAACTTGCAAAAAGCATTCACTTTATTATAACAGACGACAAAGATTTTCAGACAATGACGAAGGTAACTACGTGTGAGGCATTTAAATTTTAACACAATGTTTAATGTCCATTGACAACAAAATTTATAGCATAATGCATGCTTTCATATGATTGGTTTGCATCTTGCAACAACAATTACACATCAATAAAATTTGTTACTCAATGCTGCGACTGGACATCAGCTGTACATGAAAACATTAAAATCATGATTATACTGTTCACATATAAACTTGAAACAAAATGATCATACCATGATGGGGTGTCAGATAAGTTTTTTGTTCCATATTGCTTCAGCATAAATCTTACTGAATACCTTTTTATTTTCGATTTCACTTCAAATAAGAAATCTAGGCAGTCCTCATCAAGATTATCTACTCTTTTCGTATATTTCGATGTATCAAATCGTTTGTCAGATTTTCTTTGTCAAGATGTAAATTACAACTATCTGCAGACAGTACAATTGGTGTAAGCGCTGCTGTGATCAGTATGATATTAATGTTTAATACACACCATAGATACTTAAAGTACGGTTGCTCCGTGTTTTATGTGATATTGCATCTGAGGCACGTGATTCTGCAGCTGTACAACGAAGTCGCGTGCACCTGTCAAGGACATTTTTGGATGCAGGTGCACGAGTAATACGGCTGGTGTTCTCCAGGGTGGCAAATACACTCCGAGGCGAATAGCTCTCTTTACGATGTTCATTGGTAATGGCGGAGTTGCGTCCCATGTATAACCACATCTTCCAATCTGAGGAAAGTGAACGAAAATATCAAATTAATCAATTGAAATAAAAACAATAAATTTAAATATGGAAATGAGACCTTCTTCGTTTTAAGACATAAATTGTTTTATTTTTGATGTAGATAAAAGGGGATAAACTAGTCGCTGCGGCTAGTAGAGAAAACCTTTTTATAAAGACCGGTTACTTGTATTTACATGTCTAAAAAACGATACCTATATGGTGGAAACCACTTGTGTGCGCTATTTGGCACGTCTATAACATCTTAAAATATATTGGCGAACAGTTTATTCTTCGTTACATAAACTCTCGTCAAATTAATAGACGTCTTGAATCACAAGAGATAAGAAGTGTATCAATACAGCTGTTTTCATAATAATAAAACATTTATCATTCTACTCCTATAAGATTATGTAATCTTATTGATGCATATGTTTTTTATATAATCTACACAAATCAGGCAGATTGATTTAGCAACCTTAACTTTATTCATCATCTTTTCTACTGACACTGTTTTTGTATCTCATAATCCAGGTACACTTAAAACTATTTATGTATTTAAAGGGATGTTTATCAAGGGATAAAATTAAGGGTGTCCGCCTTAATTACACTCCATGTCCTGATCACGTGACAGCCTCAATGTCACATGGCGTTTACTTGTACGAACATTCAAATTTAATGACCTCTTGTAAATAAAGGTGCACGAGTACTTACTCCTACGCAAGAAAATAGTCCGCAACAAGCCGGCTTCTTCTCAGTTATTTTACTTTCAGCAGTGACGCCAACAACGGAACAAAGTTCTACACTTTCGAAACAATCAATCGGAATGTTCTGATAATAAACATTGTTTAGTTTTGACACTGCCAACTTGTATCCTCCAGTGTTTGCCGGGTCTCCGAACTCCGATATACTTGCATCTGAAATAAATGGCACCTTTTTCAATTAGCATGTTTCAAAAAACATGTAAAAGCTTTCATATTCTATATTCTTTACAACTGAGGGAACCCAATGGCTAACGATGCTCGCATCACACGAGTTTCGCATCAAAGAGCGATGTGAGATTTACTTTTCCCAATTTTAAAGGATAACAAAATAAACAAACTTCGACGTGAACTGGCGGCCATTATTGTGAGTAAACAATAATTGTACTCAAATAATGCCGCCCGTACATTAACAACAAATAAAGTGCATTGATCACATCTTAACAATTTTGTGATTCTGCAAGTTGTTTTGCGAGTCCTGGACGAAAATCATTTCATGACGGATACTCATCAAAAGTTTTTAATGGCGCTCAAATAGAACAATAGCAAAATACTTTCTTTGACATACTGCTTTACTGACCGACATTTTACCAACATTCATTTATTTATCAACCCTGCTGGAAACTATAAACATACTTTTGTATAATTAATACCCCACCATCCGTATTTCATTGCTAATTACATTACCACGTGCAATCGAAAAGCGGAAATGAACTTCTGTTATTCGATTAAATAAAGGTCGTAACTTGAAGCACTTTTCACTTAAATACAACAACATTTTGCCCAGGATTTGTTTATAGTGAAAATCACGAATTCTGAATTTTGTAGGAATTTACCATTACTGTTATCTCGAGCACGCAATCGTTTTCATTTGATTTAGTCATGTCGTGTCAGTCAAACTTAAATTATTATTAATATAATCTCACACATATTGTAATTAGTTTTTTTCTTGTTTCTTTTTACCATTAATACAGAAAATATAGCAAATTTAATCACTATGTTTTTGTTGCTATGGTGTTTTAATGGTAGCCGTTCAATGAGTTTAAGTAAAAATGTATTTTTTTCACCATTTTAGTCGCACTTGGTAAAAAGAGAAATTGTAAAACCAACACTTGGGATAATGCCTGCACCCGTGGAAAAGTAATTACATGTATATTTATTTTATGAGACTTGCAATTTGATATAAAGCATGCCACCGCGGACAAGAAGACAAAAAATGGAACAGAATTTATTACGAACACATATGATCCAGCGGTATTGTTTTAACACACACGTACTTCATTCAGGAACATGACGAAAGTTAAAAGGGGGCGGAATTCTGTAACTACTGATCTTCCTGTATAAAAACTTATCTGTTGATAAACCTGGTAGAAAAAGAAAAATAGAGACATGAAGAAGATTTAGTCCTATCCGAATTATTCTGCAAATGCCGCATTCTCACCACAAAGTTACATACCTGACGTCATTTCTGCACATAACAACAACATCCTGATATTCGTTAGACAAATTCTTCCTTCACCAATAGCTGGTTTAATTTGTTTGTTACATTCTGGTTCATAAAATTCTACATCCTGGAAATGTAGCCAGCTGCCACCTAATAACAAGCGTTCTCCTTCTGTTAACACACCTGAATACACACATATTTACATAAATAAGGTGTAATTGTCATCTTTAATATCAATTGAGTTGATACAAACAAAATAAGGACCAAGACGGGGGGAGTATTGAAGTATTCAAATTCATATGACAACATTTATATTTAAAAAAACAACACATGACTCATTCTTAAATACGACTTTGGAAACTATTTTAATGAATTTGTTACGAGATCCATCACAGAACAATTTTACCAATTTATGATATTGAACATTTCATCAGCTTTAATGGTAAAGCACGAATCGGACACTAATAGTATTCAATATAGTTGTCTGCAGAATGTTATAGAAGGTCTTTGAAGGTCTCCGTTTGGAGTAACGTGTATGACGTCAATCGTACTTCCCTAAACTTAACGGTTGTCAAAGACTTAAAATAAATAATCAGCTAAGTTCCATCCCTTAGAAAATGTTAATTGTTCTTAACAGTCAGCTAAAAACCAGAATGCAATATTATCCCTCAATAAATAACATGTTTTATTGTTCTGTTTCATATCAAAGTAAAAAAAAGCTTGACAATATGTAACCAATCAATGCTTTTTATCGTAGAAAATATGACATGCGAAAATATTTGTATTTACCAGGTCGGAGAACAAGCAGACTTACAAATCTCTTTTCTCCACCAAACAAGATAAATAACCAATTATATTATTTACAGATATCTCTCAATGTTTAGATAAAACTATACGTCTTGTAGAAAATAAGATAATTAGTAAATTAGATTCGTTTCTGACAATAGTAAGGAATGGATAAGGTTAATCCCAATCGCTACCGTTGAGATACTGAAGATATATCAAACAAAGGTTGCTCTGTAATGGCTGATTATATTGTTCACGAGGGTAAATAGCATAGTGACAAAGAGTGTTCGGAGAATTAGTTCTACTGTTTTTATCTTCAGACTGGTGCAAGTTTTAATTCTCAAAAGATGCCACTACAGAAGGTTACACGGTCCAGAAACGTGTTTACAAACAGTATTCCATTGTAAGAAAGCCATGTTATCAAAAACATGAATATTTTTAAATCGTGATTAATTGATTCCTTTCCTTTCAATGTGCTTGGTTTACAGCCAATCACTGATTACACGAATGGTGTGCTTTTAATTTCACAATTCCCTTTTCTCAAAATTTGGCTTCCAGATTTATTTTATATTAGTCCAGGTAACTGTGTATGGATAACAAAGATGATCCAAAGAATTTAAAATATTTTGAAATGCTGTAATGGTGTATCGGTTTAGACGTAATGACGAGCATTCCTGATTAACGTCCTGTTTAGGTTGCTTTGGGGTCATTAAATTGTTAAAATAAATACAATTTGTATTAAAATACACGATGACTGAATGACAATCTTCATATATCACTGATATCATCTGTGTATAAAGATATTTTATACATTAAAATCTTACTTTATTTGTTCTTGTACAAACAGATAAGGACAAAGAATATAATTCTTAGACAAGCGGTGACACTAAATTTAATTGAATTTTGATAAATATGAAACGATACATCTGAAAACAGCCACCTGTTTGTCTGTGATGTAACTGGCAAAAAATGGAAACATCAAAACTGCCATGTTAAAAGTCTCATGTTTCAAATTACATGTAGATTACAAATTACAGTTGTGGAACAGTCGACTGAAAGTGAATCTGACTGAAATTGCAACTAAGTCCTACATATCAATACATTTGTGACCATATGGTGATTAATGGTTGAAGTGTGGTTGTTGCTCAAGAGAGAGAGCCGCTCTGGACAGGTTGTACTGTATGGGTATTATGTGTGTGTAATAAATAGTGTTGTTAATGCAGTCTGACTGGCTTAAACGTGCTGATTGATGTATCATCAAATAATTAATCACCTAAGAATACCACGGACGATAAATGTTACATGATCCCTTCCTGACAATACTGGTTAAAAAGTGCTTATAAGTAACATTAACTCATTCGTACACAATATTAGCTGGTTCTTACGATTTCGATTTTTATGTGTTTATAGTTCGGAAATATGTTTAGGGGCACCATGGAAAGCTTAGGTGATATGAACATATTTATTATAAACCTACCTTGTAACAACTGTTCATAAGTCATTGTCTCACCCGGCTTTCCGGGAACATCCCAAACATTAGTCTTCATTTTTGTTCCTTGTTTTAACACCTTGTCGCTGAACTTGTAAAAATATTTATGCCTCGTGTAGGCTTTTTCGAACACAGTTTGTGACAAGGGCGTAAATGCACTCCAACTAAATTCTTCTGTCGGATTTGATTGGTCAGACGCGGCGAATGATATTCGGCTGTCACGTGACGGCGAGGGTGGCGGTTTATTGGACCCAAAACGAGGAAACGTGTCCGATTTATTAGAACGTTTGTCCGTGGCACTCAGCTGACCACTGGTCTTGTTGGACGCTGTCACGTGATTCATTCTCTGTGATTTTGGCGGCGTTGTTATGACGTTTGAAGAATTATTTGTCTGAAATTTAAAGAAAACATATAATACTCGTACTATACTGTAATTATATCACATCAGCAAATGATTTACTTATGGCTATGACTGGGTACGACATATTCCACAGTGAAGTCATGCCGCCTTTGAATTATGAAATGATTAGTAGTGTTCTGGTATCCAAACACATCTTCATTCCAGTTACAACAATTTTATTGTTTGTGTCATTGGAAAATAACTGTATGTTAGTAACATGGAAATATGGATAGCGAGGTTAGAAACCTAGAAGTCCAGCCTATTTTCAGAGAATCTTAAACATTTTATGGGGGCAATTCTACCCGTAATGTTTATTTCTCAATACAGGCGGAATTATCCATAAGAAATAATACAATGTCCTAAGACAATCACAAAATCAACATGTTCTTATCATAACGATTTATTCGAGTTGGAATTAGTTCGATTAGTGATAACTTACTTATTGGTGTTCGCCAGATGAAAAAAATCCAATTTCTTAAAAATAATTCACTTCTACAAATAACAGCTGACATGATGTCAGATATAACTGTGTGTGATGTGTTTTGTTACATCATGCAGTATGTAATATTACATCGATCTTATTTTATACATTCTTTCTGTTTTATCTGGTAAATGTAACCACAGTTACAAAGTGTCTATGGAACACTTCCAGGAAATGTTGAGAATACCCACCTTTTATTTGTTACACCGTGTTACTTACACGGGTATGTCACGTCAAGGGGATCAGTAAGATCAGAGATGCAAAAAGTGTAATGATCAAATAACCGCTTAAAACACCCGAGTACAAATTGATATTTCTATCGATAGGAAAAGGTATTATAGACTTTTGTCTGTCTAAGAAAAAACATTCCTTCATACAAGCGTGTCTTGAAATATCTGTGGTATAAATTGTTTGATGTTTATATTCTAACTGTGGATTTTATTTGCTTTTATTTCTAAGTTTGTGATATTTATCTACAATTCGATGTAAGACTGATGTTTTCATTTTGTGAATTTGAAGTAAAAAGCAATAAATGTTATCGTTACTTTACCTAAGGATCGTTATAACGTGAACATTGGCAAGTCAGACAGCAACTCATTTTATCAAAGTGCATGATGGTAAAAATACCCCCAGAAATTCTTGTTTATTGAATTCCCAAATTACTATACTCAGTCCTTTGTTCAACGTTTCTTATGCCAAAGTACATATTAATATATTTGTCTAGTGTCTACTTTCAGACAAAAGTATACTCGTTCTTTCCAGCAATTCAGACTGTCATGTACTGTATTCTGGAATATCTAAAATAGTTTTATTCTATACGAATAGTAATTATTTTAAATACTTCACAAGTGTCTTGAATAATGACTTAATGAAAACATATAGCTCAAATAGCCACAGGACCAGATCTCTCAGAAATATAGAAGTATACAGTTTGTATATTCTATAAAACATCTAATTTAATAATGCGTACAATTTGTATGTTGTGTGTTGTAAGAAAATAAGCACCTGTAATAAAGTTCAAGCAATAATTACATATGTTTGTGTTTTATCATTAAACTAAGACAATTTAACTGCGTGTTGTTCTAACTAAGGTGATTCATAGTGAACGCCTCCACTACTGGAGAGAGATAAAAGAACAAAAACTTTCTTATGTGTTGCCTTCATGTTTTCTTTCATTCAACCTCATATTATAAGCCAATTATAAGCCAGTTAATTATAAATAACCACGGTGACTCAACCGACTTTTGAGAGCTGCGCTACTATTGGTCAATTTTATGACACTACTTAGGAAAACAACCAATACGGGCCTTGGTTTTGATCCGATCCGATCGCCAAACTACGATAGGTTCTAACAGATATTGTCTTAGATAAATATTTCCTAAAGCTTTGATATGTTTCCACTGTTTTGGATCTCCGTTGATCACGACAACAAATTGTTATTCATTGTCGTAGCTCGTAATAAAGCAATTTCGACACAGTTTTTTTTCTGCATCATTCAAGCGGGGCATTTATTTTGATAAGTTCGGTAAAAAATCAGACCAGACAATGAACTCATACATTCGTAGGGATTTATTGCTGTTTTTGAATAAAAATGAATCATTTTCTGGAAATAAAATGTTGCGTACTGCAAATCAACACTCCGAGGCCACATGTTAATGTAAATGTCTAGTTATAAACAATTTGTTCAAATGCGCACATACTGTGATGCACGAAATTACGTGACTGAAACACAAGAAAATCTTCTGCAATCATTTGTAACCACGTGACTGTTACACAGTAGTTGGCAAACCACAGAAAAAAGATGACAAAAAAATCAAAATAATTTATGTTATCTTCTTGATTTTGTACGCAGGTAAATACCTGAAGTATGACAGTTATCTGAGAGAAAATCATATACTGCCTGGATTGATGTTTTGGAACGAATCTACGTGAAGATGGAAAAGTAATCACTGGGGAATAAAACCAAGGGTATACGAGTACGAATGAGAAATATGAGTTTTATATTCATTTCCAGGGTTAATTCTGCGGTTAAGTGAAGTTTTGTTAACTTTTTTCTATCGATAACAACACGTCTCTTTTTTACAAATTACAAATTCTTACTAAATCTTAATATATGTCTTTCACATTCGAGTATTTGTACTTTATTTTGAACATCCGTTTCAATAAGCCTTTTCCAGTTTGTTATGTATTTCTATTTAATGATAGTATTCCTTCATGATATCATGGTCTTTTCTATATATGTACAATGCATGGTTTTGTTAGGCAAACTTAAGTCTTCTTTTTTAACAACTTTTTAACAAATTTTAACACATAAAACTAAATATAAATTGTGTCGTTATAAGATACAGATTGTCCGTGAGTCGGAGTTAAGAAAAGGCGCTATTGTCTACTCATAGAACAATGTATGTCTCCCTCCAAAACATCCATTAAATGAGAAGATACGAATGAATTAAACGAACAACACATCTTGCTAGTACCAATTAGTAACTAACAGAAATTGTCCTAATTATAGAATACTCATAAAATCATTACACGTAGATTATAGTTCTGACACTTACTTAACAACATGTGGATCTAGTGCTAACTCGTTCCAGAAGCAATTTACTATAATCATAGTATTGTACTTACACACGTGTGTACGGTTGGTTCAAGGCTTTGCCTACTACTCTTAAACTCTCAAGTTTAAATGGATAATAGCAGTATCATTTGTACCTGTCATTCATCCTTACAATCTAGAGAAAACTTCGCTTATTATCCAAAGATCTAGAGGTTAAACATCATGCTTTTGTTTTCCCACACAATTTACGGATATTTTTAGTTTGTTTCTTTTTCCTCTTGGGTACTTATCTTTTCTGAGTGCTGTGGTGTTACATATATTTCGAACATACACAGGATGAAATATCAGCTCATCAGACATTTGATTATCATTTCATAATGTGGTTAAGCAATTCTAGTTCTTAAGTGATTAGAAGTTTATTATTAACGTTATTTCTTCACGAAATATGACAAATCCACTAAAACAGCGATGACTGTATTGCCAGCCTTTTATCGTGTATTTCAATTAATATATTACTTTTATAACTGTTTTTAGAGGTGATGACATATTTAATCATGATGATTCTATAACCAAGTCTTCTGTCCCAGTGCTTCATCCAGCAAACTTACCTTTGGACGGTTGTTAGCTACTTGAACACTCGTCACTAGCCATTATTAGATTACAGCGCAACCTCTCCAAAGCAACAACCTCTAGGAGAAGTAATATTATGTTGTCGTTGAGAGCTGTTGCTCTTTAAAGATTAAATAAATAGTTAAATCGTACTGTGTGAAATGATCATGCTGCTATTGAATGGAGGTTGTTGCTCAAGAGAGGGCCGCTCTGGAGAGGTTGCACTGTATATACATTTATAATTCTGATATACGTTTACAATGTTCAATTGTATTTTGGAGCATTTTATTATTTAAATTTGAATTATTAGGATCAAACACATTAAATCCATTTGCCAACAACACAATTAGTAGCGTCTGCTTTATATCTTCTAACGTTGCGTATCGATACGACAAACTTTCTTAAGTGAACATTTAAAAGCGGAACATTTAAACCTTGAATCGAAACATTATGTTATTATAGTCATATCAATATACACTGTATCACATTTGGCACGGGTCGTTCTTCTCGGGCTGAGAAGAATCAATGAAAATATCAGCTTCAAGGCAATTAACTTAATTGATAGATAATCAATTATCATAACTACGCTTTCAGTTGCCAAGTACTTGAAATTCCACGATAATTCAAGCATTATTTCGCTTAAATACACCTTCGGGTGTTAAAACAAGCGAACATCACTTCATCATAAATTTTATCAACTTGAAATATGCTCGTTCAAATTTTTGTCGGATATTTTTATCGATGCCCTTCATCACATTTTTTTAGAATTTCAGCACAAGTACCTTGTTCGTGATTAGCGAGTCTAACATTACATCCATTCATGATTACAGAGTCTACATATCGCGAATTAAAAAAAATGTTTTCTTTCTAAACACACTTGCTTACTAGTTGTTTTTTATGACCATATATTGCAGAGGTTTTTTTTTCTGGCTCGTAAATCTGTGCAACTTTGAAAAATGATCAAGAAAGAAACGTTGAACTTGAAGGAACAATATTATTCAGAAATTTCTGAAAACCCAACCTCGACCTGTTCTAAGACTGAAAAACAAAAACGTGTTTTTTCCGGGAACATACTTTACATAAACATTTTTTCCGGATGATACGAAGGTAATTTGATTAATATGTACGACAAGGGTTTGTTTATCATATGCTATTTTATGTATATCTCGTATTAATTTTTATTGACGCCATGGGCGAGTAGACAATGTTTTCATAATAAAAGATACGCAGCACACACACTTTGGCAGTCTGGGCAAAATAATTACGAACTAAACAGAAAAAAAGTTTTCTAGATAATGGAACATCCTATGATGCATATAATTTCATCATTTCAAATTCTTGTTTATTTGACTTATATGATCTATCTCACTGTACTTAACTTTGATAGAAAATTGTCTCTTGATTAATGTGTCTGGTATATGAAGAACTGAATCAATTACATGTGAACAGATTTAAATATTAAACCTTGTTCACGTTGATTTAACCAAAAAAAAAACAGATTAAAAAAACAGGATTTGATTACTGGACTGATAGGAACACTCAAATCACCAAATAATACACATAGACTTACCAGTTTGGTCTAGACTTGATGTACGGGATCAGGGATTATAACAAGCCATGCAACAAAGAAAGAAGTTTATATAGCTTTTCGATGATGTCATACAGTCTTCGCTACCCGAAAAAGCCGATCGTGAGGTGGTCTAACAATCAAGTTAAATTATAGGGGAGTCATTGAAAGTCGATCGTGAGATGGTCTCACAATCAAGTTGAATAATAGGGGAGTCATTGAAAGTCGATCGTGAGGTGGTCTAACAATCAAGTTAAATTATAGGGGAGTCATTGAAAGTCGATCGTGAGGTGGTCTAACAATCAAGTTAAATTATAGGGGAGTCATTGAAAGTCGGTCGTGAGGTGGTCTAACAATCAAGTTAAAATATAGGGGAGTCATTGAAAGTCGATCGTGAGGTGGTCTAACAATCAAGTTAAATTATAGGGGAGTCATTGAAAGTCGGTCGTGAGGTGGTCTAACAATCAAGTTGAATTATAGGGGAGTCATTGAAAGTCGGTCGTGAGGTGGTCTAACAATCAAGTTAAAATATAGGGGAGTCATTGAAAGTCGATTAATAATCCGTTAATAATCTCCGCGGAAAAACATCGAATTGAGCAATGTTCAGTTCGGCCAGATTATGTCCATCTAGTTCTTCAGCCTTGTACCGTTACTACAGTCAGGTAACGGCTACTTCTTTTCTAGAAGATATTTATAATGAGTATCTCTCACATTGTAAATGTTGTGGTTTTGCTAAAACGCGTTAATGTCTATTAGAAAATATAATCAGTGTTTGTTAATGTTTTACCGCGACTACCGTCTCACTCACTAATTTTCCTTGAAAGTTCTCTGATTATACGTAGATTACCAGATAATTGTAAATGATGTTGTTTCGTAAGATATGTGGATTCCAAATATTTGTTTTCATGGTTTGGGCGTGTACCTCATTTGGCTTCGTGAAGGCTTATAGAAATTATAAAGTGTTAGTTATGTAACTGAGTATCTATATTGTTGGTCAGAAAGTGATGGAGATATATGCATGAATTTTACTAGTACTAACAAGTCATATACGTTTTTCTTTTTTGTACTCTCTTAAAACCTCGTTACTAAGACACCTTCGCAACAAATACACCAGTCTATGTATTGAAATGATCCCAGTAAACAAGTTGAAAAGTTGAAAACCGTATTGAAAATAAGTAACTTTTAGTATGGTTTTTGTATTGAAGTGATGGTCGAGGGAGGTTTCACGGTAATCATGTTCATAACATTCATGTATTATTTATTTTGAATATTTTATAAATAGGTTACGTTTGATAAATATCTTTATTATTCCTCTCAAAAGTTGACTTCAGTCACTTGCGTCTTACAATAGTTTGAAGTTATTTTTTCACGGACGCTAAACTTTCGACATTTAGCTACAAAATCGTCTGTCATCTAACTTTCCAGAGCACCATTTTGTACATGTTTTACACATGCTATCATTTTATGACTATGATTCAGGCTTACAGGGATCTTTAGAGTTAATGAACGTGCACCTGGCTGCAGAACCTCATTAAAAATGAGTTTTTTATTGTTCAAATCGGAAAACTACCTGAAAACAGATAAAACTTCAAGTCATCGCCCTTTGATTTCCCTACAACATTTTGCAATAAAACCTTGCACATTTCCATATGTTCGGAAGCGCTCAGCTTTTTTTGCGTGGAAAATATTTTGAAAATATAAACATCTGTCATAAACCTTCTCATTAAAACAATCTGTATTTAATTAAGACATTTATCTGCAGTGAATTATATCTCCGCTCAAAAAAATGAGGAACAAATTCCTAAGAAATTCCAGAATGTTAAACAAGAACATGATATTTAATACCTCGAGCTTGGCTAAGCCTTCCGGCCCAGGTAGATAGGTTTCAAAATTCGTTCTTATGAATAATTAAATGAATGTAAATCTTTCTTGATTGGCTTCATTAAAAACTAGTGAAATACAAAATTACTAACAAATAATGCATTAATAATTGTTCCAAATTTATGTTCTTTCTCTGAGCTTAAAACATTAAGAAATAGTAATAAAGTATTAGATTACAGCGTATCAATCATATTAACTGTTTAAATAAACCAAATGTTTGGATATTGTAGGAATTGTTGTTGTAAGGCTATTTTACGAGTAAGCACGTACACCCAGTCCTTGTTCAGTAAGCAAAATGTCCGAACAATCAGAGAATAGACTTGATTTCTTAAGATTTCTTTTAGATTTCTTTTGTTTTATTACTTGTTTTCATTGTGGAATAATGTATGCATATTGGGACCAAAGTCATCGTTACGTTTTATAATATGTATGTATGTTATCTGTGTTCACATGGGTCTTTTGGCTTATTGATACTGAAATAAACTATCTATTTATCTATCTTGAAACAAAAATGCATGCGTCGATAAGATACAATGATCTTTGGTGCAAATTGCAAAAATAACCGCAGCTTTCAATGTTGAACGGTTATGATAGAGCAGAGATCCTGGATCCAAGGTTCAAAGTTTGAATGGAAGATTATCCCGTATCTTAATATTCTAAGATTTCCCAAAGACTTACTAGTCAGATAGGAGGGAGTCACTGAGATGGGTATAGGATGTGACAGCTTGTTTCACAAATGACGTAACAAAATATACAGTAATCATCTTGTACCATAAAAGACACGTGAACATCATGTGTGTCCATAGAAACCCGACATCAACTCAGCCGATAATTGGATTTTTTAACTTAATTTCTCGGACGTGGTCGGTATTTAAACAATCAGACCTGTAAGTTCATGTATATAGAATTACTATTATATATTAAATATGTATCTTAAATAAAATACTGATAAGAGATGTAGTAATGCCGACATGGAAGCGTAATATTAATCATGTAATTATAAAATAGGAGCACTCATGTCAAGCAAGGAATGATATTTAGTTTGAACCAATCATGTGGAAAGATCACAGATGTGAGGTCTACGTACATTAGAACATGTAATAAAACACATATAATAAAAGGTAAATAATACTTCTAATTATATGTAAATAAGTGACATTTTAATGATGACGAATGGAAACCATTACACTTGCGGGACTATAATTGATTTTCTACTGGTTATTTATGATAAAAGTGAGCAGAGTAGACGTAGTCATCTTTAATACCCGTTTATGTATTAGAACATAATTGTCGTTGATTTCCTAAACAGTCATATATCAATAGAAAACTTATAATCTAAAACTAGCGAGGGAAACTAACTTTACTTTTAATGGCTTATTGATTATAACTTGCAATTCCAAGATCACCTAATCATATCATACATATGGTGTGTTTGATGTTTCAAAATCCCATTAAATTATTCCTCTCGTTCTTTATCTTTAATGGAGGATACCAACATGGTATAATAATCAAATCTAAAGCTTGTCTCAAAATATCAATGTCTAAAATGTTAAATACTGAATGACCGTAGTATGTAACGTCATGACCCATAGTCACCAACACTTAATACAGACCCAGACATTGGTATAAACTTTGACTTTAAACTGTTTGTTGTTGGGGCTGTGCCTTAATAGTATTCGTTGCCATTTTCTGACATTTTCTGACTGGATCATTCTGAGTTAAACAATATACGATAAAGGTTTTCGAGCTAGTAGATATTCTGGTATAATTGATGTTCTGACATAAAGTGATTTAATACCATCGCAACAATACCGTGTGCACATTGTACAACAAGATTCTTGTGATTGCACAGTCACGGTCAGTTTTATCATTTTCTCTAGACAATAAAAAACATCAGAAAATAAAACATACGTGATCATGTTCTAGAACAATACAAATATTTAACATGGTCTATTTTTGCCAAGTATTCATGCGCTTGAGTACATAAATAGACTACCGGTATTGTTTAATTACCTGACGTACCGTTCGGTCACGGATACTCCTGACCGGTCTCACTAATATTACCATCACTAACAAAATATTTACATAACAGAGAGTCAGTAATTATCTTTTGCAGTAATGGAAACAATATGCTTTGGAGAAAAATCATATCGGATCAGTGTACAAACCTACCACACAATAGTTTCCTATTTCTGCATGATATCCAAGATAAGAATATGCACGTACTGTTACATAAAATGCACCTGTGGTGGTTTCGGAAATCAAACATTTATCTTGTCTAATATATTCATATCTGTTCAACAATTCAGAAAATATGAAAAAAAACTGACTGAAATTAAAATATTGCAGACGATTCTTACGTGTGCAGACGAGATCTTGAATTCAGGCACGTAACATAAGATAATAAAATAGAAAGTTCGCACGAGGAATATAAACCAATTTCAGTTTCAGTCGAGATACGAACGACCGAATTATAGTTAACTAGCTGGATGTTAGTTGGACCTTCTCGTCCTTCAGTCTTGTTTTTTTTTATTTCATTCTGATACGAAGACTCTGGTAAACTGATATACGTACAACATATAAGTCAGAAGGTGCGGTATATAGCTTTTTATAGTTCTCAGATATACACCAATCAGAACTCACGCGTATCATTAAGTATAGTATCATAAATTGTAGCAAAGAATGAATCTCTTAATAGTGGACGTTCACTGTATGATTTTGTCCCTGCTTAAAACGATACTTACACACAAACAATTGTCTGAACTGTAATTACATGTATCTACCTTACATAAAACATGTTTTCTTAAAAAATGTTGTTTATTGTAAATAAATATCCGGTGCCAGACAAAGACGGATTATACTTACAGAATTCTGAAGGTTACTTGTTTCATAATGGAAAAAACTTCCGCTTGTTATTGGTATATTTGTCATCAAAGACAGTGGGCGGCGCCCGCGATGTGAAATAACAGGTGAAGGTACCCACCTTTTTATAATCACGTATAATTACGCTGGTTCATTTTATCTCGCGCATGAAGTACGTTTTGTTTATATTGTGGAATAATTATATAAATGACTTGTTTTCAAAGGTAAAGTTAGTTAGTGTATTCGTCAAAAATAACATTTACAACAAATGATACTCGACTTAATATGAAAGATTATGTAATGTATTTCTTTGAAGAAATTTCTTTCACAAAGAAAAAAATGTTATGTTTCCAAATGGTGGAACAAACACTAATAAAGAGAACCTTGTTGTGTTGTCAATGAACTGTAATGATAGAGCTATTAGATTAATATGAAACAACGCAATTAAGTCCGAAAAAATCTAGTACTCTGTGTATTATCATATAATTTGAATTAGCTTGATGGTACGTTGGTTTGAATGAAGTAATGTCGGAGATATATGTTATACAAGATAATAGGATTCTGTTTATACCTAAGTGTTTTGTTTTCGCATAATGTTCTGTTCTGTTTACATAAATGATGAGAATATAATTGCATTTACTGAGAAACAATTTAAGCATTGTGCATTAATGTTGTTTATCGATTTACACCACCATAGATATATCATATCTAATATCGCCCAGCCATGCACACTACTCGTATTTTGGCATTCATAGTTAATCTCACTAAATGAATATATATGGACAACAAGTCTTGAAGTGTTTCTTGTATTGGCATTAAGGTATAGATATATTCCAATGCAGAGAAAGGACCGGGCAGATCACATGATGTATACATATCTGTCCAGCGATGTCTCAACGTTCATTCTTTCATTCAGGGAGGGAGGGAGGGAGGGAGAGAGAGATTTCAAATTGTCTATGACAAAATCTGTATTATTGTTGTGTTCTTTAATTCTTGTTTGTGACATCGAAGCATTATATAGTCGGAATATCAATGAGCCTTTCCACCAAGAAATAATCTACATCATATCATTCTACGACACAAGAGCCATTTCACAAAAGAAGTATTAATGTCAATGCATTTGATGATCTGTATTTTTTTAAAATCGTGTCCTGTTGTCGATACAAGGACCACGCCTTTGACTCTCAGTTCTCTGGAGAAGATATACTTTTCAAATTACATAAGCATGTATCACTCAATTTTGACTCATCTGGTGTGTGTCATAACCACGATTACGTATCCCACGCAGATTTTAATCAAGTGGTATAAAATTCTGAGAATGCATGGTTTACAGAGAGAGAAACATCCCGAGACACTTTATAAATCTATTCAACTCGGTTTATTCATCAAAATGAGTTTTTCTCTCAAGTGTTTCAGACAAGATGGGTCGTTTTTACTAACGAAATATTCAGATACTTGTGTATAGCTCTCTTATATCTAAAAACTTGGCTTGTTGAATCAAAGATAAGTCATGACATCAAGATTCTATGTTCATGACTCAAAAAATAAATACGCTGTCGGTATAAAATCAAGTGAACAGAAAATTGACGAAAAATGAGAAATTTAATCACACATTGAATACAGACCTATGAAGATCTAATGTAGATGAAGATATGAGGAGATTCTATTAAGACATACGCTTGACGATAAGTTATGTTCTATTCGGGATTGTTCGGTTATTCAAAATGAAATATGTGCTATAACACAAGACTGAGAATCAATAGAAATTATAGATCTGCCCATCTTTCAGTAATATTTGATACTGCTGTACACAATGTTTGTTCATTTTATCTCACTATCTTATAATTCACAAAGTTGCCAGGATGTCTCCATCAAATACGGTATTAGCTTTTCTAAATTATCAAAAGTGCACATTCTTTGATGATTGATTTATAATTTAAATTTAAGATACGATCTCAGATAGTATTTTCAGGAGCCTGCTGCTGGCTTGGAAAATGAATAGACCGGTATTATGTCAGTAAATGTTGCCCGATACTTCTTGGATCAAATTTAAAAGTAAATGGAACTTTTCATGAGCTTTAGTTTTCATTCAACATTTCAATACATTACACAAACTCAAGTATACATGAAGGAATATGCGATGATGAAAATGCAAAGAAATGTTATTAACGTTGATCTTATACCAATTGTTCCTGTTTGTTTTGGCAAATAGAGTTTATGTGCCGTCAGGCAAATGAAAACACAATTGATTTATCTGAATTAGTTACAAAATCCATGGCCGAATTGAAATAAGTTCATATGTTGAGACCATATACTTAATATAGGGCTTTCGTGCATGATATACTCAAGGAATATGTCTGCCGTGAATATTAACACAAGGTGTCAAAAGAAATGTTTATTTTTGATGGAGGAAAACTTTGCACCAGTCTTTAGCGATGATGTGTGAAACAGATGGAAGATTCTACATAAAGTGTTATTCGCTATACTCGCGGGTTATTTGTTAGAAACAAGCGATGCACTGTAGTTTCATTTCATTATCAGAATTAATCCAGTGATGATTTCTGCAGGTGTAAAAAACTTAAATCTAATCTCATATGAGAAGAGGAAGACAAGAGGGAGTGGTGTTCATCAAAAAGGAGAAATAACGAAATAGAAATGCCCCCGAGACCCTCAGGAAGAGCTTCTGATAGAATGGCTGCTTACTTTGAACTTATCAGTGATCATTTTATGAAATTTGGATGTGATAAAAATACAAATACCATAAATGATCTGATAAGAACAACACATTGAATTATAATTAAGGAAGATATAATCAAGTTAATTCAAATTGTAATAACAAGGCTTAATAAGACATAGAAATCCTCATGATGCACGTACATGTGTGTTTGAAACTCTCTCAAAACGATAAATTTATCAATGTATTGAATTCTGTGTACACAGACACAGACAGCCTACATTTTCATTGTTTATTTCTCCAATACAACAAATTGGCTAACTTTCAAGTGAATCAAGTGGATCATAAACAAAGTCTATAAGTCTGCCTTCAAAAGATAGAATCGTTTGTTGCATATAAATTCATACATAGTAACCTCTCCAGAGCGACCCTTTCTTGGGCAACAACCTCTCAACAACAGCGTAGTTTGTTTCTCCTGAAGGGTGTTGCTTTGGAGAGGTTTCACTGTAATGTATGAGGGCTTCGGTGGTCGAGTGGTTATGGTCTCTGACTAGTATTCACTAACCTCTCAAAGCTGTGAGTTCGAATCCCGCACGGGACCACACACATTTTTTTTGTTAGGAAGCTGTCCAGCTAGCTTCGTCAAATGACCCCGGTTGTCGATGCGACGTTTAACCCCCAATGAGATGTCGTATATATGTGATCGATTGTCTTCCAATACCGCTGTTTATAATACAACAACGGGACACGTAAATATATAACCATCACATTTAACGTCGCTCATTATCATAGGTAAAGTTTCGTAGGTATTAACATTGAGTTTAAATCACTCTATTAATTAATTTCGTATCAACCCAATTCTCAGTGTGGTAATAAAATCGTAGGTTTCCCGGCAAAAACCAATCATTACATGCCAATATAATTGTTGTACTCGTAATTACCCATTAGTTATCGGTGTTTGTCCAATAATTCTCACGAGGTTGTAATATCTTAATGTGTGTCTTGTGTAAGTATCATAGTCGAGACAAACATTCTGCTAACCATGTACTTCAGTCGTGCGACTTCATTTTATTAATTCATTTACACTCATTCATCTAATAATAAAGTATGAATTTTACTCACTGTGACAAACTGTGAATTGGTTGAAGCAGTATTGGGCGGTGAAGTCACCGCCATGTTTCTTCTCTGGTCTTCAACTTTGACACTTACTTCCACATCATCTTCTTCCTCTTCAGCTATCCGGCTTTCCGTGACCGTGGGCAGGGTATAAGATCTTTCCTTGGTCGTTGAACCAACGACAAGGTTTCCTCGTTGTGTTGGGGACATGTTCGGGCTGGTCCAGCCCCCGCTTGTAGCTCCTGTTGGAGGTCTCCGTATTGGGAATTCAACATTATCGTAAGGTTGATTATCCAAATCAGCCGACATAATTAAATGTTATTCTTTCAAAATAAAAAAAATATATAAAACAAAATGATATACAATTATAATATAATTATCCAATCTTGACCTATATGGTTTTCAAAACAAAATCTGCTTCGAAGACAAAACACGATGATTTTTTTCACATGATGGAAATCGTCCTGGAAAATAGAGTAAAGATCCGCACTTCAAACTTTATCATCCAAAAAGAATTCCTCCAACAGAATCCGGTAACCGGCATCACAGATCACACACTACTACCACAATATCTCATGCACAAGTCTAAGATGTTTTTACAAGCATAAAACATTCAAGATGTACTGACATTAAATCTCTCTCTCAGTGTACGCTTCACTATAACAAGCTGTAACTCGGAGCCAAATATTCGTAATACTCTCGTCTCAGAGAATGCGTTCAATGTAATATCTGCCTGACTACAACATCACACTCACGTTCCTTCTGTAGTAGACAACATCACTGACTCGAGGTTCTACCAGCGCATTCAATTCTCGGTGTCCAATGATGAATTACATGGATGTCTGTCAAGGATGGTATATCATCGCTACATGCATTAATACAGTGTCTGGATGCACGAAGGAACAGCAGAAGAATGGAAGCGTGCATTTCCATAATATATCATTATTTCCATAACATATATAGTACAACCTCTCCAAAACAGCACCCATTTGGAGAAGCAAAATTATATTGTTGTTGAGAGGTTGTTGCTTAGAGAGGTTAAATAAATACATGTAATTAAATTGTGCAATGGAAAAAAATCATGCTGTTGTTGAAGGGAAGTTGCTGCTCAAGAGAGGGCCACTCTGGAGAGGTTGCACTGTATATCATTATGAACATTACGTGTATATTGTTTTAGAATTCTTTCCCCTGCCTTTATTTCTTCCGCTGCTGTTATTGTTTTGTTGCTACTGCTGTTGTTGCTACTGCTGTTGTTGCTACTGCTGACAATGATTGTGGCAGTGATAGCAATTATTGAGGTGATGGTATTAATCTAATGATGTTGGTGACGATGATGATGATGATGTTGTTGGCAATGATGTTATTGATGTTGTTGATGTTGGTGCCAAGATGATATGTTGATATTGGTGGTGATGATGAAGATGTTGATGGCAATGAACATGATCGCAGTTGTCCTGCTGATGACGATGTTGACGTTGGTTGAACTGATGATGGTGGTGTTGATGGCAATGATGATGTTACCAATGTTACAAGTACATAAACAACACATAAAACATTGATATTACATAGATACACAGTCAACAAAATGAAAACATTTGTCAAATTTCGACATTTAATATTTTTCAGCGAATGTTTTCATCGTGATATTAAATTTTGATGATTCTAGAAACTACGTGTACGTGAATGTCTACTCCGTGAAAAGTAATTACTTCGACAGGTTATACTCATACACTCACGTATACATTTTTACTGTGGTTCCAAAGGTAAATAATTACAAAATGTTCGTGCCTCACAATACATACACCAGAAAAATATCTAATATATGTTTGCAATTCATATAAACTTAGTTTTCATTATACATTCCAACTTTGATACATTTTTTTACAAATGGGAATACTTCAGAGTGAGCTAAATGGAATGTAAAAGCGAAACTAGTCTATGTGAATGGTAGTTTTAAAGGCAGGTACGTTCTTTTCTGCGTTCATGCATTCAGCACAAACATGCTGATGCATTTTGCTGCAGGTTGCAAGAGTGAAATGAGTTACTGTGTTGTTATAACTACTTCATCAACTAAACAACGTTCAAAGCAAAATGAGTTTGCCTTCATTATCAGCGAACACGTCTCCCGGCAGGTGACTCGGAGTTGAGGAATTCCGCTTCATTGTCAGAATCTGGGACACAAATGTTGTTTCTATGGCAATGTTTGTTCTTTTATTAGTAATGTTATGTGGAAATGTTACTTCATAATTCAGAAGAAAGTTTACATAACAGTCAGATTGTGTTAGCTTTGTTCATTTAAATCATAATCAGTGAAGACAAACGTCGTACAATGAATATCATTACATTTGATTACCAGGCGAGGGAAAATGCCAAAATATTTAACAAAGAACTTACAAAAAATCACTTCCCTGATCTTAATACTATTATCAGAAAAGCCATGCTACAATGTGCTACTACTGTTAAGAAAGATCAGGCGCCGGATATTTCATAAAGTTAGTCAGTAATCTAGTGCAATTTATGATCAGTAGCATGTATTTGGTCATGATGCAAGAATGAATGAGTTCAATAAAACACGCATTTTTTTTCAGATTAATCGAACGATGAATACATATTATTAAAATCGAATATTGTATTGAAAGATGGAAGACACTGGAAAATGTCCACGAACGTCAGTAATCAGATCTATGTGGGTAGGATTCGATCCATTAAGTTGTAAGTGAACAAACATGATAAAACAAACTTTCCTAGACGCCGTGTTGTTTTTATCTATCACGCTTCAGTGTTCAATGTATTTAGTTCATCAAAGCCGATATATGATACTTAATGATATGTACACCCTTACCACGTGGTTGATAGAAACAACAGCTTCAGTTTTGCATAAAACAACATTCTAAGCTGTAACGCACTATTTTACCAGGGCAATTCTTACTTCTAGATGCATAACGCAGTAGGTTTGAGACACAACTTATTACTGATCGCATTAATAAGTCACATTAATAGAATTGAGTTTGATCAAGGATTTACACTTTATATTGTCACATTATGTAACATTTCTAATGAAGTACCCCTCTGGGAGATCGTGTTTTTGTCCCCATTTTTATGTTTCCAGCGCAGTAATATAGTTTATGGTGACTTTGTAAATAAATTGTCTGTACTAGAACCGACAAGAATAGTTCAGTTGGTAGTGCGTCTGGTTTACAAGCAGGAGGTCGCCGGTTCGAACCTCGCATCGGGCACTTTACTTTTCATCTTTCGATTATATTTGGTGCCGTGAGAGGGAGACTTACCTCGGAATCCTAGAGCTAGGGTGAAGCAAAGGCTGAGTTAGTTTAAAAAATCTGTGGTTGTCACAATGAATTACTTTGAAAAAAAGGAGGAATGTAGAAGTACTGTATATAGAGTATATGTAAATAAATTGTTTATGATAGTACCAACCCGATTAGCTCAGTTGGTCGAACATCTTACTTGCATGCTTCAGGACGCGGGTTCGGGCCCAGCTTTGCCTTTCCTCTTCCTATTACGTTTCTATGTGTGGGGTGGATTTTGGTCGATGAAGTTTTTTTGCGGAAGTTGGGATTTGTGTGTGCGCGCGTTTTTTATGTTTTTGTTTTCAAGCGACCCTCCTCTTATCTTTATACTTTTTAAAATCGTTAAATTATTATCGTATGAATATCCTCTTTCTGACCTGCTAATATTATATACTTGTACTTTCCATATTGTGCAATACTAATAAAACATGTTTGTTTATCTATGCCCATGTCTGCAATATTCAAAACACTGTTCAAAACACCATATAAACATTTAGTGATTAGGTTTGACAACTCTTGTTTACTCATTTTATAAAAACATCAGCGTTATTCGCCCTTGAGGCTACAGACGGAATTTATCTGCATTCACAGGCGAACGACTCAATTTCATTCGCTTGTTTTTACCATGTTACACAGCAAACTATGGATGTGTTAAAAAACTATGTAATGTGAGTTTTCCCAATGTTTCCAAAGAATACTTTTTAGATTTTTATTTTCCGTGCTATGCTTCTTGCTTTTGTATATTATGGACCATGTACACCAGTGTATTTAGGAAGGAAAATTTTGTAACACAGTTGTAACTAATACTAAGCTTGAGTTTTATTCACAGAACTAGGTATAGCCCTGTAACATTCGGCACACCTTGGTCTAGATAGGGATACGGAATCGGCCGAGGTATTCCTAATGGAATCAGACTGCACGAGTCACGCTTGAACAAAGGTCGAAACAATGAAGATAAGCGTGTTCTTGTGTCCAATCTTGATAAAATACAAACACTTTACTTTATTCGGATTGAACTTTAAAACAACTACTTGTTTAAATTTATCTGATAGACTTATTGATTGCGGAGGTAAAGGAGTTAATTTTTAATGAGCGTGACGATTAAATGGCCATAATGTAATGTTACACTGATTCTTCAACAGAAATCAAATATTAATTGCACGCTTGGGTGTTGTGTATTTAGAATTTAGTTGTATAATTGTTGAACCAACGAATGATAAATTTTGCACACATTGTTATACTGTTAGGCCGAGTGCTTCTATCTATTATATGTATCAATTTTATTTCTAAAAATGACAATGAAATATTAAAACGGGTTTTCAAATGGAGAGTAGTTTATATATTTTCGTATATAACAGTTTTTTTTTGGGGGGGGGGCGTTTAGACAACCGATATTCGGTCGCGTTTCCAATAGCAAAATGTATATTTTCCAAATTGCAAGGCGAAAATTCGCAATTCAAAAGAGAAAAAAAAACGAAAAAAATAATTTTCGCCATTTTACGACGTTTTGGGTTTGAAAATAGCGAGTGCAAACAATGTGAGGGAGACAATCGCTGATTACATTTTTAGACCAGTACGCTATTCTGGTGTTTTATCTGATTATTTTAACTTATTTTTATACAGTGCGACTTTTTCCCATTTTGTCCAAAATGTCGCGAAATTCACAATTCTGGGGGTCGAATAAATAAATGTATCATACAGAACGTTATTTTTGAACATTAAAAATCTGTACTGCTGTAAAAAAATAAGGTTAATTTGTGCTGAATAAAAAATGTTCTCATTAGAAAGTAGATAATTTTTGTGTGTATTCATATCATGTAACGACACGAAAAGTATTCTGCATCTTAAAGATAGAGGTACGGTATGATGGAGATTATTCTGAATTACTACATGCGCCATCATAACCTCCTTACACATATCAGAGAGACGAGCAAACTTCGTATTTAACATAATAGTGATAGAAAATTTCTCAACATTATACTATTCGAAGCATTGAGAACATACGCGTGCCCTGCTAATGAGTGTAGACGACAGATGATATCTTATATGACTTTAAATAGTATTTTAGACCCTAGTCTAATTTAATGTCAAGTTATATTCTAAAAATACCACGTTAATGACTATTAGGTTTGGCGAGTATGGGACGCCTCACACGCAACATTCTGATGTGGTGTTTACTTCACAATATGTCGAGATTGGCTCCGCACATTTTACTATTCATGCGATAAATTTGATACTTAATTAAATGCATTTTACATGGGCACGTTCCATTATATTTTATACGACGTCCGTATGGAAACAGTAATATTTGTTTTGTATTGTATTTTGTATCGTCTTATGAACAAAGTCTATTGTGTTATTTTTGCAGAATGTTTTTAAATTGTACTATACACATGGTGTACACACAGTATAGTTCCATGACGATGAGGGCGGCGTTCCATAGATATGACTATCTAGATTTTTACAATTGATACAAATTATCAGTCATTGTATTGATGAAGATAGTCAGTAATTATATGTGCAACCTGTATACATTGTACATACTAGTGTAAGGCTTGATTATTCTTTGTAATGCAGTTTGTCGCAGGATTGTCTGATGACCCTTTTTTGTTTTTGCTGTTATAAAAAATTATATCTAGGTTTTTGCTGCTTAGCAACGGAATCGAATAACGGTTTGCTTATTGTTGACAGTAAATTCTGAATCAGCATCTTCAAAAGGACACTGTTCAGATTAAATCAGCTTAGCATTTTATTGTTGCCAATAGAGGACAAAAACTCGGAACTTCTTGAAAATATCTTCCAATTTATCTGAGCTCCTTCCATTAAAATTCCGTCACTGTTTGTTTAGGTCTTGTAAGTGTCACCGGTG
This sequence comes from Lutraria rhynchaena, assembly GCA_008271625.1. NCBI lineage: Eukaryota > Metazoa > Mollusca > Bivalvia > Venerida > Mactridae > Lutraria > Lutraria rhynchaena. Next base: position 1,795,658 of record VIBL01000086.1, read on the forward strand.
CTCACTACCAGAGCAGGGAACGTGAGTTTATTATACAGAACGAACGAGTTTAAACTGGTTGATTACTGGTTTTACTTTTTTAAACATAAATTCGGCCTGCAGGTTTCTATCAGAAAAACCTACAAAAACGTCTGCACCTAACTAAAGCGACTTTGGGAGTGGCGTGGCGGTAAAAAAATCTCGTGCAGATTAGTCAAGTGTATATGAAATTTATGTTGTTGTGAAATTTGCTAATAAGGGTTAATTGAAATAAAAGTGGATCATTGGTTATCGGTCTTGATTAATGTGATTTATTGATGATACTAATGATATAAATATAACTACTAACAGATCTACCTACTATATGAATTTCCTATGACACATACCCCCCTTTATAAAAATGTCGTCCCGGCATTACAAACAAACATAAAATATGATACACAAATTATATTATCTATATATATGTATACACAATACATATATTGAGCTAAACTGCTACGAAGCTGTGTAACTTGCACAAATCAAGTGTAAATATTTACACATACGCGCAAGTTGGCAAATTAAGCAGGATTACCCAAACATGGTAACCTTCCTTAAAATAATTCTTATCAATAAACAGATACTAGTATGCAAATAAACAATACACAATCTAGATCATATTCGAGTAAATTTACCATTTAATATGATATGTACTCAAGTAAACCTTTCATAAAGTTGTACAGAACATGTACACGTATGATAATGGAACAATTATCATAGCATATATGGTAAAATAAATAACTCCAGTATAATAGAGCAAAAGGTAAGTATTTTTAATGAACTTTAACACAATTTATACATAAAATTCTGCTTAAATACAATAAATCGACAGATATTTCAATAAAACATACGCGAAGTTTTACATGAAATACAACAATAGCGACTACTTACATAATCCATTCCTCTGATTGCTGCCATCTAGGTTTTCTGGTTAATCTCTTAGGTCTTTGAAAACCATCACCGTTAGCTGAATTGGAGTCGGACATTTCCGTTCTACGTTGTGGTATTATATACCTCTTTGTGTCAGGATTCGTCTTAAAAGTGCTAATAGGTAGCAGCAAATTACGATGCAAACGTCTTATACGTTTCGCATTCACGGTGTTCTTGCGGACGTCAAAAACAGGCTGGTCGGAATAAGGCTGGGCTAGAATAATATATGGTTCTTGCTCCCATTTGTCTGCCAATTTCTGTTTTCCTCGTTGAGATACGTTTCTGACAAGGACCAAGTCTCCAGGACACAAAAGTGACGCATTTGCTGTTTTGTCATACTCAACTTTGCTGTTTAACGCTGCTTTAGTAGCAGACTCTTTAGCCTTTTCGTAGGCTGTCGCCAATCGTTGTTTGAGTTTTCTTACATACTCATTCTTAGACCTACTATTAGCATTATCAATATTCAATCCAAGAAGAGCATCAATTGCTAACCTCGGTTGACGCCCAAACATAAGGAAATATGGAGAATAACCTGTAGAAGGATGAGGGGTTACATTGTACGCATGGACAAGCGGACCAACGTGTGATTTCCAATCACATTTCTGTTCATTTTCAAGTGTTCCCAGCATTTTTAGCAAGGTTTGATTAAATCTCTCTACCATTCCATTACCCATTGCATGATAAGGAGTGGTTCGAGATTTAATCACGCCCGCTAATTGACACAGCTCTTTTATTAGAGAGGACTCAAAGTTAGCTCCTTGGTCGCTGTGAATTCGCGCCGGAAATCCATAGTGAACAAAATATTTCTCAAAGAGAACCTTAGCAGTTGTTTTTGCAGTCTGGTTAGTCGTAGGGAAAGCCTGAGCATATCTTGTGAAATGATCAGTAATCACAAGAATATTCTCGAAGCCTCCCTTAGACCTCTCAAGACTTAGGAAATCTATACAAACTAAATCCATTGGCGAATTCGATTGAATACTCGTCAAATTGTCTTTAGACGGTTGTGATTTCCTGCGAATACACCGCGGACAAGAAGCAACTTTATCACTTACAAACGTGTCCATTCCAGGCCAGTAAAACCTCTGTTTCATTAGAGTTAACGTTCTATCACGACCTTGATGACCTAGATCACAATGAAGAGCAAGAAAAACATCGTCTCTAAGCTTTTCAGGTAGTACTAACTGTTTGTACTCCTGACAATTCACAGTACCACGGCGATATAATACACCATCATGCAATTCTAGTTTATCCCAATCACGTAGATACTTTACTACAGAAGGAGATACTCCAGAGTTCTGTTTAGCAGAAGGTCTCGTTCCTTCTTTGAGGTAAGTATGTAATTGAGAAATAGTGCAGTCTTCTAACTGAGCGAGTTTCCAATCTTTAGAGCTGAGAGAAAAACTTCTCAGAATATCTTGCGGGACCTCTTCATTAATACATGTATCAACAACAGACAATGAATGAGGATTGATCACGCAATATGCTAACGGCAACTCTTCTACAGAGGCCTTAGCTACAGTAGCCAATGCTGATACAACACTGTCGTCCTGTGTATTGATTTTGGAAGGAATTCGTGACATACCATCGGAATCAGAACTTAGTCTTCCCGCTCTGTATTTCGGCACGAAATTATAATTCGCCAATGCGGCTATCCAACGTTGTCCTGTTGCGTCAAGTTTAGCAGACGTTGTTACATACGTCAACGGATTATTATCAGTGATGACTTCAAACTTCACGCCGTATAGGTAGTCATGAAATTTTTCTGTCACTGCCCATTTGAGAGCTAGAAATTCTAATTTGTGTGCTGGATAGTTCTTTTCTGATGGCTTGAGTGATCTACTCGCATATGCTATCACTCTATTTACGCCTTCTTGTCTTTGATACAATATACCTCCTAGACCGAAACTGGAAGCGTCAACATGTAAAGTGAAAGGTAGGTTATAGTCAGCATAACCTAGTACTGGTGGCTCTGTTAGTTTCTGTTTCAGTTCATCAAATGCCTGCTGTTGTTTATCTCCCCAATAAAATGGTACTCTATTCTGTGGTTTCTTCAATTTTCGTTGCTTAGAAGTATTAGTTGGATGGCCGATAAGTAGATCGTTGAGAGGTCGAGCAATGCTTGCAAAGCCTTTAATGAATCGCCTATAATATCCAACAAATCCTAGAAATTTCCTAGTTTCTTTAACAGTTTTTGGAGTAGGCCAATTTAAAACAGCTTCCGTTTTCTTTGGATCCGTTTGTATACCTTCAGCTGAAACTACGTGTCCAAGGTAAGTTATCTTCGATTGAAAAAATTCACACTTCTTCAAGTTTAATTTCAAGTTATACGAGGAAAGCCGTTCAAAAACTTTATCTAGTCTATCTATATGTGAATCGATGTCTTTTGAGAAGATGATGATATCGTCCAAGTAAATTAAACAATACTGCAAGTTCAGATCTCCCATACAGCGTTCCATAAGCCTTTGAAATGTAGCTGGTGCATTGCACAATCCAAACGGCATTCTGTTGCATTCAAAAAATCCAGCTCCTCCAACATAAAATGCCGTCTTCTCTTTATCCGCTTCTTCTACTTCCACCTGCCAATATCCCGATTTCAAGTCCAACTTCGAAAAGTATTTTGCTCCTGATAAAGCATGAAGTGTCTCATCTATTTTGGGAATCGCGTACGCGTCTTTCTTTGTTCTTGAATTTAGCTTTCTGAAATCTATGCACAACCTCAGCGATCCATCTTTCTTTCTCGCAACAACAACATTCGAACTCCAAGGACTTCTTGATTCCCTTATTGCGCCAATATCTAGCATCTCTTGAATATGCTCTTTGACTTCACCATAAATGGCCGGTGGAATTCTTCTAGCAGGATCTTTAAATGGCTCTTCATTGGTGAGTCTGATACTATGTTTGATCTTGTCGGTGAATCCTAAATCTTTAGATGAGGTGGGAAAAACGTTGCTCCATTTTTCAAAGATGTTATTAAGTTTATATAGTTGTTCCGGAGTAAAATCTGTTTTGTCAAAATTAATTTGAGATTTGATGTTGGGCTGTTTATCCTCTGATTGTTTGTATGGCAGTACATCAGCTTCTCTAATAACATTAACTTCCTGAAGTTGACACAATTGTTGCCGGGCTTTAATTCTTATTGGTCTCGCAGTAATATTACATATCTTCACTGGAATTCTTGCATTCTTTCCAGATGACTTCACTTCTATCAATCTTGGACAAACAATCGCACTGTGTCTTGATTCTTCTAATGACTCCGTTATAGCAGCATCTACTGTTTTCTTTTTCCTGAGAAATCCAGTAACTATTCTTGATTCTCCAGGGCGTAACGTAATATCCTGTGTCGCTGTAACTTTGCCAATATCAGATGTCATTTGTACCAATGCAGCTTGCCAAACATCCGGAATGTCATCATTGAGTTCATTTAATTCTCGAATGACGTTGGTGCCAATTATCATCGGTACATGTTCATGATATTTTTCAACTGATGTTACAAGGATCAATGTAGGTATAACTCTGTTAGAAAATTCAAGTTCAATTTCAGCTTCAATGTATCCTGAGTATGGAATATTTCCTCCATCTGCACCTCTTACTTCAATTCCAAAGTTGTCCAACGATTTCAATTCTGGTCTTTGCTTCAGATTCATGTAGAATTCTTCATTAATGGTGGTGACCTGAGATCCACTATCAATTAGAGCTGAACAATCCATACCATTCAATTTGATGTTTGAAACATTAGCAGGCCCAATTAATCTCTCTTTAACAATATCATTATGATTGAGGCGTTTGCCATCACATATGCTCTCATCAGCCTCTTCGATCAGAGCTGTTGATCGTTTAAAGGTTGATTATCTTGTTGTCCATTAGTGTTTCTTTGGTAACCTCTGTCTCCTCTTCCATTAAATCTTCCTCGCCAACCTGTTCCTCTGCTTCTCCCTCTGTAATTTGATTGCCAATGTACTGTTTCAGCACTGTCTCTCTTTTCAAGTGAATTTAATCTCTCGTTAATTGTCTTCAATTGTTCTGAAAGATCATTCAACAGTTTCGTTTGTTGGTCTACTTGTTGTGTGTTAATATGGCTCGTGGTTCTTCCTTTCTCCTTTATGTTTAACATCTCCTGTTCCTCCTGTCTAACTCTCTTCCTCAACTCTTCAAAGTTTTCAGCGGTTTCGTACCATATTCTGGTTGCATTCCTTAAATCCGCATTATACAAGTATCGCCAAAATCTACTTCTCAGCATATGCTCTCTCTGGCTCCATAAAAGCTGACCCTTCTCTATAGCTGTTTGAATAAGTCCTTCTAGTCTTATTCCCCATTCGGATATGCTTTCACCTTTCTTTTGCGAAGATTGATAGAATTCCGATATAACAGATTCTCCAGATCTTACGTTGCCATAGATATTATTCAATTTTTCTAGTATTTCTCGTGTTGATGCTTGTGGATTAATCGTCAAAAGAATTTTCCTTGTATTTCCTGTTAAAGAGTTTCTTACAGATTGTCTCAGAATTTCTTCATTATAAATGTCTGAGCTGATGATTGCTTCTATTTCAAGTTTCCATTCTTCAAAAGTACTTTCAGAAAATTTTGGAATACTCGGTTTGATCAGATGTGGATAGTGGACCTGTTTTATAGTGTTAGTTTTCAATTCATGTTCATAATTCCTGTCACTAATTTGTTCATCTAAAAGGCTAAGTGTTGATTCTCTCTCTGATAAACTGTGTTGTAATTCCTCCTTTTCTTTTTTCAGTTTTCTCACTCTATCCTCTTTCAACTGTTTCTTTCTTAATCTTTTCATCTCCATTTCCCTTTGTTGCTTTTGAAGAGTGTTGTGTGATTCTTTTTCCTTAATCTGTTCTATAAGCTGTCTCTCTCTTCTTCTCATTTCCATAATTTGATGTTTCAACAACTTCTCTTTTTCTGTTTCCTCATCGCTGTCGCTAAATTCATCAATGAAGGTTTCAACTTTCTTCCTACTCCCCTTTCTGAGAATTCTGTCCTCAGAATTAACATGTTCATCCAATGAATATTGGTGTAACTTTTGGTCAATCCACTTCAAATCTTTCTCTATGTCAACTGGTACATCACTACTAGATTTCCTCCTGCCAACATCCTTATATTTTCTTTTCATTACTAAAGAATCCCTTTGCTTGTTCAATTCTTCAAGTTGTCTATCAAGAATATCCTTATCTCTATTCCTAGTACTCTCTATATCATCTTTTTCAACACCGTCTATCCTCATACTTTCATTATTCAATTCCATTTCCATTCTATGTTGATCTCTAAGAATAGATCTAAGTTGTCTTTCAGATAATTTTTCAGCCATTTTATATGTCACAATGTAACACAATATATATATCACTATCACTTGATAAAACTTTCACTTTTATGGTCACTATAATGTATTATTCATGTACACTATGTCACTCTTATAATTTACATATAATTCATACTATCAATAGAACAAATAATCAACGACAAAATGACTGCACGAGTGTCTATCACCAAACCATACAATTTCATCAAGCCGTACAATGTTCACTAGTACGTACAAGTGATAATAAAACTTTTCATTGACACTGGCATCTCATAAGTCGACTCAATTATCAATATAGTACCATCTCACAATAAGTCAAATCTCTCAATTTTGATAAAAAAAAAAATCACAAGAGAATAAACGCAAAAAATGTCAGTAGAATGTTTATCAACTTTTTATATAATTTTGTATTTACTTATTGCAATGCGTTCTTAATTTACTATTTTACTTTATGACATTTATTACATCAATTTATATTATTATTTATTATTATATTAATATTTATTATTATATTTTATATATATAATTATTTACTCTTATTATGTGTCATTAATTGAGTAATGATTATTTTAAATATTGATGTATATTTATTCAAGGAATAAGTATCAAGAAGTTAACTATTATTTAATTACAAATGTATTTTATACGTAACCAATTGTATCTAAGTCTAACAATTAGAGTTTAGTTCATTTATTAATACTTTTTTTTTTTTTTTTTTTTTAGTATTTTGAATAATTTTTATTTAATTATAGTATGAAATCCTTTAACTAATTAGTTACAGTGTTCAATAATTAAGCACTTAATTTATCGCTGTTTATTTTATAGTTTATATAGCTTAATGTTAATGTCTATTAAACTTTTTAAACTAAAATATTTCAAAAGTTTATCATTAAACCTATTAGTTTCTATTAAAAAAATCACATAAAACAATCGAATGAGACTCGAACCAACAACCTGTTAATAAAACAATGAAGATTCACTTCCGCCTGTCTTATGATTTTTTTTTTCACTGCGCAGTATCAACTTCCGTTTAATACCGCGGTTGTATTTCAATCAATAATATGAAATGTACCGGTACGCGCTACGCGATAAACGAGATGATTTCTACCATAGATTTGTCAATAGTTTACAAACCTATGTCGTTTGGTTAAATCTGTTTTGTAAATTTTACTAGTATTCTATCACTTGCAAACTTTTACAAAAACCGGTTAAACGTGATCCACAGGCCACGTGTTTCAGGAGTTCAATGTAGTACCTTTGTATTACACTGAATTAATACATGTAATCAGCCAACTCGAGTTTTACCAAACTTATTAACATGCATGAAATTAATTCTGTAAATAAGCGATAATTCACAAGCAACCTAATAAAATGTACATAGATAATGGTATTTTTTTTAGCGGATCTAAATTGCAAACATAAGCAACTAAAATCCAGCAATGTTAATATGATTTACCCTGTAAATTTTTCAAACACATTCATACATAAATATTAATCAAAATGAAACACTTGCTAAATAACTGTACTACCACTACAAGTACAATATAATATTTACGATTCTACCACGTGATGACTCAATGAAAGTTAATGAATGCACGGGTTAGATATGTAACGTGTTATAGACGTGTGACAAGGAGATAAACTTTACATTTAAACTAAAAAAAATCTATGGTTTAAACATGGGGCGTACCAATGAAAAATAATAACCTTGCAGGTATTACAATAGTCATTAAATCAAGGTATTTACATGAAAAATACATACAATAACTATTATAAAGTAAAATAGATAATGCAATTTCATAATTGTACATGAACATACACAACCAACAATAAATGAACATATAATGTCTTGTTTTTCACTTACATGAAAAATAATTCAACGATAAATAAATAACTCACAAAGTTCAGTTTAAGTGTTCTGATCCAACGACGAAGTCCTGGAATCCTGAATGTCTGTGAAGTTACCGGTTATAACAATACACTAAGCTAGCTATATAAAGGGCCCTGAAAACTCAACTTGTTCCGGAATATACAAAATAGACTTTAATATCAAATACTGGCCATATGTTGGGTACCGTGTCGAAGACTGTGTACTCTCTTTAAGATGCGTTGAAACCATTCAAAACTCACATGTAGAATACGTTGGGCGCCATTGTCACCGGTGCTCACTACTAGAGCAGGGAACGTGAGTTTATTATACAAAACGAACGAGTTTAAACTGGTTGATTACTGGTTTTACTTTTTAAACATTTAATTCAGCCTGCAGGTTTGTATCAGAAAAACCTACAAAAACGTCTGCACCTAACTAAAGCGACTTTGGGAGTGGCGTGGCGGTAAAAAAATCTCGTGCAGATTAGTCAAGTGTATATGAAATTTATGTTGTTGTGAAATTTGCTAATAAGGGTTAATTGAAATAAAAGTGGATCATTGGTTATCGGTCTTGATTAATGTGATTTATTGATGATACTAATGATATAAATATAACTACTAACAGATCTACCTACTATATGAATTTCCTATGACAGTTGCATGCTGCAAATCAGTTTTCTAATTGAAGCTTGCAGTATACATAAGAAATCACATTACATTCAGAACAAAAATATCAAAAATGAATAAATTCTTACCTCAATTCTTTGAGCATAATAATGATTTAACATATCATAAAACAACGTGTTGTCTTTCCAACGTATTACGTCTGTGTGCGAATTTACTATCCAAAACCAAACCTATGTGGAGCTAAATTGCCACACCCAATATCGAGAATTACAAAACCCGGGGAATTCTCGTGGAATTCATAAAAATATCGTACGATACTCAATTTGTCCCAACACATACTGAGGCTCGTACACGTGGATACATGAAAAATACCACTTGAATCAAGGTTATAAAAGTATTAACTTACTTGTTACAGAAGCGAGTTAAATATAAATTACATGAAAATGCTAGATTCAAAATGCAAACAATAATGCCTTATCTTTGCAAAACAACATCCAACAAGTTAGTCGAAAATATAAGAATAAAAAGCTAATGCAATGATTTCCCTTCTTTACGTTAGTTAAAATCTGAGGCCCGGCTATGCACTTTGTGACATAAAGCAAATATGCAACATCAATTTATTTCATAAAATTAGGTTATTTCTCTCTGGCAGAGCGGAAACATTGTGGAACAAGAAGCGATTATTCACTACAAGCAATGGTATATAAAGTCAAAGGTCTGTATACCTGAGAGGTGCTTATTTATAGTTTTTGATCATTTGGGTAATTTCATTGTATTACCATTTGTGGAATGAAAATGTATGCCGCCTCTAGTTTGCAAATAAAAGTAAGGTTTTCGTCTGTTGATTGTATTGGGGATGCATTGTCATCTATTTAAGAAATATTATTTTGTCTCAAGTAGGTCTGTATAAATATATTATTTAAATTATCAAAAGTTTACATATATCAAACAGTATACCTTTTAACATCCATTATATAGCTAAGCACTCAGCTTTGCGTAAGAAAGCTGAACTATTTTTGGAAGAAATTTCTACCCACGGTCTATTTGCTTGAACATTTCCTTGGATTCCGTCCTAACCTATATTTTTGTCTAAAAGCAGCTCTTAATGTCCGGCTAGAGTAATTCTTTTATCCCAAGGATCTATAAACGAATAAATGTCAATAAATTTGTCAATGCTACAAGCAATGTTGTATATGAAAACGGACGTAACTAGTAAACATATTATTTAGGCTGGGGGTGAAGCATCATTTTATGGTTTGAAATGTCACAGGATATATTTGTAGTAAAACAAAAGGGGTGGCACTGAAGCTTACGCTTTTATCAGTTCAGGAAGAAAGTATAAGGATTCATTTAATGCACTGTAATGTGTTTGTGTGATGTAATTCCTTAAAATATGGTGACTTTTGTAGGATTACAATTAGATATTTATCTGGATACTGTCCATACGTTAATAGACTCCAAACTTAGCCTCCTTTCACATTTTTGACGCCCAACATGAATTGTTCTAAAAAATATACCTTCCACATGAGAAAAACTTTTTTATGGCACGATTTAATGTTCCTGAAATTATAGCAATAGGCGTGATATGATGGCTACTTAAACTAGGACTACATATAAAAATAATTTTTTCATTTAAGGGATAATTTAGAAAGCAGACTATTCGAAGATACCGATTGGATAGAAATGTAGAAAATAAAATAAATAAATAAAATACATCAAAACTCTTCATACATGAAAGTAACCAGTTCTCATATTTTTAGAGGATTTGTTTGTATTCGCTGTATAGTCGATGTATTATATTTATAAAACGTGGAACAAACATACAACACACTTGACAACAAGTAAGCATACAGTCCGTCCGTCCGTCCGTCCGTCCGTCCGTCCGTCCGTCCGTCCGTCCGTCCGTCCGTCCGTCCGTCTGTCTTAATCTATTTATCCTGTCGCGAATAAACCCAGATGTTTATTAAGTTCTGATGAATATTTAGGACCGTAACACAGAAAGCATAGAATTGTCTTCATTCGATTATTAGAGCACATGTATTATTACTGGTTCAGTTTTTGCGACCTGTTGCAGTGGGTGTCTTTGATTACAATGTGGATAATGGTCTTGATTGTCTCCGAACGATAAACGAATCGAATTAAGATATTTAGAAGTTATCCACATCAGAATTGAATAACGGAGAATTACGTAATTTCCCAATTTCAATTCATAGATTGAGACACTTTAGGGACTCATATTCATAACATTTGTTTTACATGGATGCCAATATGTAAAGTTGCTATGCTATATTTTATTGATGTAAATCAAGGCAAACTATTGTATCTATTGCTTCCAGTTTGTACTATGTAAGCCGTGCAACAAACATAACGACAAATACGGTAATACTTTTATTATGTTTCTTTGACATTTAGACATAAAATGTCATATTATTTTAAAGCTTTATCGGAGTGTAATTTTACAGCAGTGATATTTATACAAAAAGAAAACCATTTCCATTGTGGTTATTGGAAACCATGCCGTCGACAAATCCTCAAATGGTCAGGGATATCCGTAAAATAAAAATACTAGAAAAATCAAATAAGCATAAATTACTTTAGATTCAGTCCGTCTAGACGTATACTATGTAGATATTAAAATGTATTATGCATTTACCACATTACTGTATTATTTTTACTAGAACATCTCGATAATCAAGCCTTATGATATGCTAAAACATACTAACTAGCTAGATAACTATATGTGTTTGAGACATTGCGGCCCCCAAAACAACATCAGAATTTATTAATTAATTCCTGTTTATTTCTCCGTTAATGGTTCGTCTAAAACCCGGTACGTGTAAAACCCGGCATGTGTGCACAAATCGATCTTACCATTTCTTGTCGTTCTGTCGTATCAATTATCTTACAGCATGATAGAAATTGTACAATATAAACAGTGTTATCATTTCCCGCGGCAAATACTTTTACCGGAACATTAATGTTTCCACGGATATAAGTAAGTAAGAAACAAAACAATAAATTTCACTCCTTAGGGTTTTAAATAACAATACGAGATGAATGCATTATGTTAACCATATAATGAACGATATAGGTGTTGCGATTAACTCTTCAATCAGTGACTTCCGCTAGATATAATTTCCCTCTAGGTGACGAATAAATCTGAAAGTTTGTCATTTGTAATTCCTGAAGTATTTCTAGTATTATGGATAGTGCTATTAGGCTTGAAATATTGTATTAATCTTCACTCATCTTGAAAGTACATACAAATAACACACTTACTTAGTGTTACAATGCTAATACATATTCACACCTAGTTTCTTGTTTCCCCGCTGATGATGAGCGCACGATACTTTTATTGGTGAAAACATATTTCCAAACATATTTCCATCCACGATCATAAATAACGTTATGTCAAAGCTATCTGCAATAAAATCGCCATAGTTTATTCATTATCATAGTTTTTCTTGCACTTAAGTCCTTTATATTGTTATATTTTATACAGCCTATCATATCATTTACCATTTGCCTCATGTAGCCACGAAAAAGTAACACCAAAAACAGTACAACCTCGCTAATCCGAACCTGCTCGGACAGACAAAATGTTCGGATTTGAGAGGTTTATGGAATACAAAGGTTCCGGGTTACAAAAGATTTTAGCATTAAATACATAATTAAAAATCCTGTCCAGCTGACGTGTTCGGTTTAGAGAGGATTCTGGATTGGAAAAGTTCGTATTAGAGAGGTTCGACTGTATTTGAATTCGGCGTTTATTTATAATCCGAGTATTAATACGTTACAGTTGTGTTTCCACGTACATTTTTTCCATAAAAAAAACATATTAAATATGGCCGAGACCATACATTCTATAATCTGTAAATTATTAAAGATGTTTTAGTTAGTTACCAAGTGTGTGGCTTGGTCTATTATCACTGGCTTAATGAATATCTGATTTATAATATGAACTAAAGTACTATTAAATTAAGCTGTGTCTGAACACATTAATAGAAGCCTCATATCTATCAGAACTGTCCCTGTCGTCGACGGACGGTTTAATTATTGGAAAAACGACTAATATGCTAGACTGTTTAACACGACTGAGAGCTCTGTTGGTTCGGTATGAAATTATTTTTGACAGTAGAACTAAATCCTTTCAGTAGTATTATTAATATTAATCAGTCTGATGAAATTAGTTTCAATATTTGACATGATCTGTGTTGATATTTTCAATTTTTCATTTTTTTTATTTTCTGCGTGTTATGACAAAAAAAAACAGGATAAAATTCCTTTTGGTGACAAATGTTCTTCTGTTTTTTATTTTTTCTCTTCGATTCTTTCTCAATCGTCTTAATGAATACAACAGCGTGTTTCCTTTGTTTTGAAGTATCCGTAGCATGTTTGTAACTTATACATCTACAACAGAATTTAAAGACACCAATAAGATATACGCGTTTTTCTAACTAAACGTCAGTTTTTGAAAACGTTGTAATAGTGTTGTTTGCTTCAGACTTTTTTCAGTTCTGTCTTTAAACAATTATGTGAATTCTGATCATATTACTAATGAGGCAACACTAGTTAACTGGTATGTTTGTACATTCTAGTTGTTTTTAACGCTTTGGTTCTTTAAACTCACCGCCTTGTTTTACTGACAAAACTATTGAATTAATAATGAACAACACGTGCGGTTAGCCGGGGACCAATTTGAAACCACACTGCTTCACTCAGTCCATATTAAACTTAACAAACTGTTTTATAATATTTTCTAAAATGTCAACAAGCTGAGGATATATTTTCTTAAATGTCACTCTGTTGGACGATAATAATCTAAGCGGTGAATTGTTTCTAGAACTCAAATACAATAAGTGAAGTTAGAGCCGATATGTTACTGCCAAACTGTCCCCAGTGTCAACGATGTTTGCTCAGCGACGGCAACCTGAGAATATCAAATTACCTGGAATCGGTAATTTTTAAGAAGGGATGGTTTATTAAGTAAATTGTAATACATGTATAATCCAATATATTTTTGTACGAGTATATCAGGTTCTGACTGAATTATCTCCATTTATTAACCGACCCTTGTATTAATGCCGTGTCACTAGTATAGGTAATTCAATAGTCAAAAGAAATAAGAAGATAACAAACAGTTTTATATGTCAGGTTATTTGGCACAGCTAAAAGAAACTAATACGGTCATGATTCATTTTATACCCTCGCTGATATTTTCCTGAAAAGTTTTAATTTTCTTGCAAAACAGATATATGTTGAAGATGAAATTCCACCGACAAATAATGGAAACAGTAGCCCAAAGAGGTTATTTATCTGTCCGGATTAGTGTAGAAAATGAGTTCCATTGATTAAAAATACAAGGCTTAAAATGATTTCTTAGGACTGTAAAGATGTTCATACCTGAAAAAGTGGAAAGATAAAAACAACACGATGCTGTCATTGGGGTGTTTTAATACGACCAGTCTGTAATGGCTTTTTTAAAAATCTTTCGGCGAAAGAAAAACAACAAGACCGACGTTTGTGAAAAAAACTAGTTTTACAATAAGAACAACCTCACACACTGTCTAGTATTGATGAATTGATGATTAATTAAAATGTAGAGTACTTCTCAACACATTTCTATTCAGTGATGTCAAGGTTGGACAATCTACTTCGTCGTTTGTTGCAAAATATTCTGTTCTCATTAATATCTGCCTATTTGGATTACGTGAAAATACCATGCAGACAACGATGGTTGTATTAGGCGCTGTCAGTTATAATCACACCTCCAAATAACAGGATAATCTATTACTTCTGGTTTTAGAAGAAAAAAAATGTATTGAAAGGCAAACGTGCAACATTTTCACAAAAAAATATATTTCAATATGTAAACAACTGCATCACTTCTTTTTTTCAATCAAGGAAATATGGTTTCATCAACAAGGACGATTTACCAAAAAAAATGTACACATTTTTTATGTGTAAGATGAAAGAGCAAGAAGTCAGAATTAAACATTCAGTGAACAGAGATTAAAGGGTGGTTTTATCTAAGTCTCATTGTCATGTACATGTATATCATTTGCATATATTTCTATTAACGAATATGTACAATAAAAAAATAAGAAATTATTCATAGAAATGAATAAAGATCAGTGCCATTCTCATTAATGCAATACTAAAACATCAAAGATTCATAACCATCAATGATCCAAGCCACATGACGTCTTATTTACTTCACAAAATGACAATATACCTTAATTATTGACATCTAATATTCATTAATACGAACATTATTGGATAAGAAATGGACAAGTGATTATGTAAATAACAGTCTGCTTCATTGTTCTGTTTCTGTTTCGCTCTAACTATCGGTTAGCTTATGAATACGATGGCGTACTTTGTTGGTTTGCATTGTAAACGTTTGCGAAACTCTGACGAAACATTGCCGCTTTTAATGTACGTAAACAACATTAGTACAGACATGTACCGTTAAACATAATTTGAGATATAAAGGATATAAATATGCTAAGATTTCATATTATTTATTTCACCAGCAAAAGAAATTAGCTGACTAGGTTTGTGTTTAGTGTGTTTCATAATCATCCGGTTATTTTGATTTTCCATATAAACAATCTTTTAGCAATAGTTTCTTGTATATGTTATGAATATTTCTTTTTTTCGAGTTTTACAATAATTTAGATACTTGCATACATTTAATCTTACCAGGTGTTTCAGCATTCTTTGCTTGTACTTGTCCTTCGCATGTAACTGCCGACTTCTCCACATGATCAGCGGTAAAAGGACAAATATTCCTAAACGTAACATGTCTTACAGAAAAAATGAGCCATACATAGTGAGTTCGAACCGGGGTCTGTTGACTAATCGGTATACCATCTGAGCTACCTCGTAGTATGAAACTCACAAAAAGAGCAATGTATGGAAATTTCAGACGGTGGATATGTATGTTTTATAAAACTGGGTGTTTTATTTCCCATAAAAAGATCTGTTGATCGGAAACCTGTAACAACGTGCTTCAAAGTTGTTTAAATGTGTTTTTATATCGTCACGAATGCAACAAGTCCTCTAGTTTTAGATTAAATTTTTCAGAATAATAGAAAGTTTATATTGAGATAATAAATACTGTCTCGGCCATTGGCATCGTCTTAAAATTCAAGAGGACGATTTAATGTTTTATATTTTCGTAATAATGTATTTTTAGAGATAATTACAATAAGATTTAAGACATCAATCTCCTATCGAAATAACTTATATTAAGGATAACACCATTATGATCCGTCAGTTTTTTTTATTATTACATTGTACTATATTAATTTAGTTATTTACAGACAAAACTTTGAATGTATTTTTAGTGAGCTGTAATTTATGACAAGGTGAATGTACAGAATGAATTATCTCAGTATTGTTGCCGTAAATAGCGATTTTTTTTAGGAGACATTTATGAACTTAATAGACAGTTACGTCGAAATTTGGCTCTTGTAAATTAGCAGTGGGCGGGGTACGTTTTGACATGATATTACAGCAGTATATTTCTTTTTAAAGAGAATGTACGACACATTCGAATCATAAATTTACATAATAACAAAATCATCTTTCATAAATCAACCAGCAAAATTATTATTTCAATTAAGAGTAAATTTATTATTCTATGTAGTTAATAATGTATAATATGTTTCGCTATAAATCGTAGGAAAGGAGTTGATCACTAACTGTTGTGATTGCTGTACTTAATATAAACAAAAATATATGATCTATGTACGCATACTTCCAAATACAGTAACACTAGGTTTTAATGAACTCGCATATTGTGAAGTATCGATGAGGAGAGAAAATCACTTTCTACGAACAAGCCCCTTTTAAGTCAAATTTACTTGATAAAATTGACACGGAGAGAATATTTGGGTCCCTAGGAATTTACAATAAGGGTTCTACTGTATAACGAGTCAAATCAAAGTGAAAGTATTTATTGGCTTAAACAGAAACAAGTTTGTCGTCGAATACGCAAACAAAATGGCGGTAATTATTGTTATAGTATAATAATATATACGTTGTAAACAGGTGTGGTTTGTGCTCAACACAACATCGCTGAGGTGTTCAATGAAAATCATAGTTTGTGACATTTTCTTATTTCTTAATCCAAAATATGAAAAATTCAAAAATAAAATATGGTTCGGTTCCTGGTCGGATAATGATTGCTGTGTCTCTCTGCAAACAATTGAAGTTTGGATATCACACTTGTTTCATATTATGAAACAAAATATCACGTGATCTGTCCTAATATGCACGATATAACATAATATTGCTTTTTGTTCCATAAATGTTCATTATATCACGCTTGTTAGTCTGGTAGACGGCACGAGAAGATACAACGAGCCAGCGTTTAAATTAACATCTTAAAACAATTGTAATATGTTGATGTATTGTTCTGTATTTGTCAGAACAAATTCTGGTATTATTTCGTTGCCATGGCAGCCATTATTAGCGCAGCTGGTTACAAGTGATGTAATCAGTTACCTTATCTAAATGATGTCTCTGGTATCATTGAAAATAGAAGCCGCTGAATCGTTTATCATGTTAATAGTCTTACAGACCGTAAATAGACAAATCCTTAAAGGGTAAATGTACGAACGAATTTGTAAATGTAGGTAAGATGCGCTATGAACATGTGAATTATATGAAATAAAATGGTATAATTTGTTGTTGTTTATAAAAGAAGTTGTTTTTAAAGTCTTTCTATCAGATATTAATGATCTACAGATCATAAGGCAAAACCAAAAATGACGCTTGAAATTAGCAGAGTAATCGTTCCAGCAGAAATTGAATGTTGGTATTAAAATACAGGCATACTGAGTTTTTGGCCACTGTGAATAGAGGGCATCTATGATCAACGATAATATTTTAGGCGCATTTTTATAAGATTAATACCAAGGACAATGTTGCTAAAACGTCATACTTTTGCTTTCTTCAACGACATTTTTCACCGGTTTTATTGAATATAGAAATGATGTTCAGCGGGTCGTATAAAAGGGAAAAAAGGTGAGCCAAACATTTGCTCTAAGTGTTGTAAGCTATGGTCAAAATGAATTCTTTTATCTTAAATAACAGCGCCAACGAACATTTGTAAAAAAAAAACGTAGAAAAAATAACATTTTGGAAATGGTTTAGATGTACAATAACGTACCACACACGCAAATCGTGTTTGTCAGCAGAAAATTAAATGTATGTCAATAGTTCGTTTGGATTGGTTAGCTTGCTATGCGTGGGCAACATTTTCAATTCCGCTGATTGGTAAAACTGTGAACTTTAACAACCATATTCTCGTAAACCAGTTTTAATTGCTGTATGCCACGGAACATTGATTCTGAAAAAGTGTTTGCAGAACGAATGATAGCTTCAAGCAGCCAATGGCACGTAAATGGAATATAAAGTTTTACTTTTATGAACACATGTAAGGCATCAGGGCAGAGATATTTTCAGTTCAATTGATAAAAAAAGATGAAAGTGAAAAACAGAATACAGGACAATACAAAAATCAACGAACGATCCCAAACATTCAAGTGTCGGTTCGATTCTTTCCATCTCCACACGCGCCAAGACGGCACAAAGTCGTTAAAACTTCATTAAGTAAATCCCGATGGTTTTTTCTTGATAAATATGTGATAATTTACAATATGTATAAATATTTGTATATGATAACAGATTAAACAAAATGACATTAATGTAAATGTTTGAAAATTGATAAAATAAGTAGATAAAAACACCATTTAATTTGTATGCTTACATGATGCTGCTGACATACTATGAAGAAATCTACCATGCAGGTGTTTTATAGGATAGGCAATTTCCGTGACCTTTCAGCACTGAATTACACCTTATTTACACTTGTGCACATTCGTTCTTTCTAACTGAAATATATGTGTTTATATTCAATCAGAAAGTTTTACCTACAAAATAAAATCAATATGTCGGGTCACTTATATAAGGACAGGAAGTAGACCTAACCAGTGCTTATGTGTTCTGTACCAGTTCTAACCTTGTTCTCTGAAAGTAACTTCTCCACATAAATTATCAGCGGTGGATGGAGCCTTGTCTTAATCTAAACTTTCACTTAGTTCAAGGGCAGCGCTCAGGGTGTAAGAACTTAAGTACCCAAGATCAGTGGACCTTGTACAAGTACAAAATATAATCGCGAAACAGGTTCTAGTAAGATATATCTCACACAGGAATACGTTAAATGACAGCATGGTAAATATTTTCATTTTGAATATACGTGCTAATTAATATATACGTGCTGTGTTAACTCTACTGTTTGTGCATCAAACAAAACGTCCCCGAATTCTAACCTCAAATTCACTTTTAAAGTAGAAGGATGGAACAAATATAGTCTGTTTAATGTTTAGATACATGATTTGATCCGTTATGCTCTCTACATAATGTGTTATTGAGATTTTAAATGATTGTTAAATTGCAATCACATCTGTGGCTCTTTCTGACATTTTGGTTATTATGGTAACCTCCCCTTAGTCGTGTACTTCAACATGTGATAATTTTAAAAGATAAAAGATTGACCCATATGGATAGTTCAGTTCAAAGAAGGCAACTTTTAAAACCGTTTAGCACTATGCCTTGACAAGCGTAAGTGTAGGTATGAGGCATTTAATAAACCCACGCCTTTATTTTGTAATATTTCATTTGAAAGTAATTTAATTTTTATTGATATTCAACGAAGGGAATAAATGAACAATCTCATCTAGAAATGGTGATATAAAACAGTGTACCTTTATTCAGTAATGTACGCGTGCTGTTTTATCTCATAAGAAAAATGAACATATTACATTTCTCCGAGTAATGTCTGTAATTCAAATCTTTTTTGTATTATTTCAGTATCTTAGGCAACAAGAGGCATAGACTGATAATTATCTAGGAACCAATACTTGTAATAAACAAAATAATAAGACACACCTGCTGTTTAATTACAGATAATCCGAAGAAAATAACCACGTACGATAGATTACACTACAGGACTTCAGACGAGAAACTGAGACCTAATCAAAACTTCAAAGACAAATTCCGAAATCCACACAGGAGAAATTTAATCCGTCTAAATCGTTAGATCAAAGAAACTGTTGCTTAGTTCTATATTTTCTTTGAATCTCTGGTGTATTGAACCTATACGTATTTGTCTCATATTCATCTTGTTTTGACAAATGTGGAGGGCGGGGCATTCTGAAAGACTAGCAACTCGTTGCGCGTAAGGAAGACAAAACATATATGTCATTCTTTAAATAGTTTTTGCTTTCGAAGAATTAATGTTTGATTTCCACTGGCTTTTCAACTATCTAATCCATTTGAAAATGCTTCAACGTACAAATTCTATGTATATTTTAGCGTTGTTATTATATACATGTATTTAGCATTGGTATACAGACCCGCCAAAGGCCATTCGGGTCTCAAATTTTCCTCTTCTCAGCTGCTGTTTGAGAAAATGATTAAGTCTGAAACCTCATTGGACTTGGTCTGATGTATAGGGTGTGTGTTGCAAAATTTAAGTATCTGTGATGTAATGTACGTTTGTACGACTGTGCCGTCAAATAACGGTCTTTGATTGACAGCATCCTAATTCTATTGTAAGGAGTACAAATAAACATCTCAAACGTTCCAAATATACCCATCAAAGAACAATTATTAGTTGGGAGCACGATACGCGATAAGATTATTGCTTATCGATCTAGAATGAAATCTTTAACAGTTTAATGATAAAAACATTTCTTGTTTTAAGAAATGACACAAAGGATTAGCCGGCAATCTTTCAAACTTCGTGGCGTCTATTCCTTTTAAGAAATTGATTTATCAGTTCTTGCCTCGCTAAATCTCCAGGATAAATCATTACCGTGCGGTAATCTATCACCATTAGTATATATCTATACAGTCTGTATGCTTTCTGCATTATCAAATTAAGACAAATATTTCAGATAGATTTTCAATAATCATCATTCAGCAGGTGTTTGTTCTTTAATGGTAACAAATAATTTCTTAGCCCCCACATTGACTGGTATCGCCTTTTGTTCACCAAGACGAATGGTTTAGATTCAAACTGTACTAATTTCTAGGAATTGTCGAAATCATGAGCCTGGCAATTATTAGAATGAGATAATTTTGCGTAAATTTGGAAATTCAATAAAATGAATAACGAATGAATAACGAGCATGTTTTTCTGGGTATATCACTAGAAAGAAATGATAAAGGAGAGGTAACCATATATCTCGTAATATCAAATCCGTGAAGAAACTGAAATAATTTTAAATTAAGTTTTTGGTGACTTTTTCAACAGTATTCCCATTATTAAACAGTCGAGCAGTGTATCTGATCAGTTTTCCTGGAAAGGTTCCGGTACTGAACTGATTAAATTCTTCTATCTTCTCCACATGATCAACGGTGGAGTATCAACAGCCTTGTTTTTTTTTT